>RXPK01000241.1:771722-1517361 GCA_004143645.1 Protaetia brevitarsis | reverse complement strand
ATGTAGTTAAAAAGTTCAGCATAAACTTGATAATGGTTCCCAGAGTATGTGAGATACCCTAAAGGGAGTGGACTAGGGAAATTTATCGGTAGGTTACACGCTTTAGGGAAAGAGGTTATTTATCGTACAGCGGATTGAATATAACGGTCCCGTATTTTAAATCATATTATGTAGAATTGGGGTTAATGATTCGCATGCGAATGTGGTGGGCAATACGTGGGCATCTTATTTGAGTCCACTCGTGATGAGTGCCGGTCGCGTACGGAAGTTAGGGCATAGCTAGTTTACTTGGCCCGCGACGCGAACAGATATTAGAGATAATGCATCGATCGAATGTGGGAATTTTTTAGTAATGTTGCTAAAGAACTAGATAGGCTACGCATGATATTTAATAGTAGTAGGGTAGCATGCTTATAATGAATATTTTTATCTCTTTGTGTCGGAATTGTTGTTAAACTATAATATTAAAATATAGATTTTGATTTAATTACTATTATTAATAATTAGGATTAAGTTACTGTAATATTGAATGTACTGCTGTTGTTCTTTTGTTTTTACTCAATACTTCTTCCTGTTTCAACTTCTAATGTGTGAAAGAGCTTACGGGAGACGGCAGCTCGGGATTTTAGCAGACGGTGGGGCTGCTTTCTCGGCACTTAGAGGATAATAATAATTTGTGGCTATCATAAAAGTCTGGGACTTCTTCCCAGATCTCCCAGAGTAAGGTTTTTGCTATGGTTTTCCCTTACTCCTTGCGTTATTTTATAAGTATATTATAATATCAGTTCCTGGCGAATGCTGGAGATAAGAAAGTCGTTCCATGGGCGATTTACTAATAACTGACTGCTTGTGATTTACAGTAGACTCGCGATTTATGTGAATAATCACATTTATATATATTTTATTAGTATTCGTATGTCGCGGAGGTTTTGTATTATATTGTAATACAATCATAGGAAAATTATTTAGTTAGAGTGAGAACATTTTAATTGTTATGGAATCCATGTAGTACTTAGAATAGGTAGCCTCGTGTAGCACCTTTTAGGTAGAGCACGGTGTTGGGATGATTTGTAATTATTTAGTTTTTCATAAATAAAGTGAACTGCAACTGAAACTTACGCGGGCTCTCTCCATTTCTAAGCGATCGCGTTTCTCTTGTATCTTTTTCTCATATTCCTCTCTATTTTTGGATCGTCTCTCGGTATTCAGGCAAAATTCCGTTACCTCCACCAGTGGTCGTTCTGGCTTCTTCGGTTCGAAAGGTTTTTGATATAAAACCTTTGCTGGTCTCGCTTTGAACTGTTTCGAACCCTCTTTGCAATCATCTTCACTTCTCTATGCATTATAAACTATCAAATAAAACTATGATATATTAAAAAAAACACTTACAATAGATTTTAAACTATTCAAACTGCTAGATTTTTTAACCCCATTAGTTAATTTATATTTCGGCGGAGGATTTGCTCGAAATTGTCGAGCCTTCATTTCTTCTTCTAGTATCTATTACATAATGAAAGCATTTTCAATAAATTTAAATAAAATAATTGTTATTGCATTTCACCTGATTTATCTTCTGTTGACGGCGCTGAGCAACCTGCTTATCCCTTAATTCGAAACTAAAAGGCATAGGGCGAGTTTGTACTGGCTTAAATGGCTGTGGTGTACCTATTTTAGTAGCCTAAAATGAAGCAATTGAGCGGCATAAGTTAGAATTAACACTTTTTGCATTGTTTTTCTTTCAATCAATTACCTGCACCTGAGAATTCGGTTTTTGAACTTCCTGATGCTTTTGCATTGGCTAAACAAGAAAAAAATCAAATAAATCAGTTTTAAAAGATTAAAAGAAAACGATCCCACCTTGTTTGCGTAGTTAGTCTCTGTCAGATTAAATGGTTTAACAATAGTAGCTGGCTTTTTGTAAGCGTGCGATACTTTCATCGGCCCTTCCAATATTCTCGGATTAAGTGGCAATGCCTTCATGTGCAGCCTACAAATCCAAGCTTGATTTCAGTCACATAGGTACTATGAGAAATGGAACATACTTTCTATATTCATCAATTTCCAATTTTTCCATTTCCTCTGTGGGCAGAATGTGCGTTTCGCGTTGACGACGTTTTGTGTGCAAAGCCGGTGATTGGGGTTTTGTAGTTGTTAGAATTTTTGATTTCTTGCAAACATCTTCTGGTCTATTTGGTTTTGTGCGGAAGAAATTATTTACTTGTTCTGCCGTGCTTACGTAATTGTTACACATTGGTTTTGGTTGAGCAAGCTGGTTTATCCTCTCTTTAGAAACGCTGATACTTCTTTTAAAGGGATATGCCGTCGTTGCTGATATACCAGGCTGGGCACTACATCACAGATTGATTTAATCATTTATTTAAATAACAAAAAAGGCTTGGAGAGAAACTTAATAGAAACTAAACTATAGAATTCAATTTGCACACAATATAAAGAGTCTCAAAAGTAGCTGAACATACATTACATACATATAAATTAGCTAAATACATATTTTTATGCTGATGGGTTCCGACCACAATTGTTTTACTTATCAATTGCCATTGATTAAAATGTATTTTTTACTGTACATTTGCAATTACATAATAAAAAATTGTCATTTATGTTTTTTATATAACTGATCATATAAATCAATTCATAATTTTTATATGGTGTATTTTTTGCTCATTTTAAAAGTCCAAAAACATGTGACTAATAGTTAATTTCCGTTTCTTTAGTTGTCAAAAATTGCAGTTTATTTTTTAATCTGGAATGTTGCAAATATATAAGGAAAACTTTTTGACTACATGGCGTATTTTAAACACGATACCTCATTGATTTGAAAGAGGAATTTTGCCAATATTTTGTATTCAATTAAAGATTGCGGTTCATAGATAAAAACAATGTCGGATATATTAAAATGTAACAGAAATATGCATTGAAATTGTTTTTATATGTAGTATCATAACAAAGTAAGCCGTTATTTGCATAAAACATAAAATACAGTTAGAGGTGTGCACTTAATTATTTTGATAGCAGGAGTTTCGGATTAATTATAATTATCAAAAAGCAATACTATACATTTCAGTAACATGTTTCTTTATTACGAGCTTTCTGTTATTTTTCTTGTTCAAATTTAAAATCGACTGTTTTTTTTTTATAACAGTTATTGAATTCTATTAAGAAGAGATAACTTTGAATGAATATGAAGTTTCTTGGTGCCATCTTGACATTCAGAATGACATGTACATACATACATACATACATTGAAAAAACAAGAATGAGGTTTTACTAAACAAAGAAACGAGTTAGTTTTCGTTCCTTATCCTAATCATACCTGTTCAAACCCAGAAAATTATATTTCAAATATTTCTTTCTTGTATTTTTCTTTGACCGAGAAATATATTTAATAGTTTCTTTTTTGATATTCAATATTCTACTGCAGCAAAAACATAAGATGCCATTTAAAAACAAAAAGCAAGTAATGTTTGTTAAAGTTAAGTAAAATTTATTATTTTAGTAGTTATAATGCAAGCCGTGTTTTAAACAAGCTTAGATAATAACATTGTTAAATTACAATGAACGATCAATTGTCAATTTAACTAAAATAAATTATGTATGTATTTACCTACTTTTAAAATACTGTATCAACAAAAATATTTTTAGATTGCAGCAAAAACAATAAAGAGTTGCAAGTATAAATCCATTCTTCTACAGGACATCCCCCCTGCGTAATCAAAGAAAAAGGATTAGAAAATCCGAATAAGTACCTCGCATTTTTTGATGTAATGCTGACAAGATCGGCCAAATTCACTAAACTAAGTGATTTTCGTAATGTTGGAGCATTTTCTGTTTCAGCATCTGAAATTTCTGACAAAATTATTTGTTAAAAATTATTTTCAAAATTATATCTCATAAAAAATGCCTACCTGAATATATTTCCGCTGTTGGTGTATTAAACTCATAGTCTACTTTGGAATCGTCAACACTTTGAGAAAACTTAGTTTTTAGATTGTCCTCGGAAGAACCTGTAACCACATCATATTAGTACAGATAAGTATAATGTAATTATACATTTCAAGACTAATCTCGTGTTTTGTGTCTTTTATAATTTCCTCATGTGTTGTTGAACAGACATACTGGTCAGTTATATCTATAATAAATTAACATATAGTATTAAACATAAACATAATAGTAACTTACCTATACAGAGGACACATGGGGGTATTGCTGAGAACATCGTGATCTATTTCTATAAAAAAAATAATAAAGAGTTGATATCCTCAATCCCATCGAACCTTAATTGCAAAGAATTCAAATTTCAATCAAAATCTTTCATTTACACAGCATTTATTGAAAGTTACACCTTTTTTTTTTAAACGTGGTCCGTAAATAAAATAAATATTTTACCACTACTTAAAAAAACAATGATGGCTACCAAATAGTATTTCCCACTCTTCATATTTTCATTAAAGCTGAGATAAAATCATAAAAGTGGAGCATTAAATGAGAAATTATTAGACATTATATTTATTAATTGCAGCTGTTACACACGAAAAGAACGATAGTAATTCACTACTTAGTAATGTTCGTTCAGAAAACTATAGACGTTACTCAGGCAGTAACGCTTTTAAATTTTTAAACTTTCAAAGTTGTCATTAGCGCTGACATCTGTTATTTATTGGCAACAGTGATTACTCTGTGTGAATAGTAGGATGGCGTGCTTATATTTACCTACTATTACTTGGTATTTGATACCAAATACAATACTTATTTTATACCTTTTACGATTTAAATATGTACAAATTTGAAAATAATATTTTTGTTATTATTATAATAGGTATCAAACCAAGTAATAACTTACGTGTATATTTGTTATAAATTTGTTGGACCTTACTTTAAACCAATTTTAAAATTCCGAGTGCTCCCGAACGGCCGATTTTAGACGATACGACTTACCTACTTTGATTCATTCTTGAAAAATTGTATATTGTTATGTATTACCGAATTTTGGCATTAGCGATCATTATTAATGTTTATCGGATTCACATACATTCACAACTGAAAGCAATGAATATCAAATATAAATCACTTACAGAACACGGCTGGGTCCCCCTCCGATTTCGATGAAACTTAACCAGATCGAAAGAGTGCCTGAAATGAGAGACACGTATTTTTTTATCGCGTATCCGCACGTTTTGTGCAAGCCCCTCCTCAAGTTGACGATTTTCTTTTTTTGCAAATATTTCCTAAATTATAAACGATATTAAATTTTCTTCTTAACATAATTTGCAGCATATTGCATGGCTCTAAGGGTGGCGCTCTCCGTATTCGCAAAAAGTTAAGAACCGGGACGGGGTACCCCGTACCCCCATTTTTTTACATTTTTCTTTTTCTTATTCATCAAAAGAAGGCGATTTTACATAGAATACGATGATGTATAACAAGTTTAGAAAATTAATAATTGTAAAAATAGAAAATAATATAAAGCTTCAAAATTAATAAACTTGTCTATGATATAAATCAAATTGAACTATAACAGAATAAGTTTTATCCTTAACATAATTTCCAGCATAATACATGTCTCAAGGTAATATCTTCATAAAAAGCTAATAATGGGACGGTACCCCATGCCCCCGCATTTTGTTAATAATAAGTTTATTCATTATTCATCAAAAAAGATCGCTTTTACATGGAAAACAATGTGAATAAATTTGGAGATTAATAATAAAAATATTGTAATAATAATATAATATACATAACAACAATTATTTGTTATCGTTAGTCGGTCTGCTCTCCTTACTTAAATATTTCTTAATTTAGAATTGTATCTACTCAACAGCTATGGTCAAACCTTTCTAGTCCTACTAACTTATATTATATACTATACGAAACTTTTATCGTGGTAGCAATATAAATCGTTTTATCAACTGCAGTTAGTAACTGCGTTTTATATAATTTCCTTAATAAAATGTTATTCATTCTCACAATACCCATAATCCTTACGTCACTAGTGCGTATATATTGTAACAAATTTGCTACACAGGACGAAGGATTAAAGAAAACATTACATATATATTTTTTAATTTATTTCAAGTTTTTCGGTGCAATGTAGGTGTACAATGTAAGTATTCAATGGAGCATAATATAACTAATGTGTTGTGTAACGATTATAACATTTCGGAAACAATAGAACAGAATTAGAAAAACATTATAATGCTTATAGATGTTTAAATACATGACATACTGTAATGCGATTATTGGTATATATGTTTTGCAATAGCGAACAAGATTAATATACATATTCCATCCAAAATGCTATTTTCAAATTTTGTAAGAACGTATTCAGTAATAAACCGTGATTTATCCGTGTGGGTGCCGCCTCTATTAACACTTTCTTCCCATCTGCGCAACTGTCGTAGCAATTTTACTTTTTTGAATTTTTGGATGACACCTGCCAAAGTACGTGTCTTGGATTACGACTTTTCCAGTAGTCGACAGCTCTAGTTTTGTATTCTAGGTCTATAACGCTACCCCCTTCTTCAGGAACACATGCAATATCTTCATAATTGTCTTCTTCGTCTTCTGCTGTTTCTTCCACAAATTGCGCTTCGTGTGGTTCTGCTAATTCTTTACACTCTAATCCCGTTACATCTTGAAAGGAGAACATGGCGTCTTGTTGAGCAGATACAATTATATTTTTCAGGGCATCATGCAACTCACTTTCTTGCGGTGTCAAAGGAATTGTTGCAATGTTAGTAACTTGAAATGTTGCAAGTAACATGTTCAACACATTTGCTATATTTACGACCGCCATTGTGCGAAACTATAGGTATTGACCTATACTGCACGAAAAACGACTTCTAATGTTCTCATTGAATTACTCGTCTTATATACCTATTTCCTAAATGCAGACGTGACCACTTAAACGTTCGTGGGTTAAGTTACTATGCATTCGGGGATTTATTTTTATCTATATAATACATATGATTAATCACCAGATCCCTTATCGCGTTAAATTTATAATGCAAATTACAAATTATATCTGAAGTGACTGAATAATTAATTAAACTCACGTATGCGTAGATAAGTGCATATCAAATTCATCACAATAGACACGTACATATATTTATTTTGAGTTATTATTACTATTATTAATTTTCTAAATTTATTATACATCACCGTTTTCTATGTAAAAGCGATCTTTTTTCGATGAATAATGAATAAACTTATTATTAAAAAATACGGGGTATGGGGTACTCGTCCCCTCGTTTATTAGCTTTTGATGAAGATATCTACCTTGAGACCATGTATTATGCTGGAAATTATGTTAAGAATAAAAACTTATTTCTGTTATAGTTCATTTGATTTATATCAATCGACAAGTTTATTAATTTTGAAGCTTTATTATTATTTTTCTATTTTTACAATTATTAATTTTCTAAACTTGTTATACATCATCGTATTCTATGTAAAATCGGCCTTCTTTTGATGAATAAGAAAAAGAAAAAATGTAAAAAAAAAGGGATACGGGGTACCCCGTCCCCCGTTATTAACTTTTTGCGAATACGGACGACGCCACCCTTAGGCATGCAATTATGCTGCAAATTATGTTCAGAAGAAATTTAATATCTGTTATAATTTAGGAAATATTTGCAAAAATTGAAAAATCGTCCAAACTTTGGAGGGGGCTTAACCCCAAAATCGTGCGGATACGCCGATAAAAAAAATAGGTGTCTCTTATTTTAAGATACTCTTTCGATCTGTTAAGTTTCATCGAAATCGGAGGGAGACACCCGCCGGTGTTCCCTTGTTAGTAAAATATTACATCAAAAATATGTAGGATATTCCATTTTAGTTTTAAAATTTGATTCTATTTCCCGTTCAAACAAATAAAAATTATAAAATTGATTAAATAATCATACATAATATATATTAGATTTCGAATTTTATTAAAAATATTTGTTTATTGTTTGCTACTGCTAGTTTTCTGTACTATCGAATTCTTTAGTGCCAAATAATAGACGTCAGCATAACAATACTTTGAATATTTGAAAGTTTAAGAACAGATAAAATTAATTCACTTATTTTTGCGTTGTAAGGTTATCTTTATTTTTTGTGACACGAAAGCATAACCCCGCCTTATTAAGGGGGTACTGTAAGAGCTATGCAATTGTACGACCTCAGTAAATCAAATCTTGCGCTATTATTTTATCGAATGACTTGAAATAAAAAACTATGTGTTCTGTAAAGACGTAATGTTTAGTTTGTTTTTCACTTTGGATCATTTGAAGGTTAATCATTATCAGTAGAAAACCTACCGAATAACAAATTGCGTCTTTCATAAACTGAGTTTAAAATGTAGTTTTCCTGTTTGTAGCAAATACTTTAGAGATGGTCGAGCAATTGTAAGGTATTTCAATAATATGTGCAGATTTAACATGAAAGTTGTTTCGGGTTCGACAATTCATTCTCTCTTATAAATGTCACGAAAAAATTTAATAATTTCCTATATTTATTAATAAAATAAAATGATAACAAGGTAACTATGAGAGAAAACACAAACAACTTCTATTGCTAAATTGAAAAAAAAATGAATTGCATAAATATAGTACTTAATTTTATAAACACATACACAAGATATTCAAGTATGTACCTAGATACAATATCACCTATCTAAAGACTTTTATGACTTTCTTCTTTGGAAATAGTGGATTTATAACTTCTGGCAGAAAACATTTGTCAAAGAGTTTAATTAGTTGAGCTTCCATTTTTGTGTCCCAGAAATTCAGATCTCGTATAATTTTTTCAATCGAAATATCATGAGGGGTCCATATCACAAAGAGACAGTACTCTTTGACCGAAATTTTCAATTGCCCTTGAATTTGGTAAAACTAGTTATGACCACGTTTCAGCTGTAATTTTTCGTCTACAATTGTCGCAAACTTAATTTTCTTTTGTTTCACGGCTTCGATAGGTGATAACTGTGCTGCGCTAGCACAACATTTTATTTCAACTATGCCACAACCATCATCAATAATACCGTCTGGAGATGCTGCTAAAAAGTCATATTCTTTGTCAATAAATAAACCACAATCCGCAATACTTATTTTATGTAAATGCTGTAAATCACCCTTGCCGACGTTTCATGTTCTTGACTCCAACGGGTTGACTGGTTTCCCATAAACTTCGAATATAAGATATTCTTCACACAAGTTTCCGCACGGAGTTTTCTGTCGAAGTTTACATATTGCTCCAAGATGTGAAGCTGTTAGCATGAGTGCCCGTTCTTGACGCCAGAGCATATTATTATGCTGGCCATGTATGGGTTTGAATATTATTTTTCTCCTCAATAAAGATTTTAAGGGATTCTATATATTCTCTTTTCTTTCCTGCAAACTCCTCCGTCGACAACTCATCAAATTCTTCCACAGCGCCATACTCTTCATCTGCAGGTGCACTTTCGGGATGAATTTTCCTTTTAGGAAACAATATCTTTCTTCTCTTAAGCCATGCTTTTCGCGCTTGCTTCCAACGATGAAGTCATCAATGCTGGTGAAGATGTGGTGTCAGACATGTCGGATATAATATTTATGGTGCCAGAAGTTTCGTTAGCAGTAGTTTCTTGACCTTGTTCTGATAATTTATTATTCCTCCTGCGAAGTACTCTCATTTTATTGCGCACGCTTTTCCTGCGCGAAGGTACTTGTAATCTTGGCATTATTACAACAAACTGTAAGTAACGTGCGATCGATTAGAAAAGCCATTAGGTTTGTACTGTCTTAAGTTAAATATGTACGTCCATAATTTGTTAACTTCCGAACTTCGTCGTTCACTTTACAACAGTTACAAAAATAAGTTACTATTAAAAATGATTTGTATTATACAGAAAATTGCCATAATTGTTGGAAATCAAATAAAATTATGTAACTAATAACAAAGACATAATCCACCAGTACTCAAATAACTAGATGCTAGATGGTCGGACAAGAATCGCTTATAAATCATAGTTAAACTACTAATGCCCTTGTACACTCACATTTTTCCCTTAGGGGTTACAAAAGTAATGGCATCTGTGTATACAAAAGGACTGTAGTGGCCATAAATAATGAATGAAGAGGCTCACTGTCAGTTAGAACACAGAAGAGTAGAAAAAAGGAAAGATGCCTTCAATAGTTAACTTCTTAGAACTACTTTTAACCAAAATATGTGAACGTAACACAAATAATACCAATGCTCAAACTTCAGTAACGCGTATTTCGTATTCAGTACCTAAATAGACCTCCAACGTATAGCCCTGATAACTTATAACAGTGTACAACGCCAAAAACAGTAAGTGTTATATATATGAGAAGCAGATGGCGTGTAGAGGATTAGCGGTCAATGATGCGTTGATGGAAGTGTTAGTTTCTGTCCAGAAGAGAGTCTAAATAAATAGTATATAAACTCAAAGTATTATTATTAAATATTATTAGAACAAGAATCAGTAAATAAAACATGGCGCCAGTCATAGAAGATAGACAACCAGTGAAAAGTTTATTAGAGAAAGTGTTGAATTACGACAGTTACAAGTTTACAAATACAAAATGGACGTGAAAATACCCTCATCTTTAAAATTAGAAGGAAATTTACCTGAAAATTTTAAAAAGTTCAAGCAAAATTTTGAGATATATTTAATTGCGTCCGGAAAGGACAAAGCTACAGAACAAGTAAAGGTTGCATTGTTGTTAAATGCCATCGGAGAGGAAGCCGTTGAATTTTTAATACATTCAAGTTAAGTGAATGAAGAAAAATGAAGTATAAAGTAGTAGTAGACGCGTTTGAGAAATATATGACACCAAAGAAAAATGTAATTTATGAAAGATTTAAGTTTTTTAGTAGAAAACAGGAGCAGAATGAAATGTTCGATCATTTTGCAACTGAATTAAAGAAATTAGCATCAGCTTGCGAATTTGGAGAACAGAAAGAGTCGTTAATAAGAGACAGAATAGTGTTGGGAATAAGAAATAAAAGTTTACAGGAAAGATTGTTACGAAAAGAAGATTTAGATTTAGAAAAAGCAGAAAATGAATGCAGAGCTGCGGAAATAACTAAAATGCAAGTGGAGGAATTACAAACAGAAGCTGTACATGGTGTAGGAAAATATAGAAGTAAGAATAGAAGTAATGAAAGCAACAGACAAGAGGGAGAAAAGATTCCCAGGAAATTTGAAAAACGTCAGAAAAATGTGGAGAAGAAATTTGATTGTTACAGGTGTAAAACCAGGCATGGAGTAAGAGAATGCCCAGCATATGGACAAAAGTGCACTAAATGTGGAATTTTAAATCACTTTGCAAGAGCTTGCAGGATGAGACGTGTCAAAGAAATACAAGAGGACAGCAATGATGCAGAAGAAGAATCGGAATGTGATGATATGAGTATTTGTAGTTTAGTAATTGTAAATAGTCTAAATGTAAGTACAACTGTATGGTATGAAAATATTAGAGTAAATAATAAGCCAATTAAGGTTAAAATAGATACAGGATCAGAGGTGAACATTTTACCATTAAATTTATATAACAAATATTTTAAAAATGTAAAATTAGACAAATCAAACGTAGTATTACAAGCTTTTGGAGGATCGAAAATTAAGACATTAGGCAGTGTAAATTTTAAATGCTGTGTTGGTCAGAAAGAATTGAATGCAATCAAATTTTATATAGCAAATGTAGATTCATGTGCAATTTTAGGATTAAAAGAGGCAAAATCGTTAGGATTTATAAATACAGTAAATGAATTAGGTAAGATAACAGAAGTTAAAAAGTTTGTAAATGAAAATATAGAAAATTTTGAAGGGTTAGGTAAATTTAAGGAAAAATGTCATATTAGTTTAAGAGAACAGTACACTGCAGTGACAAAGCTGCCTAGGAGAATACCATTAGGGTTGAGAGATAGATTTAAAGCTAAGTTAGATGAGCTAGAGACATTACAAATTATAAGTAGGGTAGAAAATCCAGGTGAATGGGTAAACAGCATTGTAATAATAGAAAAGACTGATAGATCATTAAGATTATGTTTAGACCCGCAAGATTTAAATAAGGCAGTTAAAAGAAATTTTTATTCAATTCCTACATTAGAAGAAATAAGTTCAAAATTAAGTGGGAAGAAGTTTTTCACTGTACTAGACTTAAGGATGGTATTACCAAGTTGAACTTGATGAACGATCAAAAGAGCTTACGACTTTTAGTACAATTTTTGGGTGTTATAAATTTAATAGAATGCCTTTTGGTATAGTAAATGCACCAGAATTTTTTCAAATGATTATAGAAAAAAATTTCGGAGACATACCAGGTCTTGTAGTATATTTTGATGACGTGTTAATTGCGACAGAAACTGAAGAATCACACAATCAGACTTTAAAATTAGTAATGGATAGAGCAAAAAAGCTTAACATCAAATTCAATCCAAATAAATTCAGTAATAGATGGACAGTGTTAAGTACTTAGGGCACACATTTAATAAGGAAGGAATACAACCAGATAACGACAGATTAAAAGCAATAAACAATTTAGAATCACCAAAGAATATTAAAGAATTGCAGAGAATTTTAGAATGTTAAAACTACATGAGAAGATTCATAAAGAATTTGCAGATATCACAAGTTCATTACGTGAATTGCTGAAAAAAGATGTCGAGTTTCAATGGCTGCCTGAACATGAAAAGGTATTAGATAAGATCAAAAGTATATTAAGTACGAAACCTGTTTTAGCAACTTACAATCCTAGAAAGGATTTGGTTATTCAAACAGATGCGTCTAGTAAAGGTTTAGGTTGTACACTGTTACAGGACAGCAAACCATTGTATTATGCATCCCGTGCCTTAACAAACAGTGAACAGGCATATAGTCAAATTGAAAAAGAAATGTTGTCAATTTGTTTTGCAGTAGAGAAGTTTCATTATTTTATATATCACAAAGAAATTAAAATAGTAAATGACCATAAGCCATTAATAGGAATTTTTAAAAAGGAAGTAGGAAAAATAGTATCACCAAGACTTCAAAGAATGAAGTTGAAATTGTTAAAATACAAATTCACGTTTGAATACACTCCGGGAAAAAATTTACATATTGCAGACACATTGTCGAGAGCATATATAAAAGAAAAAGTCGAATATAATACAGATTATAGTGAGATTGTGCACATAGTAGAAAAACATTTAAACATAACGTCAAATAAAAAACAACAATTTCAGGAAGCCACAATAAAGGATAAAGATTTAAGTTTGCTTAGCACATATGTGAAAACATCCTGGCCAAATTACAACAAAATTCCAAACGCATTAAAAGTTTACTCACAGTATAAAAACGATATTTCATTCGAAAATAATTTACTCTTTTTAAATGATCGATTAATTGTCCCAAAAGTATTAGTCAAAGACATGCTGAAGTTAGTGCATGAATCCCATATGGGAATGACTAAAACTATAAGGCGTGCTAAGTGTAATTTATACTGGCCCAATATGGCACAAGACATCGAAAATGAAATTAAAAAATGCAAAATTTGTGAGAAATATCAGCGAAAAAATACAAAACAACCAATGAAACCACATCAAATACCGGGCCTGCCATTTGAAAAGATTGCGACGGATATCCTAGAATTCGGAGGCAAATCCTATTTAGTAATTATTGACTATTTCTCCAAATGGTTGGAAATTCTAATGTTAAAAGGTAAAACATCTGATGATGTAATAGATCAATTTAAAGGAATCTTTGCTACACACGGAGTACCACAAGAGATAGTGTCAGACAATATGCCGTTTAATTCATTTAAATTTAGAACGTTTGCTGAAAATTGGAATATTAAAATAACAACAAGTAGTCCGCAATACCCCAAATCTAACGGATTGGCTGAAAAAGCTGTGGGAATAGCGAAGAATTTTCTAAGAAAATCAAACGATTTACAGTTAAGTCTGCTTGAATACAGGAATACGCCAATTGCAGAAACAGGATTATCACCAGCGCAAATATTGATGTCGCGCATTTTGCGTACTAAAATACCAATTTGTGATAAAAAATTAAAACCTAAGAAGAATAATAACAATCAATCAGACAAAAAATACAAGAAAAAGGAAAAGAGAGAAGGACTATATGATAGAAACGCGAAAAAGTAGGACAGGATTTAAAGAAGGAGATGATATAGTGCTGAGAAAAGATAAAGAATGGGTTCCAGCGAGAATAGAAAAGAAATTGGACTATCCAAGATCATACTTAGTTAAGGATGAAGATCGTAATGTTTATAGAAGAAATAGTGTATTTTTAAGGAAATCTGTAAATCAGCCCAACTTTAGAGGTATAGATGAAGAAGAGGATGATACAAGAAAGAAAGATGAAGAGCAGATTGAGGATAGAGAACAGAAAGGAGCAGACAGGGAAATAACAAGTCAGAAACAAGAGAAAGAAATAGAACAACAAGTGAAAGAGTGAAACGAGAAAGAAATTGCCGAGTAGATTCAGGACTATAAATTGTATTAGATTTAAGTAAAGTTGTATCGTTTAGTATTTATTTTATAAATGTTTTCAAAAAAAAAAAAAAAAAAAAGAGAGATGTTATATATATGAGAAGCTAGATGGCGTGGTAGAGGATAGCGTCAATGATGGCGTTGATGTAGTGTTATGTTCATGTTCCAGAAGAGAGTCTAAATAAATAAGTATATAAACTCAAAGTATTATTATTAAATATTATTAAACAAAGAATACAGTAAATAAAACAGTAAGGTATCTATCCAAACTGGGAGTTCTAATCGTCATCGGCTAAAATTTTGTTTACTACGTCGGCTAAAGCGAAACACATTTACCATCCCTGTTAGAACTTTCGTTTCGCAGTCAACGATAGAATTTCGGTTTGGTTGAAGTACCGCCTTAATAAACACCGTTCTAATAGCGAGTTAGTATGATACTACTTAGTAGCTACTAACACCGTACTAACTCTATACTAAGATGGCGTATTAATAAAAGTATATTTAGTAGCTACTAGCTAATAGGATTCTAACAGCAATTTAGATGTGGCAGCAATGCATTTTAACGGATATTTATCCTAAAAAGATTCACTAACTGTCATAAGGTAAAGTCAGGTAAGTGTGTAACCGGGGGAAATGTGTAGTTTGTTTATATTTATTTTAAAATTGAAATATGGACGTCCTCGTGTTATAATACTAATGTACTAAACTTCATACTAGTTTACAAACAAGTTCGCATCTCCTAACGTGTAATAACTTGAATATCTGTGAATATATCATATCCTTATTAAACAGGCATCAGTTTAGTATTACACTCTTGGCCAAACTGAAGGATAATGCTATTAATATATAAAAAGTGGAACGATTACACACTTGCCCCATTTTGCTGGGTAAGTGTGTAATTTTGACAGTGTTTAAAATTTCTTTTTTTTTCTAGTAAACCGTTGATATTATAAAAGGTGTATCTATTGAAGGCTTTCACTGAGCATATATTTACGCACCTTCTATGTGTAAATTTAATCAAAATGACTTATATATGAAACAGTGTTACATTTTCTTCGCACTACGCAATTTTTACTACACACTTACCTGACTTTACCTTATTCGAATATATAACAATTGTAATACCAGTGATAGTTTGCATTGAATTGTTTTCTTGTTCACGTTTCTTATGGAATAATCAAAAAAAATAGTAAAGCACTTTACTTCAATCATTAAGTAATATATCACATTTAGCTAAAGTTGTGGACTGTTTTAATATTTGTTCAGAAATGGAGAATTTCATAAATATTGATCAAGAAATAAGAGAAGTTCAAGAAGTTAGTTAAAGTATCTATCGAAATCCAAAGATTTATTTAGGAAGGATAAATTCATTTGAACATTGTGATAATTTCCTGTTCAAAAGAAAATACAGATGAATGACCAAGGGATTGGCACATGTTATAATAGATTTGATAAGAAATGAAATTTCAAACACAGAAAATAATCGTGGTCCTCCTATTAATGCAGAATTTTTATTCTCCACTACATGTATCTCTTCTTTCAAAAATTCCAGAAACAATCTCTTCGTCATCCCAATTTTGCGATCTCGGTCGTTTTCTCTGGGATAAGTTCGTGTACAATATAATTAATGATAAAGAAAAATACCCGTATTAATGTATGTAATTTCTACTTATATTGGGTATATCCATCTTATTTGTTCAAATTTTAGGTTAGTTTTATAACAAAAGTTTGCCTTAAACATACACCCTCGCACTACTAAGAAGTTAGTTGACTACTAAGCTTAGTTGCCAACCAAAGTTGTCTATTAATACCATTTTTCCTAGTAGATTGTTAGTGGCATGATACAAGAAAATAAGGTATGCTCTTGCGCATCTAGGTGTGACGTTATTGAGGCCAAACAGTATTACCAATCCAATAATTAATAGATATCACCAATGTAATGAAAATTAACTCCCATTTTTTTTTAAATCTGTCCTATTAAATCAATAAAACTGTTTTTTTTCCATTTCCTTCAATCAAATTTGCATTGAAACAAAATTTTAGACAATTCACATTTTTAAATGTAATTTTCAATTGAATGCAAAATCGTTATTGCTTTGTGATGAGTTATTTTGTTGATGTAAAGTATTTTTTGCCTTTAGTATAACATTTCATGTTTGCTTATTCTAGTGCAATGAAGCAAATAAAGCATTAATAATTACAAGCTTTACCTTAACTGAACATGTTCTACACTTCTTTAGCTCTTACCTTCATACTTGTTTTTTCTTAATGACAAATGGCTAATGAAATATCTATTAGTCTAGTACAAACATTAATGCAGACAGTATTGGAATAAAAAAATGCAGATAAAAAGAGAAAGAATTAATCAATGATCGTGAGTGCAGTGTTTTATTTTTCTTTGTTTACAAATTCATTTATCAATTCTTTTTATTCTACTCCCTCAAACGAATGAAAGTCACTCAAGAATTTCCACTACAACCAACGTTTATAAACAGTTTATCCACACAAAACCTAAAACGAACTTATAACACCTAACTAAGATTACGATACACGTAAATCGAACCTACTACAAGCATAAGCTGACACAAAACATTAAATAAAAACTAAATAAAGTGTTCTAATCGATTTAAAAATAAACTTAAACTTGTTAAATTAAATATAGTAATTTGGTAAATACATTAACAACAATGGCGACAGCCGAGTGATGACGTATCTGAGGGCCATGTGCGAAAAAGACGAGTTTTGGTTTTCAGATGAGCATACCTTATTTTCTTGTATCATGGTTAGTGGCATCTTAGTAGCTACTATCTTTCTTTATTAATAAAGCGTATTTTAGAAGAGTTTTATAACAGTTTTGTAGCGCTATTAAACGTTTATGAACGACTTTTTTTTTCCCGTGCAATGTTATAATGGTTTTCGTAACTTTTTTGCTTTTTATGAATAAGATCGCAAGTTTATATTAAACGTATTTGTAAAATGATGGTATGAGTGTACCTAATAATTATTCATGTAAAAAACATTTTTCTTTTAAATTTGCATAGATAAAAATCATAAAACCCGGTATAATAATAATAATGATGTTTATGCATTATTTATGTAAGTAGGTATTTCATAACTATAAATACAGGCTTATTGTTATTTATCTTACTTATAACAAGTGAGACTTTCGAAATTTAAAGCATCTTAATAATTACATCGATAATTAGATTTTTGTTATTTATATGTTTAGTGTAGCGTTCGAAATTTATTATTACTGCTTTGTATTGCGTTACAAATATGTTTAAGAAAGAAAATATTGTTAATGGGGTTCCTCCAACAGTATGTCCAGCCAACTATTCGGCAGGATTATTTATGTACGAAAGTATACTTAAAAATATGTGCAAAGGAACTTTATTTGTAAGTATGTGTAAAAAACGAATTTTTAAAATGATAATAATTTAAATGAATTTTATGTGAAGTAAATGAATAGTAATAAGTGAAATTATGTATTTACCACATAGTATATGTCCACAGCTAAATGAAACAACAGGCGAACAGCTTACATATGAGAGTTTTCTGCAACAATCTTGCTATCTTGCGGATAGTTTAATAAAATATGGGATCGCATCCGAAAATATTTCTATATGTTGCGAAAACTGCATTGAATATTTCATTCCGATTATGGCAAGCCTATTTGCTGGTGTACCAATATGCCCCATAAATTCTTTATACACAGAATGTAAAAATGATAAAAATTATATGCTGTTAGACCTACTACTTCACATATTTCTGAACTGTTGCAGGTGAATTAATTAGTGCATTCGACTTGATACAACCAGTTATTGTATTTTGTTCCATTAAAAATGTAAAGAAAATGCTCGATATGAAGGAAAAATATTCGGAAATAAAAGAGATTATAGTTATTAATTCGGACATGTCCATCACTGGTGGATGGAATTTAAAAGAGTTTATTTGTAAATATTCTGACTACGTCGATATTTACAACTATAAACCTGTTCAAGTTGATATAGAGAATCATGTGGCGTTCATTTTGTTCTCCTCTGGTACCACTGGGTTGCCTAAAGTGTTATGATAACACATAAGAATGTCAATTATAAAAACGCATTGATTTTGTAAGATAGAAGCGTTTGTAGTAATTACCTAAATTTCACTTTTAAGAAACATACTTGCAGGGAACCTGATTTAAATGTGAAGAAGGATGCGTTGTCGCAGCACGTGTTAGGTTTTCTGCCATGTTGTCACGCTTTTGGACTGCATACGGTTATGACTGATATTATCTTGAGCCGTACCATCATAGTTTTAGAGAAATTCGACTTCGAACTTCATTTAAAATTGATCCAGAAGTACAAAATTACTACAATTGCTATACCACCGCCGATATTGCAAATGTACGCAAAAGATTCCCTAATGGATCAATACGACTTATCGCATGTAGAATTTGCTTTTGTTGCCGGAGCTCCAATGAGCGAAGCGTTGCACGAAATCGTCAAAAAACGGTACGATGTTAAAAAAGGGGCTTGATTTCAAATTTCCAGTATTCTGATTACAGGGTTGGCATCAAAAGCATAGGTCAGGGGTATGGAATGACCGAAACCACATTTGCTGTAACAATGACATCAGTATACGAAGATCGACCTAAAACTTGCGGCAGACTTATGCCAAATTTAACCGGCGTGGTTAAAGATTTGGAAACCGGACGAAATTTAGCGCCATATCAAAATGGCGAATTATGCTTCAAAGGCGATATGATCATGAAAGGCTACTACAAAAACATAATTGCCACTAAGGATATATTCACGGAAGATGGTTACTTAAGGACAGGGGATATTGGTTTTTATGACGAGGAAGAATATTTCTACGTTGTAGACAGGCTGAAAGATATCATCAAGTACAAGGGTCATCAAGTGACAATTAGGAATGCTTTAAATCGTCTATAATTAGTAACTGCTCATTAAAATTGCAGGTGTCTCCAGTTGAACTTGGAAGGAGTTCTACTAACCAATCCAAAAATCAAAGCAGCTGCTGTTATTGGAACACTCGATGAAGATGCAGGTGAGCTGCCAATGGCTTTTGTTGTTAAACAGCTCAACGTTAACTTGACCGAAAATGAAGTAATGGATTACGTGAAGAGTAAGTAAAGAATCATATTTTTCTTCATAATGTGGGTTATTACTTTTTCTTGTAGAATTTGTCGCACCTTTTAAGTATTTGCGTGGAGGGATTGTATTCGTGAAGGACATTCCCTTAAGCTCATCTGGAAAAATTCTAAGAAGAAAATTGAGGCGATGAATTATTAGCTCAGGTTTATATGAAAAAAAATAATTATAATGTACATATTTAGTTGCCAATACACAGTCCACGTATTTGTATGAACTTTAATTTACATTCCGTATAGCTACTGCTGTAGATTATCCCACCCACATTTTCGCGAGTGTATTTTAAGTTGCCTAATTTGTCATGATTTTTGCTGAATCATTGTTTCGAGAAATTTCCACAATTAATGTCTATTTTTATATAATTTTAGTTAATGAGTTAATTGTATAATTTATTTAATTTTGTGTTAAGTTTTTTAAATTAATTTCACTCTTTAAGATATCTTTTATGCTCATGTTGTTCAATGTTTATTCTAGTAGTCTTCTTCGGTGAATTGTGCGGCTGCGTTGCACGTAGTAGAAAGTAGGATTTTTGTATGTATACGACTGTTCAACTTTGTCACGCAGTTCCTTGGTCGACTGTTACCGTGAGTATTTGTATTTTTAAATTCTCTGCAGCCATTTTGAATTATATTTTTATATCGTAATTTAATTCGCGTTGTTTTATTCTGTCCATCAAGGAATTCGCTTAATAATAATTGTTATTATATTGATGTGTACACATTGTATATATAAGATCATTTATTATTTTTCGTGCAGGAAGATAGATTTTAGTTTTAATTCTCTCATTATGTTTTAAGAGTTTAAATTTTTCTGTTTCTAATTGTTGATTCATTTTTATTTTATCATCACCTCGGGTTGGTGAATAGAAGCTTTGTGCTTGCATTTAGATTTTCTTTTTGTAATTACAAGTAATTGTCCACGCTAATTTAGTTTTTTGCTTTAAACCACGTGGTTTGAAATTGTAAGAATTACATTATCTTCCCGAGCAAATTAATCTTTTGCTTTGTTATAGGACTTAGCATTGTCCTATTGTAATTTAGAATCACGTGCAGTTTTTGATTTAGGCCCTCTGTTCACGGTTTTTTTTTTGCAAATTGTAATTAACTTGTTTTTTTTTTTATAATAAATTTTTGATTGTTAATTAAGTCGTTGAGTTAAAATTCTGTTCTTTTATTTTTATTTAAACCTTTTTAATTTTTGGGGTAATTAAGAGAATCAGATTTCTTTCACCCACAATTTACTTGTCGTGGTTAGATTCAAGTTTTAATTCGCGAGGATAACTCTGAGGTTAATTGTTCTTTTGCGCCTTTTTAAATTTTATCCGTTGAGCTAGCTAATTTAATTTCTCTTTTCATTGTTAAGATTCATTTTGCATTTTCAAATTCCATCACTACACAGCATAATGATGCATTGCCAAATAAATATGCGTATATGTATTATATGCTCATCTAAACTTTTGCTAAATATTAAAATATCATCAATATAATGCGCACAACAAGAATAAATTGGTTCTTAAAATTGTTGCAGGTGTGACGTATCAAGACGGCAGCCGAACTACTCAAACTATAAGGTACAACCTTAAATTGATAGACATTTCCATCAACCATAAAACCACAAAACCATCTAGATGCTTTGTTCAAAGGTACCAACCAAAAAGAGCTCTTAAGATCTAGTTTCGTAAAATAATTTGCATTCGTATACCGTGCTAACAAAGTTTCAACCGTGATCGAAGTCTCAAACTGCGGTCGAGTGCGCTCGTTTAGACGTCGAGCGCCGAGACAGAGACGGATGTCTCCATTCTTCTTCTGGACGACGACCAGTGGATTGACATACTTTGTGACGCCACGCTCAATCACCCCATCTCGGAGCATTCGGGAAATCTCCTCTCTCACTTTCTCTTGCATGGCTTTGGGAATGGGATAATTCTTGATCTGTAAGGCTTTGACTCGTCCACCTCAAGAGAGTGCTGGTAACCAACAACAAAACTTTGGAATATTTCTTATAAAATGAAAAGTAAAGTTGCTTCCAAGATCCAGTTTTCTTTCAGATATCTAGTACTAGAACGATCGGTTAGTAAAATGTGAGTTGCTGTTTGAGCTGTTTCTATCGTCTGTTGGACTGTTTATATACGACGTTTTGGCAGTGTTCTACTGCCCTCATCAGGGCAGCCCTGATAAGGACTGTGGTTTTCTAATTCCGATTGTCGGTGGAAATGTATTTATTTCCCGGGTATAAGTTGCCTATGAATATGTTATCATGCAGTTGTGTGTATAATTACTTCATAAAAAGCTAAATAATTACAATTTATCCTAAACCCCGTGCTCCATCTGAAGGTACTATACAAGGCTTCGTATTGTAAGTACATATAATAGGGATTTCATAAAAAAACTGAAATGTTGCTACTCTAATTAAAGAGCTGTCCCTATGATTATTAATAATAACAACAATAAATTAAATCGATCAGCTATACGTAGCTGCTGTGGCCTGGCACCCCGGTTTTCGTAAATTCAGGTTTCCTGTTTTATCCGATCAGCCTTTATCAATGTTTCGTGAGAGTTTCCACAAAGTAAATTGTTTATTTTGTATAAGATTTAGTTATTGAGTTAATTGTTTAATTTATTTATTTAAATGTTCAGTTGTTTAAATTAAATTCACTCTTTATTATATTTTTATTTGCTCATGTTGTTCAATGTCCTTCTTAGAAATTTTCTTCTATGATCTTTGTGCGTTGCGCCCCAGAATATCTAACAACCAGAACATCATCGTGGCCTGGCGGGAAGGGTTCGCGCATTCTCAATGAGCAGCTTGATCCGCCATTAAATCGGGCGAGAACTTGTGGTTTCGGCTATGTTCGCTCTTTGCATTAGGCACACGTCGCTGACTTCAAGTTTACATTCATGTTAATTTAATAGTGTTATCAAGTGCAAGTCGATAAAATATGAAAATAATGGAAAAGAATGTAAAATAATTGTAAAAATAAGCGATATTCTTTCATTTTATCGTAGATATGTATCATATTCTCGAAATTCACTTCAGTTAGGTCTTGTCAGGCACCGAATTCTATCAAAGCCCATCCTGACTTCTCGCCCGAACAGTGACATTAAGATCACGAAATTTTGCGTACTGATTGTGAGAACAAAAGAGCCGATAAAGAGATTGTGTTCTGGTTGTTAGATATTCTGTGGTTGCACCGCATGCAGCTGTGTATATATATGCGACTGTTCAGTATTGCAATAATTAGTTTCTCGACTGAAGTTAAAGCGTGAGTATATATTTCAAGTTTGTTAGCTGCCATTTTGTTAATACTTATGATTTAAGGTAAAGTCAGGTAAGTATGTAACCGGGGCAAGTGTGTAGTTTGTTTATATTTATTTTTAAAATTGAAATATGGACGTCCTCTTGTTATAATACTAATGTACTAAACTTCATACAAGTTTTACAAACAAAAGTTCGCATCTCCTAGCCTGTAATAAGTTGAATATCTTCTGAATATATCACACCTTATTAAACAGGCATCAGTTTAGTATTACACTCTTGACCGAACTAAAGGATAATGCTATTAATATATAAAAAGCGGAACGATTACACACTTGCCCCATTTTGCTGGGTAAGTGTGTAGTTTTTACAGTGTTTAAAATTTCTTTTTTTTTTCTAGTAAACCGTTGATAATTATAAAAGGTGTATCTATTGAAGGCTTTCAACTGAGCATAATTACGTACTTCTATGTGTAAAAATTATCAAAATGTCTTATTATGTGAACACTGTTACATTTTCTTCGCACTATGCAATTTTTACTACACAATTACCTGACCTTACCTTAAGGTTTTGTATGATTTATTTTGATTTTATTTCGTCCATCGAGGAACTCGTTTAATAATAATTGAAGGGTGCACGGGAATAACAATCAAAGTCCATTTTTTTGTGAAAATGAGATAAGCGTGCCATTTTGTAGGAAATTCTGAGTATTATAATAATGCGCGTTCAAGCTGTTTCAAAAACGGTCGTAATCCGTAGAAATCAAAGTTGCTATAATGTAGTTTTGTTTTGAACCTTTAAGTGGCAAACTTTAAAATTCATTTATCTCTTAATGTATGAATACGGACTTTGATTGATATTCCCGTGCACCCTTCAATTGTTATTATATTGTTGTGTACACAAATTAGATATAAGATCATTTATTATTTCGTGCAGGAAGATACTTTTAGTTTAAAGAGTTAATTTTTTTCGTTTTTTTTAATTTTGCTGTTTTGTAATTATTTATTAATCACCTCGGGTTATGTGAATAGAAGCTTTGTGCTTGCTTTTAGTTTTTATTTAGGTAAATTCACTTGATTTGTCCACGTTTAATTTAGCTTGTTTTAATTTTGAAACCACGTGGATTGATTTGTTATAAAGTGGACTATCTTCCTGAACAAATTTGTTTTTTTTTTGCTTTGATAAAGGATTTAGCATTGTCCTTTTGTAATTTTAGAGTCTAATGCAGTTTTTGATTTCGGCCAGAGCCCTAAGTTCATGGTTTTTTTTTCTACAATTTGAATTAACGTTTTTTTTTTTATAATAAAATTATTGATTGTGAATTAACGTCATTTTAAATTCTGTTTTTTATTTTTGTTTAAACCTTTTCAATTTTTGGAGTAATAAAGAAAGTCAAATTTCACCCACGTTTATTTTTCGTGATTAGTTTTGAGTTGCGAGGGTAGCCCTGAGTTTAATTGTTCTTTTGCGCCCTTTTTGATTTATCCGTTGAGCCAGCTAATTTAATTTTCATTTTTATTTCATTTTGCATTTTCTTTGATACATTCAGTACACAGCAGTAATTATTACTTTTCCATCCATGGAGAGACTTAAGTTATCCCCCAGCATTCGTCGAGAAGCAAGGCAAACCACGGAAAATATTACTCTTGCAGTAGAACCTGAAAATCAGTTCCAGGGTTTGTTATTATTCTTCTGGGTTTTGAAGAGGCAGCCTCCACGTTCTTTAATTTCAATAGCTGTGCTATCTTCAGGTAGCTCCTCGATCCTTCATCAACTATGAAGGCGGTTTCTATGACCATCCTTTCTCAGCTGTTCTAATTTATTCATTCTTAAGTTGCATATAATGAACTGAAAGCAAATAAAATAACAACAGTATCTATTTCAATGTTTAATAGTAACTTAGTCCTAATTAATCTAACCAGCAATAATTAAGTGGAAAAATAATTGAATGAGAATTTAAGATGGAAATTTCATTATTAACGTTAAGATATTTGTTAAGATTAAGTTGTCTATCTGAAACTACAATATTTATCTATAAAGGATAACAATAATTGTAAAACGGCTTTAAGCCACTATACATACTGCTGTGTACTGAATGTACCAAAGAAAATGCAAGATAAAAATTAAAAATGAAAAATTAAATTAGCTAGCTCAACGGATAAAAACTTAAAAGTGTGCACAAAAACAATTAAACTAAGAGTTACCCTCGCAAACAAAAACATCACGAAAAGTAAATTGTGGGTGAAAGAAATCTGATTTTCTTAATTTACCCCAAAAATTGAAAAGGTATAATCAAAAATAAAAGAACAGAATTTGGAATGACGTTAAATAACAATCAAAAATTTTTATTATAAAAAAAGATTGTTAATTACAATTATGCAGAAAAAAAAAACCGTGGGTCCTGGTATAAATCAAAAAAGTGCTCGATTCTAAATTACAAAAGGACAATGCTAAATCCTCTATCAAGAAAAAAAAAACACAAATTAGTTCAGGAAGATAGTCCTTTTTATATTAAAACAATCCACGTGGTTTCAAAACTAAAACAAACTAAATTAAACGTGGACAATACAAGTAAATTAACAAAAGAATTACTTACATACAAGCACAAAGCTTCTATTCACCCAACCCGAGGTGACTAATAAATAATTACAAATCAACAAAATTAAAAAACGAAAACAAATTAACTCTTTAAACTAAAAATATCTTCCAGAACAAATATAATAAATGAACTTATATCTAAATTGTGTACACAACAAATAATAACAATTATTATTAAGGGAGTTCCTTGATGGACGAAAAAAAATCAAAATAAACGCGCATTCAAATCTTTAAATCATATGAAATCACGAAATGGCAGCAAACATTTAAAAAATTACGTCTACTTACGCCGGCATCTGTCAAGGAACTGAGTGACAATCTCGACCGCTGCGTACAGCGAACAATCGCACGGAGATAAGTCCGCCAACGAACGAAATCTCAAAACCAGTGAATGCAAAACATATTAACAAATGAAATTAATTTAAAACAACTGAACATTTAACAAAATAAATCATTCAAACAATTCAATTCATTAACTACATCTTATACAAAATAAAATATTTGTGAAAATTTTTTCGCTACATTGACAAAGGCTTATCGGAGTAAACAAGAAAACATATGTGCACCTTAAAAAAAAACTCGCGAACACAAGGTGTCCACAGCAATACGTTAATTAAAAACGGTAATTAATATAACACTGCGTAGGCTTTCACGGCCGGTGTAACTATAACTAACAGCTTCTTGCGGGTTTCGCCGTGTGTCAAAACTTTCGCTCGACGTTTCGCTGTTCATACTGATAGATTCTTCAGGATAACTGAACTGATTCTCCATGGTCCGACATTCTTCTTATATACGCCCCTGGTGCATCCAACCGTGTAGTTTCCGCTCCATTGACCGTGACGGTTCGTAGTAGGCTCTTCCACGTGTTGCTAAGGTGGTAACCTTCTTCTCTGTTAACGGTTTTATTTTTCTCTATTTCTATGGCTTCCCTGATGAGTCTTTTCCCGTAGTTCTTGGTGGTAGTTATTACTTTTACATTCTTGAAATCCATTTTGTGTCCGGTGTCGTGCATGTGTTCTGCCACCGCTGATTGCTCGGTCCTTCTTAATCTTGCGTCCCTCTCGTGTTCTTTTATTCTTATGTCGATGGCTCTCCTGTTAGTCCGAACGTAGCACTGTCCGCATTGGCATGTTATCTTGTAGATACCTTCTGTGCGCCCCTTGGGTATCTTATCCTTTGCGGTCGGTAGATACTGCTGGATCGACGTTGCAGTCCCGAAGCGTACTTGTACGTTGCGTTTCTTCAAAATTCGGCCTACTTTTTCGGTGACTCCTGTTATGTAAGGTAAACACGCCATCCCTCTTCGTGGTTCTGTAGTTGTCTCCAGTGTCGTCTTCTTCTTAGTGGCTCTCCTTATGTCGATGTCAGTGTAACCATTCTTCTTTAGTGCTTTCTCCAAATGTATCTTTTCACTGGTAAGATGTTGTTCGTCACTGATGGTTTCGGCTCTGGATAGCAATGTTTGTATTAATGTCTTCTTCTGCATCGGATGATGGTGAGATCTTGCATGCAGATATCTATCGGTGTGCGTCTTCTTTCTAAATCAAATAAAATATAAAAAGTATAAATTCAAAGTCAAAATCAAAACTTTTTAATTTATATCAATAAATATAACAAAATGCCCTGACTAGTAAAAAAAAAATTGGTATAATAACAATGTTTATTCATTACTTCCTAAATAAACGCCTTGGTTCTTCAGTGATTGTATTTAATTTACATATTCTTCATTAATATAAATACCCACTAATTCTTAATTCATTTTACCTATTTCGCTTTATGTCAGAACTTACTCTTTTCAGCCCAGTAAATATAATTTTTTTCTTTCAAAAGTACATCGAAAATTGTATAATAATAATTGTTTTTTAATCTAATGTTGAGAATTTGTTCTAGTACTTCAGGTTGCATAAGAAATATGAATAAGGAAGAAAACGTTATTAACGGGATTACTCAGACAGTGTGTCCAGTAAATTATTCCACAGGAATATCTATGTATGAAAATATACTTAAAAATATTAATAAGGGTACTTTATTTGTAAGTATATAATGAAGTATAAATTAATAGACTTAGCATCTTTTTACGTAAATTAAATATAATGATATATCACACTACAACTTCCGTGAATATCATATTTTCACAGCTAAATGAAGCAACAGGCGAACACCTCACATATGAAAGCTTCCTGCGACGTTCTTGCCGTCTTGCCGATAGTTTAATAAAATATGGGATCGTCTCGGAAAATATAGTTTCGTTATGTTGCGAAAACTGCATCGAATATTTCATTCCCATCATGGCAAGTCTATTTGCTGGAATACCAATTTGCCCTACAAATTCTTTGTACACGGAATGTAAAAATGAATGAAAAAGGTTTTATTATGCTGGTCTAGAACATGTTTCTAAATTGTTGCAGGCGAATTAATCCATGCTTTCAACTTGATACAACCAGTTATTGTATTTTGTTCTATAAAGAATGTAAACAAAATGCTCGATCTGAAGGAAAAATATGCACATATTAAAGAGATTATAATTATTAATTCAGATATATCTATCACTGGCGCATGGAATTTAAAAGGATTTATTAGTAAATATTCTGAACGCGTCGATATTTACAATTATAAACCCGTTCAAGTTGACGTAGAGGATCATGTGGCTTTCATTATGTTCTCTTCTGGTACCACAGGTTTGTCAAAAGGGGTTATGATAACACATAAAAATGTTAACAATAAAAATGCAATGCTGTTGTAAGCTTGTAGCTGCTTTGTTTATAGGATTTCGCGCTTAAGAAATATATTTACAGAGAACCTTGCGTAAATGTGAAGGAAGGTGTAATGTCACAGTATGTGTTGGGTTTCCTGCCGTGTTTCCATTGTTTTGGACTGCAGACGATTATAAGTAATATTATTCTGGGCCGCACCATCATAGTTTTGGAAAAATTTGACTTCGAATTTCAGCTAAAATTGATTGAAAAATACAAAATTACCACGATTGCTGTACCACCGCCAATATTACAAATGTATGCCAAAAATTCTCTAATGGATCAGTACGATCTGTCGCATGTTGAATTTGCTTTTGTTGGCGGAGCTCCGATGAGTGAAGCGTTGCACAAAATAGTCAAGCAACGGTAACATATTCAAAATAGTTTTTTTACTAATCAAAATTCCAGCGCTCTGATTATAGGGTTGGTATCAAAAGTATAGGTCAGGGGTATGGAATGACCGAAACGACATTTGCTATAGTATTCACATCAGTATACGATGACCGACCTAAATCTTGTGGCAGACTAATGCCAAATTTAACTGCAGTCGTTAAAGATTTAGAAACTGGACGAAATCTAGGGCCATATCAAAATGGCGAATTATGCTTCAAAGGTGGTATGGTCATGAAAGGCTACTATAGAAATGAAATTGCCACCAGAGATATTTTCACGAAAGATGGTTATGTGAGAAGTGGGGATATTGGCTATTACGATGAAGAGGAATATTTTTACGTAGTAGACAGGTTAAAAGATATCGTGAAGTACAATGGTTATCAAGTAACAATCAAGAGACTAGCGGCTTAAATCGTTTATAATAGTTGCTCATTACAATTGCAGGTATCTCCAGCTGAATTGGAAGGGATTCTATTGGCCAATGCAAAAATCAAAGCGGCTGCTGTTGTTGGAATACCCGATGAAGATGCAGGTGAACTTCCAATGGCTTTTGTTGTTAAGCAACCAAACGTTAACTTGACTGAAAATGAGGTAATGGATTACGTGAAGGGTAAGGATAGGGTTATATTTCCTTCGTTAATGTGGGTTGTTAACTTTTCTGTTTTTACAGAATTTGTCGCTCCGGTTAAGTATCTGCGCGGAGGAGTCGTGTTTGTGAAGGATATCCCTGTAAACCCATCAGGGAAGATTCTAAGAAGAAAATTGAGGCAATTAAGTTAGATTTTTTTTGTAAACAAACAAAACAAAACTATATACCTACATATGTATTTAGCTGCCAATACACTGCCCTGTATTCTCTATAAATTTTAATTCAAATGTACATTCAGAAAAATACATGCATTGATTGAACCAAGAACATAAACATAGAATAAGATAAGATAAGATTAATGTTAAGTTATTTTTGTTGGTTGAAAAGTAAAATTTGGTAGAAGTAAATAAACGAATTAGACACCGATTTGTGTTAATACTTTAATACAAATACAGCATACAACTAACTGTTCTATTCATGTGCGTGAAATATGTTGATCCCACAGTTAAATAGATTTGATGTAACAGCATGTTTACTCCTATACCATCAGATAAACAAAGTAAATATGAAATCTCCTTCATTCAAATCATATGAACAAATCGCAAAACTATTGTCATGAGTTTCGTTACGCGCCATCTTTCGACCAGGTGATATTAGCGTCTCGAACATCGATAGCTAGTATAGTGAACCCAAAATCTGGGGGTAGAAACTTAATAGGAGAAACTTCGTCAAATTTCCCATTGGTTATTGTAATCACGTGGTAAATTTTATTATAATGCTGTCGATGGTGCGCTGTATGCAATTAGAAAGCTACATTATCGATGTAAGCTCTGAATTATGAATTACTTATAACACTCATTTATTAACGCTTAACTGCGTTGAGTTAAAACCAACAACAACAAAATCTAATGTTGTTGAAGATTTCGATGTGTTTCTTATCACAAACGGTCGAAAGCAATGGGGTAGACCAACATACAGAATATTTTAAAGTCTCAAATATTTTAAATAATCTCCGGAACATGACGTGCTCATATTTATTTTACACATGTTTATGCTCATGTGGACAAACCTTAATGCGGTGCGTAATGACAGTTGTAGTAGGCGTGTCCATGCAGTCATGCCGTCCATGTTTTACGTTGAAGATTATTTTGTTGTTATAGTGCAAGTCTTATAGTTATTATTGTGGTTATAGTTCGTTTTTAGTTGTGCGTTATTATATTCTCATTACGACTATTATAGAAACTCAGTGGCATTTGTTTTTGTTGTATTAAAGTGATTAACGATTTATTACGAACAAAGGTCAATGCTGTAAAATGGCGAACTCTTGAATTAACAAAAATAATTTCCATACTCGATGTCAAAGATCCATTAATTCTGCTGTATTCAACTTCCCTAACACTGGAAAGACACGTCGTGTGTAAAAACTTTGTTCAGATACTATAACTTTTATAAATAAAATATCTTTATATATTATTTAGTGTTGTATTTATATTATATATCCACCATTTATCATTACGTATGTGTAAATACCAAATATTTCATTACTATAATAGTATAATTATTACAAGGATTGTACTATTATAGTCATGAAATATTTGGTATACAGGTATTCCACGTAACTGGTTCATTAAAAGTTTATGATGTTCTATTATTTACTCATATTGAGATTTTGGCACCATTATCTGTTGATTGAACTATAAATGTAAAATACTTTAATTAAAATATCGCTTCGGTGACCGGAAATGATGTCAACTTTCTTATTTTAAATATAATGATATAATTTTATATCATTTTTGGATTCTACAACTATAAATACGTCAGTTTCATTAGCTATTCCTAGAGCTACATGTTGCCGTTTTTGAGTTATTTAAGTTTTTCCTTTTTTTAGTCATAATCATTGCATCATTGAGAAATTAATATCTCGGTTAATACTGCAAGTCAAATTCATTGACTAATATATCATTGTAATTACACTTTCGTACAACGCAATATTAATAGAAATGACTATTCGAACAGACATTCTTGTAGTTATTCAAAAATAATACATGAATTTGACGTGAATCCATTTCAGAGCCAGCTACAAACATTTAAAGATAGGGCTACTTAGTCTGTTTAACAAAAAGTCGCTCATATCTCAAAATCTATTAAAGATAGGTATAGAAAATGCTGATATAAAGTGATAGGGGATGATATTTACTTCCTAATTCCGAACTAAAATACAGGGTGTTCTATCTAAAAAAATTGAGTTTTCTGCATTTGAAAATATGTTAATTTGTTCCCCAGTTTAGATCACCCTGTATGTTAGAATGTAAAGTGTGCTTACCGTTTCTTAGAGTAATATCTACATTCATAACATAGCTAATTTGCAGTCTCCTACTTGCCAGTATAACCGAGATATTAATTTCCAATGATGCAATGATTATGACTAAAAAAAAAAGAAAAACTTAAATAACTCAAAAACGGCAACATGTAGCTATAGGAATAGCTAATGGAAACTGACGTATTTATAGTTGTAGAATCCAAAAATGAATAAAAAATTATATCATTCTATTTAAAATAACAAAGTTGACATCCATTTCCGGTCAACCGGAAGTGATGTTTTGGTTAAGGTATTTTGCATTTATAGTTCCAATCGAACAGATACTGGTGCCAAAATCTCAAATATAAGTAAATAATAGAACATAAACTTTTAATGAACCAGTTACGTGGAATACCCAGTATACACAAATAGAACTTTCAAATACCAAAAGTATATAAAACCACCCATTTGAATATACCGCCAGATTAGTTGTAGTTCGGTGTGCTGCGCTCGGTGGCGCGCAACCTTGTCGAAAAAGTAAAGCATTAAGTGTCCTCCCCCAGCCCAAAATGAGAAGTACATATTACGTCATCGTAATGTCGACGTAGAATAGAGGAACTAAAGTCATTAGTAGTAGGGGTGATTCTTTTACGATAAAAATTACATTAAATACTTCTGCCGAAGTGACAGGAACACCCCTAAAGCTAGTATAATAGACTCTTCCGACGATTCCAGCGGTCAAAACGGATATGATGACATATGAACTTCTCATTTTGGGTTCACTGGGTTCACTCTACGTTAACGTCAGTACCTGGGAGTAGAAACTTAGTGCTCTATTTTGTCGACAAGGTTTTGCGCTACCAACTTCAGCACACCGAACCATTACTGATCTGGCGGTACATTCAAATGGGTTGTTTAATATACTTTTTATATTCAAGATTAGAATAACGTTATTACTACAATTAATAAATATTACATATTCTCGAACCCATTTTTTATTACGGGAAAGTGTCTAAACCGAAGTCGGAATGCGACGGCCTTGTACATATGTCTCTACTTTCAATAATCGATCTTCGACGGCCGTCTGACTCACACGCTTACCTACCGTGATACTGTATACTATTGAAACACATTAAAACCTTCAATATGTATTTACTATATTTTTTTTTAAAAAACAAGATACTTTTTCTTCAAATAATAGCATTCTTTGTAAAATTATTAAATTTTAATTTTATGAGAACAATTTAATCCAATAAGATACAAAAAACATCAGAACTTCAAAAGTCATTTTAGAGTTTTTACATTTCTCTTTTATTATATTAGCATTTTTACTCGTTTCTACAAATTTTACAACAAAGAAAACATGTTTTTGAAGTTCCATTATGCGTTTTTATATCTTTTTGAAATAAATTGTTTCCAGAAGGGTAAAATTTAACAATTTCACGGCGAAAAAATATCTTGAAAAAACAGCTTGTTTTTCACTTCCGTCACTAGTTAAAAGTTCAAATAGATTTGGAAGTACCACTTATAGTTGTTCATCTAAAAGAACCTGATGGTTGGGAAAATGAATGTAAATCACTTTGTTTACCTCGCTTATTTTTGAATTGAATGTACAAATATCTCACCATGAAGGTTATAAATAAGAAGCGTGCATAAATATAACATAAGGTTATGTTAGTTGCGCAACCAACTCAGTAATTCAAATTTTGGAAAGAATTAAATATTAATTAACGCATTATTTACACTTATATCAGATTACCAGATAACCTTACAACGACTGCTAACTATAAATACGATTTTGTCTGGGAGTAATGTTTTGTTCCAAATACGAACTTCTGAAATGCTCAAAATTATCGGAATTCTGCAAATATTCTTTTTTTATTCATAAAGTGTCGTACATTTTTCATACACATAAAAGAGCTTTTGCTCTTTTGAGTAATATCTACATTTATAACATAGATAATTTGGAGTCTCTACTTGCAGTATGAACCGAGATATTAATTTCTCAATGATGCAATGATTATGACTAAAAAAAAAAGAAAAACTTAAATAACTCAAAAACGGCAACATGTAGCTATAGGAATAGCTAATGAAAACTGACGTATTTATAGTTGTAGAATCCAAAAATGAATAAAAAATTATATCATTCTATTTAAAATAACAAAGTTGACATCCATTTCCGGTCAACCGGAAGTGATGTTTTGGTTAAGATATTTTGCATTTATAGTTCCAATCGAACAGATACTGGTGCCAAAATCTCAAATATAAGTAAATAATAGAACAACATAAACTTTTAATGAACCAGTTACGTGGAATACCCAATATACACAAATAGAACTTTCAAATACCAAAAGTATATAAAACCACCCATTTGAATGTACCGCCGGATTAGTTGTAGTTCGGTGTGCTGCGCTCGGTGGCGCGCAACCTTGTCGAAAAAGTAGAACATTAAGTGTCCTCCCCCAGCCCAAAATGAGAAGTACATATTACGTCATCGTAATGTCGACGTAGAATAGAGGAACTAAAGTCATTAGTAGTAGGGGTGATTTTTTTACCATAAAAATTACATTAAATACTTCTGTCGAAGTGACAGGAACACCCCTAAAGCTAGTATAATAGACTCTTCCGACGATTCCAGCGGTCAAAAGGGATATGACGACACATGCACTTCTCATTTTGGGTTCACTACGTTATCGTCAGTACCTGGGAGTAGAAACTTAATGCTCTATTTTGTCGACAAGGTTTTGCGCTACCAACTTCAGCACACCGAACCATTACTGATCTGGCGGTACATTCAAATGGGTTGTTTAATATACTTTTTATATTCAAGATTCGACGGCCTTGTACATACATATGCCTCTACTTTCAATAATCGATCTTCGACGGCCGTCTGATTCACACGCTTACCTACCGTGATACTATATACTATTGAAACACATTAAAACCTTCAATATGTATTTACTATATATATTTTTTTAAAAAACAAGACACCTTTTCTTCAAATAATAGTATTCTTTGTAAAATTATTAAATTTTAATTTTATGAGAACAATTTAATCCAATAAGATACGAAAAACATCAGAACTTCGAAAGTCATTTTAGGGTGTTTACATTTCTCTTTTATTATATTCGCATTTTTACTCGTTTCTACAAATTTTACAACAAAGAAAACATGTTTTTTGAAATTCCATTATGCGTTTTTATATCTTGTTGAAATAAATTGTTGCCAGAAGGGTAAAATTTAACAATTTCACGGCGAAAAAATATCTTGAAAAAACAGCTTGTTTTTCACTTCCGTCACTAGTTAAAAGTTCAAATAGGTTTGGAAGTACCATTTATAGTTGTTCATCTAAAAAAACCTTTTTGAATTTTTGAATTGAATGTACAAAAATCTCACCATGAAGGTTATAAATAAGAAGCGTGCATAAATATAACATAAGGTTGTTAGTTGCGCAACCAACTTAGTAATTCAAATTTTGAAAAGAATTAAATATTAATTAACGCATTATTTACGCTTATATCAGATTACCAGATAACCTTACAACGACTGCTAACTATAAATACGATTTTGTCTGGGAGTAATGTTTTGTTCCAAATAAAAAACTTCTGAAATGCTCAAAATTATCGGAATTCTGCAAACATTCTTTTTTTATTCATAAAGTGTCGCACATTTTTCATACACATAAAAGAGTTTTTGCTGCTCGCGTGAAGTAATTGTGAATTGAAAATGTCTTCAGAGGACAACGTCGTTAATGGAGTTTCTTCATCGGTGTCTCCAGTAGATTATTCGGCAGGATTGTTTATATATGAACGTCTTCTTGAAAATATCCAGGAAAGGATTGCATTTGTAAGTAAATCTAGAAAATTATAAAATGAAAGCTATCCATTCCATCACTAAACTTTCTTTTATGAATTAATTTAGTTTTGTCAATATGTTGACATTACATGCTTGTAGTTAAATGAAGTGACACAAGAGCAGATAACATATGGAAACTTTTTACAATACTCTTGTCGTCTTGCGGAAAGTTTAATAAAATATGGAATCACATCGGAAAATATTGTTTCCATATATTGTGAAAACTGCATTGAATACTTTATTCCGATTATGGCATGCCTATTTGCCGGTGTACCAATTTGCCCTACAAATTCTATGTACGTAGAACGTAAGGATCATGATAGTCGCAAGCTATTGCCTAAGTACACATTTACACATTGTTGCAGATGAATTAACGCATGCGTTTAACTTGATAAGACCACCAATTGTATTCTGTTCCATTAAAAATGTAAGCAAAATGCTCGAGCTGAAGGAAAAGCATTCAGAAATCAAAGAGATTATAGTTATTAATTCAGATACATCTATTCCTGGCGCAAGGAATTTAAAGAAATTTATTGATAAATATTCTGCTTGCTTGGATATTTACACCTATAAACCTGCTGCCGTTGATGTAGAGAATCAGGTCGCTTTTATTATGTTCTCCTCTGGGACAACTGGATTACCGAAAGGAGTTATGATAACTCATAAGAACCTTAACTTTAAAAACGCTATGGTTTTGTATGTTTGGAAAAATTGTAGTAACCTCATTTTTTTAACTTTAGACAATTGTGTTTATAGAGAGTCTGATTTAAATGTGAAGACGGATACGCTATCACAGTATGTGCTAGGATTTCTTCCATTTTTCCACGCTTTTGGACTGCATGTTGCTATAAATGATATCACCTTGGGGCGTACCGTCGTAGTTTTAGAGAAATTTGATTTCGAATTTCATTTAAAATTGATAGATAAGTACAAGATCACTACGCTTGCTGTAGTACCACCGATATTGCAAATGTACGCAAAGCATTCCCTAATGGATCAGTACGATCTCTCGCATGTAGAGCATGTTCTTGTTGCGGGAGCTTCAGTGAATGAAGCGCTCCCTAGGATTGTTACAGAACGGTAAAACGTGAAATACGCTTTATTTAAAAATTTCGACATTTTGATTGTAGGACTGGTATCAAGAACATAGGTCAGGGGTTTGGAATGAGCGAAACCACATTTGTCGTTGCAATGACGCCAGTATATGTAGATCGGCCTGCTTCTTGTGGTAGACTGACACCAAATGTAACTGCTGTTGTTAAAGATTTAAAAACTAGACATAACCTGGGGTCATATCAGATAGGCGAATTGTGTTTCAAAGGCGGCATGATCATGAAAGGTTACTATAAAAATGAAACCGCCACGCAGAACAGTTTCACAGAAGATGGCTATTTAAGAAGCGGGGATATTGGTTACTATGACGAGCAAGGATATTTCTATATAGTAGAAAGAGATAAAGATATCATCAGATACAAATGTCATCAAGTAACAATATCAGCATTCAGAATCAACCAAAAGCACTAATTGCTTATTAAATTCGTAGGTATCCCCTGCCGAATTGGAAGGAGTCTTATTGACTAACAAAAAAATCAAAACTGCCGCTGTTATTGGAATACCTGACGAAGACGCAGGTGAGCTTCCAATGGCTTTCGTTGTTAAGCAACCGAACGTAGACTTGACCGAGAAAGAAGTGATGGATTATGTGAAAGGTGAGCGAAGGATCAAAGTTTATTCATAAACGTAGATTATTTCTTCAATTTACAGAATTTCTTGCTCCTGTTAAGTATCTACGTGGAGGTGTTGTGTTTGTGGATGGTATTCCTATAAATCCTGCAGGAAAAATTATGAGAACAATGTTGAGGAACTGAATTATTAAATTCAGCATATCAAAATTAATTGAATGCACTTAAGGTTGTTGTCAGCCACAAAATTTGTAAATATCTACTTATGTAAAGATTTAAATTAAATTAAAAAGTATCTTATGTATAGATAATATAATAAAATAATAAATTATATCTATATAAAAAGAAAACCGTTTCTGAATTAATAATAGGATAAGAAAATTCTTCAATTCTCTGTGAATATTGTAGAAGCTGAGAAATATATTCAAACCGTTGTACGTTTTTAATTAATTTAATTTATTACGTCAACAAAAGGGTAATATGAAAACTTTTGCCTTTTAACGGATAATGCAAGCACCTGTATTCAAGCTGAGTGCTTTTTTACGCGGAAGTATTTTGGTTTTATTCATATTCTCAAGTGCATAAGTCTCAGATACACAAACATAATGAACAAAGTGAATATTTGTCGCAAGAGGTTAAAATTTTAGAGATCATTGGAATCTTTTCAGTTAATGTTGATTTACTTATACAAGCCAAGGAAGTTTACAGCAGTATATATATTGCTGTGTTTCATAAGAGGAAAGCTACCAAACATATTGAAATGCAATTACTATTTTATGTGCGCATCTGTTTGTAAGTCCAGTATAATTTCGACTAAATCGTATTAGTAGTCATGGAAGTTGAATATAAGTTATCGTCTGACAACTGTGCGATAGCCTGGTATCCTAGTATCTATTTTAATTGAATGGGGAGTGACTCAAAGTGATTCGTATAAAGAAAATGTATGAAAATCCTTGGTTACGTGTTGATAGTTGATAAAATGTCTTAGAAAAAGCTGTGTCATTTCTCATTAAATATAAACGAATTAAATCATATTGCGGGGGTATATCTGGTATCGTAGGGGATAAATTCACGAATTTGGTGTTTACTATATCTGGGTACACGTTTTACATGGGATTTTACATGTGTTTGCTGTTCCGAGTCTAATCATACATCCTGAATGTAACGAAGGAGGTCTGTTTCCTTAATATTTCCTGCTACCGATGTTATTCCCCGGGTCTGGGCCTTTTAGCTGAATACACGTGCGAATCTGGATTGTCACTACAAGGAAATCACATTTGGAGGTATTCTGATGTCCGTGTTAACCGGTAAACGAAGTATTTGGTCAAAACATTGTTTAAATTTTTGTATAGATGAATTTATAACGTCTATAGTGTTTTGAGGTTATTATTACTTCGTATGTGATTTAAAATTCAACCGATAAACGAGGTATCTGGTCAAAACATTATTTAAATTATTATATAAATGAATGTATAACGTCTGTACTATTTTGAGGTTATTATTTCGTATGAGATTAAAATTCTGAGCTTTTATAAGTTGGCAAACGTGGTTGGTAGTTTTCTATTCTCTTATGATAGCGCGGGATATTTTAAAAGTTCCTTTTTGAATAAAAGAATCTAAATTATACTGGATAATTGATAATACTTGTTTGAATATCCCAAATAACTATACTCACCCTGAGTAAGAGTTCTCATACTTTTTTATATATTTCCTGTATAGACTTGTTCATGAATTATACATGTTATTAATGATTGCACTGTTTTATTAAAGAAAGTTATTTATTTATTTTCCTTTTGCTTGTTAAAGCATATAGCCGGGAAAATCACAGTAATATATATAGTGCTTGAAGGTTTTAAAACTGTTACATACACGGGAAAACGATCTTGTTGTTTTCTAACCATTTTTCATGCATTTGGTTACAGTTACTAAATTATTACTTGATTTAGGAATATTAAAAATATTTATACTTTGCAAAACGGCCGATGGCGTTGCATTCGGTGTGCTCGTATTGTATTTTATACCCAGGTCTCATGAATGTTGACATTTTCGACTAGCACAGTGTTATAAATCTTAACCCCCAATAAAGTTTATATTGGACAAACAAAGCGTTGGATTGGAACTAGATTCAAAGAACACATAGCAAGATGTCGCTATGGGAGACTTGAATCATCCACCGTTGCGCAACATCTAAACCGGTATCGTTTATATGTTGCACAACGCTGAATTCGAACAACGATTCAGGTTTATCGTATCGATAACATGCAATGTGTTCTTTGAGTCTAGTTCCGATCGAACGCTTTGTTTGTCCAATATAAATTTTATCACACCCGCTACACCCGCTTTTGTAAGTGCTCGAGCTTTCGTTGGGTTGAGGTTTATCTTTCACGACCTAGAAAACCTTGAATTAGTGAAAAATGTACAATCACCCAAAGCGTTAGACGCATACGAAACCATACATATGAAAAAAAAAACATTTAAATAACTAATTGAATAAGGAAGAGGCACCTCTGTAGTACTCCAGTTAGATTTATATATGAGGTTAGACAGAAAAGAATCACATTCGATGCTAATTCTTGGTATTTAGAAGGATCAAGTAAGCGTAGAAAAAGCACTTGTAAATATGTTTTCTTTTTAGAGGGAGATAACAGTGCGTGTTTAGGTGTGTCTTTTTTTTTACGGCATCCATTCGGTCTTCGGTTGAGAATGGGAGCCCATGTGTTACCGAAACAAATGTCCCGAATTAATCAAATCTGATGTAGTGCATAGAGATCGGATATTTACGTGTTCTTTAACGACTATTAAATAAAGCGGAGGAAATGGTAGAAACGGGTATTAGTGTTTAGAAAAAATGGTAAATTTTCCTAAAAGTAAAAAATTAATTACTTTTACACGTGATTTGCATGCCTAACGTCCAACAGAATATCCTTATTTTTTAATATTATTTTTGATTTATCTATATATTTTTATAAAATTAAGAATAAATAAGACTATATTCAACGATTATGCAAATTTTATAACTTTGTGCGTAAAATAGGTACATATATTTAAATGTATAATGGTTAGAAGATGCATAAAAAGTCAATTATTTTATTTGCGTAGGTACTAATGCGTGAGAAGTACGTATTTATTTTATATAAAAAAATGTTGGATAGGATAATAATATACTGACAAAATACGTGTTTTCTTTGCTAATTGTATTTAATTGGACATTGTAACAATTCTTTAAGTATAAATACACCATGGATTTTATTGTAAGAGTTATTAATTGTTTATCAGTACTCCCTATCGTGCGAACAATATGCGTTTAAAGAAGAAAATGTTATTTATGGAGTTACCTCGACAGTTTCCCCAGTGACTTATTCTACAGGAATGTTTATGTACCAAAGTATAATTAAAAATATCCATAAAGGAACATTATTTGTAAGTATGTTTATATATAAATATACCGGGTGACTTCGAAATAGGGAAAAAATAACAGGGCTGTTAGAGCATGACAAATCAAACAAAAGAGTCTCAAAAAACTATGTTGTATATAATTTACAATTTACCGTATCTCGCTGTTACATCGTTTCTGTTTGCTATAATTATTGAAAATGAACAACATTCGTGTTAATGGAAGCCATTTTAAACATTTAGGCATTACAAAATTTTTATTACACATATTTAAGTCAGAATAATAATAAAAGAAGTGACAGTGAGATACGTTGAAGTTGTAAAGGCTCTGCTTCGACAAGCCATTGAAAAGCGCCCCTAAAGCTAACGGGCTGAAATTAAAGCAAATGAGTACTACTGTCACACATACAGTAAATACCAAAAAATTAGCTCAATCGATGCCACCCCATTCAAGATATTAGCATAAGGGTGGAAAAATTCAATATTTTTTTTCTCGGGAATTACTCAAGTTATCATGTTCAAAAAAATTATGTAAGTAAACACTGATTATGAGCATTCTATAAAAAATCAAAAACTAATTCCATTCACACAGGTCAAAGTTATCACTTAACAAATAATTCTGAAATTGATCAATTTTAAACCCTAACCCACCCTAAAATAACCAATAACAAATTGCTACTACTAAAATCATTCAGAGATACTATTTTTTATTTACATGTTCTGCCACACAGAAAAAACTGAAAAAAAAATATAAAGTGAACCTAAATTAATCCATACGATCTAATATAACAAAAAGTCACGTTGGCACCTTAAACCAAATTCAATAAAACCACCCCTCAAAAGGGGAAAATAGTGATAACTTTGAACTGAGTGAATGGAATTAGTTCTTGATTTCTTATAGAATGCAGAATCCGTGTTTACTTACATATTTTTTTTTTTTTGAACGTGATAGCTCAAGTAATTTCCTGAGGAAAAAATATTGAATTTTTCCACCCTTATGCTAATATCTCGAATGGGGTGGCATTAATTGAGCTAATTTTTGGTATTTACAGTATATGTGACAGTAATATTCATTTGCTTTAATTTCAGCCCAATATTTTTAGGGACAGTTTTCAATGGCTTGTCGGAGCAGAGCCTTTACTTCTTTTTGGTTACGACGAGAGAGAGTTACGAAAACTTTTAGTAAGACTTTTTTTATCATGCTGTAACTTCCTGTCAAGTTTTTCCAATGAAAAGTATTGCACTAGAAATTACACCTACAGTATATAGTATATTTACGCAGCTAAATGAAGTAACAGGCGAAAAACTGACCTATGAGAGTTTCTTGGAACATTCTTGCCGTCTTGCTGATAGCTTAATAAAGTATGGTATCGTCTCGGAAGATATTGTTTCTTTATGTTGCGAAAACTGTAACGAACACTACATTCCGGTTATGGCAAGCTTATTCGCCGGTATACCGATTTGCCTTACAAATTCTTTATACACAGAATGTAAAAATGATAAAGGTACTATACAGTTGGATCTAGTGTACATATCTAAATCGTTGTAGGTGAATTAATCCATGCATTCAGCATGGTGCAACCAGTTATTGTATTTTGCTCCACTAAAAACGTGGACAAAATGCTCGACCTAAAGGAAAAATATTCAAAAATAAAAGAGATTATAGTTATTAATTCGGACAAATCCATCACTGGTGCATGGAATTTAAAAGAGTTTATTAGTAAATATTCTGAACGGGTAGATATTTACAATTATAAACCTGTTCAGGTTGATGTAGAGAATCATGTAGCTTTCATTATGTTTTCCTCTGGTACCAGTGGACTACCAAAGGGAGTTATGACAACACATAAGAACGTCAATTATAAAAACGCAATGCTCTTGTAAGTTGCGAAGAGAAAATAATATCAGATTGTCTTAATGTTCATATTTAACGATACACTACAGGGAACCTGATTTAATGTGAAGAAGGATGCGTTGTCGCAGCATGTCTTAGGATTTCTGCCATGTTTTCACGTCTTTGGGCTGCATACAGTTATGAGTAATATTATCTTAGGTCGTACTATCATAGTTTTAGAGAGATTTGATTTCGAACTTCATTTAAAATTGATTCAGAAGTACAAAATTACTACAATTGCTATACCACCACCGATATTGCAACTGTATGCAAAAGATTCCCTAATGGATCAATACGACTTATCGCATGTAGAATTTGCTTTGGTTGCCGGAGCTCCAATGAGTGAAGCGTTGCATGAAATCGTCAAAAAACGGTAAGATATTCACAGTAAACTCAGTTTCAAAATTCCAGCATCCTGATTACAGGACTGGCATCAAAAGCATAGGTCAAGGGTATGGAATGACTGAAACGACATTTGCTATAGTACTGACGACCGTATACAAAGATCGACCTAAATCTTGTGGCAGATTAATGCCTAATTTGACAGGCGTCGTTAAAGATCTGGAAACTAGGCGAAACCTAGGTCCATACCAGAAAGGGGAATTTTGTTTCAAAGGTGGCATGGTCATGAAAGGTTACTACCAAAATGAAATTGCCACCAAGAACAGCTTCACAGGGGATGGCTATTGGAAAACTGGAGATATTGGTTACTACGATGAGGAAGGATATTTCTATGTGGTAGACAGATTGAAGGACATTATCAAATACAAGGGTTATCAAGTAGCAAAACGGAAATATAAGTCATTTATATTCAATAATTGTTTACTAAAATTGCAGGTATCTCCTGTTGAATTGGAAGGAGTCTTATTAACTAATCCAAAAATTAAAACAACTGCTGTTATTGGCATAGCAGATGAAATTGCAGGAGAACTTCCTATGGCTTTTGTTGTGAAGCAACCTGGCGTTGAGTTGACGGAAGATGAAGTAATAGATTACGTGAAAAGTATGTGGAGCAATACATTCTATTCGTGAATTAGAGTTTAAATTTTTTTTTCAGAATTTGTCGCCCCTATTAAATATTTACGTGGAGGAGTCGTGTTTGTGAACGACATTCCCGTGAACCCATCAGGAAAAATTCTGAGAAGAAAATTGAGAGAATGAATCAATTAGCTTACAAGTGTTCAGTAGTATGCTACACAAATTCATCCGACGAGCTCTTTGACTATGATTCAAAGATGAGGCAGTTGAGGCAGTTTCTGAACATGGGATTTCGTCGAAAATAGTTTTTCTAAAACAAAGAATGAAGTTGTAAAGACTTTTTGCGGAACACACGTCTAAATATTATAGATTTCGAACAATAAACATATGTATCTATATTAGGGGTTACATGTTATATCTTTTCACCCGCTTATATAGGCAAAATGAAGGAATGATCTAGAATCGTCTAGTATAGAACATTTGAGAAGCTGTAATCTTTTGTTGCGCCGCCAGTGAGGCGGCAAACATCAAAGGCTTTGATGTTTGCCGCCTCACTCTTTGATGATCGCCGCCACTCGGCTTACTCGCTCACTTGACTCCGCAGGAGCAAGCGACAAACCCCATATCACTCGATCTTCCTCATTTGGAGTGAGTATGAGTAAGTAGTGTAATATTTTTTTTTTTAATTGGGTTTTTCAAAATGTCTCGCGGGCCGTATCAAATCTTACAGCGGGCCGGTTGTTGCCCACATATGATTTAGTTGATATATAATTAATTAATTGACTATAGGTAAATACGTATGTTGTGACAGCTACGATATAGATTAGTACCAGCGAACAGATACGACAGGAAGCGACGCTTGTTATTTTTGACGGGCTTTTGACGGGCTCTCTTGCACGATTTTGGCGTTCTGACAGCCCTGTCAATTTACATGAGAGAGGCCGCCACCGCAGACATTATTCTGAATTTTATCTTGAGGGTCGTTGGAAGTAATCGAGAATAATTAAATGTTGTCCTTGGAATAACTTTACCGCGTTTTGAATTCAATTTATTCCATAAGAATGCAATCTAGAGATATTCCCAATATAGATATTGCCAATATATTGCGATCTGCAGTTCATGAATTTCATATGCTTAACAATTAGATGCATCGAACGTGAAGCTTAGATAATTTGGTTCTGTTGGCTTTCCTTAATCTTTTACCATTCAATTATTAGGTGTCTATAATTTTGTGTTATAAATTTTTATCGTGAATGTGAAATAAAAAATTTGTACTTTGGAAGAGAGTTTTTGGGTATTCATATAATTGTTGTGAAATATTTACCTTATCAACAAACTAAGAACATTCTAAAGAAATAAAATTCTTTTAGGGGCATTTCAACATTAAAATTTCAGCTTTTATTTTCCAATTTATTTTTTTAGCTGAGCCGTATCACGAAAAAGGACTTATTTAGCAGTGTTCTATACTACCGCATAGTATGTCAACTGAATACTTATTTGTTTCTTGGCAAAACGTAAAATAATTTAGTGAAGTGTTGGGCCGACGTAGCATCCAGTTGTGTGTGTGTCGTAGTGCAAACCGAAGCAATGTCTGGACCTCAGTCGTGATGGCAAGCTCGGCTTAGGTATTATAATGTTCCTACTCTAACTATACATTATTTAGTTAGGTTGGGAACATTACAATTATTATGGAAGCCATCATATACTTAAAATAAGTAGACTCATCCCACATAGCCAAATTTAAATTGCCCGCAATTATTCTTAGTAACTTCAACGTTGAAACATAAAATTACCTACTATTTTGTACTACATTCATAGTTATTTTAATCTCTTTACGTTGAAGTTACTAAAAATTGTGGCGGGAAATTTGGCTATTAGGGATGTAGTAGCTTTCGGTGGAGCACGGGGTTTAGGATGAATTGCAATTATTTAGATCTTCATAAATGAAATATATAGGTATTAGATAATAAGAAAAGATAAATAACAGCAACAATTGCATAAAATCCATATTCATTTAATTACATTCACTCCGTTCCCCCTTATAAAAGGTTCCGGTTGGAGTGCATGCTTAAAACTTAAAGGATTCCAAAAGAACTTCGAAAAAATACTTAAAGATTAACCCATATAAAATGCAGATACCTTAAATACTTATTTATAGTGTGGACATGTAATTTTTGTACATGTTATCTATTTGAATGTAATAAATAAATAAAAAAAATATTCAATTAATCCTGAAATCGTATATGGCATAGGTCAAGTCAGATTACAAATAAATAAGCAAACAAATGTAATAATAAATGGACACACAAATATTAAAAAATAACCTTAGACTCATGTTATTCATTGGGCAGTAAGAAATTCCTCCGTCGAGTAAGGACAGTATTTGAATAGGTAAATTTTTAAATCTTTTTATTTTTAAAACGGTCGATGTGTTCCAAAAAGATACATAATGCAGTTAAAAATGTAAAGCGTGGGAAAAGTTAATTTAGAAATAATTATGTGTGCTGATTTGTGGAATATAAATACTCGATTTTATTAGCTTCGTTCGCGGTATAAATCCTGAACATCCCTAAGCAGCAAGAGAACGCTCAATAAAGTCGCGGTAAATGTATTGCATGTTCCGAGTATAACATCCTTTGTTCGCGGAATACATTTTGCACATCCCGGATGTGGCTATTGCATGTCCGATATGCCCTAGCGCATGGTCAAGTACATTATGTCCGAGACATGCGCAATCCGTTTTAAATGCATTTGGACCTTTTTTGAACTTGAAGTTTTTGATGTTCGAATATGCAGCTATTTTGCACGTGGACAATCTCGCCGACTTTCTTTCTTTCGTTAATAGTTTTTGCAATATTTTTTCTGTTCTGCATGTAGTAGGTTAACATGAAATTTGAAGTTTTGTTTAATTCAGGGTTTAACAGGTATGAGTACAGGCTTAGATATGTATGATACTATTGAAGCTGGTTCAATTGCTTCGCAATCGCGACCTCTATCGGCTTAACCATAAATATTGTCGTTCGCGGAAGAAGAACATTGTGAATATGTTCGGAGCAAGGCATGCGCAGTTGATAGGTCCAGAATATATCTACTCTAAATATACTCCTAATACGTTCGGGATTTTTACCGCGAACAAAGCTATTCTATATACTCTGGCACCCCACAATACAACGTTATAACTTAGGACAGATAGGAAAAGTGAAGAGCAAATTGATAAAAGCTGTTTCATGTCCACAACTTGTCTAATATTTAAAAACATTAGAATATTAGTACTTACTTTATTACATACGCAGTTAAGCTGGCTTTTCCAAACCTAAATCGTTGTCAATGAAAGCACCTAACTAGTTCGAGGCTATCCTAGTACAAAAACAAACAAGTGTTGTTTTATTATAGTGTTTAAAAGTAACAGATTTTTATTACACCAATTTGCAAATTGCTTCATGACGTTCAAAACTTTTTGTTGTGAGTCCTGTTAATGAATTATTATCGCTGCATCATCAGCCTAAAGTGTAACGAATTTACTAAGATGATTGGGTAAATCATTCATAAAGATTGAAAAAAGAAATGGACCTAATACATAGCCCTGAAGTACACCATGTAACGTAATATCTGTTACCCTGTTTAAAAACTGTTATTATAATATTTTTTTGCAGCACTTAAACATATAATTTTAGTATCTTCTAGTTTAATAAACAAAAAATTTGTAATTATGCATATGCAGATCCTATTCTAGATATTATGGTATTCCAGAAAATCACCTTACTAATACATTCTACATTACATTTATAAATCATTAATTATAAATGCGCATCCTATTTCACGGTAGGTATCATGTTTATATCAGGATGATTACCAAAATAAAATTTTATGAATATTGATATATCCTTGTTCGATTCTAATTGCTTGAGTGTCTTTTTAAAAAAAATTAAAAGTGTTTGTTAGAGAAGTGTATTTAAAAGGGGGAAAAACCAACAAAAATCTGGTTACAATTATCTATTGTGTTATGGTATCGGATATACATAATATATTTTTTGTAGTTGTATATATTCCAACGCAAACGTGAAGGTAGCCGATCCACTACTATCAGACCATCAAGCCATTTTTGTTGAGATAGGATTAAAAACCAGATGTGATAAGAAAAGCTTTTATAAATAAGCACAATATTAGCGACAACCATTTGTAGATGCTTTCCAAAACTTTTATGAGATCTTTTAAAGCAACTAGCACAGTGGAATGTAAAAAAATATATAACGAACTCATTAAAAATATGGAATTGAAACTAATTAAGAAAAGTACTAACATTCAATTCTGATAACAAAAACAAAGCAATCAACTTAGAATATTAATCAGAAAATAGCTATACGCACCATTGTTGTTTAAAATGTCTATATAAACGCTAAAATGGCTATATCAAAAAAAATAAAAAATAGTGTTTATAGCAATTACAATGCATTATATATAGCGTAAATTGGTAGGAAACTAGAAATACGCATTAACGAACATAGAAAACAGATAAAATCTACATTTTACACGAGTATAAATAATACATAAAAACATAACACTATTACAGAGATGCGACAAAACTCATAAACTGAGATAGCTCAAGGCATACGAGATTGAAAAGTACAGGAGAAATAACAATGTATTAATATTAAATGAGCAATTAGAATATAATAGCAAGCCACTTTTCACATTTTGCTGACTATTTTAAAACATAATATTCACCAAAGTAGTTTTGTAATTATGACAACGGCGTTTTTCTCTGCTATTAGTAAGACCTATTGGAGATATAACGAACGCCGCTGAGGGACTGCAGATGTTCTGCTACTTCATCAGCAGATTTAAGTTGTTTCAGCTGTTAATACAGTTCTGTTCCATCACATAAGGAAAAGTTATTATATACATGAAGTTATTACACTTCTGCTCCGCGGTACGAATAGAGTTAGGCATTAATCGATTAAATTTTTAATCAATTAAATTCCGGATTAAAATTGTTAATCGGAGATTTAATCGAACTCTGAGTATGAATAATTAAAAAATAACTATTGAATTAAATTAATCCGGCCAGATTAAAAATTAAATTACATTTTTAATTATTTGTTTGGATTGAAAATAAAAATTTCAATTTTTAATGAGACACTTCAATTAATAATTAAAAATTTTTATTTCAATTTCGATAGATTAATTTGATTAAATTTTGCCCAACTCTGGGTACGAATGTGTGATACTGCAACCCGAATACTTCTGCATGGAAAAGAAAAATAAATTAATAACCAAATAAGGTTAAAAATCTTAAATATATGTCTGTCCACAAATAATAAACAAAGATGGTAATGACGGTATAATTTATGTCTTTCATTAACTATCCATTATCGTCTTGCTATAAAACATACATAGCCTTTTACATATACATTAATTGTTCTTGTTTATAGGTGCAGGCTTGAGGGTACTTATACCTTTAAACATAGATTTCTCAGCAGTATTCTGAGTTTAATTTGAATTGGAGAAACAACGTTTTAGTTATTTTGCAAGCTTCCATATCTTCCCATATTTCTCATTGTGTTTGTTGGGATCTTTGCAAACTATAACTTTAAGATGTCTAAAGAAGAGAACGTAGTCCATGCACCTCCCTCGCCAATATTGCCAATAGATTATTCAACTGGAATTTTTATGTACGAACGCTTAATTGAAAATATTCACAAAGGAATTCTGTTTGTAAGTAAATTTTAATTTTACGAAAAAATCTATCGTATGGATAACCTTCTTTTATTACATAATATATGTATTTATAATACATGTCAGTATAAGCGATGATAATATTCAAGTAACGAAATAAAATTTCTAATGAAACGAAATGAACTAACATTTGCACTTTTACGAGTCGAACTATTTTTGCTCTTAACTTTGTGTCTTTTTGGTCCTCTTGGATCTTTTTCGAGATATATCATTATAAATTAAGAAACTGTCTTAAACAAAGTATTACTAATGGATTATTAAAAGTAAATACCATCAACTTGGGAAGGTTTTTTTTTTTTTAAACAAAAGGTAGTTACCTTAACAATTAGTTGTAAGGTATCATTACCCAGCAAGGTAATAAATAGCCGACATTTCAAATAAAAAAATCCTTTTTATATTTAAAAAAAAAATTAAAAATGACATTAGTAATTGACCATTTTATTTCATTAGATTTATTTTATTTAATTTTGATACATGTCAGTACCTAATCAATTTTCAGTTAAACGAAATAACGGGAAAGCAGATTACATATGAGAATTTTCTCCAATATTCTTGTCGTCTTGCTGATAGTTTGAAAAAATATGGGATGGATTCGGAAAACATCGTTTTTGTATGCTGTGAAAATTGCATTGAGTACCTTATCCCGTAATAGCAGGTTTATTTTCTGGAATACCGACCAGCCTTGCAAATCCTACGTACACCGAGTGTAAGAATTGCCAAATTTCCTATTTCTTCTATCTGCTAACACCTTATCGAAATTCTTACAGCTGAATTAATGCACACGTTTACCTTAACAACACCAGCAATTGTATTCTGTACGATCAGGAATGTAGGAAAAATTATGGCATTGAAGAAAAACTGTTCAGAAATTAAAGAGGTCATTGTTATTAATTCAGATATATCTATCAGCGGTGCATGGAATTTGAAAGAGTTTATTGACAAATATTCCGATCACGTCGATATATATAATTATAAACCCGTTCAAGTTGATGTGGAGAATCATATTGCACACGTTTTATTTTCGTCCGGAACAACTGGACTGCCGAAAGGAGTTATGATAACACACAAAAATTTGAATTATAAAAACGCATCCATGCGGTAAGTTTAAGGAAAATGTAATGTTTCAAAGATTTTTAGTAATTTTGAGTTTACTTCGTTCCTTTAAAAAAATAAAAATAAATCAGTTCTTAAAGTCATCTCCATCACTGGGGCACTCATTATTGATAACAATTCTTCATTCATATGTTGGGAAAATAAATATCTGATGCATTGAGTTGATACATATATTGAAACTACAATTTTTGCTAAATTGTATATTTCTTTAGAGCACCTTGGTTAGATGTGGAGAAGCAATCGCAATACGTCTTAGGTTTTCTGCCATATTTCCATATTTTGGGGCTGCACGTAATAATAGATGCTATTATTATGGGATGTTCCATTATTGTTGTAGATAAATTTGATTTTGAGTTGCACCTGGAATACGTTACGAAATATAAGATAACTAAGTTCTTCCTTGTACCTTCGGTGCTGCAAATGTATATTAAAAGTCCATTAATAGACAAATATGACTTGTCACATGTAGAATGTATTCTGGTTGGTGGAGCTCCAATTACAGAAGCATTGCGTGAAGCTGTTTTGCAACGGTAAATTGCTCGTTAAAAAATTGTGGGCGTTTACATTTATGGAAGAATTTAATTTTAGCACCGGAATTAAAAGTGTTTGCCAAGGATATGGCCTGACCGAAACTGCAACAGCCGTGACCCTAACAGGCATAGGGGTAAACCAACCTGGAACTTGCGGCAAATTAATGCCGTATGTAACAGGGGTGGTTAAAGATTTGAAAACCGGCCGAAATCTAGGGCCAAATCAGAAGGGTGAACTATGTTTCAAAGGTAGCATGGTAATGAAAGGTTATTACAAGAACGAAGCTGCTACTAAGGATATATTCACAGAAGATGGCTATTTGAGAACTGGTGACATAGGCTATTATGACGAAGAAAGGTACTTTTATGTAAAGGACAGGCTGAAGGATCTTATAAAATTCAAAGGCTACCAGGTGTGTTCTAATACATTAATACGCCAAGTTATTTGGTCATTAAAACTTTAGGTTGCACCAGCTGAATTAGAAGGCGTTCTTTTAACTAATCCAAAAGTGAGGAAAGCTGCCGTTATAGGAATACCCGATGAAGATGCTGGAGAACTTCCAATGGCATTTGTTGTGAAGCAGCCGGAAACTAACTTAACAGAACAAGAAGTTATTGACTACGTAAAACGTAAGGACACGATTATTGTCCTCATATTCCGAAAATGACAGGTGTTAAATTAACCTAAGTTTGCTCATTTTAATAGTATTAGGAAATCAAATACAGATAATGCAGCAGATTTGGTTACATGAACAAAAAATATTATAGTACCACTTTATGTTTAGGTTAAACAAACAAAGGTAGTAATAAAATAATTGTGTAACATACAGTATGTTACTAAAATAACTGTGTAACATACTTTATGTTACACAGTTATTTTAGTACATAAAGTATGTTATTTTAATACTACCCTTTTTGTTGTGTTGAATAACAAAAATATTCAAAGCCGAACGTTTTTTAATCAATAATATTACGTTATTATAGCAAACTAAAGAAAGAGGCATTCATTTTGTTTCGCAAAGGGTATGTTATAGGTATTATAATTTTGCCACTACCTTATATGACATCACTCCCTTTGCAAAACCATCATTTTGCTCCGTAAATTGGTGGTTGATCGGAAGGATCGAGCTGTCTTGGAAGAAGGAGTCGTTGTTTTAACGATCACGGCTCCTAAGAGATGTTTACTTGGTATGTTCTACCAGACTAACATTTGAAAATCGTGTGTGTTTTGCTGTTTTTGTTGAATATACGCATTATTGTTGGAGTGAATTAGGAGAAGTGCTGTCTAAACAACAATTTCTATAATAGCTACATTACTATGTAAAAAAAGGGTAATTTTCGTGCTATAATTACATTTACACAAATTAACTGCAATTTTGGTTAACTTTATTTTGTTAATAAACTAATAAAACCAGTTTTGTTAATTTAACACCTGCCGTTTTCCCAATTTATGTTATTTTAATTCAATTATTAACTGATTTTGTTTAGAATTCGTAGCACCTGCTAAGTATTTACGAGGAGGTGTTGTTTTCGTGGAAGATATTCCAGTAAACTCTTCGGGAAAAATTTTAAAGCAAGAATTGAGGCGACGAATTAGGTTAGGCTAATCGACATTTTAATGTTACGCGCATCTTTATAAAGTGGCTTTAAAATTATTTAGTGTGGGTTTATGATAAGTACAATGTTGTAAATGTTAGTTACAAATAAAAATATTATTTACTATAAGGTATTAATCATATTTGTGTATTTACTGCGATTTTTTATTGCTAATTCATTCATCATTATGGGTATTTTGACATCAGCGGTGTAAAAGCGGAAATAAAAACGATTCCTCATTACTGGGATCCTTAAATTCTACACGGGTAGCAGTTATACCTTTCTCCAAAACTCCAGCCATTTTATTTACGAACCGAGTGGGCTGACATCAAATTCCCAGGATTTACTTAATGGTTTAAATGTCAAATTATTATTAATCAAAGTTCCTTTATTCGTCACCATCAATCTAATTTGTGAAATCCTAGCTTCCAACGTCTGACCGGATGATTTAACTGACTTGTGTAATTTATTTTCCCACTCTTTGCTGTCAATATATCTTTGAAGGCGTTTGAACAGCAAATTCAAACTTCATATTGCTAGAAACCGAACTGTTAATTTAAATAAGTTGCAATGAGATAAAAACGTTATGTCCGCATTTTTTTTAGTTCTAAATGTTAGGCATTATTCTGGAAACAAAAGGAGAAGACATTTTGTTTTGTAAATACTTATTTGGTATTGTTTCAATTTGGAATATTTAAATTGTTTTATTTGCCCTCATTAGGCTTGCTTGCTTCCACCACAGATTTTTCCAAATTACCCAAAACGGGGAGATTTGTTTTGATTATATATCTTCCCGTGACGTATTTCTTACAACCTTAGTTTCTTTGTTACCCTCACTTTCGAAATAGTTTTTAGCTTTCACAAAACAAAGTGCTCAACATCGAGAGCAGTTTAACTCAGCTCTTGAAGCAACCAATGCATTTCGAAAAGCATCCTTAATTTAGTTAAATAAAGCAGTAAGTAGGAACAGTGACTTGTTTTTATTTACATCGGAAAAGTGCCACTCGCTCCAGTATATCTGGCGTAATTTTCGACACCGATGCGTTTATTCTTTTTTTTTCACGTTGTCAGCACTTTAAGACGGCATAGCACATATTTTTTTCCTTGATAAAGCTCCAAACAAAAAAGTCTAGTGAATTTGTTTTTTTTTTTTAGTTTAGCAGTGCCGAAAATGCGCTGTAAATCTTCTTAACTATCAACCTAACATCGAAGAATTACAAATGTCATATTCTTTTGTTCCTTTGTATCCTTTCATTCCAAATTATGGAATTAAAAATTTGTTTCACAAATAAAAAAAAACCTTCACTTTTTTACCAGCACATTTTGCATGATAAACTAAAAACAAATGGAAGAGTTCTTTTTGCATGTATACATATAACTTCGAATAATAATTCTGTTTAAATTTAATGAGAACTTAAATAAGTACACATGAATAATCTATTTGCATTCTATTTCGGATATTATCGCACTCCAGAAAATAATTTATAAATTTTGGTAATTTAGTACAATTATAAATGCACATTCTATTTCATGGTATTGTAGAATTTTATGAATAATTGTAAACCTTTATTTGATTACGTTGTTTAATTATATTTTTCAGTGTTTTAAGTACTGCGTATTTAAACATGTATATTTCGAGAAAAAAACACTACCATAAATGATTACTTTCAATTTATGATGATTGGTATGCCAGATTAAATTAATATTGAGTACAAAATTTTAAGGTGTATATTAATCACAAATTAGAATTTAAAAAGTTTTAAAAAAGATTAATACCTTAAGGGTAGGCCTTATCCTAGGCAATAAACTTCTATGGAACAAACATCAACTTGAGGTAACCAACAAGGCCAAAAAAGCCCTGGTGGTGTGCAGAAGCTTTGCAGGGAAAAACTGGGGATGCAATCCAAAAATACTGCTTTGGATGTATACAGCGATACTGAGGCCGATCATCACCTATGCATTAGTAGCTTGGAGCAAAAGAACTAATATGGCCACCGCGAGAATTAACTTCTAGAAAATGCAAAGATTGGCATGTGGATGCATAACGGGGGCTGCACGCTAGTGAAAGAGCTTCCCCTCCACATTGTATAGAGGGAGTGGCGAAAACAACCACACTAGAATGGTCAAGAAAGGAACAATTAAGCATAGGCCTCAATCTCCTAACGATGAACAAACCTGGGATATGCCCGGGATAATACGTCAAAAAAAATTCAGCTTTGTGAAGGAATTCATCACAAAGCTTAGTAACAAGAGCGAGTGGGATCATAATACAACTTTGAAATTGAATAGAAATGCCATCAAATGGTACACTGATGGCTCAAAAACGGCAGAGGGAATTGGAATAGGAATATATGGGCCTAGAACCAAGTATTTTGAAAGCTTGGGAAAATACGCAAGTATCTTCCAGGCGGAAATACACGCTATTGAAAGATGCGTCCAGTTCAATATTGCTGCAAATTATCGAAAACAGGAGATTATCATCATGTCTGATAGTCAAGCAGCCATCACGACGCTGAGCTTATAATTAATCAGTTCCAAGATGGTCTGGGAATGCCTAGGGAAACTAAATGAGCTAGGCAAAAGGAGTAAAATAACCCTCCTGTGGGTTCCGCGTCACACAGAAGTGGAAGGAAACGAAGTAACGGACATTTTCGAAAAAAGGGGCTGGAATATAATTTTTGTAGCGCCTGAACCATTTTGCGGAATAAGTAGCAGTACAATACTGAAGAAACTGAAGAAAAAAAAATGGAGCAGAGGAGATCTAATTATTGGGAGAATCTCCAGGAAATGAGGCAAAGTAAAATCCTTCTGGGAACCTATAACCAGAAGAGGTTTACAGAATGCATTAACCTGAGTAAGAACAACATTCGCGTATTAACAGGAATACTTTCAGGCCATTGTAAACTGAAAAGACATCTGAGTAAGCTTGGATTCGCAAAGGATTCTGAATGTAGATTTTGTGGGGAACAGGATGAAACACCCATCCTCCTCTCCTCAAATTGCGTAGCACTGTGCAACTCAAGGGCGCTGCACCTGTGAGCATGTGAAATCGAAGAGGGAGGCTTCTTAACCTGGGGTCTTCTGATATCCTACACTTTCTGAAAGGAATAGGATTGGAAGGCCAGCTGTAAAACAGCAAGAATGGGGAACACAACAGATATTTTAGGTCGCAGTTGTAAATCAACTTAACCTATAACATACATCATAACATCATACTGGAGGCCTTATACCATGAATATAACTGTCGAACATAGACGCGCCTCGACTCTGACGGATGAAGCAAACATGAATTGAGCGCTTAACGTCACATTGAAGCAAGGCTACAATCTATGACTACAAATACTTGTTAAATTTGAGAAACATAAACAGGCAACTTAAACAAATCTTAGTAAAATAAGCTACAGCAGGAAGAAATTGTATCTTTTTAACCAAATAAACTTTATATGTTAACATCCACTTACTTGCATGAAAGCATATATAGCAATTCCTTTTTTTGTCTTTTTGTAGAGTTATATGCCACACAGGAATAAACCATTGTAAAATTAATACCTGTTTTTATACTTAAAAGCAAAGAAAAGGTTAAACAAACACACAAAAAGTACAAAAAACAACACATAAATGTAATAAAAAAAAAAAAAAATTGCCTCAGTGTGACGTCATCTGACAGTTCTGATGTTCGCTTCACTCGGTCCCAAAGTAAAGGATGTAGAGGGCTAGTCTATGAGTGTTCATGGTCTAAGATGGAGGTCAATCGCTATCATTTTGAATATTTAATTAAGTGAAAAGTTGTGCACTTTTTGCTTACTGATTTATTTAAAAAAAATACTTTTTGACACATGTTGCCGTAAAGAGAATTAAAAGACTCGTACTAAATGTTTAGTACGAGGGGTCACAAGACCATTCTTCCCTATTCAAATTTTAAGGGTGGAGGCTGCTGGGCCTCTAGGAATGATTTTAAATATCAGGCTAGTAATTAAAAGTTATCACTCTTGATAGGACAACTGATAGATTTCGGAATTTTATATAAATCACAGGAGGTAAGGAGTTATTTAAGGTGCCTCGTTTCAATTTACATTACGTTTTAAAGTTTTCCTGTATATTCGTTGATACGGTGTTTAGCTCTTAATTATTGAAGTCACGACTGAATGTATGCGAAAGAAGCAAACACTGCAAGGTTTATAATATAAACACGCTCTTCTACTTCGAGGTGCGGATATGGGTAATGCAATATGGATATCTCTGTAGGTAAAATAAAAATAAATTAATAACTAAATAAGGTTATATGTATGTCTACCCACAAATTATAAACGTAATTAGGCTTTAATTTATTTGTTATCGTCTTCCTGTAAAAAAAATTATAGCTTTCTACATATGCATTCATTGTAATTAATTATAGGCGCGGGCTTGAGGCTACTTATACCTTTAAACCTAGATTTCGTAGTAGTAGGGCTTAATTTGAATTGAAGAAACAACGTTTCATTTATTTTGCAAGGTTCATATTTTCTTATTTTCCGAAACTATTTGTATTTGTTGGGATCTTCGCAAATTATAACTTTGAGATGTCTAAAGAAGAGAACGTAGTCCGCACTTCCCTCGCCAGTATCGTCAGTAGATTATTCAACTGGAATTTATATGTACGAACGCTTAATTGAAAATATTCACAAAGGAATCCTGTTTGTAAGTAAATTTTAGTTTTACGCAAAAAATCTATGGCACCTACGGATAACTTTCTTTGGTTATATAATGCATGCATTTATAATACATGCCAGTAAAAGTGATGGTAATATTTAAGCAACGAAATAAAATTTCTAATGAAACGAAAAAGCCAAGATTTTGGGCTTTTAGAGTCGATGTAATTTTAGTCTTAAGTGTGAATTTTTGATTCTCTTAGGATGTTTTTCAATATATATCATTATACATTAAGAAACTGTATTAAATAAAGTACATATTACTAAGTAGGCATAGAAATATACTAATACTCTTGACGTCATTTTTAAAATTATAAAAATAAAACTACTACTTTATATTTATTAAAAAAATTAAAAAAAAAAAATTAATGTTAGAGAATGTGTTCAATTCGAGAAATTTAGGTACCTATATAAAATTTAATTAAGATATAATAACTATCCCAAAATAAGAACTATTAATAGACCTTTCAAAATAGTCAATATAATATCATTACTATCGGGAACCACACAGACGTAGAGATTTACATTGATATATAGTGATATTGACGATACACTGAATCAAAGACGCGTCCTGAAACAATGACAAAATCATTGTTCACGTGAAATAATACATTAAAATTGGTCCAAAGAACGAGTTCATCAAATCAATGAAAAAATGACATCTTTAATAAATGACGACGGAATTTATTGAGTAATAAATCATTTATTGTATTAATGAAATTAAAATCATTGAAAATAAAATGGTAGCTTGATTGGCTCAATGAAATATATTATTGTTGTAACGAACACCAGTTTTGTTTTAATAACTTTATTTGGTTTACTGAATGACCGCGAGTTATCAATTTTATGTATGAACTCCAGTAGAAGAATGAAGAAAGGCATTGCATTCACTCAATTCATTGATGAGTGAAAACCGTAAAAATGTCACCATGACATTCTCGATTTTCTCCTAAGAGAAGACGAGTTTAGATGCACGCCCTCTAAGGGCCACATGCCAAACTCTCACTCAGTCAGCGACCGCGGCGTAAGTCGGTAAATTCAATCACTGCCGTACGCCTTTCATTAAGGTATGGTATCTGTTCGTCCTTGCAGTAATTGCAAACATTGTACTAACGAAGAAAGTATTATTTAATACTTCATTGCGTTCATATCGTGAATAATTTTATGAAAATTGTACGTAATAATCTACCCTCATTTTTATTTAATCACCCCTCTCGCAAGCGGTATCACTTGAAGAATACTTTATTACTTACGAACACGAATGTAAGTGGTTTGAAAGCTCACGCGCTCATGAGCTGAAAATGAACCATTAGTCGTTTTGTGTGTGACGCGAGTGAGCATTTCCTTACCCTGATAGAAAAGTTCAGAAAAATTAAAGATAATGTGTGAATAATGTAAACCGATTGGTTAATGTAAATCGCCGATCTTTCAAATAAAAAATGGTTTTTATATTTAAAAAAAAAATGAATTTTAAAAATGACATTAATAATTGACGATTCTATTTCATTAGATTTATCTTATTTTATTTAATTTCAATACAAGTCAGTACTTTTTCAATTTCTAGCTAAATGAAGTAACGGGGAATCAGATTACATATGAGGATTTTCTCCAATATTCTTGTCGTCTTGCCGATAGTTTGAGAACATATGGGATAGATTCGGAAAACATCGTTTCCGTATGCTGTGAAAAATTGCATTGAATACTTTATCCCGGTAATAGCTGGTTTATTTTCCGGAATACCGACCAGCCTTGCAAATCCTAAGCTCACCGAGTGTAAGAATTGTAAAATTTTCTATTTCTATCTTCTAACACCTCATCGAAATTCTTACAGATGAATTAACCCAAGCTTTTACCTTAACAACACCAGCAATTGTATTCTGTACGGTCAGGAATATAGAAAAAATTATGGCATTGAAGGAAAACTGTGCAGAAATTAAAGAGGTCATTGTTATTAATTCAGATATATCTATCAGCGGTGCATGGAATTTAAAAGAGTTTATTGACAAATATTCCGATCACGTCGATATATATAATTATAAACCCGTCGCCGTTGATGTAGAGAATCACATTGCACACATTTTATTTTCGTCCGGAACAACTGGTCTGCCGAAAGGAGTTATGCTAACACACAAAAATTTGAATTATAAAAACGCATCTGTGCGGTAAGTTTAAGAAAGATGTAACGTTTCACTGATTTTTAGTAGTTTTACGTTTAAAAAATAAATCAGTTTTTAAAGTCATCATCAACATTGGGGCACTTATTATTAGTAGCAACTCTTCATTAATATGTAAATATCGGATAGTTGATATATTGAAAGTGAGTCCCACATTTTGGCTAAATTTTTATATTTCTTTAGACACACAAAAAATTTGAACTATAAAACGCATCTATGCGGCAAGATTTCGATGATTTTTAGTAATTTCGTTCATTTAAAAAATAAAAATAATACACAAATAAACGATTCTTCAATATTAATATGTTAGGAAAATAAATCTCTGATGCTTTCAATTGATATATTGAAACTAACAATTTTGCTAAATTTTTGTACTCCTTTAGGGCACCTTGGTTAAATTTGGAGAAACAATCACAATACGTCTTAGGTTTTCTGCCATATTTCCATGTTATGGGGTTGCACATTGTAATGGATGCCATTATTATGGGATGCTCCGTTATTGTTGTAGATAAATTTGATTTTGAGTTACATCTAGAATACGTTACGAAGTATAAGATAACTAAGTTCACCGTTGTGCCGCCGGTGCTTCAAATGTATATTAAAAGTCCATTAGTGGACAAATATGATTTGTCACATGTAGAATATATTCTAGTTGGTGGAGCTCCGACTAGAGAGCCATTGCGTAAAGCTGTTTTGCAACGGTAATCTGCCTGCTAAAAAAATCATGCGTTTACATTTATAGAAGAATGTAATTTTAGCACTGGAATTAAAAGTATTTCCCAAGGATATGGGCTAACTGAAGTCACAATAGCCGCGACAGTACCAGGCATAGGGATAGATCAACCAGGAACTTGCGGCAAATTAGTACCGTATCTAACAGGGGTGGTTAAAGATTTGAAAACCGGCAGAAATCTAGGACCAAATCAAAATGGCGAACTATGTTTCAAGGGTGGCATGGTGATGAAAGGTTATTACAAGAACGAAGCCGCCACTAAGGATGCATTCACAGAGGACGGCTATTTGAGAACTGGTGATATAGGCTATTATGACGAAGAAGGGTTCTTTTATTTGGAAGACCGGCTGAAAGATCTTATCAAATACAAAGGCTACCAGGTGTGTTCTAATAGATTAATATGCAAAGTTAATTGGCCAATAAAACTTTAGGTCGCACCAGCCGAATTGGAAGGCGTTCTTTTAGCTAATCCAAAAGTGAGAAAAGCTGCTGTTATTGGAATACCTAATGAAGATGCTGGAGAACTTCCTATGGCGTTCGTTGTGAAGCAGCCGGAAACTAACTTAACAGAACAAGAAGTTATTGACCATGTAAAACGTAAGGACACAATAATCCTGATACTCAGAAGACGGCAGCTGTTAAATTAACCAAATTTTGCTCGGTTAATAATGTTACGATATATAATAATATTAGATACATCCAATGCAACAGATTGCAAGAGCAGAAATGTCAAATGTCAAAATTTTCACAATACGGTATTATACTAAACTAAAGAAAGAGGCATTAATTTTCTGTTGCAAAGGGCATGGTGTCATATTTTTACCACCCGACATACCTCATCTGAAATCACTGCCTTTGGAAAGCCACCAGTTTGCCTAGTAAATTGGTTCTTGATCGGCAGGATCAAGCTGTCGTGGTGGAAAGAGTCGCTAGTAATGCGACGATTCCGACAATCGAGACCATACTGGAATATGTAGACTCGATTCTAGTACTCGAGTTCCCAGACTCGATTCTAATACTCGAGTTCTTAGACTCGACTCTAGTGCTCGTGTAGACAGGTCCTAATACGTAAATTCGCTCTTTAATTCCTGTCAATTCAAAATATTTATATGCATTGCAAAAGCATTCATAAAAAAGACAGATTTATTATGGATTTACGATAACTTAAATACGGCATACGGCGTAGATTTAAGTGCTAGAATTCTAGTTTAAAATTGAGTCTACTAATTCGAGTCAGGAGTCGAAGTCGAGTCTGAAATCAAGTCTCTAAACTCTAATCGAAATCGAGTTTACGATTTCGAGTCTGGAATTAATTCTACATATTTGATTCCAAAATCGATTTTACATATTCGAGTATATGATCCAGTACTCAAAACTAAGAACTTATTACCGAAAACTCGACAACAATCGAATATACCGAGTCGAGAACTTCACTCGTCGTGTCACTAGGAGTCGCTATTTTAATGATCACGGCTACAAAGGGATGTGTACTAGGTAAACTCTACGAGATTAATATTTAAAAATCGTGTCTGTTTACATTGAGTACACATTATTGTTCGAGTGAGCTAGAAGAAGTGTTGTTTTTACAACAATACGATATAACTATATTTAACGTAAAAAGAAAACGGTAGTTTAGATATTATAATTATATTAATTTAACTGTAATTTTGGTCAATTCAACAATGTTTAGTTAATAGATAATGAAACCGGCTTTGTTAATTTATCACCTGCCGTTTTTCCAAATGTATGTTATTTTAATTCAATTATTGACTGATTTTGTTTAGAATTCGTAGCACCCGCTAAGTATTTACGAGGAGGTGTTGTTTTCGTGGAAGATATTCCAGTAAACTCTTCGGGGAAAATTTTAAGGAAAGAATTGAGGGGACGAATTATGTTAGGCTAATAGGTGTTATAATGTCATGCACATGTTTTTATGAAGTTGTTTTAAAATTATCTTTGTGTAGGTTTACGATAAGATAATGTTGCAAATATTAGTTGCGAATAAAAGATATTTACTGTAAGGTATTAATGATGTTTTTGTGTTTATTGCGATTTTTTATGGATAATTCCAACCACCATGGGTTTTTTCACATCAGTGATTAAAGATGGGAAAGAAAAGCACTTCCTTATGGCTCGGATTGTTAAATCTTACACGAGTAACAGTCATACTTTTCTCCAAAACTCCAACCACTTTATTCACCTGGGCTGACAACAAATTCCCAGGATTTACTTACTAGTTTCGACGTCGAATTATTATTGATCAAAGTTCCTTTATTCACCACCATCAACATAATTTGTGAAATCCTAGTTTCCAACCTTCAAACCGAAAGATTTAACTAAATTGGTGAAATTTGTTTTTGCACTATTTTCGGTTCATTTCATTCATTCAAGTTAGGGTGGGCACTTGAGCTTGGTGCCATCCCTATTGATTCTCTTATTTCTACTCGAGCAGCTTGCTGTTCTCTATAAAGCCCAGTATCTTGCCCAGTGGAAACTTGAGGACCTTCGAGGGCTCCAATAGATCTCTCCCGAAATATTTCTGTCTGAGTACCTTTAGTTCCTCACATGTGCAGATTACATGTGAACTCGTTTCGTCCTGTAGTTCGCATCTTCTACACCACGGTTCGCTTACACGGCCTGTGTTGTATAGATGCTTTTTCACAGGACAGTGTCCAGTTACCAACCCAGTGATGGTTTTAACATCTTTCTTAATGGGCTTGAGTAGGTTATCAGAGAAACTACCATCCTCATCCCCTATCAGCGTTTTGGTATGGAGTTGACCTTCATTCGACCTCCATTTCTTTGTACTTTCTTTATCTAACCAGGTCCAGATCTCCCTTCTTGCGGAACCCTTAGTAATCCCACATACGGGCTCTGGACCCATGAAGTGTCTCTTAGAGCCCTCCTGGCTAGCTCATGGCTATTACGTTGCCTTTTATATCCTTATGTCCCGGCACCCAAATCAGAGACACCAGTGCATTGAGGGATTGTTTGCAGTCTCTAACTAGTTTTGACCTAGTTACAGGGTTTGAGACTGCCTTAATGACAGCCTGGCTGTACTATTTTCGGTTGTTTTCAATATTTCTTTGAATCCACTTGAACAACAAATACAAACTTCGTGTTGCCAGAAACCAAATTGTTGGTTTAGATAAGTTGCACTGAGAGAAATGAAAACGTTATTTCCGCATTTTCTGCACTTTTCAATGTGAGGCATTATTCGTGAAAGAACGAGAACACATTTTTTTTTTTTTGTGAATACTTATTTAGTATAGTTTCAATTTAAAATGTTTTATTGTTTTATATCTATGGCCCTCATTCGGCTTGGTTGCATCTACCACAGATTTTTCCAAATTATTCAGAACGGCGAAATTTCTTTTTAACGATGTATCGTCTCGTGACGTATTTTTTACAACCCTTAGTTTCTTTGTTACCCTCGCTTTCGAAATAGCTTCTAGCTTTCACAAAACAAAGTGCTCAACATCGAAAGCAGTTTAACTCAGCTCTTGAAGCAACCAATGCATTTCCGAAGAAAAGTGTATTTTATCTATCCTCAATTTAGTTAAATAAAGCAGTAAGTAGGAACAGTGACTTGTTTTTATTTACATCGGAAAAGTGCCACTCGCTCCAGTATATCTGGCGTAATTTCCGACACCGATGCGTTTATTCTTTTTTTTTCCACGTTGTCAGCACTTAAAGAAGCTGCAGCACATATTCTTTTCTTTGATAAAACTCCAAACAAAAAAGTCTAGTGAATTTTTTTTTAGTTAAGTGCCGAATATGCGCTATAAATCTTCTTAACTGTCATCTAACATCGAAGAATTACAAATGTCACAATCTTTTGTTTTATACGTCTATTAGCATGCAACAAAAGTTTTCTAGAAGCATTTTTTCCTAAAATACCTTAATATGAAAGGGAATATTTTGACGGTTCTAGTGATTCCAAATTATGGAATTAAAAGTTGCTACTAGCTAGTAACTATTTCATGAATAAAAAAAAACAACTTTTTTACCAGTATAGTTTCCATGATAAACTAAAAACAAATGAAAAAGTTCTATTTGCATATTACAACATGGAATAATGATCCTGTTTAAATTTAATGAGGCTTAAATAATTACACATGTGAATTATCTACGTAAATTCTATTTCAGATATTATGGCACTCCACATAAATCATAAATTTTGATAATTTAGTGCAATTATAAATGCATATTCTATTTAATCCTATTGTGGAATTTTATGAATTATTTGATTGCCTTGTTTAATTATATTTTTCAGTAGTAACTGTTGAAAATATTACGGTGTTGGCGTTAATTTTGCGCTAGTCAAATATTTTAGTGTTGATTTTACAAAGTTTGCCAGACGAGTTGACTACGTGTGTTTAATAGAACAGAAATTACTAGAATTTCGTGTGAATTCTTTGTTCAGATATGAGGATTTACTATTTTTCTAGACATTCAGAAGGGTCACTCAATCAAAATTTTTCCTTCGGCTAGAAATATAGAAACCCCACCTAATCTAATACGGTATTGCATTATACGCACCAGGTGCATTGCACGTGTAACTGTTTTCGCGTTTGTTTCTGCGTATTAACATATACAAACAAACCACCAAACGTGTATTAACTGCAAAGGTGAACCTTGTGTATTAAACATTAATTCCAGTGTGCATAAAAAATTTCAACACCTTAAAGATGTATTGGGAACATCTATTTACGTAATTAAATTAAAATCATTTGAAAATTGGTACGTTTAGTTGAAATCAAAACTTTTGAATGAGTAGTTCTGCATATTTATAATTGAGAAAACGTCTTAAAGAGAGAATATTATAGCACTAAGAAATAAGAGTTGCATATTAAAAAAACGTCGTTTTTAGAAAAGGGTTTTAAATCAATCAATAGATCGCATTCATTTATTTAAATAGCTAGTAAATTTGTCTAGTCTAGATCAAATAAAATGTGACTAGAAGCATTTTATAATTCTACGTGTCAGTTGGACAAAATAACCCCTTAGTAATAGACAATACTTGACTATCTTTGCTCGTCAAATTTAAACTCGCATAGTTCTCGACAAAATAACACGAAAAGAGTGTGGATCTCTCCTGACTATTAAATTAGTCAAAAAAGTGTTAAAATTTTCAACAGTGTACATTTCGTAAAAAAAAAACTATTATAAATAATTACTTTCAATTTGTGACGGTTCTGGGTTGCAAGATTAAATTGATATTCAGTTCAATTATAAACCCATCGATGAGTAAAAAGATCAAAATCTTTAAATGTATATCAATCAATAAATTAGAATTTAAGGCTTTAAAAAGGATTGCTTAGTAATCTTACTAAAGCGCTTACAAAATACATTGCTTTATTTATTGAAGTAATAATTTTAAATTATATAATTAATATAAGTTAATAAGTTATTAATATATAACTAATATGCTTACCAGTCTTTCATCCGAAATTCGCATTTTCTTTCTATTTTTGTTGGATTTCCAATATTCTCAGCAATGATGTGAATAAATTCTCCTGCGCATGTGAAAAGCCGCCAAATGTATTTTAATCCAACATTGAGTTTTCAACTTTCCTTGTATGTATTTTGGCTTGGCTACATTTTGTTATGGTAAGTTCAATAATATGTAATTTCTATGCCATAAATATCCAGTGACAAATGTTCCCCATTTATAAATAATCTTTTCAAATCAGTGTAAAGGCGTAGGCGTTTTAAAGAGCAAGCAAAAAGTGCATAATCTGCAATCTGCATAATAAAACATGATTAGAATGAAATGGCTTCAAATGTTCTCGCTGTGCTTTTCTGACATTTTGCAATATTGTTTTGTGGTAACCAAGGTAAATCCTACTTGTTTTCGTCACATTCACATACATCATTTTTAATGCCGTTTTTCTCGCCTTCTGTTTTTAACTTTAGACACTAATTTTGTACAGTATCAGTTTACGTTTGCATAGTTCAGTGGAATGTTATTTAAAGGACTTTACTTTTAGTTTAATCGTGAATTCACATTAAATTAGTATGGTCCATTTCATTCAAGGGTGTGTGGAATTAGTGACTTCGTATCTATGAGAATGGGTGGTGTTCAAAATCTACAGCTCCCTTATTCAGCAAAAACCCCTTGCAAAATGTGCGACACAAAAACAGAAAAACCGGCGCAAGATCTAGATTTGTTGAAGATGAAATAGTGTTTTAGTAAGATGGAGCACCTCCACAATACGTTGTCGGAGTAGGTCAACTTCTGTATTATCACTTTCGCGATCGTTGTATTGGTCGAAGGGGGCCTAGAGAATGGTTTGCCAGATCGTCGGATCTTACACCACTTGATTTTTTTTCTGAAAACACATAAGTGTAAGGTGCATACCACGCGTTCAGTTTCCTTACAAGAGTTGCGCCAAAAAATTGTTGAAGAATGCCAACGAAGAACTTTAGAAATGTTGCGAAATGTCAGGAGAGCATTTGAAGCGAGATGTACTATTGTATGGAGATTAGTGATCATCATTTAATAAGGTAAAATCCAAACCATTTCACTAGAATCGTATTTTATTACATAGGTTGCAAATTACGAATATTTGCTTATTGATTAAAAAAAAAAGACTTTTCGATACATGTTGCCGTAAAGAGAGGTTGTCACATAACCCATCTTCCCTATTCAAATTTTAAGGGTGGAGACTGCTGCGCTTCCAGAAATGATTTTAAATATCAAGCCTGTCGTTAAAAGTAGTCCTCCTTGTAATGACAATTGACGGATTTCGCAATTTTATATAAATCACAGTAGGTAAGAGTTATTTGAGGTGTGCCTCGTTTCAATTGAGATGCCCTGTATAACTTACATTACGTTGACCGTCAATTGTTTTAAAGTTTTTTTATACTGTATTTTCGCCGATACGCTATTTATCTATATATCTAATTATTGAATCTACGTTCAATAATAAATCTTCAATGCAAGGAAAGCAAACACTGCAAGGTTATAATATAAACATGGAATTAATATAATTCTACTCTAATGCACGGATGTGAGTATTGCAATGTCTTGAAAAAAACAAAATCTTGAATTTGATTAAAATACAATTAAATTCAAGGTTAGAAACCAAACTTTTATTTTTACTTTTTATTGTTAATTAAACATAATCGTCTAATGACTTTACTTATTATTAAAAACAATATAATTACGTTACAATTTAGCTTTTCCATTAACTATCTGTTATCGTCTTGTGTATACATATGGTATACATATTATACACACATTGTACTTAACTATATGTGCAGGTTTGAGGCTACTTATACCTTTTAACGTAGATTTCGCAGTAGTATTTCGGACTTATTGGAGATACAACGTTTCAGCTATTTTGCAAGCTGCCATATCTTCTCATCTTCCGAAACCATTTGTATTTGCTTGCAAATTATAACTTTAAGATGTCTAAAGAAGAGAACGTAGTCCATGCACCACCCTTGCCAATATTGCCAGTGGATTATTCAACTGGAATTTATATGTACGAACGTTTAATTGAAAATATTCACAAAGGAATCTTGTTCGTAAGTAAATTTTAATTTTACGAAAAAAGTCTATCTTACGGATAACTTTTTTTGGTTATATAATACATGTATTCGTAATACATGCCAGTAAAAGTGATCATAATGTTCTAGCAACGAAATAAAATTTCTAATGAAACGAAATGTCCAAGATTTGAGCTTTTACGAGTCGATCTAATTTTGGTATATAATTGTGAATTTTTGACTCTCTGAGAAAATGTAAAATCAGAATTCTAAACGTTAAACTTGAACAAGTAACAACAATTTAAAAGCGAAAGCTGCACATAAAAAATATACCAATATTATTAACATTATTTTTAAAATTATTAAAATAAGACTTTACATGAAATTTAAAATTATTGCAAATCTTTCAAAAAAAAAAAAATAGTCAGACAGTAAGTCCCATTCGAAAAAATTAAACGTCAAAAAATCAACAAAATTGCAAATATCTCAAAAACGGTTGCGTTTAGGGACGGGGAACCTTGATGTAAACTAATTGCAAATATAATATGCAATAAAAAAATTGCACCATTCTATTTGAAATAAGAAAGTTGATATCAACACCCTGTATATCAAAAGTGCTATAAAGTTGAAAATATTTTCCTTAAATAGACCACAGTGGATCATGATTACACTGCAAGTTTCAAAATCAAATTCCTACTAGAAGTTCTAAAAAATCTAATGACCCAGTTCGGTGGGACACCTGTATATTGATATTGTATTGTTATTAAAAGACTTATTGTTAGAAACACACTTAGAGATCAAATTAATTCAATAACACTTTGCAAAAATTAAACCTTCATTTAAATTTTTATGAATTACCAACAAAATTTGAGGTTACGTATCCTATTTGTCATTTGACAAATAGGATATGACATTTTATCTCAGTTCTCCAGCCTTGACCCAAAAAAGAAATAATTTTATCAAGTAACCATATAAACAAGTTGTAATGCGCTTCCAGTTTTATTTAATTACTTGAAAAAATTCTTAAACGTGTGTATGTACTATTTTTATTTTTTTATCACTTGTATATGTGTTACATGTTACATATTAATGACTTGAAGAATACCATGATACAAGAAAATAAGGTATGCTCTTGTCACAGAACAGCAATAAAGAGAAACGCAGGTCCAATACATTTCGTTGGAAACACGTGACGTCATGATACGATAGAAAGCGGCCAGTGGAGCCGTGCTTGCTTGCCAGATTTTAAAAATTAGATATGTTTCGATTTTTCTTAATCTCATCAGTGTGATACGTCTGCTAATAAGAGGTAGCATTTACAGATTACATTTAATTTAACAATGTCATGATTAAATTTTTAATTCATTTTTTAATCATTTTTGAGATTGTAATTTTCATAACAATTTAAGAATAATCACAATTTAAGATAATTATGTTTATAGCATTGTTAAATTAAAATGTGGGTGTAATATTGACCAATATGCTTGCAGAATTCACAGACATATCTAATTTAAATAAAAAATAACGTTGACTAGTAGTTAGGTTAGAAAAAAATCATTATAACTTTTAAAAGAGATATAACACATGTGCTTGTATTAATATAAAAATATAATGAAAATCTAAATAGCAAATGAACATAAAAGCAGAAAAACATAAATTCTGAAAATTCGAAAACGAAAATATACTCTAACAAGCAATCGGTAAAATCTGAAAAGAATGTCAACTGTACCTGTCTTAAATTTGGTTTTCTCAATTCTGAACACTATTTATTAAAAATTTTAATTAAGTATTAGAAAAAATAGAAATTGTATTGAAACAGTTTTTGGATTTTTTTTTTTTTTTAAGGAAACTCCCTTGTATGTTTTCATAGATACAGAGCCAAAGGCACTTCTAAATGAAACCAAGCTGAGAAGAATGTTTGAGCAAATTTGAAACTGATTAACGAAGAGCTCTTTACTTTGAGTACCTATGTGACAGGAAAGAGGCAAAAAATAAGTCATTGTTTAAAGATGAAATTGTAAACAATAATCAAGATAAATTGATAAAAGATATAAATTGGAAATTAAATTGTTACTACCTTGTTTTAAACCAACTAAATTACCTGTTAATTCTCATGGAGATAATATCAAATTAACATATTGCAGGAACATACACATCACACTAACCTGTAACGGTACCGTGCAGTCTGAAAACTGCTAATAGCAGTTACGGGTGAAGGTACATCTTAAATAATGATTATTGTAATTTAAACTATCAAGACTCTTGAGCATATTCAAAAAATTTCTACAAAATTATACGAATTGATTCTTTAACCCTACCAATTCTTCGACATCCAGGAAACTTGTAATTTCTGTGGATATTGGGCATATCTATAATTACACAAGGAAAATTTTGAATCAAATCTAGTAAATTCATTTAAAAAACAAAATTTATTACTTACGTTTTGAAGAGCACAGATGACGGGGTTTTAAACATTGTTAGCGGTAAAAGTGGCAAAATCGTCATTACAGCGGAGAGAAAGCGGGAATTTATGACAAACTTATTAAAAAAACGAGAAATTTTCATAGAACTCCTTCCTGCATCATATTTAGAATTGCAAGTGCTTAAGGTTAGAGGTTAGGCAAATTTTGCTTGTTGGTTTAGTTGGTTTATGAAGCGATAATTGCCAACATTCAATCAATGAACTGAAGTTGAACTTCTTTCATATCAATAGTTGGTGCCCGTGCTAAGAAGCGGCGGCCTCGTGGCTATGTTCGTTTGTTTCCAATAACTCTTATTACCTTTTCATACCCATGGCTCTTGTGCATCTAGGTGTGACGTAATTGAGGGCCAAACAGTACTACCAATCCAATAATTTAATAGATGTCACCAATGTAAAGAAAAATTAACTCCCATTTTTTTTTAAATCTATCCTATTAAAATCAATAAAACTGTTTTTTTTTGCCATTTCCTTCAATCAAATTTGCATTGAAACAAAATATTAGCTAATTCACATTTTTAAATGTAATTTTCAATTGAATGCGAAATCGTTGTTGTTTTGTGATGAGTGATTCTGTTGATGTAAAGTATTTTTTGCCTTTAGTATAACATTTCATGTTTGCTTATTTTAGTGCAACGAAGCAAATAACGCATTAATAATTACAAGCTTTACTTTAACTGAACATGTTCTACACTTAACACTGCGTAGGCTTTCACGGCCGGTGTAACTATAACTAACAGCTTCTTGCGGGTTTCGCCGTGTGTCAAAAACTTTCGCACGTCGTTTGCGCTGTTCATACTGACAGCTCTTCAGGATAACTGAACTGATTCTCCATGGTCCGACCATTTTCTTATTACGCCCGGTGCATCAACAGTGTAGTTTCGCTCATTGACCGTGACGGTTCGTAGTAGGGCTTCCACGTGTTGCTAAGGTGGTAACCTCTTCTCGTTAACGGTTTTATTCTCTTCTATTTCCTACGGCTTCCCTGATGAGTCTTTTCCCGTAGTTCGTGGTGGTAGTTATTACTTTTACATTCTTGAAATTCCATTTTGTGTCCGGAGAACATATAACTAACAGCTTATATGTTCTATACTTCTTTAGCTCTTTCCTTCATAGTTGTTTGTACTTACACGTACTAAAATTTTCACTAATTGTAAGTGGTTCATATTTTTTTTAATGGCAAATGGAATATCTATTAGTCTGGTACAAACATTAATGCAGACAGTGTTGGAATAAAAAAAATGCAGATAAAAAAAGAAAGAATTAATTAATGATTGTGAGTGCAGTGTTTTGTTTTTCTTTTTTTATAAATTCATTTATCAATTCTTTTTATTCTACTCCCTCAAACGAATGAAAGTCACTTAAGAATTTCCACTACAACGTTTATAAACAGTTTATCCACACAAAACCTAAAACGAACTTATAACATCTAACGAAAATTACTATACACGTAAATCGAAACTACTACAAGCATAAGCTGACACAAAACATTAAATAAAAACTAAATAAAGTGTTCTAATCGATTTCTATCGATAATCTAAACTTGTTAAAATAAATATAGTAATTTGCTAAATACATCAACAACAATGGCGACAGCCAGATGACGTCTCTACTCAATTTCTAGCTAAATGAAGTATTGGGGAAGCAGATTACATATGAGGATTTTCTCCAATATTCTTGTCGTCTTGCCGATAGTTTGAGAACATATGGGCTAAATTCGGAAAAACATCGTTTCCGTATGCTGTGAAAATTGCATTGAGTACTTTATCCCGGTAATAGCTGGTTTATTTTCTGGAATACCGACCAGCCTTGTAAATCCTAAGTGCACCGAATGTAAGAATTGTAAAATTTCCTATTTCTATCTTCCAACACCTCATCGAAATTCTTACAGATGAATTAATCCATGCTTTTACCTTAACAACACCAGCAATTGTATTCTGTACGGTCAGGAATGTAGAAAAAATTATGGTGTTGAAGAAAAGCTGTCCAGAAATTAAAGAGGTCATTGTTATTGATTCAGATATATCTATCAGCGGTGCATGGAATTTGAAAGAGTTTATTGACAAATATTCCGATCACGTCGATATATTTAATTATAAACCCGTCGCAGTTGATGTAGAGAATCATATTGCACATATTTTATTTTCGTCTGGAACAACTGGACTGCCGAAAGGAGTTATGATAACACACAAAAATTTGAACTATAAAAATGCATCGATGCGGTAAGACTTCAATGATTTTTTAGGAATTTCGTTCTTTTAAAAAATAAAAATAACACACAAATAAACGATTCTTCATTAATATGTTAGGAAAATAAATATCTGATGCATTTAGTCGATATATTGAAACTAAAAATGTTGCTAAATTTTTATATTTCTCTAGAGCACCTTGGTTACATGTGGAGAACCAATCACAATACATCTTAGGTTTTCTGCCATATTTCCATGTTATGGGGTTGCACACTGTAATAGATGCCATCATTATGGGATGCTCCATCATTGTTATAGATAAGTTTGATTTTGAGTTGCATTTGGAATACGTTACGAAATATAAGATAACTAGGTACTTCCTTGTACCGCCGGTGCTGCAAATGTATATTAAAAGCCCATTAATGGACAAATATGATTTGTCACATGTAGAATATATTCTGATTGGTGGATCTCCAACTAGAGAACCATTGCGTAAAGCTGTTTTGCAACGGTAACCTTGCCCACTAAAAAAAATATGTGCGTTTACATTTATGAAAGAATTTAATTTTAGCACTGGGATTAAAAATGTTTGCCAAGGATATGGACTAACCGAAATCACAATAGCCGCTACATTAGCAGGCGTAGGGGTAAACCAACCAGGAACTAGCGGCAAATTAGTACCGTTTCTAACAGGGGTGGTTAAAGATTTGAAAACTGGCAGAAATCTAGGGCCAAATCAAAATGGCGAACTATGTTTCAAGGGTGGCATGGTGATGAAAGGTTATTACAAGAACGAAGCCGCCACTAAGGATGCATTCACAGAGGACGGCTATTTGAGAACTGGTGACATAGGCTACTACGACGAAGAAGGGTTCTTTTATTTAGAAGACCGGCTGAAAGATCTTATCAAATACAAAGCCTACCAGGTGTGTTCTAATACATGAACAGCCCAAGTTAATTAGCCGTTAAAACTTCAGGTTGCACCAGCCGAATTGGAAGACGTTCTTTTAACTAATCCAAAAGTGAGAAAAGCTGCTGTTATTGGAATACCTGATGAAGATGCTGGAGAACTTCCTATGGCGTTCGTTGTGAAGCAGCCGGAGACTAACTTAACAGACCAAGAAGTTGTTGACTACGTAAAACGTAAGGACACAATTATTGTCGTTACATTATGTTAAATTAACCTAATTTTGCTCAGTTTAATAATATTACATGGTTAAATTAAACAGACAATGCACCAGAATTTGTTACCTGAACAAAAATTCTTTTGGTACCACCTTATGGTTAATTTTAAATAAACATTTTATGTTAAACAATTATTTTAGTACTGGCAATTTTTTTCTCGTGTTAAATAGCAAAATTATTAATATTATCAATAATATTATGTTACTATAGCAAACTAAAAAAGAGGCATTCATTTTGTTTTGCAAAGGGTATATAGTCCAGGTATCATGATATTATATTTATACCACCTTATATACCTTATTCGACATCACTCTCTTTGAAAAGCCATCAGTTTGCCTCGTAAATTGGTGGTTGATCGGAAGGATCAGGCTGTCGTGGTGGAAGAAGTCGCCGTTTTAATGATCACCGCTCTTAAATGATGTTTACCCGGTACATCTACCACATTAATATTTCAAATCCGAGTCTGTCGTGTTGATTATGTTGAATACACATTATTGTTGGAGTGAATTAGGAGAAGCGCCAACGATTTCTGTGATATCTATATTAAACGCAAAAAGGGTAATTTAGATAAAATAATTACATTAAATTAGCAGCATTTGGTTAATTCGTTAATATGATTTTGTTAATAACACCTGTTTTTGTCAATTTAATATCTGCCGTTCTTAATTAATTAATATCTGCCGTAATTAATTTAATTGTTAACTGATTTTGTTTAGAATTCGTAGCGCCCGCTAAGTATCTACGAGGAGGTGTTGTTTTTGTGGAAGATATTCCACTAACCTCTTCAGGGAAAATTTGAAGCAAGAGATTGAGGGAGTTAGGAGTCAATCGACATTTATAAATGTTATGCGCATCTTTTATAATGTAGTTTTATAATTATCTTAGTGTGGGTTTACAATAAATACAAGGTTGTAAATATTAGTTACAAATAAAACGTATTTACTGCAATGCATCAATCATGTGTGTCTTTATTGCGATTTTTATTTTGATGATTCAAACCAACATGGATTTTTTAATATCCGTATATTATACGTGTTTGAAAGTTGAAATAAAAACGCTTTCTCATGATTAGGTTCCTTAAGTTGTATACGGGTAACAGCGATACGTTTCTCCAAAGCTCCAACCATTTGATTCACGAACTGAGTAGACTGATAGAAGATTCTCAGGATTTACTTATTAATTTCAATATCGAATTATTTTTTATCAACGTTGCTATGTCCGACACCATCAATCTAATTGTAAAACCCTAGCTTCCAATTTCCAACCGAAAGATTTAGCTGACTAGATAAAATATGGTTCCGCACTTTTTTCTGTTGTTGCGAATATTTGAGTGGAGGCATTTGAACAACAAATCCTAATCTATCATTGCCAGAACGAAAACAATGGAGCCTTACGAAACGACGACGTATTATGCCGCGGAACTGTCCATGAGCAGCTATTCCTGGTAGAATATGTATGCTCAGGTAAAAATTTGTTAAATAACCTAAATACAGTACAACGGTAAACGTATTGCTGTGGACTGGCACCCCGGGTTTCGGAAATTTAAATATGTATTTTTATTTATTCCAAATCAGCCTTGTCAAAACAATGTTAGAGTTTCCACTATTCTTATTGTTGTAAATTTTGTTAAGAATTTTGATTTAATTGTTAGTATCATTTTATTTGGTCAGTTGTGTATAGTTAATTTCATTTATTTGTACATTTTGCGTACTCCTGTATATAGTTTATATGCTAGTTTTTCCTTTGCGTTGCGCTGTGCGTTCATCGCACGAAATTGTAAATTTGTTATATGTACGATGTTATCCCTTGGAGGCCCTCAGTTCTTTGAATGATGGCCGTGTAAGTACATGTTTTTCATTTTTGTTTGGTACCATGTAGGTATTTCATTTAATTTTAAATCTTTGTTCGGGTATTTTGATATTATATTTCATCCATCAAAGAATCTTTATTTAATTATGTGTTTGTTTATTGTGTGCACATTTGAATATTAGTCAGTAATTATTGTAAAATGTTCTAGAAGATTTCGTGTTTTTTAGTTTAAAAAGTTTAAATTTTCCGTTTTTCTTTTTGCTGATTTGTATTGTATTGTTAATCACCACGGTTAAGGTGAAGTGAAGCTTTGTGCTGTTAAAATTAAATTTCAATTTAAATTATATTGTTCTCCACGTGTAAAATTTAGTTGGTTTAATTTCGTGACCGCGTGGAATATTTTTTTGTGGATTGAGATTTATCTTCTGGAACAAATCTTCCATTTTGTTTGCTAAAGGATTGCATTGTCCTTTTTAAATGTAGAATCTTATGCAGGTTTGTTTTATGCCAGAATCTTTATATTCACGGTTTTATTTTCCTGTAAATTGTTTCAAATGTTTTTTTTTTTTTTTTTAAATAAAAATTAAATGATGTAAATATCACCTTAATAGTTCTTTTATTTTTAAATCTGCCATTTCAATTTTGGGGATGTTAAAGAAAGTAATTTTCCCGCCACTATTAATTTTAACAAAATTTACTCTGAGATTTAAGAATCTCTGGCGCTTTTAAATTCATTTTTGCTGAGCTAGCTAAATTAATTGTCATTTTAATTTCTTTAAACTTATATGCTTGGACCATCAGTTCACAGCAGTATATTGACGGAAACGTATATTGACGGAAACGTCAATAACTTATAATTCTTGAACACATCACAGCAGCTACTCCTATGATTGATATTGAAAATCAAGCGTATGATGCGCTTTTGAGCCACAAACACCCGAATCTAGTCTGCAGCTCACCCGCATATTATTACATCGAAAGATAAAACAGAATATACCAGGGCGTAATAAACTTAAGTAATTTTTTTCAGTCTAAGCTTGTTTTTAACTGTAATATTGCATAATACGCAGAATTTTTTTTGTTTAACATTATGGATATGGTTTTCAAATGTTAGTGCCTCATCAATATCAATGCCCAAAGCTTGTGAATAAGTTATCAGTTTCACCATTTAAAATCAGTCTATTTTGGATGGATCAAGAGATCAGTCTCATTATCCCACGAAAGTTCTATGGAAGCATAGTCTGCAAACAACACGAACGATCCATCCTTCATGAGACTCGTCAGATCATTTATGGCTGGAAGGAAGAGAAATAGACCAATGAGAGAACCTTGAGGAACGCCTATGTCCATGTCATAGTTCTCCGAAAATTGGTTTATTTTAACTTAAATTTTGTGTCATATACGATTTTAACTATTCAAGTGGTAAACCACGATTTCTAACACATAACATAACAATAAAGCTTAGCGCATAATAGTTGTGGGTCAATGCAATCAAATGCCCGTGTCAAATCGAAGAAAATACCTGCCAGATGTTTTCCCCGATCCATATTTTCGTAGCCCTGAGTTGTCTAAATCCGTATTGATTACTAGCAATCACCTTATGCTTATCAAAAAATCCACCAATTGCTCCTACGCTAGTCGTTCAATAATTTTGGAAAATGTACTAGGCGATATATGTACAGGACGATAATTCGTAATGGCTAAAGGCGCGGGGCCACTGCACGCGAAGCGAAGCTAAGCTCAGCGAAACTAATTTCCTTGAAAATTAGTTCCTATGTAATCTTACGTGGACGCTATTTTTTCTTCGCTAGCCTAACTTCGCTTCGCTTAGCTTTAGTTGCCGCGTCCGCGTAGGATTACATAGGAGCTAATTTTCAAGGAAATTAGTTTCGCTTCGCTTCGCGTCCAGTGGCCCCGCGCCTTAACTCACTGCCTTTTTATAGACAGGCACCACTGTGGCAGCCTTCCACGATGTAGGATATTTGCCGAATGATAGTTTGAATAAATAAGCCAGTTGTTCGGCCAATTCCTCACTGGTCTGCGTAAGTAAGAAACTACAGATTTCATCACGCCCACGCCACATCTTAGCAGCCATTCTTGTTATCAGATTCACAATATCACCGGCAAAAATCGGTCTAAGCGAACAAGAGTTACAGAGCACTCTTCATATTTCTACACTCAAAAAAATAGATATTACCGAATATGAGAAATATAATACCTCTTAATATATTTTATTATACCTGTAGGGACAGCAGTATTTTATAATACTAATCAATATAAAAATATTATACCAAATACATTTTAGCAGTTTTCTCAGTGTTTTTTTTTTTTAAGGAAAGATCGTAGCTCCTCCACCTCTACTTTAATTTGAAAGCGAAAATTTTGACGGTTTCAGCGATCGAGTTATTGCTTCATAAATTAAAAAAAAATGTTCAACCTTCACTTTTTTATCAGCACAATTTGCAGGATAAACTAATGACAAACGGTAGAGTTCTATTTACATGTATACATACAAAGTCGAATAATAATTCTGTTTAAATTTAACGAGAATTTGAATAATTACACATATCAATAGTATAACCGCATCCTATTTGAGATTTTATCGCATTCCAAAGATAAATTTAAATTATAAATTTTTATAATCTAATACAATTATAAATGCATTGAAATTTTATGAATATTTATACACCTTTACTTGACTGCGTCATTTAGTTATATTTTTATATTCATATTTTAAGTGCTGTCTATTTAAACGACATATTGAGAGTTACCGTCATGAAGGAAAAAGACGGCGATATCTTCTTACCAGAATAAGTATGAACGAACAGTTGTGAGGAAAATACAATGCTACTACGTTTAGGATTTCGATTTTCTCTACAACTATTCGTTTATATTAATTCTATAATAAAACATTTCCAAGAAAACACTATTATAAACGATTACTTTAATTTTGTGACAGTTGTATTGTGTATCTGATGTACTACGTCTACTACAGTAGAACAAGGTTTATCAACTACTAGTTGTATCACTTCTTGTCGCGGTATATTGGTGAATAAATTGCAAACATCTAAAGATAAGAGAATATCATTATCTTGAATGTGAAAATCTGTTAACTTCTGCCTAAATGTAAGCTATTATTTACTGTAGGTATATAGCCAATGCTTAAACATTATATTAATACATAATAAACGCCATTTATTTTATTAAAAATAATAGGGGAAACTTGATCTCCATAGCATCCCTGACGAATCGCCACTGTAATTTACGTTGCTTTAAAAAAAATCTTATTTTACAGAGAAAGCACATTTGCAACGTGATTTGAAGCAGTATGGTCGAATGAAAAAAGATGAATTTTGCCCACTTTTTTGCGGTTTGGAAATATTATGGCCGGGACGTTCATTATTCATTCACTTGAAATTAATTTTATTTCGGTATTAATTCATTAAATACAATGTTGTATTTAATGCTTACACGCTATTGCTACAAAGAAAGTTCTTTAAGCATTAACATATTTCCACAAACCTGTAATTAGGTATCCATTAAAAGTATTTAATTACCATGAGACTATTAGGTTTCATGTTACTTATATGTATAATATAAACTTAATTCCCAGTAGTATTTTACGCTTGAATGGAGTTACTGAAACGACCTATTTTAATAAATTTTCACATCTTTTTATTGTTTTATTGAGATTATTTACTTTTGTTCGAATCTGAGTAATTTATAAAATCAAGATGTCCAAAGAAGAGTTTGTGGTTAACGCAGTTGCCTCGACTGTATCGCCAGTTAACTATTCGACTGGAATTTTTATGTACGAACGCTTAGTTGAAAATATTCACAAAGGGCCTTTATTTGTAAGTACATTTTAATATATCGAAAATAATCGATCAGGTGCATAAATTTCTTTTATTTATTAAATGTGTAAAACTCCTTAACGCGTTTCTATTTACACAGGTAAACGAAGTAACAAAAAAATGTATTACATATGAGACCTTTCTACAATATTCATGTCGACTTGCCGATAGTTTGACAAAATATGGGTTAGATTCGCAAAACGTCGTTTCTATATGTTGCGAAAATTGTATTGAGTACTTTATTCCAGTAATGGCGGGGCTTTTCTCTGGAATACCGACTACCCTTACCAACTCTAATTATACCAAACGTAAGAGTTCCAAAATTTCACTTTTCAATACTTAAAACTACATCAGAATTCCACAGGTGAACTAATTCACGCATTCACGTTAACATCGCCACCAATTGTGTTCTGTACGGTCAGAAATGTAAAGAAAATGATAGACTTGAAGAAAATTTGTCCAGAAATTAAAGATGTCGTTGTTATTAATTCAGATACGCCAATTAATGGTGCATGGAATTTGCAAGAGTTTATTGACAAGTATTCGATCCATGTTGATATTTATAATTATAAGCCTGTTGCAGTTGATGTAGAGAATCATATTGCGCACATCCTATTTTCCTCCGGAACAACTGGACTGCCCAAAGGAGTCATGCTGACACACAAAAATTTTAATTATGAACATGCAGCTTTTCGGTAAGTTCAAGAAAAAGGCAGCTGTTCGATTGATTCTTATAACCAGAATATGTGAATAAATATTTCGACGGTAGTTGATATTTGCGTGTCGCATGGTTCAGATATCTGATTGGTTTCTTTCGAATTTGTATCGTTACTTATTTTTGAATAGTATACACATTTGTCTAGGATTTAGTTTTGCTAGAATATTCAGTTTCATCTACATTCAGATTCCTTTGCGAATCTAAGCTTACTCAGGTGTCCTTTCAGTTTACAGTGGCCTGAAAGTATTCTTGTTAATATGCAACATTGTTCTTTCTCAAGTTCATACATTCTGTAAACCTCTTCTGGTTATAGGTTCACAGAAGAATTTTACTTCGCCTCACTCCCCGGAGATTCTCTCAGTAACTAGATTTTCTTTGCTCCATTTCTCTTTTCAGTTTCTTCAGTATTGTACTGCTGCTTGCCCCGCAAAAGGATTCAGGCCCTACAAAAGGTATTCCGGCCCCTTTTTTTGCGAGATTATTTCGTTTCCTTCCACTTCTGTGTGACCCGAAACCCACAGGAGGGTTACTTTATTCCTTTTGCCTAGCTCATTTAATTTCCTTAGGCATTCCCAGACCATCTTGTAATTGATTTCATATGAGCTCAGACATGATGATAATCTAGTACTTTCGATAATTTCTATCAATATTGAACTGGGCGCATCTTTTAATAGCGTGTATTTCCGCCTGGAAGATACTTGGGGTTTTCCCAGGCTTTAGAAATATTGGTTCTAGGCCAATATATTCTATTCCAGTTCTCTCCGCCGTTTTGGAGCCATCAGTGTACCACTTAATGTCATTTCTATTCAATTTCAGGATGGTGTTATGATCCCATTCACTCTTGTTACTAAGCTTTGTGATGAATTCCTTTCACAAACTGAATTTTTTTGACATGTTATCCCGGGCAGGTCTATGCTCAGGCATAACGTAATTAGTTATTCTAGATGAATTTCACGTTATATAAATTTTAGCCCCGCGTTGGGCGCCAAATCTGTATAAGGTAAAATTCGGCTAGAATAACTAATGATGTTATACCATAGCACGAGGACACTTTCTCAGGACCAGGTCGCAAAGGTTGAAGGTGGATGGTAGACTCTTTCTGGGTAAACAAATTTTTAAAATAAAAAAACTAAAATGAAAGTGTTGGGTGCCAAGTATTTTTTATCGGTAAAATACTAAACCTGGATTACGGCATCGTAAACTTTTTGCTTCTTGTAACCAGTCGTGCGAACAATGTCGGCCGTCTTCATTCCCACTTTGTGCAACTCACCAACAGCGACACGAGCATTTTCACGATCCATAGATTTAACCAAGCTGAACATAAAGATATAATTGGAACATTTTCTACATCCAAATTCAGCGAGGAAGTCAATAAAATTATTAAAAACAACAAATAACGACAATAACATCGCCAAAAATGAGCAAACAAAAAAGTACGGGAACTTTTCAGCCACCCTGTACATGAAAACCCTTGTATGGTGCCAATTACCTAATGCTTCAATTGCGTTTCGGGTTAAATTGAGTTTGTTGTAACGTATTAAATTCGGAGAATTGATCTGGGTTACAGAGAGATCAAAAACCGAAAACGGGACTGGAGTTGGAGTCCACAGCAGGGTGGAAAATACAATGATCACCCCTCCATTAGAAAAATATGCCACAGCAGAGGCATACGCAATATTGCATTGTGCAGCTGAAATCAATCAGAGGGCTTATGGAAATAAGCGGATCTATATTGCTACAAACAGCCAGGCGATACTGAGGGCACTAGCGAACCCTAAAATACGATCAAGACTGGTTTGGGAATGTATTCGAGAACTGAACAGTCTGCAATAAAGTCACTTTGCTGTGGGTGCCCGTACATTCAGCAATCGAAGGAAACGAAGAAGCCGATGAGTTATCAAGAAAGAGATCCTCTACTTCATATATAGGCTGTTCTAGGAGTGTCTAAAAACACAGCACGAGAGCAGGTAAGAAGTTGGGCCGAAGCGAAATACAAAGAAAACTGGAATAATATAACCGGGCAAACTCATGGTAAGACCCTTATTAAAGGACCATCAAAAATAAAGGCTGAAGAACTACTGCAACTCAGTAGGAATCATCTGACATATCTCCTAACACTGGAAGGACATCTACAGGTCCTATAGGCTAATCGGGATCAACACTTGAAATAGCAGACTGTGTAATGGGAGAACAGAAAACGCTTACCACATTCTGTGTGAATGCGAAACTCTAGACGCAGGAAGACGGGCAACTTTTGGAATGCCAAAAACGAACCCAAAGGATTATTTTGATCAACCAGTCAGAGACCTGTACAGTTCTGGGTACTAGGATCCTGAAATGGCTGGTGTAATTTAATTGGTAAAAGAAATGGGAGACTAAATACAAAAAGCCAAGTGGTTGCAGTGTTCCCACGGGTCTCACAATAAAAAAATGCGTTAAAAGCAGTCCAAGTCTATTGTTGATGAAATAAAAATAAATCTGTCAGGTCTTCGAGAATTAACATCTTCATACGACCTTTCATTATCGACATCGTATTTTTTTATTAATACGATAAAATGATAAATATGGAACAAACTTTATATTACGAAGCTAGATCAAGTATTTTTACTGAATTATCGTATTTCTTTAGAGCACCATGGGTAAATGTGAAGAAGCAATCACAATACATGTTAGCTTTTCTTCCATATTTCCATGGCTACGGAATGTATGGCGTAATGGATTCCATTATCATGGGATGTTCCATCATTGTCGTAGATAAATTTGACTTCGAATTACATTTAAATAGCGTTACGAAATACAAGATTACTAAGATTTGTCTTGTACCGCCGATACTGCAAATGTATGCTAAAAGCCCATTAATTGATAAATACGATTTGTCCCACGTAGAATGCATTATAGTCGGTGGAGCTCCAGTTAGCGAATCGTTACGTAAAGCTGTTCTAAAACGGTAACCTGTTTGACAAAAAAATTGGGTATGTTTACACTTAAAGAAGAATTTAATTTCAGTACTGGAGTTAAAAGCGTATGTCAAGGATATGGAATGACGGAAACTACAGTAGTCGCAGCAATGGTACCAATAGGAATGGATCAACCTAAGAGTTGCGGAAAATTATTACCGTATGTCACGGGAATTGTTAGAGATTTGAAAACTGGTCAAAATCTAGGACCACATCAGAATGGCGAATTATGCTTTAAAGGTAACACGATAATGAAGAGTTACTACAAGGACGCAACTGCCACCAAGAACGCTTTCACTGAAGACGGGTACTTAAGAACTGGTGACATAGGTTATTATGACGAGAAGGGATTCTTTTATATACAAGATAGAATGAAGGAACTTATAAAATATAAGGGGCCATCAGGTATTTTATATTACAGCAACGGATCAAGTTTAGAGTCACTAATCGGTGGATATCGCAGGTAGCACCAGCTGAGTTGGAAAATGTCCTTCTAACTAACCCGAAAATCAGAAAAGCGGCTGTTATTGGAATATTCGATGAAAACGCTGGAGAACTTCCCATGGCATTTGTCGTTAAACAACCGGATGTTAGCTTAACAGAACAGGAAGTAATTGATTACGTAAAAGGTACGGTTTTAATAAATTGATTTGACCCATTTCAATTTTTAATTGATTCTGCTTAGGGCTCGTGGCGCCAGTTAAGTATCTACGAGGTGGTGTTGTCTTTGTGGAAGATATCCCCAATAAGTCCTGCAGGGAAAATTTTAAGGAAAGAATTGAGGCGACTTATTAAAGTGACATCCAAATTGTAATCTTATGCACACTTTTTACTGTATTGTGTTATAAGTAGAGTGAGGACGTTGGGTGCAGTTCGCTAGCGAGTGTTAGTCAGCCAAGCGTCGATCGATTTTAAATTTTTGTGTTCTAGAAACTTGATCGTTTTTGTTACGCTTGAGAAATGTTTATTAATAGATTCTAATTGCTCGATTAAATCTTTTACAAATTAATGCTTGGACTATTTAACACTGGAAGCATCTCATTTACTTTAATACATACAAAAGGTTTAAAAATTCGAAAGTATTGGGCATAAAAAGAATGCGGCTTCTAACCATGTGCCCCATCGTACTAATACAGGTTTTGACGCCAAAGGTATATTCGGGCTCATTTCTTTATATAATTTTATTCTAGTTGGAGCTTTCAATACAATATTTTTAGATGAGTTAATTAATGAATTAACATCTGGAAATTCTTCACGAATAAGTTCAGCAATGCGATGTATTCCGTGTACAACACAACATGTGTGGAAAACGTTTTTTTGAGCTCGTTATCTGTTTTTAATAACACGCTTGCAGAATCTGAGAGAAAGAGTACAACTTTTAAGGGTAGTCGTCGCCAGCTACATTTTTTACGCTGTAAATGATAATATCAGTAATATCGTTTGCAGTGACACGCAATCTGATTTTTGTATCTAATACTAAAAATGACATTAGAGGATTTTCTAGATGCAATGTGACAACCATCACATTAACAGCGCACCTTCCTTTAATGTCTGTCGTTTCATCTGCGCTTATCGAGAGATCATTTTCAACCAGTTTTGACTTGATATGACTTATTGTTTTGTTGAATTGCTTAGGTATATAATATTTTCTAATTGTCGATCGATGGAGAATATCTTGGTCGGTATATTTTTTAAGAAACCTACGGAAAAGTGGGCCCTGTAATTTATTTAATGGGATATTGGTACCAAGAAAAGCTGTGCATAAATCAATTACAAATTTATCATGTGAAATACCTCTTTGGTATTCAATATGCCTCGTACTTTTCAGTTGCCGCTCAAAAGTATATTTGTCCCTGAATCGTAATTTCGCAGAACAAAGGGTGGAAAGCACTTCTTTTTTGTTAATCACAGTAAAATGGTGCCGTGATCTGAAACAATGCTAGACAGTCTCGGCATTGTTGGAAAATGATAAGCTAGGAATTACTAAAATAAAACGATAGAATACGAAACAAGTAAATATTAAATAAGGATCAAATATATTATAAAATTATAAAACGAAATATAAACTATAAAGAATACTCCAGAAATATGAGAGTACCTAACAAAATAAACCGAAAATGAAACTTTAAAAAATAGGGCAGTAACGAAATAAACGAAAGAGGACATTTCTAGCACAGTATAGTAACAATATAAATGAAAACCAAAACTTCTAAAGTAGGGCATTAATGAAATAAATGAAAATTGCACTCCTTAAATCGCACTGTAATAAAATATACCAAAAAGGACAGTTATAAAATGAAATGCTAACGAAATATTTAAATATTTTAATGATGAACGTCAATACGATGCTGTCCACTCGGTTACTAACTACGTACTGGCCGGGGGGTAGGGACCAGTGTTGCCAATTGACGGAGGACATATTTCACTAGATTGAGATCATAATTCCACCAGAAAATCACTAGAATTGGGAGAGGAATTGCTTTACAAAGTATTTTCAGAAAAAAAAAAAAAAAAATACTGTAAATCCCTTTATTTATTTTTTTATTACAATTTTATTATAATTTGCACAATGCTATTTACATCCGGTTACTTACTTTGTATATATCCTTATTTATTTTATTTTATTTTGTACTTCTATTTATTTATTCACATATATGTGTAATCAAACTATAGGAAAACCAAGTAGCGTCCTCACCTTTTTATAAGTAGGTTTTCAGAGAAAGTTTTTGGTGATCTTCTACCATTTTGCTTTGTACATTGTGAGCGAAATTTTAAAGATGCGTGTGTACCTTAATTTTAATCATTCCCATATAAACGAAAATATACTTTAACTAACTAACGGCCGTTTGCACCGTTCGTGATTAAGTTATAATTAACATTTAATCATAATTAAACTTTAAATTCCTTTGCACCGACTGCTTAACTAATAATTAAATCCTTAATTCGTTTATCTTTAATCAGTACCCAAGGTACGAATTAATTATATTATAAACTTTAATTATATAATTAAAGTGGGCGCAAGCGTAGTTTCTTTGTTTACAATCGTGTATGCGATTATAGGTTATGCTATGGGGTTTTGGTTGTAATACAAATATCTCTGACTAAATTGAAATAGCTAGCTAATTAAAGTGTTCACTTTGAAGATTAGGACAAGGAATAGCGGCGTGCAAGAAGTGTATATTTGACAGGGTTTTAGAAAGTCCAAGGTAAATCAAAAATTAATTGCCGAAATAAAAACAGACAATAAATGTATTTGAGGATTACTCATGGTTTCAGGTGGGAATGACCCGGAGGTATTTCGTAATAGGAAAGGATATCTTTCTATAAATTCACAATTTTTATATGATACTAATTTAAAAATAATGGATATCGTAGTACGATGGCCAGAGAATACACACTTTAACGATCCATTCTTTTCCCTAAGCGACAGTGAATATGCCTCAAAAACATATTTATTGACCCCACTGTTAAAGTCTGAAACAGTTGTAAAAAATCATTATAATGAAAGCCATATTACAACACGGAATGTCATTGACAGCATGTTTCTAAGAAGAATGTTTTCCAATACTGGCATATGGTTGTCGCTTAAAGCTGGATACCTTTATGGCAGTAATAGTTGGTACCTCAGTATTGCACAATATAGCCATAAATGTTGGTAAAGAGGAAATGAATGAAGAAAAATTAAATCAAGAAATTTTAAATGGACAACTTCATGAGATTAATTATGACGCTGTTGATGATGTACCTGCTGCGACACAGGCATTACTAATTAATGATTATTTCAACAATTTGTAATTCATTGCTATATAAAAATTAACTTTTGAACATTTTTCTTTGTATTTGTTTTCTTTGGCTTTTGTATAAACAAAATATATTTTATTTACTCTAAATGCATTATCACTTTGATTTTTTTTAAAGAAATATTGTGTATGTAATTAACCATTTATTTATTAAATAAATTCTAACAAGTAATAGCAGAGGTCAAATAAAGTATCAAAAATTGTATTATTGCATAATGAAAAAAAAAACCTGCATTTACATATTAATTTCTACTTTAAAACTACTACTCAACTTTTTTTATTTCAATATCTAATTCTGTAGCAATTTTCTTCAGCTTAAATTCCAATAACTTTCAAATGCCGCTTAAAGGCGTGCATTCGCATAGCGGCAATTTTCATTATGATGGAAGAGTGTTCCTAATATAAATACGATTTTTGACTAAAAACTAAACTTAACGCACTACCAACCTAAATTTCTGTCGCAAACTTTTTAATTAACTAATCATTAATTAAATTTGTTCGGTGCAATCATATTCATATTTAATTCGTAATTAAATTTAATCTTTGATTAGTTAATTAAAATGTTAATCAGAGACGGTGCAAACGGCCGTAAAGATAATTAACAAAAGACTTATCTAGAATCTATATCATAGGATAAAAATAGTAGTCTTATATATAACATACATTACACGATACAAAATGAAATGGCGACTGAAATTTATCTTGGCGAGATTAACGCTACTTGGTTTTCCTATACGTAATTTGGTGTTCGTATTCAATGAATTCATTAGATTTATTACTAAAATTTAAGAAAATCCACTAAACTTTTCACTAACCACTAGAATATGATTTGTGTACACGCGCTTTCAATACACCAGAATTAGTGAAAAATTTTACCAAGTTGGCAACACTGGTAGACACTCTCGGCGCAGTATAGAAATATATCAGTAATGACAGAACCCCTTTTTTTGAATGAAATTCTTCGTCCTATTTTAATGACCTTGATCACATTGATGCTACGGAGTGCACGGCCACGCGCATCCTATGCGTCTACCGGAAAAATGTAGGAACATTTAAAAATTTGATCTCTATACTTTATAGCGGAGGTTATGTCAAAGTTATATCATATATTTATTATTGAATTGGTCGAAATTTAGTAGATGCAAGAGAAAGAGTCGCTGTAAGAATATTAGCTGTGAATTATAAACATGCAATGTGCATATAACCAATTTTTTTTGTAGAAATGTTTTAATAACTTGACATTTCGTTATTATTGATACTATAACCTATAATAATAAAGGGCAACTGTAAGTAAACATTATAAAAGTGTAGAAGTGAATTTATTTACCTGATCGCAAAATTTCCTATATATTCAAAATTATAAAATTGCATAAAATAAGCCACTTTATTTATAGTGGCATTTTTGATTTGAAATTTAGTGATATACCTAGTTGATAGCACTTAATCTATTGAAAAATACCGATCTGTTAAATTTTCTATTGCTGTAATTTAATTATATAATTAACTAAAAGAAATTACGTATCATATGGAAACGTCGTTCTCCAATATTTTTACAAAATAATGTGAATTTTATTAAGTCTGGCTTCTCAGAAAAAAATATGCATTGTCTGGATTAGAAAGCTTTCATTATAACAGCAATGCATACACGATATACTGGACATTTTTGATTGGGCTTTTGCCAGTTAATTTCCAGGTAAGAGTAAACAGGTTAATATTGAAAGACATAAGTAGTGAATAGTTTATATTTGCTATGCCTACAATATAGACAATGAAAAATATTACAAACAGAAAGTTTCATTAGAGATTACATACAAATGTACTGGTCAACAATTTATTCTAGCAACGAAAGGTAGCAAGTCGAAAGTTATTTACATATTGATATAATTGACAACTTTATGAAGTTATATGGCTTTGTCACTCCATTTTGTCAAACTTTTTCTGCCGATTTCACACGTGCTTCTATTTAATGTGTACCCTGAAACCCAACATCTTTGAAATCAGAAACTTCAATGTGTAAAATAATCGCATTCTTGACCTGGATGTTCAAAATTAATAGAACTGAACTGTGCTATGAATTTTTCCAAACACTTCAGTTGTGGTGACACTAATTCAAAAGTATTAAAAAATATTTCTCTAATATTATAACATAAAGAAAGTGTTTTAATTTTCCAAATTTCTGCTTATTCGCATGTTCACATACCTTTAAATGGCAAAATAACGTTGAATCGTCTAACTGATTGTGTTGCTGGAAAAACCCTTCACAAACATCACAATTGTAAACATTTAAACATTTCCATATCAAATATCCACAAATGTATCACAACGAATTTTGTGAAAAAACTTAAATTGTAATTATTTCTCGCACTATTCTTGCAGTTGGGAGTATGCCAACGATTGTAACCAATGCAGGTAGTTGATGCAAATTCCTCTGGTTCCATCATCAAGCATCACCAATGATTGCTATGATGTATTGCTTACATTACAACCTTTAATAAAAACAAAAAATTAAATGTTGATCTCTCGGGTACTTTTTACTGTAAACATTGAAATGCACTTCATACTTTAAAGCACCTTTTCATAGTATGTGGTGTTATTAGTCCCATAGTTGTAAGTATTTTTGACATTTAAGTGTACAATTGATTATATTAATATACTTATAAATGATCACTTAAAACTGAACACAAAAAACGTATGTAAAACTGTCTATGAAAAAAATAATTATAAAATTTGTGGCTAATACACCGTACACGTAAACCAAGAATCACAAATAAGAGATCAAGAGAACAAACGAAATTTAAAAATAAAATGGGGGTGACCATCATAGCGACCTAACATAAGTGCCCAAACGTGGTATTTAATTTATCGTGATTGATACATACACATACATACGTGCTGCTATAAACACTAGCACCCCGCCAAAATTTTCTTGAATAAAATGCACGATCGTACACGATTCACGTGCTGCGCAATACGATTTATTTATGACCGGCCACGCTCATTTTACTACGATTCGAAAAACGGACGAGAGCGGGAAGCCAATCTGTCTCTACTGTTATATTTCTATACTGTGCTCTCCGTTTAGAATTCGTCATCGAACGCCATTGTTGTTTACGGCGTCGTGGTCGTAACAGCGTTGTTTTACGGCTTTCATTGCCATTAAATTATATAATAATACAAGAAATATTTTGGTGAGTACATTTTGTAGTCATTTTGTATTTAACATTTATTTTTTTTTAATAGGGATGGGAATTCATTTGTTATGGAGTGGAAGGTGGCGGTATTTTTGCTAGTTAGTTTATATATTTAGCTTTCTCATCTTCTAAATATATTTATTGTACTTTTTTTTAAGAAATGTAAACATTATTTAATATGACTTGATGTAGTCGGGAACAGTAACCTTATATGTTTAATCATAAACTAGCTATGCTGCAGATAACCATAGTGATGCAAAATATGGTAAATTATTATAATCATCAAGAAACAGTTGTTCAATTTAAGTAAATTGCAATTTTTTTTTCTCAAGATTACAATTGTGCCAATATCTCCGATGTAAATCAATTTATGCTTTCGAGCCTTGGTTTTATGTTGCGGTTGTAGTTTGTGTAACGGTTTCATGATTAAAATAAATGCTGTTCTTTGACACATTAAATATTCTACAATATATACTTTTTTATGAGGGTGTAGTATATTAGTGCTTATTATATTCATTGTACATTTGTCGATATACATATTTTTTTTGCAACAAAATACGAGCTCTTATATTTTTGTGTTTTTATAAATTTAGAACAAAACAAGAGCTTGTTCAGTAAAGTAGTATATATTTATAATGGTATATTGCTTTAGTGTACGAGCTTTCAAAATAAAAAAAAAAAAAATACCTGGACCTATTTAAATACGCGCCACTTATTTAGTTGGTGACGCGTTTAGCAAGAGAGCGTCAAATACAGGTTCACGTCCACTGCTTCAGTTGCCATTCTATAAAAGTTATTCTTTGGTACTGGTCAGTATTGTCGTCGCTCTCTGCCTATCTCCTACGTGGCGAGCTACGCACATGCGAGACTTAGCCCCATATTCATAGTTCTGCGCCAGTATTTCGCTAGCGTACGACTATGAATATGGGGGTTAGCCTACCACTGAACATAACGCCAATGCCAAACTGCACACAACGTCGCCAGAATCTACTGACTGAAATGTAAACTTCTATAATAATAACTGCGTAATAAGTGTATTTGGTTGTTTTTTATGTGCTCCGCAAAGATGTTATCTGCCGGCATTTACGAATTTGAGATTCAATTCAAGCACAAGGTTTTATTTGTACCGTGATTTTAAGCATATGCATTTCCAGACGCGTTATCAATATACGTGATTGACGTAGTTACTGGCGTCATTTAAACTTATTTATGTGATTTAATTTGTAGTAAAGTAAATCGTGATATTTGAACAAGACAACTATTTTGTTTAAAATTTTGCATTTTTTTAAACTTAAATACTCTTTTATTTTCTCGTGCACTTTTCATTTTAAAATGACTTTTAAATTTGTCTACATTAATTTTTTGTGTCGGTATTATTTTAGTTAGCGATATACGCAGTAATAAATTACTGCAAGCTGAGCTAAACTGATTCAAAATAGTGTAAAACTAAATTGGGGAGAAGCGAGTTCGTTGGAGATTGACCCTACCACTCAACATTGTCATGAGCCATCAAACTGTGTCATATCAGTACGGTCCTTCTAGGTCTGCTTTCATCTGTAATATTTCTTTCTTAACTTAATGTGTGTTAACCAATTAATACTAAAACTAAATTTAATAAAAATGATAGCAATAAAACCAAGTAAATCTTGACATTTTTTTTTTATTTCGAAGAACTTTCCTTAATAATATTTATGTTAGGAAAAAAAGTGTACTCTACCAGAAAGAATTGATTTTTTTTTCACTCTCAAGGCCCACTGATTTTTCAAGCATTGTAGGTACATTAAATATTTTACTACTACGCATAAAAAGTCCCTATTTTATAGATACTTTTTTTCACTTAACGCCACTTAACTATACATTATTCGCGTTTTATTATTTAGAATCATTAGAATCATTAAGCCCATGACTAATTGGAGGTATAAATATAAATTGTATATATTTTTCAGTAATAGTTTTTTGATGCAGTTTTAAAATTGTTAAGATTTGGGCATGTTTTTGGAACTTTTTGTTTCTACTTGTGTGTTCAAAATAATTTTGTGGTGCCTTACATATTAAGGTGTAAGATTACGATGCCTAAAGAACAAAACGTAGTTATAGGTATCTCAGCGACAGTACAACCTGTTGATTATTCGGCAGGAATTTTTATGTTGCTTAATTGCGAATATTCATGAAGGGACTTTATTTGTAAGTAAATTATAATATAATTTTTTTCTACAGTAAACATAATTTTCTCCATGAACTCACATTTTTAATCATTTTTTCCTAGTTAAATGAAATAACGCAGGAGCGAATTACATACCAAAGCTTCTTACAATACTCCTGCCGCCTTGCCGACAGTTTGACAAAATATGGATTAGGTTCTGAAAATATTCTTTCAGTATGTTGTGAAAATTGCATCGAATGCTTCATTCCGGTGATAGCAGGTTTATTTGCTGGTATACCAATCTGCCCCACAAATTTCCTTTACACGCAATGTAACATTTACAAAACTTTTTCCGTTATTGAATTTGATACATGCTTTCACATTCTTTTAGATGAATTAAATCATGCCTTCAACTTAGGAAAACCAGTTATTGTATTCTGTTCGGTCAAGAACTTAGATAAAATGATAGGCTTAAAGAAAAAGTGTCCGTATATTGAAGAAATCATCGTTATTAATTCTAATATACTAATCAAAGGAATATGGAATCTAAAGCAGTTTATTGATACATTTTCCGATTATGTCGATATTTACACTTACAAGCCCGTAACAATCGATGTAGAAAATCGTATAGCACTTGTGTTGTTTTCCTCGGGAACAACTGGATTGCCGAAAGGAGTGATGTTAACACATAAAAACTTAAATTACAAAAACGCGGTATTTCGGTAAGTAAATAATTATTGTAAACCAGAAAATCTCTTTACTTGTTATGCCAGAGAAACTTGGCTAATTGTGAATAACCAATCACAGCTCGTGTTGGGTTTTCTACCACATTACCATTCGTTTGGATTGCACGTTTTGGTACAATCCATTATGTTGGGGTGCACCGTCGTAATCCTAGAAAAATTTGACTTCGAATTACACTTAAATTGCATCAAGAAGTATGAGATTACCACACTTTATCTTACACCCTCGATACTGCAAATGTACGCTAAAAGTCCCTTGATGGAAAAGTACGTCTTGTCACATGTAGAATATGCTATGGTTGGTGGAGCTCCGTTGAGCGAATTATTGCGTAAAACTATTTTACAACGGTAAGTTATCTAACATAAGGATACTGAAGATATTATCCGAGTAGCGCTAAATATATATAAATATTTATAAAATATTTTCTTCTAATGTACAATCTAAGACAAAAGTCTTGACTCAAAATTAAAGAGAGGAGTACTGAAGAAACTCCGATGATTCTATCTCTATTTATATCATTTTGCCTTTGATGGTACGTTTTGCCAATTAATTCAGTCATTTTTTAAAGCGGACATATTTTTTTTATTTTGTAAATATTTCCAATTCTTCGAACAATAAAATTAATTAATTAAATCAATATAAAGATACATTGGACGTTCCATTTAAAATAACAAAGTTAGTTAGTAAAATTCACAAAGTTTGCTTGCCAGCCACTAAAATCATATCAGTTCTTTATTGCAACATGCTTTCATGGTGCTAACGGGATACTCAGTGACACATGTCATGGTAAAAGTATTTCAAAAATTATTTAATAAAATAATTTGACCACCAGAGAACACGGCGTTACCGCTGTTACACACTATATTTTTTAAGCTCCGACTAAACGCTAACAATGAACACAATGAATTAGATTTAAAAATGTTAAAATACATATTCAAGGATCTATTTTAAAAATCTTTATTCTTTGTTTGACATGTGTATTCTACATAAAATCAAAACTGTATCGTTACTGACACACTTTACTATGGTACAATATTACTTACAATATGCCAACTATCGTTATTACATTTTCTTTTCTTTTTTTTAGAAATCCAAAAAGAAATAATTCAAGATAATTAATTTACAGCACAGTCAAATAGTTTTCCTGGTAATCGTCTAACTTGTCGATCTAGTCGATGAGGGTGTGGTACTAGGAGTCGAATTCTCAGGAGTGTTTGTGACGGTTTGCTGAGATTTACTCACATCCAACTTAGAAATATCAGTCACAGGGCCGTCTTCTCTCAGGTCTTCATTCACGCTTGAATGTGCTTCGGGGGGCCTAATGTCTAATCTGTTTCTTCTATAAGACGCGTCGTTTACTTTAACGTTTAAACGTGAATGTATTATACGTTTAAACTGTTTAAATACTGTTAAAAGTAACATTATATTAATCGAATATTAATAGATTCTATTCTACACCACATAAAATCGGAAAATCTCAATGGTAACGATCCATTCCCAAACATATGTTGCATTGGACATTCGGCCATTAATGAGTGTGGAATATGACACCGATTCCCATAAATCACGATTTATGCGTTTACTGTCGAAATGTTTACAAATAAGGCTATAATTATAATTTAATAGACATACATACAACATGATGGGAATGTTAATATTTCTATAAATAAGTATATAAAAAAAATATAAATATTGATTAAGTACATGTTGAATGTTAATTTTGACACTATTATATGTAATACAAATAATATTGCCTCCAGGTATAAGAAACATTATTTTGAAACATTTATCTTAAGATATCCTGTAAATATGTGGTATTACCTAGGTGAATTTCAATTCTAGAGTTGGAATTAAAAGTATATGCCAAGGGTATGGTTTTACGGAAACGGTGCTTGCGACAACACTTGTACCAGTTAGTCTAGATCGACCTAGAACCTGCGGACAATTAATACCGTTTGTAACAGCCGTTGTTAAAGATTTGAAAACTGGTAGAAATCTAGCCTCATACGAAAATGGCGAATTGTGTTTTAAAGGAAACGTAGTAATGAAAGGTTACTACAAGGACGAAGCGGCCACTAAGGAGGCTTTTACTGAGGACGGCTACTACAAAAGTGGCGATATTGGCCACTACGACGAAGAAGGATTCTTTTACGTTGAAGATAGATTGAAAGAACTCATCAAATACAAGGGCCATCAGGTGTTTTATAACGTGAGACCGCGATAAATCTATAACTGTTCATAATTAAAAAATTACAGGTTTGCCCAGCCGAATTAGAGAGCGTGTTAATATCCAACCCAAAAATCAAGGACGCCGCTGTTATAGGAATTCCCGATGAGGCTGCAGGAGAGCTTCCAACGGCCTTTGTCGTCAAACAAATTGGTGCCAATTTAACCAAACAGGAAGTGATTGATTATGTGAAAGATGAGACGTGTCACTTTTTTTTTATCAATCATTTGAATAATTGGATTTGTAGAATTTGTAGCTCCTGTAAAGTATCTGCGCGGAGGTGTCATCTTTGTAGAGGATATTCCAGTAAATCAAGCGGGAAAAATTTTAAAAAGAGAATTAAAACGGCGTATTACCTTTTTTTCATACCTATGATGCATACCGTCAATTTGCTCTTGCGTTTGTCATAATTCCTTTTTGTTTCTGAACGCAAAGAGAAAAAATAAATTACGCCAAATTAAAAAAATCGAGATAGTCAATATGAAGGTATAGATGTATACTTCAAAACACAATAAGCAAACTCAAAGTTTATTATCTCCACTTCGCAAAAAGTTACCAAATAAGTCTTGCTGTAAACTGCATTTACATTAGCTGCTGTGATAGGATGATTCATTTCACAACTCAAAACATAATTAAATAATTTAATTTTTAAAGAAGCTGGAGGCATGACAAATCTACCCTCACCGGTTTGAACCTAGCCTAAAGATATTCCAGTAAAAGTCCTTTATAAACTTAAAAACGTAGTCCGTCGAAAGCGTTTATAGTTTTATTGTAACATCAAATTAAAAAAAAAAAAAAACAGATATTGACACATTTATTTTAATGTTAAATTATTTGTATCCTCAACTGTGCTATAATAATAAATAAATAAAATAATAGTGAAACAATTATCTTTTTTCGAAACTATCGGCTGACGTTAATTATTAAAATTTATAAAATACATTTTTGTACGCAAACATTCCAACTCTTTTTTTATTAACGTCTTCTTCAGTGATTTTTATACAGGATGGTGCATTAGTGTGTGGAAGATCGATATGTCTGACATTATAAAAGGTAAAAAATTATTAAGAAAAGGTGTAGGTATTCTTAAGCATCATATTTTAAAATTAGGTACAGATATACAGCGTGTTTTATAACGTCGTGCCAGACCTAACTTTTTTTTAAAATGGAATGCTATACTAGTAGTAGTAAGTATTTCCTTATATGTGTAACAAGATATTTTTACTTAGAATTAAAAATAAAAACTTAGTTAAGTGATACAAAAGGCTTGAGCAAGCAACATAACATAATATTTTAATTCTGAAAACACCGCTATCAAATGCACGAAACAATTAAGCAAAGAGCATGCGCTAGCAAAAGCTATTCTTATGAACCGTTCAAGGAGTTTCTGCGCGTCACAGGGCTAGCGGTTATCGCTTCCAGCGCCGGCGCGGTAACTCCCAAAAATGCAGCCTTTTAACTGCAATGGACGTTTCATTTAAAAAAAAAATTAAAACGCTAACTATCGCACTCGGACGCATTTTATTTTAGGTACACACTAGTGATGTAACGAATATTCGCATTCGCGAATATTCGCATGTTTTCGAATATTCGCATTCGCATTCGCAATAAATATGCGAATATTGCGAATATCGAATTGTTCATTTTAACAGGTAACTTTTACCTATTAAAATGGATAATTTAGAAAAAAAAAAAACTAATATTCAAATTTATTGAAATTCTAAAAGAACCTTTTGAGCACAAATTTGCAGTTTACATTAGAATAACCATCAATAACCTCAAAACTAAACTTGAATTGACAAGAATAAGACGTAAAAAGTCGAAGCGATTCGGTTGTACTTGGCTAGTTTCGCTGCGGTGATGGAGAAATTTAATTCTCTGCGTGTGCTTAATGCTCCTATAGTTGTAAACTGAAAACTAATAGGGCACATATTCGCATTCGCAAATGTGTAAAATCACGTATTCGTTACATCACTAGTACACACGATAACTGAACTATGAGCAATTTTAAAATAAAATATCAACACTGCCATCGTTTACAATTTTTTATAAGCCACCTCGAACAAATGGTTTTTGAGCTTTGTAACTGCACGAATTAAACCAAGTACAACGTTAAGATATTTAAAGAAATGACGAACTAACTTACGCGTTTACTTTTGAAAGTCTACCATATTTTATAAATTCAGTAAAATACAAATATCTGCAATGATTAACCTCTATTTTAGTATACAACTCAAAACGCCTATTTCAAATAAATTGGCTTAAGCTAGTAAATAAGCGACGAGGCTTGATATTCCCAAAATTTCTGAATTTATAGTTATACTTCAACATATATAATATGCAAATTGTGCCATTTACAGATGATTATAAACAACGGCTCACAGATGTTGCATCGGTATGCAGAACGCTCTCACCAGATATTGGTCGGCTTGTACTTGCTACTGCTACCTGAAAAATTTAAAGTTTAAGTATTACGTATTTCTATTTCTAAAGTAAATTTTATGGCATTATATAATGTATTGATGTAATACAGAAAATCTTTGTTCTTAATTGTAGGTGATCACCAGACCAGACCATAAAAATATCATCACCATATCTAGCATAAAATTTGATATGTTTGCAAAAGGGGTTATTATGGACAAGATATGTTGACTCAAACAAGTTCATAAAAATATCTGCCAAAATCGGTGAGATCAGGAAACCCATAACTAGACCAACCGGTACTGTATACAATTCGTTATTAAACTGGAAGAAATCTGGTTTAAGACAAATATTAAGTAAATCCACTAGCTCATTAACCTCATCTGATGTACTACGTCTACTACAGTAGAACAAAGTTTATCAACTACTAGTTGTATCACTTCTTGTCGCGGTATATAGGTGAATAAATTGCAAATGTAAAGATAAGAGAATATCATTATCTTGAATGTGAAAATCTGTTAACTTCTGTTTATAATGTAATCTATTATTTACTGTAGGTATATAGCCAATGCTTAAACATTATATTAATACATAATAAACGCCATTTATTTTATTAAAAATAATACGGGAAGCTTGACCTCCATAGCATCTCCTGACGAATCGCCACTGTAATCTACGTTGCTTTAAAAAAAATCATATTTTACAGCGAAAGCACATTTGCAAGGTGATTTGAAGAAGTATGATCGAATAAAAAAGATTTTAATTAAATGAATTTTTTTAATTTCGTTCATTATTCATTCACTTGAAATTAATTTTATTTCGGTATTAATGCATTAAATGCGACATCGTATTTAATTCATTAATATTGAAATTAAAATTATTTTAAGTGAATGAATAATGAACGTCCCGGCCCATAATATTTCCAAACCGCAAAAAAGTGGGCAAAATTCATCTTTTTTATTTAAGTAATTATAGAAGAACTTTTTTGAACGAACGATGTCGTATTTAATGCAATATTGCTACAAAAAAAAGTTCTATAATTACTGTTTAAAGCTCTTTAACCATTAACATATTTCCACAAACCTGTAATGAGGTATCCATTAAGTGTATTTAATTACGCATGAGACTATTAGGTTTCATGTTACTGATAGGTATAATATAAATTTAATTCCCAGTAGTATTTTACGCTTGATTGGAGTTACTAAAGCTGCCTATTTTAATAAATTTTCACATCTTCTTATTGTTTTATTGAGATTATTTGCTTTTATTGGAATTTGAGTAATTTATAAAATCAAGATGTCCAAAGAAGAGTTTGTGGTTAACGCAGTTACCTCGACTGTATCGCCAGTTAACTATTCGACTGGAATTTTTCTGTATGAACGCTTAGTTGAAAATATTCACAAAGGGCCTTTATTTGTAAGTATATTTTAATATATCGAAAATAATCGATCAGATGCATAAATTTCTTTTATTTATTAAATGTGTAATACTCTTTAACGCGTTTCTATTTACACAGGTAAACGAAGCAATGAAAACATTTATTACATATGAGACCTTTTTGCAATATTCCTGTCGACTTGCCGATAGTTTGACAAAATATGGGTTAGATTCGAAAAACGTTGTTTCTATGTGTTGCGAAAATTGTATTGAGTACTTTATTCCAGTAATGGCGGGTCTTTTCTCTGGAATACCGACTACCTTTACCAACCCTAATTATACCAAGCGTAAGAATTCCAAAATTTCCTTTTTCAATACTTAAAACTACGTCACGATTCCACAGGTGAACTAATTCACGCACTTACGTTAACAACGCCACCAATTGTGTTCTGTACGATTAGGACGGTAAAGAAAATGATAGACATTAAGAAAATTTGTCCAGAAATTAAAGATGTCGTTGTTATTAATTCAGATACGCTAATTAATGGTGCATGGAATTTGCGAGAGTTTATTGACAAATATTCGGTGCATGTTGATGTATATAATTATAAACCTGTTGCAGTTGATGTAGAGAATCATATTGCGCACATCCTATTTTCCTCCGGAACAACTGGACTGCCCAAAGGAGTCATGCTAACACACAAAAATTTTAATTGTGAAATTACAGCTTGTCGGTAAGTTCAAGAAAAAGGCAGCTGTTCGATTGATTCTTATAACCAGAATATGTGAATAAATATTTCGACGGTAGTTGATATTTGCGCGTCGGATAGTTCAGACTTTATATCGTTATTTATTTTTGAATAGTGCACACATTTGTCTACGATTTAGTTTTGCTAGAATATTCAGTTTCATCTACATTCAGATTCCTTTGCGAATCCAAGCTTACTCAGATGTCCTTTCAGTTTACAGTGGTCTGAAAGTATTCTTGTTAATATGCGAACAGCATTCTTACTCAAGTTCATGCATTCCGTAAACCCCTTCTGGTTATAGATTCACAGAAGAATTTCACTTTGCCTAATTCCCCGGAGATTCTCCCAGCAACTAGATTTGCTCTGCTCCATTTCTCTTTCTAGTTTCTTCATCAGTATTGTGCTCCTGCTTACCCTGCAAAAGGGTTCAGGCCCTACAAAAGGTATTCCGGTCCCTTTTTTTGCCAGATTATCCGTTATTTCGTTTCCTTCCACTCTTATACTCGGAACCTACAGGAGGGCTACTTCATTCCTTTTGCCTAGCTCATTTAATTTCCCTAGGCATTCCCAGACCATCCTGAAACTGATTTTATATGAGCTCAAACATGATAATAATTCCTGCTTTCGATAATTTCTTTCACTATCTTCTTTCTCATCAATATTGAACGGGACGTATCTTTCAATAGTGTGTATTTTCGCTTGGAAGATACTTGGGTATGTTCCCGAGCTTTCGGAATATTGGTTCTAGGCCGATATTTCTGTTCCAGTTCTCATCCATCAGTGTATTACTTAATGTCATTTCTATTCAATTTTAAGATGGTGTTATAATCCCATTCGATCTTGTTACTAAGCTTTGTGATGAATTTCTTCACAAAGCTGAATTTTTTTTTTTTTGACATGTCATTCCGGAGCATGTCTATGCTCAGGTATAACATGATTAGTTATTCTATATGAATTTCACGTTATACAAATTTTAGCCCCGCGTTGGGTGCCAAATCTGTATAAGGTAAAATCCGGCTAGAATAACTAATGACGTTATACTTTAGCACGAAGATACTCTTTCTCAGGTCGCAAAGGTTGAAGGTGGATGGGAGACTCTTTCTGGGCAAACAAATTTTTAAAATAAAAAAAAATAAAATGAAAGTGGTGGGTGCCAACTATTTTTTATCGGTAAAATACTGAACCTGGGCTGCCCAGTAAGAATTCCCGATTGTAGGGCAATAATTTGAAACAATGAGTCTTAATAATAATGAAACAGTATATTAAATAACAATATTAGGGATTTATGAAAATTGAATCGGATATATACCGATCTCCCGAAAGTGAAAGGAAATCATAGCATTTACAATGTGCTAGAACAGGGTAGAAAGTCGGTAGATACATTATAATCCAATTTTCGTAAACGCTTATTAGTGCAATAGACATGTATGAAAAGAAACAAGAAAAAGAAAAGGTCTAGAGAGCATGAACGTAGTACAGGTGGTTCAAAAAAAATTAAATGAAATTCAAAATTGACTTGATATAAACAGTTAAAAGGTGAAAAATGAAGGTAACAATTAAAATAAATACGCTAATAATTCACTTGTTGCACGTTGACTTCCCAAGTAGTCCTCTGGAATGTTCTGGTGGGTTACAAATACTCAATAGTAAAATAATTCAATGGATTCGCTTTATAGGCGTAAACATTCTAGAACATAGATAAAAAAAAAGCAGAAAATTGCTACGCAATAGAATAATAACTAATAAACAAAATAAAATGTCACTTTAATTTGAATGGAAAATCTAACATAATAATAATTAACTTATTAACATTGAAAATATGGTAAATTAAATCATGTAATCCTAATAACAGAGTTGTAGATAATAGTGAACCAGAAATTCTAAACAAAAAGGCAAATTTGATCAAAAGTGAGAGAACTTAATATATGTATATTAACAGAAATCAGCAAAAGATATAATTAATAATAATAAGAATAAATTGCAATGTTTTGCAATTAATTTGTATTACTACAATCCACCTACTTCAAAATCAAAATTCAACAACACCGTAACAATCTCGTCGGAGATCTCTCTAACGAATCTCGGGAGAGAAAGAGAGGGCACCAAAGGCAAAGCAAAAAAACTTAAACAGAATATTCCAGCAAATTTAAATCGTAAATAAATGCGTATACAGAACTATTCAAAAATGAGTAAGTTTCAACTTACAGAGAAAGGTACCCAAGTATATCTTTTCGATTTTGATATATACAATTTGGAAACTGGAATTTTGTCTTTGAACTGGAACTATTTTAACAAATAAGTTTATATGCATTAATTATGGTCTTGTTCGATTGGAAAATAGCTACCCTAAAAAGTGTATGACTATATTATTCATATCTCAAAACACTTTAAAGCTAGAACGCTTGAAAGTTGACAATTTGGGCATTTTGCGAAGTTGTACATCTTTGCGGACCAGTACCTTTCTTCTTCTAAGGAATTTCTGATATATTCACACAAATTTATAATATATATCAAAAAAGAATGTGGAAAAATTGATCTAAACACGTGTTCCCTTTAGGGTCTCATAAAAAAGAAAAACCAGCTAATATACAAAGTGGCTGAAAAGTTCTCGTACTTTATAATTAAACTATATAATTAAATCAGACTAATTAAACGAATAATAACATTTATTAAAACCGTAACAATAATAATGAGCAAAAAAATTTCAACAAACGCCCAAAATTGACGCCTTGGGCTTCAATACACTTACGGACCCGCTTCTTGAAATTTGCAATTATGGTCGCACAGGTTTCTACCGTAATTTCATCACCGATAGTAGCGTATCGAGTAGCCGACATCTTTTCCTCCAGAATGGACCAGACGGAGTAGTCCTAAGGTTGAGGTCCGACGAGTTCGGCGGCCAAACATCCTTGCTCCAAAATCCGGGAAACAGCTTTTCACAGACGGGCGATTGTCGAATTGGCGGAATGCGCCGGCGCCCAGTGCTGCTGAAGCGTGAATCCAGCTGGGCGTCGCCCACGACCTCAGTACGTCGCGAAGGACCTTCTGTTGGCAGCTGACGGCGTTGATCTCGTTTCGCTCGATGAAGACCAGTGGCGCAGATCCCGGCCCAGACCATAACCGATCCAGGAAAATGACTGCATCCAATGGGTTTCGCCACCGCAGTCTTCTGCTGGTCCTTCTGGAGTGGCTGCCGGCGATTGTAAAGCGGTTCAACGGTGAAAATTTTCTCGTCGGTGAAGAGCACCTTGAACAAGCGACCAGCCGAAGCATCCGGTGGCATTTCTGCAGGCTCTTCGCCTTCATCGCATCATTGAGGAAATGCACGCGGGCGATTTTGTAGCTTTGTGGTCTCAGCTTCTTTTTGATCACGTTTTGGACGCGTTCTCGGCTGATGTTGAACTCTCGGACCATTTTGCGCATTGACACCTCCGGATTGCGTCGGATTCGGTATCGCACTTTGTTGATGTCCTCCGGAGTGGTCGCGGTGGTTGCACGACCGCTCCGAGGACGGTCCGCAGTCCCTTCTGTCTCCTTGTAACGTTTTACGGCACCGTAAACGGTTTGCTTCTTGTAACCAGTCGTACGAACAATGTCGGCCGCCTCCATTCCCGCTTTATGCAACTTAACAACAGCGACACGAGCATTTTCACGATCCATAGATTTAACAAAACTGAACATAAAAACATAATTGGAATATTTTCTAGATCAAAATTCAGCGAGGAAGTCAATAAAATTATTAAAAGCAACAAATAACGACAATAACTACGCCAAAAAATGAGCAAACAAAAAAGTACGGTAACTTTTCAGCCACCCTGTTTAAGAAAACCCTTGAATGATTCCAATCACCTAATGCTTCAGTTGCGTTTCGGGTTAAATTGAGTTTGTTGTAATGTGTTAAGTTCGGAGAATTGATCTGGATTACTGAGAGATCAAAAACCGAAAACGGGACTGGAGTTGGAGTCCACAGCAGGGTGGAAAATACAATGATCACCCCTCCATTAGAAAAATATGCCACGATTTTTCAAGCAGAGGCATACGCAATACTGCATTGTGCAGCAGAAATCAATCAGAGGGCTTATGAAAATAAGCGGATCTATATTGCTACAGACAGCCAGGCGATACTGAGGCACTAGCGAACTCCAAGATACAATCAAGACTGGTTTGGGAATGAATTCCAGAACTGAATAGCCTTACAGCCCGCAATAAAGTCGCTTTGCTGTGGGTGCCTGGACATCGAAGGAAATGAAGAAGCCGATGAGTTAGCAAGAAAGGGATCATCTGCATCATATATAGGCCCAGAACCTGGTCTAGGAGTGTCTAAAAACACAGCACGAGACCAGATAAGTTGGGTCAAAGCTAAATAAAAAGAACACTGGAATAATATAACCAGGCAAACTCATGGTAAGACCCTTATTAAAGGTTCATCAAAAATGAAGGCTGAAGAACTACTGCAGCTCAGTAGGAATCATCTGACATATCTCCTAACACTGGAAGGACATCTACAGCTCCTATAAGCAAATCGGGATCAACACCGGAAATAGCAGACTGTGTAATGGGAGGACAGAAAACGCTTACCACATTCTGTGTGAATGCGAAACTCTAGACGCAACAAGACAGGCAATTTTTCGGGATGTCAAAAATGAACCTAGAGGATTATTTTAATCAACCAGCCACAGACCTGTACAGTTCTGGGTGCTAGGATCCTGATATGGCTGGTGTAATTTATTTGTTAAAAAGAAAAATGGGAGACTAAATACAAAAAGGAAAGAGGCTGAAGCGTTCCCACGGCTCTCTCAACAAAAAAAAAAGTGTCGAAAAAAGTTGAAATCGATTGTTGATGAAATAAACTGTAATGTCTTAGAGATTTAATATCTTCATACGGCCATTCATTAACAGCATTGTATTTTTTATTGATACGACAAAATGATAAATATGGAACAAAGTTCATATAACGAAGCTTGGTCAAGTATTTTTACTGAATTTTCGTATTTCTTTAGAGCACCTTGGGTAAATGTGAAGAAGCAATCACAATACATGTTAGCTTTCCTTCCATACTTCCATGCCTACGGAATGTACGTCGTAATGGACTCTATTGTCATGGGATGTTCCATCATTGTCGTAGATAAATTTGACTTTGAATTACATTTAAATAGCGTTACGAAATACAAGATTACTAAGATTTATCTTGTACCGCCGGTACTGCAAATGTATGCTAAAAGCCCATTAACTGATAAATACGATTTGTCCCACGTAGAATGCATTATAGTCGCTGGAGCTCCAGTTAGCGAATCGTTACGTAAAGCTGTTCTAAAACGGTACCCTATTTGACAAAAAAATTGGGTATGTTTACACTTAAAGAAGAATTTTATTTCAGTACTGGAGTTAAAAACGTATGTCAAGCATATGGAATGACAGAAACTACAATATTCGCAACAATTGTACCAATAGGAATAGATCAACCTAAGAGTTGTGGAAAACTATTACCGAATGTCACGGGAATTGTTAGAAATTTGAAAACTGGTCAAAATCTAGGACCACATCAGAATGGCGAATTATGCTTAAAAGGTGGCACGATAATGAAGGGTTACTACAAGAACGAAATTGCCACCAAGAATGCTTTCACTGAAGACGGGTACTTAAGAACTGGTGACATAGGTCATTATGACGAGAAGGGATTCTTTTATATACAAGATAGATTGAAGGAACTTATAAAATATAAGGGCTATCAGGTATTTTATATTACAGCAATGGATCAAGTTTAGATTCGCTAATTGGTGGATATCGCAGGTAGCACCAGCTGAGTTGGAAAATGTCCTTCTAACTAACCCGAAAATCAGAAAAGCGGCTGTTATTGGAATATCGGATGAAAACGCTGGAGAACTTCCCATGGCATTTGTCGTTAAACAACCGGATGTTAACTTATCAGAACAGGAAGTAACTGATTACGTAAAAGGTATGGATTTGATAAATTGATTTGACCCATTTCAATTTTTAATTGATTCTGTTTAGGGCTCGTGGCGCCAGTTAAGTATCTACGAGGTGGTGTTGTCTTTGTCGAAGATATCCCAATAAGTCCTACAGGGAAAATTTTAAGGAAAGAGTTGAGGCAACTTATTAAAGTGACATCCAAATTGTAATCTTATGCACATTTTTTACTGTATTGTGTTATAAGTACAGTGAAGACGTTGGGTACAGTTCGCTAGCGAGTGTTAATCAGCCAAGCGTCGATCGATTTTAAGTTTTTGTGTTCTAGAAACTTGATCGTTTTTGTTACGCTTGAGAAATGTTTATTAATAAATTCTAATTGCTCGATTAAATCTTTTACAAATTAATGCTTGGACTATTTAACACTGGAAGCATCTCGTTTACTTTAATACAACAGGTTTAAACATTCAAAGGTATTGGGTATAAAAAGAATGCGGCTTCTAACCATGTGCCCCATCGTGTTAATACAGGTTTTGGCGCCAAAGGTATATTCGAATACATTTCTTTATATAACTTTATTCTAGTTGGCGCTTTCAATAAAATATTTTGAAATAAGTTAATTAATGTATTAACATCGGGAAATTCTTCACGAATAAGTTCAGCAACGCCAGGTATTCCATCCACAACACAACGAGTTTTAACTTCCTTTTTTGTTAATGACAGTAAAAATGGTGCCATGTTCTGAAACAATGCTTGACAGTCTCGGCATTGTTGGAAAATGATAAGTTAAGAACTACTAAAATAAAACGAATGAATACCGAACAAGTAAATATTAAATAACGATCAAATATATTATAAAATTATGAAACAAAATATAAACTATAAAGAATACTATGAGAGTACCTAACAAAATAAACCGAAAAGGAAACTTTAAAAAAAAGGGCAGTAACGAAATAAACGAAAGAGGACATTTCTAGAACAGTACAGTAACAATATAAACCAAAACCAAAACTTCTGAAGTAGGGCATTAGTGGAATAAATGAAAATAGCGCTTCTTAAATCACACAGTAACAAAATATACCAAAAAGGACACCTATAAAACGAAATGCTAACGAAATATTTAGATATTTTACGATGAACGTCGATACGATGCTCTCCACTCGGTTACTATACTACGTAGTGTATTGGCCAGTACCACAGTATAAACCTTTACTGTGCCAATACTATCGTCGCTTTTTGCCTACTACGTGTGAGACTAACCCCCGTATTCATAGTTGTACACCAGTATTTCGCTAGCGTACGACTATGAATACCGGGGTTAGCCTGCCACTGAACATAACCCCAATGACAAACTGCACACAACGTCGCCACTCTAGTTAATAAGTTAAAGTGTTATAGATTTACATTTTTATAATAATAATTGGGTAATAAGTGTATTTGGTTGTTTTTTTTTACGTGCTCCGCAATGACGTCATCTGCCGCGCTTGACAAATTTGAGATTCAAATTAAGCATAAGGTGTTACTTATACCGTGATTTTAAGTATATGCATTTCCAGACGCGTTATCAGTATACGTGGTTGACGTAGTTACTGGCGTCATTCAAACTTATTTATGTGGTTTAACTTGTACGTGAGTAAATCGTGAAATAACAAGACAACTATTTTGTTTAAAATTTTGCATTTTTTTCAACTTATATACTCTTTTATTTTCTCGTGCATTTTTCATTTTAAAATGACTTTTAAATTTGTCTACATTAAATTTCTTGTGTCGATATTATTTTAGTTAGTGACAAACGCAGTAATAAATTACTGCAAGCTGAGCTAAACTGATTAAAAATTGTGTAAAACTAAAAAAATTGGGGAGAAGGGAGTTCGCCTGAGATTGGCCCCACCACTCAACATTGTCATGAGCCATCAAACTGTGTCATAGCAGTACAGTCCTTCCAGGTGTGCTCTCATCTGTAATATTTCTTTCTTAACTTAATGTGTGTTAACCAATTAATACTAAAACTAAATTTTAAAAACTATTGTAATAAAACTAAGTATGTAAATCTTGTCAATTTTTTTTTTATTTCGCAGAACTCTCCTTAATAATATCTTTCATGTCAGGAAGAAAAGTGTACTCTACCAGAAAGAAATTGATTTTTGTTTCACTCTCAAGGCCGACTGATTTATCAAGCATTGTAGGTACATTAAATATTTTACTATTACGCATAAATAGTCCCTATTGTATAGTTATTTTTTCACTTAACACTAATTAACTATACATTATTCGCGTTTTATTATTTAGAATCATTAGAATCATTAAGCTCATGACTAATTGGATGTATAAATACAAATTGTATATATTTTCCGTGATAATTTTTTGATGCAGTTTTAAAATTGTTAACAATTGGGCACGTTTTTGTTTTTTGTTTCTACTTGTGTGTTCAAAATAATTTGTGGTGCTTTACATATTAAGCTGTAAGATTACGATGCCTAAAGAACAAAACGTCGTTGTAGGTATCTCAGCGACAGTACAACCTGTTGATTATTCGGCAGGAATTTTTATATATGAATGCTTAATTGCGAATATTCATAAAGGGATTTTATTTGTAAGTAAATTAGAATATATTTTTTTTCTACAGTAAACATAATTTTTTCCATGAACTCACATTTTTAACCAATTCTTTCCTAGTTAAATGAAATAACGCAGAAGCGAATTACATATCAAAGCTTCTTACAATACTCCTGCCGCCTTGCCGACAGTTTGACAAAATATGGATTAGGTTCGGAAAATATTCTTTCAGTATGTTGTGAAAATTGCATCGAATGCTTCATTCCGGTGATAGCAGGTTTATTTGCTGGTATACCAATCTGCCCCACAAATTTCCTTTACACGCAATGTAACATTTACAAAACTTTTTCCGTTATTGAATTTGATACATGCTTTCACATTCTTTTAGATGAATTAAATCATGCCTTCAACTTAGTAAAACCAGTTATTGTATTCTGTTCGGTCAAGAACTTAGATAAAATGATAGGCTTAAAGAAAAAGTGTCCGTATATTAAAGAGATCATCGTTATTAATTCTGATATACTAATCAAAGGAATATGGAATCTAAAGCAGTTTATTGATACATTTTCCGATTATGTCGATATTTACACTTACAAGCCCGTAACAGTCGATGTAGAAAATCGAATAGCACAACTGGATTGCCGAAAGGAGCGATATTAACACATAAAAACTTAAATTACAAAAATGCGGTATTTCGGTAAGTAGATTAATTATTATAAACCAGAAAATCTCTTTACTTGTTATGCAAGTAAACTTGGCTAATTGTGAACAACCAATCACAGCACGTGTTGGGTTTTCTACCACATTACCATTCGCTTGGATTGTACGTTTTGGTACAATCCATTGTGTTGGGGTGCACCGTCGCAGTCCTAGAAAAATTTGACATCGAATTACACTTAAATTGCATCAAGAAGTATAAGATTACGATACTTTATCTTACACCCTCGATACTGCAAATGTACGCTAAAAGTCTCTTGATGGAAAAGTACAACTTGTCACATGTAGAATATGCTATGGTTGGTGGAGCTCCGTTGAACGAATTATTGTGCAAAACTATTTTACAACGGTAAGTTATCTAACATAAGGATACTGAAGATATCATCCAAGTAGCGCTAAATATTTATAAAATATTTTCTTCTAATGTACAATCTAAGACAAAAGTCTTGACTCAAAATTAAAGAGAGGAGTACTGAAGAAACTCCGATGATTCTATCTCTATTTATGTCAAACTTGAATCAAGACTTTTGCCTTTGATGGTACGTTTTGCCAATTAAGTCTCATTTTTTAAAGCGGACATATTTTTTTTATTTTGTAAATATTTTCAATTCTTCGAACAATAAATTAATTAATTAAATCAATATAAAGATACATTGGACGATCCATTTAAAATAACAAAGTTAGGGACGAATAAAATGCATAAAGTTTTCCCTAGGTACTGGAACATTTTGTAGACTGCTGAACAACGTTGAATGCTGCTTTCAATCAGCCAAAGGATTTGCAATTTACGGTTTTTATTTCACTTCTCTAAATTAATTCGTTTCCGAGATACTAGACTGTTTTGCAGCATTGCATTTTTAAACAAATTGAAGTATCTCATAAACTATAAAAATTAGACATGGGGAATCTTAAATAAAATTATTCTAGTTTTTAGTGTACACAAAAAAATGCCATAAAATACAAGGGATTCCTTTAAGAAAAACATAACTTTGATGGACTGCTAAGTTTTGGAACACGCTGTATATTGCATATTATTTTTAAATTGTTGATCTAATTTCCCTACATATATCTTAATACCACCAGAGACCACCACCAGAGAACACGGCGCTGTTACACTCTATATTTTTTAAGCTCCGACTAAACGCTAACAATGAACACAATGAATTAGATTTAAAAATGCAAAAATACATATTCAAGGATATATTTTAAAAATCTTTATTCTTTATTTGACAAGTGTATTCTACATAAAATCAAAACTGTATCGTTACTGACACACTTTACTACGCTACAATATTACTTACAATATGCCAACTCTCGTTATTCAGTCTTGAGCCCTACCCTTTTCCTAATTTTCATTAACGACCTTCCCAAGGTCCTTACAACTGCTTCTAATGTTGCTCTGTACGCCGACGACATTAATATAATTGTTAGTTCCCCCAATATATCCGCCTTATTTCAACCAGCTAACCTTTTGTACACCCAATTGTGTGATTGGTTGCCTTGTAATGATCTTGTGGTCAAAACTAGTAAAACAAATTTCACAAACTTATTTAAGAATAACAATAAATATAATATTAGTAATTTTGTATTAAATGATAATTCTATTGAACTAACTAAATCATCGAAATTGCTCGGTATCATTATAGATGAAGGTCTAAAGTGGGGGCCCCATATTGACAATCTTTGTTGTGAACTGGCCAAGATATGCTATGCTCTATATAATGTGAAATTCGTATAGTACCTTTGTTCTTAAAACTTATTATTTCTCACATTTTCATTCAAAAATGACCTGCGGAGTAATTCACGGGGGATCTGGTTATGGCGTTAAGCGAATATTTCTATTACAAAAACTTGCTCTACGTATCCTATTTGATTTACCATATCAGGCTTCTTGCAGATATATTTTTAAGACTAATAAAATATTAATGTTTTATGATGCTTACATTTTGGAAGTTCTGTGTTTTGTTTTTAAATATAAATTGGAGTTTTCTACTGACACCTCACATGGTTACAATACGCGTCAAATAATCGTTTATTACCTCCCATGCACAAATCATCGTTATTCCAGACGAATTTAACCTATGTCGACTGTAGGCTGTTCAATCAGCTGCCCAATGAAATCAAAACATCCAATAATTTACACCATTTTAAACATAAAGCTAAATCGCATTTAATGGAGTTACCCTGTTATTCAATCAATGATTGTTTTTTATAATTTTAAAGTTTATGTCATTCTTATTTCTCTATGGATACTCTCTTTATTGACGTTATTTTGTATGTTTCATTGTTTATATATTTCATAGTTTGAAATAAAGAGCTATTATTATTATTATTATTATTACCATTAAACGATTGCTTTACAGTGACAAAAAGAAAAAGCAAGTAAGGTAAATCTCAGGGCAAGACTCAGAGTTATCTGCTACTAGCCCTGCTAATATATTCATAAAATATATTCATTAATGCCTAGTACTTAATTAACAATATGTACGTACGCTCAGCGCATGTAAAAATACTTAACAATTAGTCAACACATTCATACAATTTTTGCCTAAAATAATTAGATGGGCACACCACACTGATTTTGAAATAAGGCATTCCGCACACGAGATTTATTTAGGGAGGGATATTTATTATATTTTTTTTTTTGATAGCTTTTGTAATTTCAGATATATTGAACTTCCACACACAAATGCGCCACCCTGTATCATATCACTGTAATATCTTAAATATGTACTTGCATAATTAATATCTAAACGATGTTTTCCTTAAATCTTGTACGTCAAAAGGAAAAAACAAATGCTAATGAATTGATTAATTATTTTTGCCTTCTTTTTGACCTTCTCTTCTGTTTTAGCTTTTATATATCTGTTTTATAACACCCAAAAATAAAACAACGTGGTATGCATTAATCCTGATTAATTATGATGTTTGAGTGTATTAGACTTAAGGTTACTAACATGTATAAATACAAGTTTTATTCCACGGTTACACTTTGTCGTAAATTTTTCTTCCAGAAATATTGCGCAGTTTCATAAACATTCAGAATTTTCAGATACTTTTTCGTGTTTTCCTTATTGGTGCAGTTTTAAAAAAATCGTGTAGCAATTGTGAGTCAAACAGTAAAATGATAATACTTCAAGAAGAGAATGTCGTTCATGGAGTTCCAGCGACCGTATCCCCAATTGATTATTCGACAGGAATTTTTATGTACGAGCGTTTGGTTGAAAATATCCATAAAGGAGCATTGTTTGTAAGTAAATCTGGAAATTCAACTGCACAGAGATAAAGATAGGATACACATTCGATCGATAATTCAAAGTATAGTTTGAATTTCACACGAATGACTGTTATTTAACGAAAGATTCGAAAAATCATTCAAAAGTTGGGAGAAAATAAAAAATATTCAATTCTATGTTAAACGCCAAATTCGTTCTCAATTAACTGCGCACATTAAGTGTTATGCAAAAATTAGACGAAAGGTAATTGGTTTTAGGCCACGATGTTAAGGATAATGAGAAGATCTAACCTGTACTCATTGTCCAAAATCAAATCAAATGAAATCTTAAATGGGCAAAAAACATTTGATCACCTGAACCAAATTATTTATTCATTTAGCCAAAGTTATTTAAAATAACCAAATTTTTTGTTGAATTAACTGTTTTTTTTTTGCAAGATGTATTTTTTTAGTATGGGAGAGAATGATTTTTTTTAAATGATTAAATAATATAGAACTTTTTTTTAGAACACTATTGAAGGAGCAAAATTAAAAACGTATGAGTTGCTTATATTCTAATGTTGGGTACATATGACAATTATTTACTTAACGTAAGGCGTTTAATCCCCCATATTTCGGAGTGAATGACTTGTAAGCATAGGGAGGTAGACTATTATATGACTCAAGCATTGTATTTACATAGCATATCTTACAAAGATAATACAGGACTCAGGATGAGAAGGATGAGGAGCAGATGACGCAAAATATTCAGTCTTCCATTGTGTAAAGTAGAGAAGCATTAAAGAACAACAGTGTCACTCAAAATTTGAGACGCAATAAATAGAGTGGTCATACGTGTCTGCTTACACAAACCGCATTCGCTTCGCGCTATGCAGAACGTTTAGCCAGAGTATATCTTCAAGCCAGTAATATCACTCGCTCCGATTCGTGTGAATCTTGTATCAGTGTTAGTCGAGTCTCGATACGAGATGATATAATTTTCCGTTAAGGTTTTCCGCATTGTAAATGTAATACAATGTACCGGCGTATAAAACCCCATTGTTTCATGATGGAGAAAAGTATATCGGTGAATTCCAGGAATTACATTGTGGTGGTGCCAAAATGGTTTGTGCATTGTGTGATAAACAGTTATTGTGCTGGCACAAATCGGACTACACATTGCTGGTGGTGCATCTGCTCGGTTATCTACTTATAAACATTATTTTAATTCTGCGTATGTTACATCCGTAGATGTGGAACGGTCACTTTCAAAATATAAGCATGTTTTATCATCGCGACGAAAGCGGTTTAGTGAGAAAAATCTTGCAACACTTAATGCTACAAACTTTTCAACAATCTTATACCATTTCTGCTACTTAAATAAGGTGCGAGGCTTATATATAATATTTACAGCTAAATAAATAATAATAAGTTTTGCTCTTTCCCGACACTGTATTATATATACTTGTGTTAAACGTTAATATCACATATTTGAAACTTAGTACTGACCTGGCGCTCACACGAAAGTTGACCACTCTAGTAATGAACCCTGATATCATAGGAGCTACAAATATTAAAGACGAAATGATTTGAACTGCGGTTAGCGGCATGATAGAATTCATAGTGCTTCAACAGAAAATGGATTGTTAAGACAGATCAAATAGACAGGAACTCTTAATCCTTGTGTGTTGTGGGGAAGGAGGGAAGTAAAGAAAATGATAAGGATATCGAAAAAAAACTCTCATACGTCCGATGAATGCTCTGGGAACGATACTAAAGGGTTTGTTTTTAGGGATGGATCGAATTTAGCGTTTAATATAAAGTTGAACACTGCTTATTGTCTCTCAGGTTTTGAGTGAAAGTTCGAACGACTTTAACTCTTTGAATGACCCTTCAAATGATCATTCATTAACTGGTTCTTTTGCGGAGAAAGCTATTGTGGTGTTTTAGACTAAGTTGATTCATCATCTTGTTAACTACTACATCATTGTTTAATCTTACTTCCGTTACCCTACGGATGAATACATAAATCCAGTATCTGTAAAGTAGTATCTTGTTCTCCAGAAACTGCTTCGATTTGTGACCAATGATCCAATACTACAATTGTTGAAATTTAAGTCTCGCATGATTTCGTTTTACAAAAATATGTGTCCATCATACTTACCTAAAAAATTTAATATGTTGGGTTTCTGGTAATTAACAAACTACTAATCTTAGCAGAAGACCATGTTTCTTCATTCATCATGAATCATGTGTGGAATCGGATCTATTGATCTTGATTCGCCATTTCCGATGGCAGTCATGGAATTTGTTAAGGTTTACTGTAAGTTCTATGGCACTGCTGTGCTTGAGTGTAATATGGCAATCGCTGTATTATTCGCTAACGTTGTAACAAAATAGTAAATTTTGATCTTGATTAGATTAGATTATATTAAGATTGGGGTAGCCTATGTACCTGTTTCACCGCGACCTTTTCAGATCTATTGTGATTCCTTTTTTGCTAGACGACGCTATCCGATTAGGCTTATCATCTTTGAGAGCGGCTTCTTTCTATAGCTGCTAGCAGTGGGGTTTTCCGCCCCCATTACTAGAAACCTTGTCCTTGTCAGGCCGTCACATTGGCACAGCACATGAACTGGTGTCTCTTCTTCCTCCTGGTAGAATCTGCAGGTTGCCTTATCTGCCAGGCCTATGTTGTACATATGCCTATTCAGTCTACAATGACCAGTAAGCAGACCTACAATCATTTTGACAGTCTTCCTGTGTTTATTCGGTAGATACATAGTAAACCCGGCCTCTGTTACTTTAGGAACTTTTTTGCCTGTCTCTGTCCCGGTGATTTTTGCCACCACTCTCTGGAAATTGATCTTGGTAAGCCTGCATAATAGATTAGGTAAAGAGCATATCCCTGGAAAATATCTTGATTTTTACATTGCCTTGTGTCTAGGAATGTCTATTAGTGAGGTAAGAATGCAGTTTTTTTCCTTAAAGGTGATTAATAAAGGTTAAACATTTAAATGTTTGTTAGATATCCAATGACAATGAGCTAAATCTCTTTCCTTATCATCATCATGATCTTCGGATATTCTGGTAATTATAATTGATGGAACGGGATTCAAGTCCGTAATATCTGGCAAAAATGGTAACCCTAAACCATCTTTAAGAAACGCGCTTATTCGTGTCACATCTTATTGACGGTTTACTAAAAACATTTTATTGGTCAGTCTACATGCGCAGTTATTACGTTCGTTTATCACGGAACTTGGATTGATGTTTAATAAAATTGGACTCTTAAAAACCTAATAAAGCCTTGCCAACAAACTGATAGATCTCTATGAAGCCAATTTTTTTCTGAAGTTTTGCCACTTTCCAACCACTTTAGTAGTTGTTTGAAGACTTGTGTTAAGAATAAATATTATACGTTTGTAACACTTATATAGAAAGTCTTGAAAGGTTTACCCCATCATCACATCAAAGCTTAGTGCTTTTTTTGAATATATTTTGATTTGTAATAGTTTTCATAACATCGTTAATTTTAATTGTACAATTAGTGAAAGATTCATATTTTGACTGGTTCTTGCAAATACTAATTCTAATCTGATTGACTTCTTCGTTAGTGCTGTTTGATGGGAATCGCACAAACGTTTTACACGAATGCTTTACAAATGCTTCAGCTTCCTGTATTCTCAATCATTCTTAAGCATATTGTGTAAGTGTTATCTTTAATCTAAAAGTTAAAAAAATGAAATATCACTATTGCATGCTTCCCGAACTTTTTTTTTTCATTAAGAGCAGCATATTTTTTATAGGTAAATGAAGTAACGGGTGAGCAAATTACGTATGAGAATTTCCTCCAATACTCTTGCCGTCTTGCCGATAGTTTAATAAAATATGGAATACAATCGGAAGATGTTATTTCCGTATGTAGCGAAAATTGCATTGAATACTTCATCCCAGTTATCGCAGGTTTATTCGCCGGCATACCTGTTTGCCTTATAAATTCTCTTTACACGGAATGTAAGAACTACAAAACTTTATGTCGTGAAACATAATTTATGTGTTTATTTATTATTTTAGGCGAATTAAACAGTGCGTTTGACTTAATAAAACCAACTATCGTATTTTGTTCTGTCAAAAACTTTGATAAAATGATGGATATGAAGAAAAATTGCCCGGAAATCAAGGAGATTATTGTTATTAACTCAGACGCCCCTATCAGCGGTGCATGGAATTTGAAACAGTTTATAGGCGAACATTCCAGATGTGTGGACATTTATAACTATAAACCTGTTGCAGTTGATGTGGAAAATCACATAGCGTTTATTTTGTTTTCCTCTGGGACGACTGGATTGCCAAAGGGAGTTATGTTAACACATAGAAACATTAACTATAAAAATGCAACATTTCGGTAAGTTTAAAAAATTGTTTTCAACTAATGGAACACCCATTTAATTTGTGTGCCATACAAGATATTACAATCATTCCTAGAGTCCAGATTAGGCACCGAAAGCCCCAAAAATTAAAAAAAAAGGACAACACAGGTATAGTGGAAAAGGCCAATAAATATTTGATTTCTTATATAGCACTTTATTCAATTTCAAAATTTCATTTTTTTTTTCTAGATTGATTTGGGAGATATATTGTCATATGATGATTTTTTTTTTTGGTTGTTATCTTCTTCTTCTTTAAGTTAGTGGGCACCTATAGTCCAGGCACTTGAGCTAGGTGCTCATTGTACCGTCCCTATTAAATCTCTTACTTCCACTCCAGCAGCTTGGTGTTCTCTATAAAGCCCAGTATCTTGTCCAGTGGAAACTTGAGAACCCTCGAGGGCTCCAATAGATCCTTCCCGAAATATTTCTGTCTGAGTACTTTCAATTCCTCACATATGCACATTACATATAAACTCGTTTCCTCCTGTAGTTCGCATCTTCTGCACCACGGTTCGCTTACTCGACTCACATCCTGTTGGAACATGAGGCTATGGATGTAAAAACCAAGCAAAAATGTAATTCAAAAGATTATTTTTATCAACAAGTCCAAAAAGCTGAACAGATTAGTACGGAATATCAGGTTATTGAAATGACTAGTATGATTTAATGGGTAAATAGGATGGGAGACTAAATAGAAAAAAAATCAAGAGGCTTTATTGCACAGCAGTTGGCTTCCACAAAGAAGAACATTCTGATAACCAATCTTCCATGGTCATCTGATTCGCTGCCTTGCTTTGGATTGTCTTTACAGTGGTATTGGGAGAGTTGCTTCTCCTATATAATATAAACCACCGACAAAACTCTTACATATTAGATATAAAACATCATTTTAACTTGAAAAATTTAAGTGAAAAAGCAGTTTTCCTTAATATATGAGGGCACTTTTAAGTAGAGATAGCAAAAGTTCTACTTGCCAAGAAACCTGGTCTTTAATGATTATATTACTAAATCAAGTTATCGTTTTAGAGAACCTTGGTTAACTGTAGAGAAGCAATCACAGTACGTACTAGGTCTTCTTCCAAATTTCTATGCTTTCGGATTGCACGTTATAATAAACTCCATTATCCTGGGATGCACTATTATTATTCTGGAGAAATTTGATTTCGAATTACATTTAAAATACATTGAGAAATATAAAATTACAACGCTTGGACTTCCTCCACCGGTGTTGCAATTATACGCTAAAAGCCCCTTAATGAAACAATACGACTTATCTCATGTAGAATACGTTTTAGTTGGCGGGGCTCCTTTGGACGAAGCGCTGCGCCAAGTTATTTTACAAGAGTAAGTTCTAAGTATTCATATCCTTGATATAGCCTATTTACGGGTGATTTTAAATTTAGAGTTGGAATTAAAAGTATATGCCAAGGGTATGGGATGACGGAATTGACACTTCCAGCAACAATGGTGCCAGTTGGGCTAAATCGCCCTGGAACTTGCGGCAAACTTATCCTTATTTAACAGCGACTGTAAAGGATTTGAAAACCGGCCGAAATCTAGGACCAAATGAAAATGGTGAATTATGTTTCAAAGGCGATCTGGTAATGAAAGGTTACTACAAGAATGAAGTGGCCACTAAAGAAACTTTCACGGAAGACGGCTACTTGAGAACTGGCGATCTTGGCCACTACGATGAGGAAGGATTTTTTTACATTGACGATAGACTGAAGGAACTCATTAAATACAAAGGTTATCAGGTATTCTACCGTTAATAGAAACTCCTCTGAACTCTATAACCACTAATTAGTAATTAAAATTACAGGTTGCTCCTGCGGAATTGGAAGGTGTTCTATTGAGCAACCCTAAAATTAAGAAAGCTGCAGTCATAGGAATACCTGACGAGGATGCGGGAGAACTTCCCATGGCATTTGTCGTGAGGCAAACCGATGCAAATATAACAGAACAAGAAGTGATAGATCATGTAAAAAGTAAGGGCGATGTAATAGTTTTTTTTTTATTAATTTAATTACTAATTACTTCTATGCAGAATTTGTTGCTCCTGCTAAGTATTTGAGAGGAGGTGTCGTCTTTGTAGAAGACATTCCTGTAAGCCCGGCTGGGAAAATTTTAAGAAGAGAATTAAAATTACGACTTCAATCACGTAAAATAAATTGAACGATACACATAAGAGGTTTTAATTCTTGTTGATATTTAGTTTTAATTTTTAGTTTTTCAGTCTTATTGGGAAAATGACATGTTTTAAATATGTCTGGCCCTGACTTGCATTTAAATGTTTTAACTATTTATCATTTTGTCAGCTGCCATTAAACTTATAACTTTGTAAGCAATTACTTATTGTGATTTTCTATATTGTTTCATTTTATCTTGTACATTTTTAGTGCCTCCTGAAGATGTTTTAAATTAAAACGAAATATCGAGGTATTTATTTAGTTTTATTTTGACAGACCAAATACCCGTATTACTCTGATTGTTTAATAAAAATAAATATATTAAAATTGAAAATAGCGACGCTGAACACTACACTGAATTTTTTTTAAATTTTTGTTCTGTACATCGTAGTTCTTAGGTGCCTTGTTATTGACAACTTTAATATTCAATGTTGCTGATGAAACCTTTTCTTAAAAAAACTAAATGAATTATTATTAAGCGGAAAATATAGCTTATAGGTAAAAAGAAATGAAAAATAAATTTATATAAATTCAACAAAAATAAAACAATGCAAGAGGAAATTGAAATGTTGTTACTTGAAGTCAACACAACAAATCCTAATGAATAAAATTATAAAAAAAGAATACTTATCATTTTCTAAGTAAGATCTAAAAGCAAATATAGTAACCAATAGAAGGCCAAGAAATATGTTTCTTTTGCTGGCAATTGTGAGTTAAGATTAAAATAAATTAAAAGCGAAGTTTACCAAGTACTTCTAGGACTTCATTTAACTGACTTACAGCTAGAAAAAGATTGGTAAACATGAGAGTTAAACGAAGCATTTTCAGTAGCCGACCCCAACATGAATAAAATTGAAATTGTACGTAATACATCTAGAGCTAGTTCTTTTACCAGCAATTTAACGTAAATGGTGCAAAATAAAATGTACAATATTGTTCATCATATTAAAATGAAAATTGTGTGTTCCATTCTTCGTAAGAAATACGTCCGCTTACGCTTAGAATATCGATTATATTGTGCTGTGTGACGTGTTTTCGTCGTTATAAAATCACAAAAAACACCTGATTAGTTTTGCGTGATCGGGGGAATCTAAACAAGTGGTCGTGTACGTGCAGTTTAAAGACTAAATATATGCAATTCCGAGGGAAATGCGTTAGTATTTATATTTGTGTACTTGATATTATTTAAGTGTAAAGTTACTAGTTTACTTATATATATTTTAAAAATAATTTGATATAACAAGGAAAGGATATAAAATCTAGCAGCAGACAGCCAGACGATGTCCAGATGATGTAGGAAATCTCTGCATTTGGCAAGTCCTTCAAGGCATTTTCCTTTAGAATGTTCCCTTCAGGAAGTAAAGATGATCAGCAGTGATATACCTACACATCGAAATCGAATATTAAAATTTGAATAGTATATTTTTATAACAGATATTGAGAGATCAAAGTTCAATTCAAATGAACAATTTTTATTTTTTTTACAGTGCACTTATTTTATACTTAATAAAATAACTTAATCTAATAATGTTTTTACATGCATTGGCATTCCAATTGCATTGATATGTCAACAGAAAGACACGGAAAATTGCCGGGATTCGGTTTCGTCACAATGTTATGTGCATAAATAGTTGCCTACTTATTGTACGGTAATTATTTTTTTTAAATTGTAAATTTTACGTAGTAATAAGAAAATTTTTAAATGTATTTTTCTGATGATCTAGACTCACTTACCTTTACTTTATTTTAAATGTAAGGTGATTCCAGAATTTTACAAAACCGACGCACGATACTCCCCTTACACAACATACAACACAGAAACATTTACAGAAGCAGGTTGTAGCTGCTAACGTAAAGCAGTTTTATACGTCACTACATTTTATACACTGCTTCACTGCTATATATACTGCTACGAATATACATGTATGTTTCTCAACATTCGCACTTGTCTACAATATCAGGAAACTGCTACAGAAAGCAGCTTCTTTTGATATTGAATAGCAGCTACAAAGTAGCAGTTTGCTTCGTAGCAATCCATCACTATAATTTACTCGGTATTAGAAAGAGACTAGATTAATATTTCGTAGTTTGTTTTACTTTTACAAAACCGATCGATTTGTTATTAGATACTTGGAATATGTTATGTGAGGGAGATGTAAAGCTTCTTTGGACTAGGGCTCACGCGGGTACAATCGGTAGTGAGAGGGCAGATCAATATTAGCGAAAGAGGTTGTGTCTAGGAAGGATAGCGCTATAATTAGCTATCTATTAATTCGAGCTAGCGTAGTTAAAAAGCCGTTTTGTAATAACCTTGATAACGATTGATAAGGTAGGTGGGATACTACTTTAAATGAGAGGTGGACTAGGAAATTTATCGGTAAGGTTACACGTTTTAGGGTAATGACTATTGGTTTGTCGTATCAGGCCATAGTTAAGAATGGGTTATGGTAATTTTAAATCATATTTATGTAGAAGTGGGGGAGGGGTTAATGATTCGCATTGTGAATGTGGTGGGGTATGCTTAATTTGAATGTCCACTCACTGATGAGCAGCACCCGTGTACGGGAGTTAGGGTATTACCTAAGTGGTTAAATTGGCCGCGACGCGAAAGAGATATTAGGGATAACGAGCTAGTCGAATGGTTAGAATTTTTTGGTAATGCTGCTAAGGAATTAGGTAGGTTATAGCATAATATTTAGATAGTTGGTAGGGTAGTGCGTACTATAAATGAATATTTAATACTTTTTAGTAGTAGAATATGAAGCTCTTTAGGTTAATTATTATTGATTAAAGTAATTAGGATTAAGTTATTGTTAAATGTTAGAATAAGTACATTTGCTTTCAGTTCATTACGTTGGTTTATCTTTTTGATGGTCGAAAAGACAACTCGACGATGTGCGAAGAATCAAGGGGCTATCTAAAAACGGCACAGCTATCGGGGATCTGAAAGGAGGTGGAGGCTGCTTCTTCCAAACTCAGAAGGATAGTAATAATAATTTGCTGGCTATCAGTAACAAGGCCTGGTGCTGCTTCCAGGTCCTGCTCCTTGGCGAATGCTGGGAGATAACTAAAGTTGCACATAGCCACAAACACAATAATAAATGATAGCTAGGCGATTTATTGTATTTTTGTTATTATTAATCATAGGAAAATTATTAATTAGAACGGGAACATTTCAGTTGTTATGGAATCCATATAGTACCATCAATGGGGGAAATTGATCACATAGATATGAATAAATAGCGCCAAATCTAGCACTGGTACAGATGTAATATCATCTCCCCTATTTCCAACCTTCTCTAATAAAATAAAATTCCTTTTGCATAATAAAATAAAAATGCAAAATGAAATCCATCGGTTGATAGGTTTGTGCAGTACAGTTAAACTACTCTTCGTTAGTATCTTTTCTAGATCTAAAAATGCCAACAATAATAGATTATTGTCAGTGGCGGCTGGTACTAAAGGGCATAAGGGTACCTGTGTCCACCCAACCACCAAGATAAACACAGAAAGAAATTCGCATGTAATTCAGTGCATTATTTTATTTTATTATTTTTACGTATTTTTATAACGATGGTATCAAAGTTTCCTTCCGCACCGCAGACGCTAGCATATATGCGAAGCGAACTATGTTCCGGGGCACTATTTCCGATGTACCTATTTAGAGTATGAATCGGACGGCTCCGTTTATCTTCGCTATATGCGCTTATACGGTCGCTTCGGGGCACGCAAGGCCGTGTCCCCAGTTAACGTCTTGCATTCGTTGCGACTGCATCGTTTTCAACGCATACCGCGTATGTGTGATTTCAAAGGCTTTAAGGGACGTTTATTATTAATGATGGAAGTTAATTGAGCGCAAAATCTTAAAAAAAAAAAACCGTTCTCATTTGAGGAAAAACTTTTAATTAAAAAGAAAGGAAGGCCTATTCCTGATCTTCAAATAAACTACACTTCAACAAGTAAAACTCGAACTTACAATAGAGTATTTAATAAAAATATGAGTGGATGTGCGGATGTTCACTAAGAAATAAACTATTTTGTTTTATCTCCTTAATTTTTAAGAAAGAGGTCAGTGAGTGGTATAAACAAGGGTTAAATGATTTAAAGCATATCACAGAAAGGGCAAAGAATCACGAAAATTCCGTTACTCACATGAATGCATGCGTGGATTTTAATGTTCTAGGCAAAGTGGACATACGTGAATAGCTAAACAGTGCCTATTTGCGACATAAAATTAAGTACAGCGAAAATGTGGAAAAAAATCGTCATATTTTGCGTCGGTTAATTATGTATATAAAAAAATGTGAAATCTTTTCCTATGTTGGTCAGCGTAAAATTGAAACGTGAACTTTCAGTAATTTATGAGCGCGAGGATATGTGTGACGTAGATGTAGGTGGTGTTTTGCCACTTTTAGTGTTCATAACACACAACTTAAAAAAAAGTTTTGACGGAAACATATAAACTGTTGGATATTTTTTGTACAACCCCCATGTCGACAGCAGTATGTGAACGATGCTTTTCCACCCTAAAACGCATGAAAACTTTTCTGAGAAGCACACTGTCAGAAGATCGACTGAACGCATTTTTACAACAAAGTCATAGACGTATTTTCCAGCATGAAAAATAGGAGAATGGATTTTATGTACAAAAAATAAACAATTTCTTATATTGTGCCCACCCTCTTTCATAATTCACGAGCCGCCACTGATTATTGTACAATATGATTTAATTGTTAAACCTATTTACGGAGGGAATTACAATATTTTTCATCAATTTCTCCTATATGGGAAAGTGTAATAAGGTAGATTAGAAAACCGTTAACAAGGAAAATTAAGACAAGGGATTAAATCAGACAGAGTAATTAAATGATACAAATACGAGGTCTTAAGGTTTTTTTAATTATTAATATTTAAGAAAACAATATCGTTGATCCTAAGGAAAGAATGGTTGCCAGTCTTTCTGCAGCATATTCTATCATTGACTATTGCAAACTGGTATTTACATTATATACATTGTATAGGCTAATTGCATGCTTTTATGCGTCAATCTAAACATAAATACATACATACAACTTGCTAATATGTTACTCGTAAATTAATATCGTAGGTAATGATCATTCCGTGAGAACACAGTACACATAATCGCGAGAATGCTCGTCAATAAACCGTAATGTTTATTAGAGGCATTACCTAAGTTCGCATCCTTGTATGTTCATATTTTATTTTATATCAGAACTTATTATTTAATGTGATAAAGTACGTCTCGTAATCATCCTTAAAAGCTAGAATTTTTTGGTTTTCCATGTAAATATAACTAAGTCTCACATCGCACGCCATGTGCATCCTACACGCTTCACATTGTTCAAATGTCACTGAATAAGTGTCACGTATCACAAAAATATATCGAGCGCCATCTACGGCTGCACTTCACAAACAAAGTACGTTTCGAAAGAGCAAGGAGAATCGTTCCATTTCAAGCCTTTTCCGTCGCGATTCCATAATTCCAGGCAGTTCTCTTCCTCGCCGTTTTCGTAGACGAAATTATTCGGTTCGCCTGCATTCCAGTTCGTGAATGTGATGGGCCTTCCAGTCGACATCCAGAAGAAGGAGCCTTCGTTGGCCAGATCTGTTCCAGATGTCCAAAAGTGTTCGTTTCCATAGCCTAAATAATAACACAAGCGCTTTAGTATTTAGTAATTAAAATCAAATGGATAAAAGCGTTTGCTATTTTAATAAACTAGATACTTTATTATTAAAAAATTATTTTATTCACAAATGAAATGTTGCACAATATTATTTTACTAATATAATTATAAAGGTATGCAAACAGGCGTTCAGTGAAAGCTAAATTATTATGTCACGATGAACGTAATAAAAGATCTTTCTTATGTAATTTACAGGTTTATTTAATATTTTTGCCGAAGGAACGCGTTTTATGAAGATAGATAAAGTATATAAAAATAATATCTTACCGAAGTCTTTTATGTATTTTTCCAATTTGTCATTCTCTTCTTGTGACGTAATGCTAGCTAAGTGCATGCCGTGGAATCTGCAATATTGCGTAGCCCTGAAGTAATTTGCCTGGAATAAACATGGAGATATCATATTAGGGTGTTTTCGAATGTCATCTAAAATTTTCAAATTCAAATGTTAGTATGAGTATATATTTTTTAATGACTAACAAGGATGATTTTGAACACCGAATGAAAAAAAAAAATTAAACAACTTTGATTTTGATTGATACTAGAAAGTAGATTTTCAGTATGACATTTGCTGTTCGAAGAGGCTCTATTTAATATAGTAATAAATAAATTTCACAAATACCAACTTTATAACTCCGTTTGTAGTAGTTAAAATGTTATTTTATCGGCCTAGTACAAGAAAATAGTCACGCTGTATCACATATTGCTCTAAGAAGATGAAGTACGTAGAGTAAACTTTGTCGGATTAATTTGTTACTCTTCTGTGGCGCAAATCGGTTCTGATTATTATTATTTACTATATTTACAATAATGTATTTTATTTATGTCAAAATGACGGAAGTCTTATTTTTGGTTTAAATGGCTGGATTTTAGAAAATGAAATGGAATTATATGTATGTAGATCTCAAAGTAATCTTCAAGATGTATAGTATTCCTATCAATGAAGAGGACTTGAGTGATAAAAAAGGAAGGATAAATTGGTCGTGCATTAATTCATATGTTATATACTTCTGGCCAAATCCATGAAAGAGCACTTTATCAAGATGATTTAGTCTTTTTGGCAATTCTGTTCATAATATAGATGTATCTATATGATACCAATAAATTGATATTATAATGTCATTATTTTTCAATAATTAAAATCTTCATATTTTGGATTAAATAATATTACTTCAATATGTTTAATTTAATTTATAAGAAACGCGTAATTTAACCTACTTTATTTGAATGTTAATTCGTTAATCAAATTTAATAACATGAACATGCAACGTGTTGTGATGGCTCTCTGTGCTTGCAATTTTGGTTTAATAACGTATTGGTAATAATACTGCTCACAAAGTATGCGCTAATATAACATCAATACCACTAAAACCTTTATATCTTCTATTAGATAGAGTTATTTGTAATCACTTAATTTAATCTGCGAAAGAAGTCAACTATATTAACACTACATTAAGGGCCGATTTTCTCAGCCAAGGATAAAAGTCCCGTATTTGTATCTGTTGGATAGCGTTATCTATAAGATATGAAAAAAGTAGATTTCTTCAAATAACTGCAAGCAATTTTATCCGTGGAATAGAAATCGACAAGATGGCATTTGACAACGCTGTAAAAATACCAGCTGTTAATCTCAGTTAGGAAAATAATACACGGTTACTGTACAAGTGTGTACGAATCATTTGGCAAAACATAACTACAAAACGAAGTATATAGTTAAGGTACGGTTAGCGTAAATCAGTTTAGGATAAGTCATATTTTTTTCTGATGTACTAGATTTGAAATGGACATAAGTAGCCTATATGTTTTTATTTTTACAATATATAGTTTATATACCATGCATGGCTACTATATAGTATGCACGTATTTATATTGCATAAAATTTATGAGTTAAATTTTTATTTGTTTTCATTAATTTCACATTGTTTTAGAATACAAGAAAAGACAGAGACAAAGTTGCCTAACTTACCGACTAGAAAAGATCATTGATAGATGTTGCATATAAATTAATATAAGTCCATTAATAAATCAAAGTTTTTCGCGTGCCTTTAATAATAATAATAATAATAATAATAATAATAATAATAATAATAAGATTTATTGCCCACCGGATAAACCACTTACAGGACAAAAATTAAATCACTACAATTTCGTATGTACATACATGTAAAAATTAATCCACCATTATCAATAAAAGTAATGAGGTTATGTTAATGCAATACATTCCCATTATCTTGAGGATAATAATTTATCGGTAGGGTCGAGTAACAGATAACTTTTGCGCCACATATCCGAAGAATAACATTTATCAATGGATGAAGAAAATAATTATTATCACTTATCTGTCAGTTAACGTTATCGTATAGTTATCCTTGACTGAAGAAATCGGTCCTAAATCATCGCTAAATGTCAAACAATTTGTCATCTAAATATGAAGTTCTAGACAATACAAATGCAAACAAATTGATTTTGGCGAAGTGGTAATCGCAAAAATATTGTATGCACCACGGTAGTAAGAGCTTTTGTCGAACGAGTTTGGAAGTTTGGTGCATAAATCACTATTATTTTGAGCTGGTACACCATTTCTGAAAATTATATATTTTTTTTCGAATCATACCGGAGTGTTCAGTTTCGTTATATTAAATTCAAAGGTATATTTTTTTTATAATAAAAAACAAAAATTTTACAATTTAAATTGGAATTCACAGGGTGAAAATCATGAAATAATTAATGTTTTCCCGCTAACACTGTTAATAAAGCAAATTTTATTATAAAAATTAAAATTTTCTTGCCTCGTGTGGGATTTGAACGCACGCAACACATTTGTTTTCCGTTCAAGTCGTTCTAGATTTCTATAATAAAATTTAATAATATAGTCATTATTAACAGTGTTACTAATTATATAACAAAGATTTTGCTTCAGTTGAGTTATTAGAAACAAGAAAAAATAATGTAATTTATTCAAAAAATTGTTGTTAATCTTTAAAATGTTAAAATGTTTACGGTCAGAGGAAGACTGTTGAACTTTTTGAAATACTTTTTTTAGAAATCATGTCACTGAATCTCATTTTTTTCTGCAAAACATATTCCTTTAATTTATACATTAGTGATCATGTGACGTGTGTCAAAATAAATTTTCGAGTTGTTAGAAATGCTGAATCTATCCACCAAAAAGAAAATCTTACTGTGAACTGTATTCTATCAGAGTTTATTATGAATTTTTATGGATACAACTTAAAAAAAATCAAAATGTGGTCCCAGAATTTCGAATTTACTTTAAATTTTGGATTAGAAACAACTTTCTTCCTTCTACAACGAATATTAAGAAATAATATCACATTTCTCTTAAGATAATTTTACTTTCTTAATTTACAAACTTCCGGTACAATCTAACCCCAAGCAAGCTTATTCTTTGGAAAACAGAATTTTTCGCAAGTAATATTTTACTTCCTAAAACCAATACTAGAGGTATTATTCCTCTTGTCAGTTTCATCTGGATGCATATTGTATAGGTACTTATTTAGAAGCTGATAAACACTTTGTTTGTGTGCGCTGTGCACTTCTTGACAAGCAAAAAATTGTTTGCTCTCGGTACACAAATAACTATTTAGACAGTTATAAATATTAAGTATGTTGAAATATTTAATTTTTCTTTATCTTAGGAACAAGTTAATTTAATACTTGGAATGCAACGCTATTTTTATACTTATGAATTTATTTTTAGACACAATAACCTTACATATAATTATGTGCCATATTAATGAATTACACATGCAAACAGTCATCTATACAATGTGTTTGAATGATTTTTTGCGAGAATGGATATATGATATGTATGCGTAGAAAGCTGTACTACAAGCGTTACATAACTGTTATCAAATATTTGTTTAGCTGGCACCGCGCCCCTTCAAATAGAATTTCAAGAATTGCAAAAAATACACACATCATTAAAACCAATAAGTAAATTGCAAGGTGTATTAATGCGATATTTGCGAAGTCGCTGCAATAACGTACCAATTGCAGCTATTAGAACGTTCGAATAAAAAGATCCTCTCTAATATGTATGTTGCTCATGTGTATGTACACTGCCCGACAAAATTAATGTCGTCGTCCCTAACGCAGTTACTATCGAAACTGTTCATTATTTGAACAGCCGCGAGTTCGGCTGTCATCGACTTATGCTAGGTATGAGCTTTATTGAGGCAGGGTACTTACATTCTAATCATAAATTACTATCACTAAAATGACTTTTTGTGTGGGTGAAACACGTTCAAATTACTATTAGATTAGATAGTTATTGCATGCATATATATGTGCATTATAAATAGTTATTAGGTGTTAAAAGGTAATTTTTACCAATCTAAAACAATATATTAGGTGCACTGAGATATACAGGCTGTCCCACCGAACTGGGTTATTAGATTTGTTTGAACTTCTAGCAGGAATTTGATTTTGAGACTTGTAGTGTGGTCATGGCCCACTGTGGTCTATTTAAGGAAAATATTTTAAACTTTATAGCACTTTCGGTATACAGGGTGTTGATATCAACTTTCTTATTTTAAATGGAATGGTATAATTTTTATCGATTTAGTGAATTTGGCGAGTCATTTGCAACTAGTTTATATGAAGGGCCGGCAGTACGGCTGAGAAGGAAGGGTGCATCATTGCCAATCTTGAAAGTCAAGCAGCAATATGCGGTACCGGTTGTTGGTTGGGTCACCATTCGGACAACACTTCTCAGTGGCTCGGTGTGTTCCGGTACTCTAGCCAAGGGTCTTCAAGGCCTGTAGTGCTGAGTTATTATTATTATTATATGAAGGTTCCCTATCCCTAAACTCGACCGTTTTTGAGATATTTTCATTTTCGTTGATTTTTTGATGTTTGCACTCTTTCAAATAAAATCAAATATTTCATGAGATAGCACATATTTAGTGGTTCTACTAAAGTTGATGTAAATACAAGGACGTAGCTATAAGGTGTTATAGCAATAATCACTGAATCACATACAGGGTGTTCAAAAACGCGCCTCCAATGTGGATACCTTTAAGCCAACAAAACTTTTTTCTTTCAAATGGAACATGGTATTTTTTACTACAGCGCAAAATTTTACATCGATTGATGTTAGGGTTTGGGATACCTATTCTTAATAGTTTTTGAAGTATTAGCATTTCTTGCAAAAAAAAATGCTAAAAACATGTCTAAATTTCAAGTTTCAAACAAATAAAATGTTTTTTTTCCTACAAAACACTCTGTGCATTATTTGCCTAACCCATCTAGATATTTATGTTTCAAATATCTAACGTTCACTAGTTTCTTACTAATAGTAATGTCTTTTAGTCATAGAGAACGTACATTAATTATTAGATATTAGTAGGCCATGAGATGTACTAACAAAGAAATGATATCCATTGTTGGTAATTTATCAAATTGCACAGTGATAAACCTATGCAGTATTAACAAGTCATATCTTTTATAGTAAGTCCTAATGCTGTCAACTCCTTCACACTTTTTCTTCTAACAAGTAAAATATTGTAAATCGAAAGAAACAAGAAAAACATTGAAAGTTACATATAGGTACAAATAACATTTTAGACTTATTCTACATTCATGAAGATTGTAACAATGATTAGATACCTACACTTATTTGAAATGAGTAAAAACTCAAAAAAAAAATACAAAGGAAATTAAAGCATACAGGACCGTTTGACATGGAGTCTCCGAAAACAATGCAGCCTCTTGGCTTTTGTATTAAAGTAGATATTAAGCGATATACAGACAGATAGCATAAATCAGGAACAAACTATTAAAAGTCTTCGAAAATGTCCAATATAAATGTTCTTGCAGAATAATAGTTTCTTAGTTTTTTTTTTAATTTTACTTATTTTCGATGTATTTAATAAGCAGGCAAAAATATTAACATGTAATTTGCTATCGTATAATAATTATTGCTTATTAATATTTTATAATTACAATTACATAAAAGTTGCTAATAATTGGAAAACTTCTAATGATAAATATCTCAGCTATATCTCACCAAACAATGCAAAAAAAGATAACTCATCATTCTAAAAAATAATATACAGGTGTTTTTAGGAAAAAAAATATTTTATTTACCCGAAACTTGGAAATTATATTTTAGGCAATAAATGCTAATATCTCAAAAACTATCAAAAATTTAGATAGACAAACCCTAATGTCAATCGATGTAGAAATTTTACGCTGCATACACCCTATGTTAATCATATTCCATTTGAAATAAAAAAGTTTTGTTGGTTTAAAAGTATCCATATTGGAGATGCGTTTTCGAACACCCTGTATGTGACTTGGTCATTATTTCCATAACACTTTCTACCTACGTCTTTATAATTACATCGACATTAGTAGAACCACTAAATATCTGATACCTCATCAGCTATTTAATTTCACTTGAAACAGTGCAAACGTCAGAAAATCAACAAAATTGCAAATATCTCAAAAAACGGTTGAGTTCTGGGATAGGGAACCCTCATGTAAACTAATTGCAAATGACTCAATACATTTATTCTACCGATAAAAATTGTACCATTCCAATTATAATAAGAAAGTTGATATCAACACCCTGTATACCAAAAGTGCTATAAAGTTGAAAATAGTTTCCTTAAATACACCACAGTGGGCCATGACTACACTGCAAGTTTCAAAATCAAATTCTTGCTAGAAGTTCAAAAAAAACTAATGACCCATTTCGGTGGGACACCTTGTATAATAAAGTATTTATAGGTACATATATTAGAATTGAATATGTGCTTTTCCAGGCTGTATAGATTTGATTTTAAGAAAAATAATGTTTATATAAATACATATGTATGCGTACTGTCTTGAAATTCTTGGTGAAAAAATTAATTGTAATTGTGTATTCTTAAGGAAAATTCCTTTCTTACCTCTAACCTTCACAATTCCCTTTAAAAAGCGAATTGCCCGCCCATATACAAACACTGTCGACTAGTGATAATAATAATAATAATGATGATATTAGTTTTGCTTATCGAACCAATTATTTATTCTTCTTGTTGTGTTTTTGGTCTTTATCTTGTTGGTACACCTAACGAAGGCGCAATTTTTGTGTATACCTTCTTGTCTGGGATCGCTGTGACGGCAAGTCAAAAGATTGTACACTTATTCTAAGTGAAAAGTAACGAAAGAAGCATTCAAGAAGGGCAGTGGCGTAAAGATCGATTGCAAAAGGACGTGAAATAGGTTAATAAGAAGAAAAATACAGAAGTTTGTCTACCATTTTGTAATATGAACACTTTCTTATTTATTCACATTTATAAAGTGTTCTTAATTGTAATAACTAACTCAATTAATATCATAACTCTAATCGATATAAATAACTGCACAATTAGATAGTGGATAATAATTATTTACGTTTGGGTGCGGTCATTTACAGTGCGAGAATTTAGTATTGAGAATTCGAGCGCTGTAAATGACCAACGCACGATATTCTTATTAGATTTTTTGGCCGAGAGAAATATTCAGGAAACTATTTAATTTAATAATTCATACACAAATATAACAGTCAATAAATATGGATTAGTACCACTGCGTTTTAACAACTTAACTCAGCTTTAAGTCTATGTCAAAGTGATTTTATGATAATTTTTCGTTAATAACAATTAAAACAGCAAGAAAAATGGCGGTAAATGTGGAAGATGGAGAATGTAATTGTAATATATGGCGAATGTAATGCGAGCGGGTTTGACCGTGGAACGAACAGCCAGCACCTCGTTTCCACAACGATCGTTGAGCACTGATGAACTCCTATAATAATCCCATCATTCCGTTTTTTTTATTAAAGTCTTGTGGGAAAAAGTTATTTATCAATTCATCGCGTAATTTAATCAATTAGAACTATGAAAAAACAGCAACCAACCACGTGCTATTGAGCACTATTGATTATTTCTAGTGAATTCATAAGCTGGTTCTACTTCGCAAGCTTTCTCAGTAATTTTATCAATTTTACCACGATTTCCCTTTTTTTGCTACCTAATTAGATTAGTGTTTTTTTTTCTAACAATTTAATGAATTTTATTTATCAAATTATAACTGCGATGTTTTAACAAAACTAAGAAAATCATATTTCTGCGCACAGGCTTATACACTTTTTTAATGCAAGATCTTTTTGATGCTTCAATAAAATCTGCTAATTATTTGTGTGCTTATATATAGAGGCAATTACGAAACCATTTTCACATTAAAGTATATTCGCTTCGGAGCCATGTCCTCAAATATTAAATATTAAACTCTATAGTTTTTTTTTTCATTCGCAATGCACACATCTTTAAAGATTGATCACTATGGTTTACCTAATCGAAAGACTTATTTACACATACTTAAAGGACAAACATATTTCCAGTATTGCACTTTCAAATTGTCCGGTAAATATTGCTATTTAACAGAAAATATGTGGGTAAGCAATGTTGTTAAATGATCATTACTACATATTTTTTTTAGAGAAAACTTAAAGAAATGACTTTCCTTTCTTTTATATTATTATTTATAGAAAACGTTTGATTGATGTTATTATTATAGCACATATTCAAGTTTCTAATTAGTGGGAATATATTTCTAAAATTTCTTTACATGAAATATAACTTAAAAAAACAGGGATGCTGATGAAATAAATTGGAGACTATAACTTATTAAGATAGATGCCGATCGTTTTTACTCGCTAATTAAAAACTAATCACGAAGATACAAATATGTACGAATAAGGTGCGTATATTTATGGTCTACAGATATAGATCTAGCGCTACTGTTAGCAACCACATGAAACCTACGACTAGTTCAATTTAGAAGAACAGGTGAAGTTTACTTTCGAACGCAGAAGTATTTGGGTTACTGCGGATATTAGAATTTATTACGTCCTACGCATGTGCGGCGCAAGCTGTTTTTTCAGCAAGAGGTGGACAAATGTACTTATTATGTCGAATCATTGATATTGTAACTGTCAATTACTTTAATGGTGTTAAGTAGGCTAAAGTGTCGCATTATAAGAATGTTTATCTGAAATGATCGTTTTTACAAATTCCGCTATGCCTCTTGCTAAATATTTTTTTTCTTCTAAACTTGACTTCGTTTGCATTGATTAATTTTACAAATATGTGACATAGAGACTATAATCGGAAATTTGTTGGCGAGGTGAGATTATTTTCAAGTTTATTATAATCAATTTTATGCTAGAAGACGCCCCATTTTGTTTACTAGTTAAACCTACGGTTCTTGAGAGAGACCACTATACGAGGGATAAAATATACATAGGATGGAAGTTTAGATCAAAAAGGACAACTAGATGATCTAGGATTACGACAATATTTCGAAGAAAATTATTTTCAGATAGTGCAAAGTGTTATTCAGGAATAAAATTTTCGTGGATCGAGAACTAGAGCCTTCAACATTAAAAAAAATGTGGCCTGCAAGAAAATAATTCTAGGGAACAAACGAAGACAAGCAAGGTTTTTTGGCGACAAAAAATTAGAGTAAACGTCTGCAAACGTCCGTGAAGGGGACGAAAAAGTTTTCGTACCTACTAATAAAAGATATATTAGAGCACATAGATCTTGTAGAATAAGATCTAATGAAAATATCGGGTATTAATTCCGAAAGATCTGGGCGATTGAGTGGTGGTTAGATTATATTATTATCGACTTGGAATATGAAACGATAGAATATGCCACCAGGTGGAGTTCATGGTCTATTGTAGGAATTACCATCCTAGCAAGACCAATAAAAGAGGAATAGCAGTAGAAACGGAGACGTTCTGCCTACCATCAGGCGTCATCAGCGCTTTTCCGAGTCTATAAACCCACTTTCATCGCTATAACAACTCAAACTTTACGTACAATTATCCACTAGGTGAAAAGAGTTCAGCTTGCGCGCCCCCTAAGAGCCACACGTTGATTTTTATTGGGAAGGTCATTTCATTACAAAATCATACAGTATTTTTTCTAGAATTTTGAATTCCATACAAAAGCTATCAATCTATGATTGTTACAAACATGCTTTCCGTTTTATGGAAAGGCTTGAGAACTGTGTATTTTATCTTCTTAGGGAAAATATCGTTTTGAAACGTAAAGTATGATATAATTGATATCAACAGCCTGAGATATTAGTCGTCTTTAAGTGTGTAATACTAATTAGTAATTACTAATTATTCTGCCTATTCGATATTTATATAAATTAAAACTTTTTACAAACAGCTTTCCAAAATCACTTGTTCTTTTTAAAATAGGTTTATGTATATTTGTATATTTAATATATTTGCATAGGTTGTCGGCTTACTATTAAAGGAGAACTCTTTAGTTTTATATGTTTCAGGAATATACATATTTTAAAGAAGAGCCTATAAAAGATAAGATTTCAATTGATCAAAAGCATAGTATGTGGATTCAAAAATTTAGGAAACAATTTATTTCTGCCCATCTTCATAAATGGTGGTCATGATCATTACGTAAGCCTGCAAGTATACATATTTATAACATTAAGATACACAGGGTAGCGCATTAGTGTGTGGAAGCTCGATATATCTGGCATTATAAAAGTTATCAAAAAAAAAACAAATTATTAAGAAAAGGTGTAGGTATTATTAAGCTTCATCAACATCACTTAAAATTAGGTACACATATACAGTGGTGTTTTATAACGTTGTGCCAGACCTAACTTATTTTTTTTTAAATAATACTTTTTTGCGCTTTTAACTTTGCTTACTTTTGCGATCCTGGTCATAAAAAGTAATGATCATTTTTATGTCTAAATTGAGATGTATTGAAAGAGGGTTAGTTCTGATAAGTAAAGAATTATACCACCTTTTTTGCATAATTACTTTTTTTGACTATTTCTTCTATTTTCACTCGTTTGAGAATTTAACAAAAGAAATATTTCTTGTATACAAAGTGAGTTAAAGCTCGGATCCTTAATTTTCTCATTAAAGTTAAATCGAACACCCTATCATTGAATGACTATGATGTTTCGATAGATATTTATCGGCTCTTTTATTTTTGTTGACCCTTGCCTATGCCTAACTTTATATCACTGCGTTTTAACAATTCATCTCAGCCTCAAGTCTATATCAAAGTGATTTTACGATAATTTTTCGTCAAACACAATTAAAACAGCAATAAAAATATCGGTAAATGTGAAAATTGATAAACGCGAATGTAATTGTAATATACTGCGAATGTAATGTGGACAGGTTTAAGTTTAACCATATACATTTATAACATTACGATAATTTTATTCTTACACAGTACAAGCAGCTTATTAAGATATGTGTACAACGTGGCAGTAGATGTCCTACATCTAAGTAGGTACATCGTAAATTGATATTTACATGTACCTATCAAACGAGGTTTGAACTTTTTGGGAGCACAACGAGTACATATTTGTTTGCAGATCATCCTCATGCTTTTGTAATACCCATACCAACTGTAAATAATACGCGACTTTCCTACGCAAGCCGTTTATGTAACCGATACCTATTAACACACTTTGCCGGATTGCGGTTTTTCCGAAGAACGTAGTTGTACTAAACAGTAAACTTACTCAGATATACCAGTGATTTTTTCTTATTTGTTTACACTTACGGTGGTAGTGGTGCCTATGAATTACGTGAATATCTAACGGTAAATTATGCAGATATGTGTTTGTGTACGTGTGTGAATATCTATTAATTACCGTACATTTTATCGCATACGAGCGCATGTGCAAATATTTCGTAATTTCAAGGTTTGTTTTTCTTCCATGAGTATACTGTGCAGTTGTAAAAAGTTCAGCGGCCCCATTTTCCAAGATAACCCAGTAGATTTTTTTAGGAATTTCACTTCAAAAGATTAAAAAGGTTGAAGCTACAAGAAGGTGCATTTATTACTCATGTTTTTGATTTGTATGACGACACGGTAGATTCATAAATTGTAAATTCTTCTAACAGTAAATGCGATAATGATTACATTGCCAGATAAATGCTACAAGAATTTTATCCCAAAATTTTGTATGACAATATTTCATTGATGTAAATCGAAGCTCTTCTTTTACGTATATGTATTTTTTACTTGAATATGTCATACGATTTATTTTGTTCACTTACTCAATCAAAAAGCTTCTAATCCTAAGCTTAGTATTATTCTTCAGACACTTTCATTTTTACTGGAAAATCACCAACCAATGACTTATCTGTCTATGTCCAGGAGTCATCCTATATTATTTAATAAGATTGCCTAATCGAGCCCTTGATTTGATGCTATGCGCTTTAAAACACCTCATCACAAGTGGAATGTTGAGTGGCACCAGTGCCACAGTTGTAAGTATTTTGGTCGTTTGATATGCTGAATAACTGGAAATAATTTTCCCAGTACTAGAGTAATATGTCCTAATCACATCGAACTTTGTCTTCGTACCTTCTGCGTTATGGAGGGGGTACCAATTTAACGGATGTGCGTGGGAAAAGGATTGAAGGACGATAAAAAGGAGTACTAATCAAAGGGGATTAATTCTTAGCGATAATAAAACATTTGTGTGGGGAAAAAGGTCAAGTAATAAATTGGTTTATGTCTTCTGCTTTTTTCGCTTTGCATATTTTAATTGCATTAAATTATCGGTAGAATGTAACTTAAACATTTTTTTTCAATAAAACATTATCATCTATATGCAATCATTACTTATTTCTTAATTAGGGGTTGCTCAGTATTACAAATGAATCCATCGTTCACGTAAATGACAGTTTTCTTCCAAATAGTAGCAAATACATTAACTATGTATATGTATTTCTGTTTTGTTGGTTAACTTCAGTTAATGTAACTTAATTACCAAAATTAATTTTGACTTTCTTCCAAATGGAACGAAAAAAAAAAACTTGCTACACACTGTAAAAACTAAAAAAATTAACTAGGTAAATATAAATAAAAAAAAAATTCAAATTCCAACTACTAATTATAATTAGTGGTAGATTACCTATTGATTACTGGTTGAAAAAGTTACCATAAGGTTAACGAAACGATCGTAGCAAATAAAATAAATGTAAAGGAGAACTTAAAAAGTTTTACTCTCATTCCGACCTTTAAACCCAAATTTAAAAATGTCACAAAATCACAGATATATATGTATTTCAGAAACCACTGTGAAGATGGCGCTTTTTTGAGGATTTTAAATATATCCCCGTCTTACATATATTTTACGCTTTATGTTGTGAATGAGATGATAAGTGTACAATAATAGCATGACACTTGAACATCTCCCATTGTAAAGCGAATAAAAAAATTGCCGATAGCTTGCTGTAGCAATAAAATATTATTAACCAAAAGGCAATTCTGTTTTGGCTCAATATAATTTTCTTGTTTAACACAACAAAAATAATTATTTTGAAATAACAGATTTAACTTAAAATATTTGTTTAACGTAACAGCTTCTGCTTTTTTTTTTTTTAGTGGATTCCTTTGGCAGATTAAGCACGAAATAATTGTTTTTTTACCCAGAACACTTTTTGCTTTAACAATATTGAATATTTAAAATAAAATTACCTTGATTGTTAAAACTATAATAAGAATATTGTCAAATTTATATAATTTAATATGTAAATCTTTTTCCCTCAGTGTAGTTGCTTTAATAAAGAAAACAGCAATGTAATATTATTAAACGAACAATTACAGTATAGCACGCCACCTATCTTCACATATCTAACTTAACACCACAACACACATACATGCAAAAACATAATAATCATTTAACGGATTTTTCGTCATATAAAATAACTTATTAAACAAAATCCATCCATATTTTACATTACATTTTATTATACTTATTACATTAAAATATGTTAAATGAAATTCATATCCTATTTTAACAAATACGTACATCTCAACAAACACACACATACATTTTAAGACATTTACACACACACTCAAATAGAAAAAAAAATTATTTACATTTAAAAAGATTTCACAAAACGGAACACACATTTTATTCTAGTCCGTTTTCACATACAAATTTGCTATTTTCTACAAGCCCATTACCTATCTGTGCGGGTTTTTTATTCAGGTTCTCTTCTTCTTAGGCTTTCCACAAAAAAAATTCTTTTCCAAATCTAATATTTTTATCGATTTCTTTACTACCTATCACTGATAAAAATGTATGAAAATTCAGTTGGAATTTCACATTGATTTATATCTGAGAAGTTATATTTTGTGACATAAAAGCTCATAATTCCCAGTAAAAAAATTATAATTAATAGTAAAAGTTCATGCATGGATCAATTGTCAATTTTTACCATTGATCAGTGCATGATTTTTTTGTTCATGATCCTTTAAACGAAAAGTTGCAGCAATACATAAATATTCAGTATCCAGGGGCAGTAATTTTCCTGTTAGATGGCATAAAAATTCATAATTTGTATAAAAAATTATGCACGGATCTGTGGTATAAAAATTGCTATTGAACCGTACATGATTTTTTCTTTCAGTGTACTCATGTTTCGCCAACATATAACACAACTGGTTCTCTGATTTCGTAACCTTACTTTTTGTCCTTAATACTCTTGATAATGCCTCCATCGTTTTTTTTTTCCTTTAGGATTCTCTTGTGTATTTCCCATTCTTATTGTTTTCTTTCTTTGATATTATCGTTACACCTAAGTATTCAACTGGTTAGCTTTTTCAAATTTGTACACTCTTTCTTCTAAATTGAACTTGGCATGTAAGAAGATGAATCGAATAATTGATGTAATTTAATTTGTACGATTCCTCACTAGTTCAATTGGTAGAGCGCTCGTCTAGTAAATCAGATGTGTATGTTTAAACCCTGCGCGAGGAAAAAAGATCTCTTAATTTATTATAGTAATTTGCAGAAATACATTAAATTTCGTTAATGAACTTGGCGTATTTGTTTGGATCTGGATGATTGATTACATTTATTCTTATTTCCATGTATTTTCAATCAAAAATAGAAAAAAAAAATTTCCATTGTTGATTTGTGGTCTAAATTTGTTTGCTTCTTCTTCGAATTTCATGAAAGCCTCCTCAAATTCTATTTTGGATCGTGTTATCAGGAGTACGTTTTCCGCATATGCAATGCACCACACTTCATGATCTTACTGCCTCTTAGTATTAAATTATTTCCAATTCTAAATTGTTCTGACCTACTGCCATCTATCAATTTTTTATTGCCTATATCTCTTAGTGTCATTTTCAGATGCTTTATTATTTGCTTTTTGAAACTTTTGGTCTTACCAGTGCTTCGAATAATCTTTCTCAAAAGATCGAGTCATATGCCTGTTTGAAACTAATAAGAAGCATATTATGCAGATCTAAGTTTTGTTTATAACTGGTATTTTGGATTTGTTTTAATGTTTTAACTTCCCATCTCTAATGCCTGAAAATTTTGTATTCACTCATGATTTTATCTTGATATTTCTTTAGTCTTTTCCGCATTAACCTTGAAAAGATTCTGCGTATTATGTCTAAAAGTATAGTTTCTCTGTACCTTTGTATTGTGTCTTCTCACCTTTCTTGTAAAGTGGCTAAATAAGTGTGTTAATATTTTTGAGCATCATTTCTTCTTTCCACACCCATTGTATTTATTTTCCATTGCAATTTCTATACCTTACTTTTAATGCTTCTGCAGGAATCCCACTTTCTCCTGCACTTTTTTTGTTGTTTAACCCTTCTCTAACTTCATATATTTCTTGCTTTGTGGTTTCTTCTACTTGTTCTTTATTACCAATCCTTATTTCTGCAGTTTCTTGTGCTCGTTACTGCTCTTCTGCTTCGCTTAACAAGTCATTGAAATTTTTTTAATTGGTTCTTCAGCTGCATTATCTTTTTTCCGTACATATTTTTTGCAATTCTTCTCTTCTATTCGTAATGATTTTTTTGTTTTTCCTGTTTCATTTCGGTAATTTTTATTTTCGTCTTAATTCAACACACTCAACAAGGATTAGTGAAAGAAAATTTTTCAAGTTGCTGTACTTTGAGAATGAATGAAATTAGATACTTAAAAATGCTTTGATTCAATTTTTTGTTTATCAGTTTTGATTGTCATTTATTTTACCATTGAATGAATACTTCTCATCACCTAAGCTTCGTTGCGCATACATCAATTTGTTCGTTAGATACGTAAAAAATCATTCTTTTAGTAGCAGGAAGGAACTTGCATACACATCAATTTTTATTGTTAAAGAAAACATATGTAGAGAATGTACCTGTATGCAACTGGGCTAATTCGCATAGCTATACAAGCTGAAATACTATTTAACAATTCATACTTCAAATTTTGCCAATAATAAATGACCCAATCTTTTTTTAGCACTCGTATATCAATGTCGTTTGATTGAATTAGTTGAGTAAACAAATATTTAAATATCTATAAGTAGGTATAAATATGTAGGTACATATTTCTGTCCATTAAAACCTATTCATTAGTCATTTTGCTAAATTACCTTGCAAAGTAGTCTGAGCAAATGATATATCATGTCAGTTTTACAAACAGTAGTCCGCTCCAGTTGGAGCATACATAGAATGCGTGTGTCAATGGTAAGGCTAACTTTACTCGAACACCTGTTTTGCATAATTATAATGTGCTATAATTAAATTACATCAGCAGTTACTGTGATTGATTTTGAAGGCAAGTGGGTGCATGCGATTCTAATATAAACTCACTATCAGAGCAATTGGGTTATTTTTTTATTGGGAAAACTGGTTGGAAATTTATTTAATTATGTGTTCAAGTATATAATTTATTGATTATGAGATATAGAGAAAAAAAAAACGTTTATTAGGCAAAAATACTGCATAAATGATTGATAATGCTAGATAGTATTAGGAGAGGAGAAATGACACAAAAACAAAAGAGCATCGCACAACCAGCATGTTTTTAAATGGGTTTTTTGTTTTCAATGTTTCTGAAAGAACTTAAAATACACATGTTATCACGGATTATCAATATGATCATTCTAATTATATTTTCGTTTATGAATATTCCTATAACCTTAGAAGAAGAGTTTTATATTAATAATGTATAATTTAGTTTTTGTTCGTTCATTATTAATTTATTTGAACTCATCCATTCATTAGTTGTTGAAGCCATGGAATTTATTGCATCATTATTTGCTGGTTTAACTCAATTGACATTATTCGCATACAGTAGTATATTTTCTACACTTTTCAGAGTTTTTGACAAGTCATTTACACATATCAAAAATAGTGAGAGACCCAGAACAGAGCCCTGTGTTTATGTGTTATGGTACTTTTATTTGACAATTGTCATGTTCTTGTTTAGAACTAACGACAAATAAAATTATTATAAAATAGCTATCAAATATTTATCTATTATTTGCCAGATAAATATTTTTTATGAACTATTATCATAACAGTTTCCCCATTGCATGCATAGTGAAAAATCCGCATAGTAATATTTACACTTCACTGTTGGACGAAAATTGCAGTAAGAATTTTAAAACAACGTCGCTGCAATTGTATATACCATAGCTAATTGAAGCCCAATCTTCTAGGAAATATTCTGAAATGTTTTACAATGTTTTACAACTAGCAAATATAATAAATTGCATATGATGAAGTGGAAAAAAAGTTATAAACGAGAATTTTTGTACTGGGAAACTTTATAGCACTAGAACACTAGTTCACGGATCGAAGTAATAATTAATTGAAAGGTTAGATAAGAGTAAATAAACTCGTTCATACAGTAATTTAATATATGATTACTAGTTTCGGCTTTTAACAGCCATCTTCAGATCAACGTCAATAGGTAAAATTGTCAATCATTAAGTTAAAAAAAAAAAACGAAACATTCTGATTTCCGCTAATGTTAAGAAGGACGTCGGTCTGCCAAGATTTTGAACATGCCTCGACATTTACGAATTGCTGTTTCTGAAGCAAGAAAGCTAATATAGTAAGACGTGCATCCGGTTGTCGACATGGCAGTAATTATATTCGCCAACTGCCAATATCTTCGACATCCCTCAAGATGTACCTGTTGACGTTGAGATAATAATTGGTATAAAAAGCGATCATATTATTTTGTCACTTCTAGTTTATTAATTTAACAAACCCATTAATTTCACTTAACCAATAAGTGCTCTTAAATTAACAAAGTGGATATTATTAAGAAATAAGGATTACGCTAACCATAGTTATAGTTAATTTAATGTAGTTATTATGTTTAAGTTTTAAGTTACTTTTTTCCAAACCTAGCTCACACTTTGAGATCAGAATACTTGCTTATCACTTATCTAAACATTATTATTATTATGGCCAAGTTTTCTACGCATATAGTTATATTTAATAGCTATGTGTTACAGCCATTGTTATAGAGATGGCGCTCCTCCTATCTCACTCGAACACGGATAAAATGTTGATTTATCGCATTTACCAGAAAAACATCGTATACCGGCGAAGAAGAGTTCTCAAACGTCACATACAGAACAAAATAAATTAATGAGATCAAAACTTCTCAAATTAAGGACCTTTATTCCTTGATTCAACAGTCCAGTTTTACGCTACGCAAAATCCTATTGAAAATTCAGTATTGCATTTGCGACAAGTTATACAAAAAGAACATGGTGATATTACTTATAGTTAGAAGTATTATTTCTAGGCAAAAGAAATAAAGTAACCCTCCTGTGGGTTCCGGGTCACACAAGAGTGGAAGGAAACGAAATAACGGATAACCCCGCAAAAAAAGGGGCTGGAATGCCTTTCATAGGGCCTGAAACCCTTTGCGGGTTAAGTAGCAGTAACAATACTGAAGAAATAAAAAATGGAAATGGAGCAGAGAAAATCCAGTTACTGGGAAAATCTCCAGGGAATGAGGCAAAGTAAAATTCTTCTGGGAACCTATAACCAAAAGAGGTTTACAGAATGCATCAACCTGAGTAAGAACAATGTTCGCATATTAACAGGAATACTTTCAGGTCATTGTAAACTGAAAGGACACCTGAGTAAGCTTGGATTGGAAAAAGATCCTGAATGCAGATTTTGTGGGGAACAGGATGATAACATCCTATTCCACTCCTGCTCAACAACTGCGGTAGCACTATGCAACCCGAGGCATTTGTATCCTGGGTGCATGTGAAAATCGAAGAGGGACACTTACCTAGACTGGGGCCCTCTGACATCCTACACTTTCTAAAAGGAATAGGATTGGAAGGCCAGCTGTAAAGCAGCAAGAATAGGGGACACAATAGATCTTTTAGGTCGCAGTGTAACACCACCCTTCTATTACATACATACATACATACATCATTTCCAAAAGTAAAATACCTGCACAGTTTTAGGGGCACAAAATTGTGCCCCTAAAACTGCCCAAATTCGTACAGGAATTTTACCGAATTTTTTATTATCTTAATTATTATCAACATACAAGTTTGATGATGTTTAGAACACCTTTGACATTTGTATTACAGTGCAAGTATTTGTGTATACAGCAAGTATATACATGTTTTATTATTAATTTCTTTATCATTAGTACAGTTAGCATCCAACTTTATCAATTCAAATGTTCGAAGGATATTTTAGATTTTAGATTATCAGCTTCTGTATGAGTACGTGCAGGCCTATCCCACCTTCAAAAATATTTAGGACAATTAAATTCTGTATGTGAAAATGTAAAATTTATTGCGAAAGGATATTATATGAACTTAAATTATATGTAAATGTCAAATCGCTTTGTACTAAACGCATGTTCCTGAAGGTTACGCAAATGACGACGTGTGTATGACTCTTCAATGTTAAAATGTCGAAATTAAGATCGTTACAGTCTACAATGTACTTATTTCAAGTTTAAATTTTTCTAATTTCACAGAAGATTATAAAAGTAATAAAATACTATTTCTAAGTAGGTATATAATGTTTACTTATATTATAGTTAGAAATTCTTCATGGTCATAATACCGAAGGAATGCTAAGAATGTGACCTTCTTAAAGTACTAATATACATGTATTACGTTTCTCGATGTGTGTAACTTAAAATACCATTTTTAATTGGAAACATTTCGATTTTGATTAATTTAAAACTATTTTTTTACTCACCTTGAAAAAGATTCCCAGATAGTACCTCTTTTCACCGAGTTTCAGCAAAGGCATCGTCCACCTGTTGATTGTCGGTAGAGGTTCGTCTATGCAGTTTGTACATTCGCCTGCAAAAAATGCATGATTTTATGTTTTCCTTTATATTTTACACATGCTTATATGAACAACTAGGAAAGCGGTTTGAATACAGTTATATATAGACTATTCGTCATTAATTAATAACAGAATTGGATATAATGAAAAGGTTATCATGTGCAAATCTGCGACTTTCCAGCTAGTAAACTGTGTTGGATTTCCATAATAGATAAGCCTCAGGAAGACGCTCGAAAATGCGTGTATAAAAAAGAAAACTTGTTTGGCATCTACTAAGTTGTTATAATCGTGTAAAGTACGAAATATATTCTTGGTTAATAAATTAACTGGTTTGACTACCTATACGCAAATCTTAGAAAATAGGGATTGGCGCTGAAAATAATACCAAATAAAAATAAAAATTCTTCAAATTTTCACATTTTCTAAATAGTGCAGGAAATTCTTATGGAAATATACACAAAATGTTTGCTTTTATAATTAATTAGAACTGGATATTTTTAGACAATATTGCAGGAAATAAAAATATCTTTATTAGACGTTTATTGAAAATTAAAACAATTCGTGTTTTTTTTTACGAAACAAGAAGCATATAATCGATTCTTCTAATTAATTATGTTTCGGTAATTAAAATTATCGCAGCAACATTCACTCACGTTTTCTGTTTCACAATTTATTTCTTGCTTGAATTGGTGGATCGTACCGAGACATTCTACAAAAAATTATTACAGAAATAATACTGAGATAGACTAAAGTCTTGCATCAGATTTAAAGAAGGATATAACTAAAAAGGGAAAGGGTTAGATCATCATGAACTGTGCAAGCACAATATAATAAGCACGTGTTGTCTGGACGCGCGCAGGCGACGCGAGAATGTATTCTGAAATAATTTTAACATTATTATTTTCATCTTAATAATATATTTAATGCGTTCGTATTTCACTAAACATATAAATTAACTAAGTAGATAGATTTTTGTTATATTTAGTAGAAGATGTGATACAACGCTTGTAATGCAAAAAAAAATAATATATAAATATGTAATATCGTATCTAATTTGGTTATTTATAGTCTTAACAAATACTTAATTTTGTGCTACAATTTCTTTTGTAATCGATAATAATGGGTGGTATACATAAAACGTAGTAGATGCCAATGCTTCAAGCATGTACAATAAGTTACTGAAGTTTATACCACACTAATGAAGCATTTACTAGAACAAGGTACTACGCTTTAGAAGTATCTAGTGGTTTAGTAGTATTTACTCCATTTTAAGTGAAGTTGGTTAGGACCACTGCAAATTAAGTGTTTTTTTAATGAGTACCAGCTTTCATGAATGTGCATCGTAGAAAGGTATATAAACAAGGAAGGTATAATGATAATATATATCGCAAATTATTTAATTAATTATCATAAGTTGTGCAATTTTATAATATATGCATGGCGCTTCTTGTGGTTCGATAGTTTGACATCTTTCTGGAACCTTGCTCCACTATTTCACTAAAAACTGTATAATTGCAATCACAAACATACTTGAACGTGTATTACGAATCTTATTTTACCTTTTAACCAACGTTAAATTACCTCAAATCGCTGTTATTACACGAATTTGGTCCAACCAAAGTACGCGTTCCCGAAAAGACATCGCTCTATAAATCGCTCTATAAATAACGCGTGTCTATCCTATTTTAGGGTTCGAACTGTAAGAGGAAACATGTATGAAGCCTTTCCGACATAAACCCCACGCCCAGAGTGGCACCTCAGTTTAGCAACCATCGCAAAATACCCCAATTGTGAAACTGAGCAATCCCATCGACGTTTCTGGGATTGCAGTGACGTTCGTTTCGCAGGCCCACTACGATCTAAATTTCGGAGACCCCTCTCCTTTTTTCGTACTTTTATCGATAAACGACGATATTCCTATTCCCGTGCATTTTCCGTAGTATTTCCCTTTTAATCGCTCCCGTTTCGAAAGCCTTTGTCGTGGGACATTTTTTTACGAAATTTACACACGTTAAATAGGGTTAAAAACGCCCTCTGTCGGAAACTGGCGTAGGAGCAAACTTTATTAAGTATTGATATATATGTCTAATTTGTAATAAAATCAAGTTACTTCTTTAATTTGGTCTTTCGGTTTCCACAAACAGAAAAAATGTAGAGTGGGTTGTAAACTATTTTCTTGATGACCATGATGGTCTCGCAGGAACAAGAGGTAGAGCCTAGTCGCCCACTCGAAAAATGGAAGTCTTTTTGAGAAGCTCAGGTGATTTTAGCAAAGTAATTGTAAAATTTGGAAGGAGTAAGGGTTTAATAACATCTTTGGGGTAAATGAAGAATAGCCCGGCAGCCCCGATGATCAAAATTCTGGACTGGATGGGTGTAAAATGACTCCAGAATCACGAAAATGTGTTTACTTTTCCGCGCTGACCATGCCTTTTACACTTTTTTCTTAAAAAAAGATGCGATTTTCAGGTTATGTCAGCACAAAAAACACGTCAAAATCTTGAAAAAAACCCGCATTTATCAACCAATAACTGTTATAACCGAGTCCTAAAATATTTCAACTAACGTCTTTTCTTGAAATAACACCTTTTCATGTAATAGTTTTGTCAAAAAAGAATACGTTTGAATTTGAAATAAGTGCTCTTAGACTAGTGTTTGTTGGTACGTTGGTCATCACAAAAGTGTCACAGGTTCGCGGTGTTGTCTGGATTATCAGAAACTGTGTCGAACAAATATGGCATGGATAAAAACACGCTGTGTTTCTGAGTTGGGAACTCATTTAAGGGGAATTGCCGCTCGATACGGTTGGACTTTCAGTGATTCGGACGAGAGATAATGTTGTTTGCAGTGCCATTTTTTTGTTAATCTTTTTTTTATTTTTACATTTAAACTAATACCTTCTAATACATAACCTGCATATAATACTTGGCGTTATCAAGGCACAGTTACAGACAAACAACCGTGATCCTGTGACACCTTTGTGATGACCAACGTAACCAACATCAAAACCCTAGTCTAAGGACAACTTATTGCGATTTAACCGTATTCTTTTTTTGGACAAAAATATTACATGAAAAGGTGTTATTTCATGAAAAATAAAGTAGTTTAAACAATTTAGTACTCGGTAATAACAGCTATTGGTTGAGAAATGCGTCTTTTTTTTTTAAGATTTCGACGTGTTTGGGGCGGTGACATAACCTGAAAATCGCATCTTTTTTTGAGAAAAAAGTGTAAAAAAACATGGTCAGCGGGAAAAGTAAACAACTCAATCGTGATTTCTGGAGTCATTTTACACCATCCAGTCCAGAATTTTGATCATCGGGGCTGCCGGGCTATTCTTCATATTTTCCAATCTTTGTTGTGGCAAGTGATGCCCACACCCGAGTACAGTAAATCAGTGCTGCGAATCGAAACCGGGTTTAAGTGAAACCGCTTTTGGATGTAGCGTTTCTAAAATGTTTTGAAACGGTATTACAAATTTTTCACTGTCACGTAGAGCGATAATTAATAATTCATATATCTAATTTTGAGAGGTATAACTGTAAACTCTTAAATTTTCAAATAAAATCGTGAATAACGCCTGTGTTAAAAGAATATTATTAAGAACATTTGGTGTGTGTCAAGATAGAAGGGGATTTGTTGTGTATTAACAACATATTTTTGTATTTACAATACATACCTACTTTCAAAATGCAAAATAATAACTATTTTCTCTGAAGACGGCAAAATGTTCATTAAATAATTAAACAATCCCCAAATTGCATAACAGGTATACTAATATTAAATATCATTAATGTCACAATAAAAAAGAATTGTAAACATTTCAAAATAGATTTTAAAAACCAATTTTTACTGAAGACCGATTAACCGGTTTTAGTGAAACCGGTTTAAAAAAAAGGTCAACCAAGATTTTGACAGCACTAGTAAATACATCATTTCAGTAATAGATACTTCTGTTGTGCCATACAGTGTAGTATGTTCAGCTCAGCTGCAGCAGATACTTCTATGTAAAGGCAAATGCTACAAAGTAAATACTTTTTTGTGAAGCAATAGCATTTACTACGTTTTATGCATTCCACCCATTGCCTTGTAAATGGCTATGTAAATAGAGATGAGCTTAAGTAGACATAAATATTTGAAATCATCAACATACATGAGATCTTAGGAAGTAATTTGGGAATATATTTTTTATAATTATTAAAGAAAAAGATGATATGTGGACAAAAGGAAAATTTAATACTTTGATTTGTAGCCAGAATTGTGTAATTAATTAATAGTTTACTGAAATTTCGGCTTTGCATAATTAAAACTAAGTTATGTCGCAAAACGACTTGATTGATTGTAATTTAGATCCTCAAAAAATAATATATTTTTTTAATGTGCATGTTAATTTAAGTTTCGGATTTACTTAAATGTAAGTAAAAGAAAATTTGTGTTATTTTGTTAACGAATTCGAGCATACATCAAACTAAAACATAAATGTAAGCACATACGATTAAACTTCGTATGTGTTTATATTTTTGTTGCAGAATATCAATATTGCAATTCATAATTGCAAATTCGTGGGCAAGTGCATTGCTTTCATTTCTCATTTATTTCAATTAATCTAAAATCTACAGCAGGCGTATTAATTGTTGTGACTGATTGAAACACAATAAAAGGCGTAGCAAAAGTAAATTAAAAACATTTTACACCAACAACAAAGATCAGAGTTACTGATGCACATCTTTCAATTCGTTCCGCATGTTTTGATTAATTCTAAGATATGTGAAATGTAACATCTTTCTCAAATTAAATGCAAGTCTAAGCTCTACAAATCTTCAAATGCTTATGCAACCAAAACTACAAGTACCTACTCCACACTTTGCGATATATAATTCAGATTGTTTTCCAATCATTTTTAATTAACGTGTAAGTGTACTCTATTTTCGGTTGCATAATAATCAAAAATTTATTGGAATTAGATTCGCATTTAATTTGAGGAAGGTAGTACGTACAAGGATATGTCGTTCAAGAACGAGACGTTCTAAATAAATGAACTCACAGATACGCAGACACGACTGCAATTCGCCTTGGAACTGTATGACTGATAATGAGTCATACTGAATTCGGGAAAGGATTCGTTGCTTCTTCTCATAATGATCCGGATCCATCAGATTACCTTGTCTTGAACGACATATCCCTACTATGTAGTATTGATCTATTGATAGTTCAGTATCTACGCTATTGTATCTAAAGTATATATGAATATTTCTTGGAAATGTTAAAAAAAATAATTTAAAAAGGAGTACCTCTTTATTAAGATAAAACAAAATTGCAAAAAAAAACTACAGTGGTTTTTTTTTTTTTTTTTTTTTAGGGGTGGTAACGCCTAAGCTATATGATTAGCTTATCAGGCCCCCTCAGAGCCAAATCTCCTCCCTAATCAACATTACGACCGCGGAAAAAAACCGATTATCGTAAGTTGACCAGAGCGAGATTTGAACCCCGGACTCCGCACTGATAGCCAAGCGTGCAAGCCACTCGACTACCAGCCAGGCGTCCTCACAAAATTACGTAAGAAGTTCATTACTGCAACTTTAAAAACGAACAGGATAGTAGCTTTCTTATGAAGAAAATGAATAATAATAGTTCGTCATAATAATTAATAAACTCATAAATGTGATGTTCATCAGGATGTAGCAAGAAAGAAGAGATAATATAAATAAAAATATATCAACTACATACATGCATATGTAAGTTTCGGTGTAATAAGGTATCTGACAAAAAATCTATTTGACTTAGATAAGACCTGTTTTAAATACTTAAAAATGTGTAGAATAATACGCAATAATGTTTTTAAAAACAGATTTAATGCTAATTTATTCAAAACAACGAAAAGAAAAAGTAAGTACTACAAAAATCGAATTATTTCTTGTTGCTTCCAAAACTTTTAACGCGTTTTTTTTGTGCCTAGTTTTCGTATACTATGTACCTTTTTTTAAACAATATTTTTGTATAATAGATTTTAATCCTAAGCAAGAATAAAGTGATGAAAAAGTTTCTTTCTGAACAGAGATAGGAATTCGTACTTGTTAACACTGTACAGATAAATTATTATAAACAGAAGCAATCTAGTCCGTGAAACAATTCTTAAAGGATTGTGCAAACTGCATTGGTGGAGTATGTGAGCTTTTAAATCTAATATTCAAACTATAGACGTCCATTCTGCAGCATACTTTATTAAGTAGATAAGATGGCTTTCCCATTGTGGAATAACATAGCTGCTGCGTGAAGTTGTTGGCCTCTCATGTTTAACCATTTCAATTCTGGCAGTTTATGCAATAAGTATGCATCAATTTTGAAACTCTTGCAATTTTCGGACGCAAAATTTTAAATAAAAGGACTATACATGGGTAATACTTATTAATTTGTTTGAGAAAGAACTGAACTCTTACACAATAGCTGTTTTTAAATTTCAATATATATATATATATATCTTTTTTTTTAACGTACTTTGAAATGCTAATCATAAAAATAGTGTTAGATAAGATCACGTCGATTAAAAAACTTACTTTTAAACTTGAATTCGACCTTTAAAACGTATCTCATGAAGCTAGTTTTTTTTTCTGCTGCAAATTGCAACACAAAAATGAATATGTGACATTATTAATACTGTTTCGTTGACGATTGCTGTAAAACGAATCAATTTCTGTTATCATTTCGAGCATAATTTGTACTCCCGTAATTAATTGAACTCTTATACAGGGTGTGCCATTTATCTGCCATCGGCTGATCATGCTTTACTATTAACCACTTAATCGAAAGAAGTTAAGCAAAAGTAACTTAAGATTCTGTGTTCCATAACTAAAAATTATTTTAACATAGCAGGGTGCTGAACGTACTGTATATTATTAAATTTTTGAATTTCTTGACTCAACACAAATCATAATTATCTAACGTACCCTACGACAAGACTTGATACTTTTTGGAATATTAGGTAGAACTTTTTTAAAAAGATGTTCGCACGATATTATTAACCAAAAATAATAGCTTCCTTAACTATTTTCTAACAAATTTTTGGCAACAACTTAACGCACCTATAGATGAAACAATGGATACAAAATGGAGAGTGTCTGTTTGTAAAGTTTTTTTTGCCCTATTTTGGCAGATCAAGTAACTTATATGATCTTGGATATCGAATTCAATTAGACGGAAATTAGATGGTCTGGAAAAATTCTATTCGAAGCATTTATTTACGGAATGTCAACTTTCAAATAGATTTTAAATTCTGTAAACGTTTGTTTGAGATCTTAAAATGGTTTTTGTTGAGGATAAAAGGATGCTAATTTATCTCAATAATCAAATTGCTTTTTTTTAACTATATGGAGTTTCAATATCAGAGTTAAATGATTCACTACTAAACGAATGTAATTTAGTAGAAAGAAAGATATTTTTAAACGGAGAAAACGTAATCTGTTAAGATTTTGTCTCTCTATATTGTTTAAATGTAAGACGTTTGTGGGACAAGTGTTCATAATCGGAGATATTCTGTTACTCTTTAGTATTAACTATAGACCCCTGTTGTGCAAGAATGCATTACATTTTAATTTAGTAATTTTGGAGTTATTTATAAAATATATACTTAGTGTGTTTAAAGATTAATATGTAAATATATTGCTGTGGCACTTTCTAGGGGAAAGTGCAATCCTTCCGCACGAAAACATAGTTTTGAATGTTGAACAGGATCCACATCCACAGGGTTGAAATTTAGTTGCAGCGGAGATGTTATTTGGAGGGGGGAGGGGGAGTCTTATATATATGCTTGTGGCTTTGATGGGAAAGAACGAGAGGATAATGGATTGGTCTGGACGATTCTTTTGTATTGGCTTCTATAGATGAAGTCTAGGATTTTTCTGCAACCTTTTAGAAATGGAAGAAATAAATGACCTTTTAGACGTTCCAAATGTAAAAAATAAAGAAACTTAACTGTCTATGCAACCTGTAGGTCCCGCTTAATAATAATCAGTGATTTTTATTGCAGATATATACATTTTCAATTAATGGGGAATGAAAATGTGTTTTTTTCCAGATTTCGAAATTTTACAGAGGTTGTCATTTTATTATTTCTGTAACTTAATAATAATAGTTTACCGTTAGGCGACACCAGTTGACGTCTGGTAATTATTTGTGTCATATGCAAGACATATGTAATTTAGGGGTCAATAAATATATTGTTGTGGTATATTTTATAAATAAAATAGTAAAGTTAATGCTAATGCACAGCTCTGAGACCTCGACGCTAACCGAAAAACATAAATCCAGAATTAATGCCATGGATATGAGATTCTCAAGAAAAGTAGAAAATAAAACGAGAAGAAATAGAATCAGGAATGAGAAAATAAGGGAAGAATTGGGAATGATACCAATACGAATGAAAATAGACGAAGGACAGCTAAGATGGTATGGACATATTTGTCGAATGTCAGAAGAAAGAATAACTAGATGAGATAAGGGAAGCAATGATTGAGAAAGAAATGTATTAGCATGAGGCAAGAGAAATGACAAAAGACCGGAAAAAGTGGAGATAGAAGATAAGTGCAAGAAATTAACTTCAACTTCGAAATGACCTTACACCTAACGGTAGAAAGGTTTTTAAAGGAATAAAAAAATATATTTTGGTTTTTAATATTAAGCAGGTACACAAGATTCAAATTTGGTTGCAGCAGGGGTTTTATTTGGGGATCAAATGCGTGTGTTCTTGACGGGAAGTAAAAATGTTGCTATAGCTAAGTGGCCTATTTGACATGAATAAATGTCAGGATTAATTCTGACAATTTGATATACTATAGCCGTATTCTTTTCACCGTCTCACTTAGCTTGTCTGAGTTTTGTGAGTTAAGCTACGAGCTACTCATTACGAATGATCAAACCAGCCGACTAACTGCGTTTCTAGAGAGTAGTTCGTAGCTTAACTCACAAATCTAAGACAAGCTAAGTCAAACGGTAAAAAGAATACGGCTTATATCTAGTATGTGAACTCACCCAACTGAGATTTTTGTTAACTGTTTTTGTTTTGAGAATTATTACGTAAGTTTGTCAATTAAGACGTCATAAAAATTTATGTCAAAATATTATAATAATATATATTTGGGGCAGAAATTTTGTAATTAGTTCTAATGATATCACAAGATATGTAAATCGAAATAGAAATAAAAAGTGGAATAGAATAATTAATATGTCAAGTGTTTTCTAGTAAGTGAACTTATATCCGACGGAGTTATTATATATATTTTTTTCTTTTTAGTTAGTCAAGCCTGTTAATTTGGATGTAAAATTGTAAATGATGTCCTGCAAATTAAAAGCGCGATAATTAAATTATTTCAAATCAACATAGTGTATCGTAACGGGTGTTCATTTAAAAGGTCAGATTTTTAATAGAATAACAGCGAGAAAGAGAAGTCGTAATTTGGTTCTTGTGCATTCTTCTTGTCAAAATAAAATTATTCTGACAGTTGTAATAATTTTATTTTGACAAGAAGAATTTTGACGTTTCCCATTTTGATCGATGAAAGGTCAAGACATACCTTAAATCTCAAATTATTTTACACATTTGATGATGTTTTTAAATGAACACGCGATACAATAAACTATAGATTGTTTACGTTAAGAAACGATACCGAGATATATAACATTAAAATACAGTTTATCGTACTCTTATGAATGGTATATTTTATGATAAACTTAATTTCAACTGAGTATTTTTACGTTTATTATAGCGGATATAAACCAATATTAAACGTTTATTCTACGATTTTGTGTAACATAAACACATATTTAGTGCTTATAGCGTGGGCAATCTATGGTTTATTATCCTATTGACACAAACCAAAATTAAGCAATTATTTGACGTTTATGGTGTTGCTTGAACTACTAAATTGTAGAAGATTTTAGACATATACCTGGAGGTGAATCGTTTTGTACTGACGCTGGCTCTTTACGGCCGTTACCATTGCTATTAAAAGATGTAGCACAAATCGCGCCGCCCAAGAGGCAGCACAGCATCGTCGTCACTTTCAGCAAACACATACTAGCGCGGTGCATCTTAAGACATGCATGCATACAAACTGAAACTAATGAGCTATCGGCTGCTAGAGTTGTGGGCCAGTGCCAAGAACGACCTTGCCTAAACGGAGAAAGTAGTTCTTCAGGGAGTTCGATCGATTGTTTGTCTTTGGATCCGCACGTACAACACACCGCGGCTCCGGTGACTTATCCGCGGATCCACACCATTATCAGCGTTTCTAGGCGGAGTTTCTTCGTATGTAGGTCCCTGATCGTAACCTTGCGAAGGCTAGCAGCGCTGGACGACTCGCGTGCCATCTTCGTCTCACCCGAGGCCTCCTAGTATAGTAACGGAATCTCGTCGATGTTGCGCTGCGTTAACTAATAGTGAAAGTGCTTTTGGCGATGCGATGGGAGATCATCAAGTGGAACTCGGACGCTGCTCGTAAAGACGGGATCATTACAGTTAACGGCGCATGAGAAATTCTCCAAGATTATTCTTCTTATACAAAGATTTTCTTTAGGCACGAAAACGCTGTGTCCATTCGCTGTTTTTGTGGTAAAGAACGAAGCGTTGATGTTCAATCTTAAATGTTAAATGTTAATACCATCGTAAGCATTGATGGTATAGCTTTACGTAACAGTTTTGCGTTGTTGTCACGTTGATTCTCTATTTTTAGTGAGATATAATAGTAAGAATATAGGTACCTATTGCTTTCCCACGAACATTTATTGATTTTAATTACGCTATTATAACAATTGCACATATTTTACCACTTGTTGGTAGTTTTGCTGATATTTAATTTTCACGATTCTGCTTTGTTTACTGATAATAACGGAAAATTTGCCGAAAACAAATTGGATTAATATTTTTGCATTTCCCAAAAGAATCAAGCATTATTTCATTCTATAATATTTTTTTGTGATAGCGTCCTGTTTCAGTTTCTACCTGTAGGTAATATTTTAGAAGCTGCTGTGACAAATCCAAAAAAAAAATATATCAAACCGTCAAAGAGCGCATGAAGTTGGTGTATCTCGGATTCGCTCAATGAGAATTCTAAAAAGAAATAAATATAAAGCTTATAAAATCAGAAAGGTTCATCACTTATATCCAGGTAATTATAACTGTCGTTTAGAATTTTGCTGGTGGTAGAAACAACAGCACTAAGAATTTTTCTTTAGGAAAATTATATGGACTGACAAAGTCCACGTTAGTTGTGCAGGCATTTTCAATAAGAATAATACGCACTGCACTGGTGGTCTAATATTAACACTCACCAGATTATAAGCCATCAGATTGAACAAGGGAGATTCGGGTTCAATCCATGGTGCGCTATTATGGGCAATCGTATCATCGCATATCATATTTACTGGGAAAATGTAAACGCTGAATGATATTTGCAGATTTTACAAGAAACTATTGAAGAAATCATTGACGACCTTTCATTACAATAAAGGAGGGCTTATTTATTCAACAAGACGGCGCGCGGCGCAGCAGCACACAGTGCTCGAATTATAACAAACTTTTTAAACAATAATTTTGGAAACAATTGGTTTGGAGCAAACGGGCCTATAAAATGGCTGCCAAGTTCCCTCGATTTGACACTGCTTGATTTCTTTCTGTGGGGGTATGTAAATGATCGTTTACATAAGATACCGCACAATAATGTTCAGGAATTAATTCTGAATTTTGAAGAATGCTTAAATGCTGTTTCTAACATTCATATTTATAATGCAGTTAGAAGCGTAAGTAGAAAATGTCAGTTGTGTTTGGACAATAATGGAATGCAGTTTGAACATTTGATGTAACAAATTTCTAGTTACTTTATATTTCCACTTCGAATAAAAAGAAGCTGTCAAATAAACAGTGATCATATTATGTTTGTTTATTTTACGCTTGTGTTTGTCATGGGCTACTAAATTAATAACGTAAACAATTTTTTCTTTAAATTTTATTGGATAACTGGTAGAAATCGAACCTATAAACCATAGGTTTGTTCGAATATGCAGTTCGCGTACGATTCACGATTATTGACCATGATTGAACCAATCAGACAACGCATTCCAGTTCGCGAGAACTCCAATTTGTTCTCTGATTGGTTCATGTGATCACGAACCGTTCGCGAACTGCATGTTCGAACAGCCCTCATATATTTTTGAGAAAGAAGACTTACATTTTAAAAAAATTGAAAAACTTTATGCCGCAGGCTAAAAATGAATACATAAAGTTAAAATCTGATTTAAGTAATCGATTCTATTCGTAAAAGTGCCTCAATAATGTTTAAACAGTTTCTTCGTGTCATTAAAGAAAAGTGAGTTATTTAGGCATTCTGAGAAAGTCGAAATATTCACTTTGGCTATAACTCAAAAACAAAAGAATATAGCTAATTTCTGTATTCACCAATGTATAAATTACGTGATGATATCAAGACTTGCCTTCTCATTTGTTCCTATCTCTTACAGTTACGGAATTAGCCAATTCTGACAAGCAAATTGGACCATTCTGTACAGTGCGATGACAGATGCTTCGATTTTTCTTCAAAGTTTGCCACATTTTAAGGTTTTTATTTCTTTTATACCTCAACAGGATCTGAGAACCAACCTTATTACTCTTATTTTTTTTAAGTTGAAGGACTTCTTGTTGAAAATTACTTTAAAAGAAGTTAGAACCCACCTTTGGATTAGTGATTACGAGATGGTAATATGAGGAAAATTTTTAAAATTATACTGTTTCTTTTCCAATAAGTTTTAATGTAAAAAAAGCTATAAAAGAGTGACATTAGTATGTTAACAAAATCCAAGACGATGTTAAAATTTATTTCCACAATTTGGTGGAACTTTGAAGTATCGTTCAAAAAATTTCAACTAAGTAGTTGCAACAAGTTAAACTTCACTCTAACGGTGAGAATAAAGTATAGAGAAATTTTAAGCTTTGTTTTTACCTTTACGTGGGAGCAATATTGCAATTCCCTAATATTCTAACTAAATAACATTGCCATTTTCTAATGGAAGTTTTTCTTAAGCAAAAAGCTGCCATTAGGTGTATTTGTGGTATCAATCAACTTCATACAGAAGGTATTTCGTTTTGGTATGTACATTAATCATTTTTTAATTATATATTTTAGAAGCTAGTTGTTATGTTCACCAAAATTAAGATAAATAGCCAGCGTCTTTGCAATGTTAGAAATCCTAAAATTGATTTACTTGAACTTAGTTTAAGAGTGATTGGAAATAAAAAATGTATAATAAACTTCAAAATGTTTCAAAAGCTTTCAGCTATTATAAATTTAAGAGGGTTGTTAAGTTGTGACTGTTAGCAAAAGGTGTTTATACATTTCAAGAATATTTTAGTAGTGGCATATACAGGGTGCTTTGAAACATCGTTTAAATATTTTAAGGGCATGTAGTACGATCGAAAATAAGGTTAATAGTGATAATAAACATATCTCCACAAATTAACTGTTTACGTGATAACAGCGATTTTATCGCAATTGCAGAATAAGTTTGCTTTAGCGGTTTTTATTAAGATGTTATTGCATTTTAATATAAAATAGATTATAACTAAAGAAGATGTTCATAATGACGTCCTTCCATTTCGACACAGGATCTACATCTGCTTTCAAAGGGAGCGCGCACTCTTTCAAAAAACAAGGGTTTTTCTCGTATTATCTGGCAACAGTGTTCTATTTGTCGGCGCAACTCTGGAAGATCGTTTACCGGTGTTGCGTATACTAAACTTTTCAAATAACCCCAGATACTAAAGACCGGGAGACCTTGGAGGCCAAGCAATGGGACCTGCACGCCCTATCCATCTCCCAGGAAATTCATTGTTAAGATGCTCCCTAACAGCACACGTAAAGTGCGGTGGAACTCCATCTTGCATAAACCAGAGGTTCAGTCTTAGATTTATAGGTAAATCTTCCAAAAGTTCAGGTATAGTATTTTCCAAGAACTCGAGTTATGCAGGACCTGTTAAGCGTTGTGGCAAAACAATCGGTCCTAACAACCGTTCCCCTATCATGCCTAACCAGATGTTTAGAGAGAAACGTTGCTGGTGCCTGGCTTCAACGGTAGCGTGAGGATTCTCGTCACACCAAACGTGATTGTTGTGGAAATTAAATATTCCATTTTTAGTAAAACCAGCTTCATCAGTGAAAAGAATGTTATCAGCGAAATCTGGCCGAGCAGCTGTTCGCAAAAACCACTCACAGAAAGCCCTTCTCGCTTGATAATCCGAAACAATAAGGGCTTGTACCCGTTCCATATGGTAGGGGTATAGGAGTTGCTCATGAAGAGTTCTCCAAACAAGATTGCTGCTTACACCCACTTGAGTCGAAATTCTTCTAACACTAGTTGCGGGATTTTCATCAATAATATTCAAAATGCGATCTTCTATCTGTGGAGTACATGTTATTCTCTGCCGTCCAGTATCAGAAGACCGCTTTTCAAACGAACCAGTTTCTCTTAGTCGTTGAAACACCGTCTGAAACATCACATGCAAAGGCAGTTGGCGATCAGGAAACGTTTTAGCATAGAAGCGACGTGCTTGTAAAGAATTCCCATTAGCACGACCGTACACGAACACCATATCGTTCATTTCAGCCTTAGAATACGCAACCATTGTAATTGGTATAAATTGCACAAAACGTAAAATTAAACTGTCATAAAACAATAGCTGATAAGCACCTGTTTACTGGGATATGTTATATCCATTTACCACTAGGAACACTCGCTGTTATCTCGTAAACGGTTGATTTGTGAACATATGTTTATTATGACTTTTAACCTTATTTCCGATCGTATTACATGCCCTTAAAATCTTTAAACGATGTTTCAAAACACCCTGTATAATATTTAGTATATGAGATTGCACTTCCTGAGATTTGGATACTGGAATTACGCTGTTATCTAACTGCCAATAATCTACAGCGGAACTCTAATCTTTTGATTTTATTTGATAGACCTATTGATATTTACACACCATATATCAATTACTAAAGTTTTAAAAACCGTAAGCATAAAATTCGTACTTTGGAGGCTGAGTAAATACTGTCTTGTGTGACCTGAATTGGTCTACTTTTGTGTTTAACATAACAGACTATTACCTTATCTCTCTACTTTAACATTTTGTCACTCGTTTTGATTAACATCTAAATCGAACAATATCTCGATATTTCTGCAGGAAAGGTCTCCAAGAAGAGCCATTCTTTTCCGGATCTAAGTACCTAGTCAAAGCAGGCCGTTTCATGAGACTCTGAAATACATCCTGAATAAGAGAGATACGACTATCTATTAAGATAAGTGTCATCAAATAACTAACAAAATTTTTAATTCTAGTAGCACGTGCTTATCGTCATTACATATAAGACATACCACATATATATGCTATATGTGCTATTTGAATCGTATTTGAGAGGATTTTAGTTCGATCAGTTGATAATTCTAACAATTTTTATATATAATTATAATCTTCTATTTTTTGGAATTTTAAAGTTTACTAAATAATCTACATTTTGATAACACTGCGTAGGCTTTCACGGCCTGAACTGAACTGTTCAGTTATCCTGAAGAAGCTGTCAGCATGAACAGCGAAACGTCGAGCGAAAGTTTTGACACACGGCGAAACCCGCAAGAAGCTATTAGTTATAATCTACATTTTGGGCTCACCGTATATTTAATCTTAATTTAAAAAAATAACTGATTTTTTACTATAGTTTAATCATTAAACTGTATTATAATTACATCAATCTTCTTCAACTGGCGTTTTTAATGAGATGTCACAGGATTTATTTAAAGAAAAAAAAATAGTTCAAGTAGACTATATATTGCAGCAAAAAATTAATCTAAAATGTAGCAAACCTTAAGAGGCTTTCAACAGTGCTTCTATTTTCTTTTTGATAACTTGAAAATATTAATTCATCTTTTAAAAAATATTTGGCAGAAGTTTGTCACTTAATACAATCAACACAAAACTCGATTTGAAGCCACAAACTGCAATATTTCACATATTTCCTGTGGTTAGATATACAAATTGGAATTCAAACGTGCCGTAATTAAGTCCAAGCGCTTATGCAAGCGGAGGGAGTAATGGGGGCAATTACCTAATTGTAATTTAAATATTGCATCTAAATAAACTTGTAAGGAAAACAGTCTTTTTTTTTTTTAGTCAGAAGGTACCATTCTAATGTTAAGGGTAACATTTCTTTTTAGCAATACTTTCTAACCCCCTCCCATAAACTCAAGCTGTATACGCTCCCGATTAATCTAGTTAATTTAAGGAAATTAAAAAAAGATATATCGATTTTTTTAACTGAGAAACTACTAGGAGTACAATGCCTTTTATGCTGAATTCAAATCCAAATCAACTCGTTTATACTATGTATATATATCACTTGAATCATGTAACTATTACACAGTTGTTTTGCCAATGATATTCAAGTTACTAGATACGTAAATACACTTATTATCGATTGCGTTGACCAAATCCAACCAACGATTCTCCGACTTTGAATTTAAGTGTGTTTATATGTCAGATAAATATACATAAGTCGCTATTCCAAATATGTATTTGACCACGCCCATGTTTAATATCAAAACATTTGAGACAATAGGCAAATTTGTAGTTGGCCGTGATCGACTATTTTGTCGTCATTAAAGCGAGTGCTATAAATTTTAAAAGATCAAATGCTTAATTTCAATATACACACTTGTTCTTTAAAAACAATAGCATGTAGTTATGTAGTCACTTCTGGTACATTATGTCAATACGGAAATCTTATTTGACGTACGCTTTCTAAGTCTAGGAATATGACATCTGAACAATCGAGATTCGACTAATCTGAAGTGTATGATAACACATGTAACATATACAAGATATGTGTTAAGGTCCAAACACTCGATTAATCGTTTGATATTAATATTAGTCATCAAAATCATGAGATTTCCGATGCTGTCCACATTTTTTTTTGCGAATTTACTCATAACAAGCCTCTTTAGCTCAGTGGCAGAGCACTGGTCTTGTAAACCAGGGGTCGTCGAGTTCAATCCTCACAGGAGGCAAATATATTTCCCATTTTTTTTTTTAGATAATATGGAAAAATAAAGTGTTCTTTTTAATATTCATATTTAAAAGAATAGAAATTATCGATATTATTTTAAAGCAGTAATTAAAAGCTAAAAGTTCAACAGCCTCTTTAGCTCAGTGGTAGAGCACTGGTCTCGTAAACCAGGGGTCGTGAGTTCAAACCTCACAGGAGGCACGAAAAGTAAATGTTTTTTTTTTATTTGTTAAAATGGGTCACAGACAAGAATTACAGTCTCTCTGCAATTAATTATTTTTTCACAGTTATTATAAAGATAAGTGTGGCACGAACAAAAACCCATTTGCTCTACAAGTGCTTACATAAATCACCACTGTATGTAACTTAAGGAAGAGGAAATTGCTATACTTACTATAATTAGTGGTTTAAGGTCGGTCGAACGAAAAATATACGCAATTAATGCGCCTTGCAAAATATTGAATTACACAATTAAATATGTTAGTAAATTACTTATTGTTATAACAGCATAGTTGCGTTGTAGCTGCAGGCGTGAAATACATCTTCAGATTTTCTAGAGGCAAATTATATTTCTCCGTTCTTTTATTCTGTTGGTAAACATTGTTTGCTTGAGGATTGAATGTAACATTTTAGTCGAGAGATTTTACCCTGAAGCATTCTTTTCTACTCTTTCGATATTAAATTCATCATGAGTCATTAAACACGACTTTTTTTTTAATTGAATGAGTAATCTTGACACAATGATATTTAAGGTTTATCGTTCTTAAAAATAATTAAATACGTTTATTTTTATTGATATTGGTAATATTTAAAATCTTATTTTAATGAACTAAATAATAATAATAAAAATTAATGAGATTTGTCAAAAAAGTCGATTATTGATAATTTAAGGTCATACATAACCGTAGCATCTGTAGAGTTATTTGCAAGTCTATAGGAATCTAAAACACGTACTTACAAACTTACACATAACCTTGTATTACTTAAAAATGATAAATAATATAATTTTGTAAATAGCAAAAAAGTAAATATAAACTAAAAATGAATTAAAACGAAAATCCTAGTTGAAAAGATTATTTTATTGAAAGATACATTGATGGCACGTACTAAAACAACAAAGAAAAGACATACCCATTATAAAATGGAACGACACGATTTACCTCATCTTAATTATTACTACACACTAATTTATCCTTGTTTGGGTGTACATCAAATTTACTAGACCTTAACAAGGAATTGCTTCTAGACAAACATTATTTTGTCCAATTAATATGGATATGCTAAATATAGCTATACTTAACACCAAACGAGGCATATAAATCGCCTACTTTTTATTAACTACTTTCGACAATCAAAATGAAATGATATTCAAACTTTCCTTATGATTTTTTTTTTGCTGTTATATATGAAGTTTTTAGAGAATCAAGTTATTTTCGCAAACACAACAGGCGTAAAAAGTGGTTCTTGTCAATTTTTGGTGTTTGTGGGCATAAATCTTACTTTCACAAAATTGAATTTATCACAACAAACGTATTGCACAAAGACAATGCACGGTAACATCATACCGGGTGAAAAGTTGCGACTGGAAATGGGATGAACTTCCACTTGTAAGCGTAGAGTCTGTTGTAATGGAGAATGGTACATGACGTTACCTGCGCCTTATTGGTAGGCGATGCCTCGTTGGTAGGTAACAGACAGTGGTAACCGGCAGCAGGGCATAATTGACGTCAGACTCTGTGTAGGTTTTGGTGACGACATGTACCATTCTCTATTGCAACAGACTCTACGCACGAAGCCGCAGCACAGATTTATTAAAGTTGGGAGAATTGTCATAGTTCAGCCGAATTAAATTGAGCCTGATATTACTTTTCTCGCTTTAGTTATAAGTAGTACCTAATATTAAATCCAACATTACATTTGTATTAGTGAAAAGGAAAATATGTAGTAAGACAGCATACATTTGATAACTAAAATCTATTCATGCTTCTTTTCTATTCACACTTATTTTTATATCGATAACGTAACCTATAAATTTCGGCGACAGAGCTCCTAAATATATCAAAGAAAAAAAAAAAGAAAAGCAGTTTTAAAAGTCAATAATCAAGTAAAATAACAAACGTAGATTTTGAAAAACCTATCAGTAGTAAATAAAGTACCTATTCGGGATATATATTAATCATTAATTCATAAATTCCATGCGACAGTAAAACCGTCGAGTAAAAGTCTTAGGAAATATTTTTTTTATTATACTTATTCTTGTGTAACAGATTTAAAATTTTTGCACTATTGTTACATCCACTAGCAGTTTGTTTTGATGTCATACTATAATTTTATTCTACTATAAATGCACAAACCTGTTTCGATATCACTGACATTTTTCGCTAGGACATTTTTATTTTTGTTGTTTGTTAATGCAAATGTTGTTTCAAAATATCGGACTGTATTGCGAATAGTAGTCGCGCTAAGACATGATCTTTCGGGATAATTTACTGCAAATAAATCATGTGTAACTTTTGCTGAATTGCCACCGTAAAATTGCTTCACAATAAAAAGTTTTTCCTCAGGCATATAATATTTCATTGTTTTTTTTTTTTTTTTTATATATAGAACTATTGATTGCGATACTAACCGTTATAAAATTTGAGGACCGTACCCGTACCCTAATATCCACCCACACCTCGTTAAGAAATGAACGAAATGAATCGAACGCTGGCTAAACTGAAAGTGAATTTGCGCCTGTCTTTACGCATGCCTAGCTAGTCGTCTTCCTCACCCTATGTTGAATTGACTTAACTTGGAAAGATCGACGTGGGGATGGCATTTTGTAGTAGTTAGACAAGGGTAGAGAATAGCGGTGAGTGCTTGCCGTTAGACAGCGATAGCATACGGGTTGGAGATGGTAAATGGAAGCGTATATCTGACACACAACCGCCCAGCAGAATATCATACGTACCAATTTGTAACGGTACAATTTCGATACCTCCCCTCCCCACCCCTCCACTTTATTAATTTTACAAAGCTTTGAAATACATTAAGGTCTTATCTATCTAAATTTTAGCTAAATTAGCTTCAACAGACATCAATATGTTGTGGTTTAACTGCTCTCGCTTAAATTATGTTCAGATACGACTACCCGAAAATGGATCTAGACCCCACAGGTGAAAACCTGATTTTTGGGCAAAACTCGATTCCGGTAAAACTTGAGTAACCCGGAAGCGAATAGTGAAGTGGACGGGTACCCAAAAAAAGGTGGGTTTCGACAGCCCTACTGAAGATTTAGAGGTGACAATGCCGATATACATAAATAGTGTCTGAATATTTATACTGAACTGCTTTAAGTATTTTGCGAAGTGCTTAATTTTATGAAATGAAGTTGTTATTCATTGAGTTCAGGCTACCACAGGACATTTCATCCTTTCATAATACTAAAATTTTCGAAATTATATAAAATATTTTGGTTTAAATGAGTTCCTTTTAAAGATAACAAATCCTTTTAAATCACGCTGTGTAAAATTTGTCATCGTTTCTGGGAAATCTTTAAATGCTTGATAACAATTCTGTTATCATTATAAGAGCACATTGTATATATTAGTGTGACATTGACGTAAATTGTAAATAACAAAACTAGTAAGTAAGTACATTTTTCTCCTTACCGGCTAATTGAACTTACATAATTTTTCGTCAAAGTCGTTAGACAAATTACATTTAGTCTTCCGTGATTTGAAACCTGACGCTGGCTGCTCTGATAAAAGTGAAGCTTCAACGAAGTAGTTGGTATTAAAAAAATACCAATATCAAGGTCATCCTCGAAGCGTTTTTTATTCTACGAATACAACATTGGCATACAGGTATTAGTACCTGGATTACTCATTCTTGAATTATTTTTTTTTGACGGATATCGATTGGGGATATTAAGGCTGTAATTAGCCTGGTTATGCGGCAAATGTAACTATTCATAATAATGTATAATTAAATAAAGGTGAAATTATAGTAAAATAGTCTAGTAGATTTCGTAAAAATATTTAAATAGGCAATGTAGTGGGAAATCTGGATTTAAAAATTTACTTATTAAATAATAATGGATGTGCTATTTAAATAACTTAACTGCTTTCAAAATTTTTATAATATGTTGTTACATACATTTGCTCATACACCACAAGCAGGCAATAGAAAGGAAATCTGCAATACATAACGCAATATAGGTATATAATATTTAGTATATTATTATGTTTGAAATAATCATGTTTATTAGAAGTTAGTTAATAAACATTATATACAAAGCGCAATAACAGTCATTTACAAAATACAATCTTTACTTTAACGCAAACATTAAAACTGTTTTATGTTACAGTTATGGTAGTTCTATGGTAGTCTAGTCTTTTATGGGTCAAGTACAAACAAATAAAAATATTACGTTGTACTTGATCCATAAAAGATAACTACCAAAACTATTAACATAAAACTGATGTAATTTGGTGTTAGAATAAACAAACAAACAATATTAGGTATGTACCTATGTTGCATATATATGCATTACGGATTTCCTTTCCATTAACTGCCTGTGGTGTATTAAAATTTTGAAAGAGTGTTGCAAGCATTTAAGTTATTTAAATAGCACATCCATTATTTGATTAGTGTGTAATTTTGGTATTTGAGTAATGTTGCTCAAATCTTGTTTATTTTCTTAATTTCTGTAACTTATAAAGTAATATAGATTAGAATTATTAAAATTTAGGAAGCTGTGTTCTATGCCCCCTGTGATTTATGAACTAGTTCATGGATTCATAAATGTGCATGTTTGTTACATAATACTGATGCATGCACTTGGAATGATTTAGCTTTACGTATGTTTTATCCGATCAATGCATAATAAGAAATTCAACAAATGATAAATTTATATGTATATTAATCTGTTATACAGGTGTATCAGATATAGAGGTAAATATAATAATATGTAGCAGCTGTAATCATATACAATCAAAAAGTCTTAATGCACAGGGGGTCTATCTGTAAGCATTAACGAGAAAAAAAATATTTTATAAATGCCGTGGGCTAGAGCCGCACCTGTGCCCAACCTAAATGCTGTCCCGAGTATACCCCACATACCACTATCATTCAGCATTACCGCTGTTAGTTTTGTGTGGATCGCCGCTTGGAGTGCAAGCCACTTCGAAATTCCATTTAAATTCTTTCCCGTCTCGAAAACACGATCCTTTTCAGGACCTCATGATTTCATATAAAGAAAATCGACGCTTGATGCATCGCAAAGCGCGGGAATGTATAGATTCATTTTCGCGCGATATCATAGTAAAAAGGCGTGTTTGCAAATCTTCTGTATCTACATTTATTTCTGTGTAATTCGATTAAATAAATCCAAAAGAAATAACTCAGATTCATGTGGTACCGTTTATTAAACAACTAACTCTCGATTCGACAAAGCAAAAGAAAAATATTTACGTTTTTTGTAACTACTGAAGTCACATATCCGGTGAAACTCGAACGTCTTATCAGGATATTAAAAATAATACTTCGTAGACTTACGTAGGATGCTCTTAACAAAAAAGGAATGTTTATTTTATAAAAGCAGATTGGCCTCATTTTTTTTAAAGGCCTTTATTTATTCAGAATGACGTTAAATGAACTTACGGCATATTAAGAATAATACTAAATGAGTGCAATGTATTTATACATAATATCATGTTTAGCGGGTGCTTAACATGACGTTTCCTTGCATCAGGCCCGGACTAAAGAATTTTTGGCTCTAAATTGAACTTTTTTTTATTTTTTAATGATGAAATCCGGTTTCGGCGGGTTTGTGCTTTATATGTCGTGTAGTTAACACCCAAGCAAAATTTACTTTTTTATTTGATACACCCGTATAGTGTATCACAAAAATTTACAAAAATTAGTATAAATAAAACATTGAAATAATTCTGTAAGTTAGAAATCCTTAAATCGCAACAAAAAAATAAGCGTTGTTTAAATGAGCAATTTCAATAAACAAAAATTACTACAACTGAGAATTGTACTATCTCGCATCAAGACTCGACTAACACTAATACTAGATACTAGACACACGAATCGGAGGGAGTGATTTTACAGTCCTGACGATATACTGTGGCGTTCTGCATAGCGCGAAGCACGTGTAAACAGACATGTCTGACCACTGTAGTTATGAATTCATGTGCATAATCTAACAAAATATATTGGGTGGGAGACAAAATGGTCTAAACGCACATTCTCAAGCTGAAGAATACAAGCGGCAAAGTAGTGATCTATGGTTAAAAGTATTGTACAAATTTACTTTTAAGGTATATTCTGATCTGAGGATGTGTGTTTGATGCACAAAACCGGTCGCATTTAATTTTTATTAAAGAGTTTGTGAGAGAATAGGAAATTTTATTTTACATATTATTGTAATAGAATGTAGTTCATTTTATGTTTTTAATTGTTCATTTTTTTCTAATCTTTTTTTTTCATAATATTTCACTTTCGCCGTAAGTATTTTTTTATAAATGAAGGGCCCAATGCAAAAAGTACCAAAGTCACATTTTGATAGTTTTGAGATAATCAAATCCAAAGTGCATCGTGTACTGAAATCTCAGTGATATCCGTAACTTCATGATGTAAAAAACTACACTTAGGTACATTACAAAAATGAATCTGTTCTACAAATCCATAGTTTGGCGGTTGGCGAAGAAGATACTGCTGCTATGCTAGTTTCGACGAAAATGTGACTTAGGCACATTTTGCATTGGACCCTTCAAATGTTCTTTTCTTAAATTCAAAACACGTTAAAACAAAATAAAAAGTGCATATGTACAGCAACGGAAAAATATTGTAGTAAAGTGAAATATGACATGTATACAATTTATTTCGTAATATATTGCAAACAGCTAGCTCTATTGAATATTAGAAATGATAAAATTTATGTCTTGTCGGCTGGTGACATTTTATTTTTGTTATACAGTTAATTTCCTTGGCAATTTTGAAAAAAAAAAAAATGCTTGTTACTGTTTTATTCTGATTTTGTTAAAAAGTAATAATAATTAGTTAGCCTATTGTTAATTATTTCATCAAACTGGTCGCAACTTATGGTTATATTATTAAAAAATATCCTAAAAGAGCTCCGAATTTTGAACTGAGTTTTAAATAGATGTAAAACAGCATTCTCCTTGCATTTAACTACGTGTATATTCAAACCTGACCTTTCAATAACTTACGCACGCCCAAAGGGAAACAAGCAGACCTTGAGTTAAGTTATTCCAATTGTTATTTTTGCATACAAAAACCATGTACAACATAAAAAAAACTGTGTTCTTGAAGTGCCCACTTAAGGGATTGCTTATGGGCGACGCAAAGTACATTATGAATGTCGCACCCTGAGAGCAAAATAAACCAAGCGCTTCAACGATATGTATTTTCATTTTTTAGGACTAAAGCAATAATTTATCAGGCTGGTTTCATTCTTCAAATATGTGTGTGTATATAATTTCAGAGACAACCTGTTCTGTCTTATGAACCTTAGAATGGCAGTGTAGATCATTTTCCTTGCTTTTATAACATTCTGCTTAGAAAAGGATCACGTGAGCATTTCTTTTGTAGAGGTAAAGTCGTCAATCAATGTTCATTTAAGGAAAATGTATTCCTAAAGCAGAATCAATAGCTTCTTTTCAATACTTTCCTCTGCCGACAGAGTTTCGGTACTAAATTCAATTTAAATATAATTTAGATTAGATTTCAAAGCACTAGATTCACGTACAAGGACTGTTTCGTTATGTAGTCAAATTTATTATTTATTTATTATTTCATTGTATTTACAAAGGCAGAATAATTAAAAAAAAAAAAACGTGAAAGATGATAGAGGTTTTTGTACCGCTTAATTTTTTATAGATACTTTACATACCCATACATAATTTTAGCATTGTGTGAAATCAAATTTGTTTTATTTATCCTTGATATTAAGAAGTCGATAAATACAATTCAGGTAATAACAAGCCGGCAGAAATGGTTAAAAAAAAGAAGGAACCAGAAAATTGTTTTCGAACTCGTTGACATTAACCTCTGTTTCGAAGGTTAAAAGTATAGAAGCCAATGGCCCAGTTATGTCTGCTTTAAAATAAGCATTTTAAAAAAGTTTAAAATTTGAGTGCATTTTCTGTTGTACGTTTGACCTTAATGAAAGAAATGATGCTTCCTGTTTTTATTTTTATAAAAAAAAATGTGATCGTCTATAATTAGATTGAATTTTAAGATGCAATTAGTAGTAGCACATAACATCTAACAACCAGAATACGTCGCCTCTGTTGATCTCATGCGCAAAATTTCGTGACCTTAATGTCTGTTCGGGCGAGAAGTCAGGATGGGCTTTGATAGAATTCGGTGCCTGACAGGACCTAACTGAAGTGAATTTCGAGAATATGATACATATCTACGATAGAATGAAAGAATATCGCTTATTTTTACAATTATTTTACTTTCTTTTCCATTATTTTCATATTTTATCGACTTGCACTTGATAACACTATTTAAATTAACATACGAATATAAACTTGAAGTCAGCGACGTGTGCCTAACGCAAAGACCGAACATAGCCGGAACCAGAAGTTCTCGTCCGATTTAAATGGCGGATCAAGCTGCGCTTCCCGCCAGGCCAAGATGATGTTCTGGTTGTTAGATATTCTGTGGTAGTACCTTCTAATTGATTGTTACATTTACTACAGTGGATCTGTGTTAAATTACGCTACTACTTCTTCGGGCGTGCAGAATACTGTAACAGTTAAATTGGTGAAACTATTGGAAAACATTATAATATCCTTGTATCTATTGTAGTTGTGGTAATAATAAATTATATGTTCTATCCAATCAATTATTTATTTTAAATTTCGCTGTATCTACCAGTTTCGGCCTTTCGCCATCATCTGGACACACAGTACGTCTAAGAGGAATTGTCTTGCTTGCTTGAACAATTACTTTTGTAACCCCACCAAGGAAAATGGTCAGTGTAACAAGGGACTACTAGTTCAAAACCATATTGTAATAAGCAGTTCTGTTCCGACATTTCAAGCGACAATACATTTGTAAATATCTTACTATGTAAATATGTGAAATTACAAAGAAAGAGTTTTGTGTGTTTTGTTATTTAAACACATCAACGTAGAAATGACAAATCCAGCACCAACGCATTCACAAAAATCTACATATACAAAAATAGATATAATAACACTGTTAACTACTCCTAATAATTAACTTACTACCAGGAAAATCCATTAAAATGTTGCCAAGGGAAACATCTTTTCGATATACTACGAGAAAAATCTGGAGAAAGGCGCAGTTTGTAAACTGAACATCTTTTTAACTACCTCGTTCAGTGCTTTGGAATAGAAGAAAATGCTGACATGCAGCAAATAATCCTAATAATATTTTATAATTATTCCATATAATCATCACTTGTATTTTTAATTGTTTTTTACTCTTGCCTTTATTGTTGTACTTTTATCATGACCTCTGTTACATTACTATTATTACCTCTACTTACAATCGTTATTACTTTCACTTTCTTTTTTTTATCATTAGTACTATTGCTATGTATTATCATTCTCTAACGTTTCCTATACCTCTGTTTTGTGGTCTTTGGAAATAAAATTTACTTTACTTTACTTTACTTTAAATAAATAAAATAAAGAAATAGTAGCTACGTATTTAGGGAATTTGCCCTTAAAATAACCACAAGGTACCCGCAGTTTCCTGATTATCTCCATACTTGCCTGCATTTCATTAGACTATGATATATGAATAAACAGTATTACTAGAAATCGATTAATTTAAAATAATTTTCATCCTTCCTCTCTAGAAAGTAACTTTAAACAACCTAATTATTTTTTACATTTCTTCCATGATCTACAATTGATCAAGAGTCGATTTAGTGAAAAATAATAATTATTTCCGTTTTCAACTATATTCCGACCACTGTGTAAAATTATTGTACGAAAAGTTGACGTGTGCTGAACAAATATCATAATAAATTAAAAGATGCTACTAATTTCATTTTATCAGTTTCTTTACTGTCTTTCTTCGGTTTAAAAGAAATGAATTACATAGTATATACATATGTAATTAAGTAGATATTCTTTTAGCAAATTTCCATGCACATCATTAGTATCTCGATTATTAGAAGACATAAAGCAATTATTCGATTGCCCCTTAATGTTACCGCTAATTAAGGTTTTACTTTAGTTACACTTTTTTAAATATATTTTTTTTTGCGTTAACAGAAACTTCCGATTGTCATTTGTTTTCAAGCGTTCTTTTTTGTTTTTTTTATGGTGGCCATATTAAACTTTTGGTTATTTAGATAGTCTTTAAAAAGAGCATTTCAACGATTAAGAAAAATATTAACAAAAAACAAAATTCGAAGTGAGGTTCCAATGTGAAATTATTGGGCTCTCAATACCGATTAAAAATGGAAGCGAAAATATATGTTAAGCAACACTGATAGACTTTTCAATAAAGGTATTTTTTTTTTCATTATTTTAAACTACTCTTTCAATAAGAGTAAACGATACAAGCTCACTAAATCGATAGTCGCCAAACGGACCTCTCACAGCTTCGTTTTAGTACATAGTTAGACTATAAACCTGAGTTCTACTACTGCCGACAAACAGTGAAATTCAAAATTGACGTCTCCCTAAAATATCAGCGTGAGCAAATGGTATATCTACTTTAAAATTCAAAAAAAAAATTAGGTATACAAAGAGCGGTTGTTTATTTACAAAGCCAAATCATAGTTCGGTTTATTTCTCAAGTAAAAAAAAATTAATTTACAATGACTCATTCATTCCCTCGATCCTGGCACTTTACATACCTAAATGCATGCATGTGTGTTGATGTATAACATCTATTTCAAATAGAGCCAATTTAGCAAAAAACTACTTAGTAAGCAAAATTATTCGAAGTATTCATTGAAAAATAAATCTCAACGTTATGGAACCTCTTTAAAAATGAGGGGTAAAATTATTGCCCATTTCATGAACTTTATTTATAATTTGCTTCTTATGGCACGTCATCCGATATGGAAGCTTTAACTCGACCGATTCTTATTCCGAATACACCTAGAAGGCAATATGTTACAGCACACTTTTGCAACCGTGCTTATCCATTCATGATACGTACTCAAAATGGCGCAAACTTGAATGCGAATACGCATCCATTTTTTGCTTGTCGGTCTAGATTAAATTCTTTGTCAAATAATTTACAATATTCGAGCACTACACCAAATACGTCCATTTATTATAGCACCAGTTCTTCTCTAAGCCACATAAAGAAATAATCGAGTTATTGAGGAATACTAAAATCGCCACATTTTCGTAAAATGTGTCGAAATGCGTGTTTAGTAAATTTCATGTGAAATTTATTGCAAATATTGAATTCTTGTAACCGATACAGTATTGGTGAGCATAGAAATGTTAACACAGTGTATATGTCATTTAATTATCATTAAAATGTCAATATTTAATTTCTCAAAAAACAGTGGAGATATAAAATTCCTAATATTGCCAGGTCATTCAGGAGTGACCATTAAATTAAGAAGTTCTTACGTAACTGACGTTATGTGATTGCGAGAAAGTTTAATAAGCGCATATAATATCAAGAGCAGAATAAATATTATTCTACACCTGAGACAATATGTATTAATTTAAGAAGCATTATTACGACATGAAATGAAATTTAATTCTTAAGTATAAATTCTTTCCGATTGCGTGAGTAACTGATGTAAGTCGATAAGTAAAATGAAACTAGAATTTCACGATCGAAAAGTTACAAACAAAGATTAAATGATTATATCGAGTTATGTTTAAAAAATAATAACAATGAGATATTTTACTGTGATAAGTTGAAAATATAACATTCACGTCTACACAAAAAAATAGGAATCAGTGAATGTAATATTTAAACCGTTTAATTTTCACGATTCTAAGCAAAAATTCAGCATTAATGTGCAAATGTAGGGTTAAGTGCCATTTGTCAAATAAATCAATTCCCATAGTAATCAGACTTATCAGTGATCAGCTCCACTTTCTGCTTGTGTGCACACCATTTGCCTATTTTAAATAAAATTTGAATACATGTAAAGACTAAGACTGCTATTATGAAATGAATATTAATACAATATGTATATCACTTAAAGAACAGGGTGTCAAACAATATACAAGTGAGAAGTCTTACAGACAGAAAACCTAGGAGTGCATTAATCACTTTACAGCGAATTATGTAGGTAATTTTTCCCCAAGATCATAAATCCTTAACAAATTTTTATTAACATATGTAGGTATATTATATTGATCCGTCGTTGGTTGTAAATGAATGTGTTCCTGGCTTTACTCTTTCTAACCTCAGGGTCTATTTTGGCTCCGACAGTGATTAATTGTTAGAGTAAATGAAGCTAAGGTTTCATTAAAAAAAAAAAAAACATCAAAACAATGTTGAACTTTATTGAAATTTATTGAATCTGTGTCACCCTTAATCGGAAGGTAAATAAACAATTTTAGAAAATTAATGTGTTAAAAGCCAAAATCTTTTTATAAATGGCTATTAAAATTAATCAAATTGCCTAAAATACCGTATAGTTCCGTATAGTTCCGCTGGAGTACTTTAGGGCGGCGCCACTGTAGCTTCTTCGCGGTGGCAGTTAAAAAGCGGCGGGGCAAGAAACGTACGAAAATAAGCAGTGGACCAAGCGAACTATGTACTTGATATGGAAGCACTTGAGTATTACAGCTGTGGGTAATTCAGAAATCTATTTCTATTGGCAGTACTATAAATAATCGCGGCAAATATGAATTCTACCCCCAGCATATAAATAAGTAGATGGTCTGAGAATCGGATGCTAGGTGTTTTGCAGTTTATATTTATCCAAGTTATTTTACAGAATGAATGTATGTTTGGAGAGTTGTTCTTTATAAATGCATCTATTTTACTTTATCGCTATTTAATTAACGTACTAAACAGAGATACGCTATAATCGATGATTTTTATTAATGAATTATAAAAATTCCAATTTTATGATTTATTATAAAAAGTCTGCATTTGCACTTGGTTGCATACCCTCATTTCCAAAAGCAATCTGACATTTCCTAAAAGCAGCGAACGAAAAAGAAAATAAAAATCTTTCTAGAAATAAATTCAGGAAATTTGAATTCTGCTAATTCTTTCCTTTTTTCTATTTTTTATAATTTTTTTGTTACAAATATATAGTTTGACAGTTCTAACCATTATAAGATATGTGCAATAATATTATGTCCAGCAATTATATTTTCTATATTATTATATTACATTATATTATATTACAGAGCGAGTATTGAGCGAGTATAGAGCGTGAGTTTTCGTGTCTATGCTTTTATTCAAATATCACTGCTTTTAAGTTAAATTTAATCGTGAAAATCATTAAGAACACTTAGCTTTTCTTTCTCGACTGCGGGCAGCGATTATTATATACATATACTGTCTAGTTACGTGTTGTTAGAGTGATAAGTGATACGTGTACAGCAGGAAAATCCTTCTTTTAAACTTTTTCATCAACCTTGGGCTTTTTGCTTGCATTCCTTTTTAAGAGCGATATATATTATCGTCGCAAATATAGGAAGATATTTAACTACAGGCAAGATTACCTAAAATATATTAAGAAATGTCTGGCGGAATTAGCACAAGAGCGCAAAAGGCCAAGAATGCATCAAAGTCACAGAAAATGTTGGATCGTGATACATTAAGAAATAATATAAGTTTCATTTCAATGTAAGTGATGATAGCAGAGAAACAACAGGAATTGACATATTACTGGAACTACGAAATAAGTTAGCCAATGCAAATTATAGTATAAAAGAGCTGTTTGAAAAAGTTGATATGCAAGAAAAAAAGATTGGATATTACAAAACTAAATGTGAAAATCAGATAGAAATCATTAGTAATCTTCAAGATACTATAAGCAAATTAACAAAAGAATTTAAAAGTGTATTAACTAATTCGGCTACTCAAACAGATGCTGGTGTTGTTACGCATGTGGAAGTCCAAACGCAAGCAACCTTTGCCGAGAGGGAAACTTATATCCGGGATGCACTCTCCGGTAATAATGGTGAGAAAATACTACAACCAAAAGAAAATTAGAAAGAACCTAGCAAACCACAATGATCAAGAACTAATGCCACACCAGGGAAAACCTGAGAGTCCTACATATACATTCGACGCCAATACAGATAAATTAAAGAATAATCATCATATTCTATTTCTTGGAGATAGCCATGCACGAGATCTTGCCAATAATTGGCGACGAAGTATAAAAAAAACTTGAAAGATATTATTCAAGTGACTGGTATATGTAAGCCAAATGCGACATTGGGTGGTGTTTTAGCCAATACAGATGATCTTTTAAGCAAGCTAACAAAAAAAGACTTCGTCGTCATATTGGGAGGTGTAAATGACGCAATAGGTGGTAGGAGAATTGAGCATGCTGTTTATGAAAAAATAAAGAAATTAACGGTAACTACAAATGTTATAATGCCGTACATACCATACTGGCGGGGCAGGCATGTCCTTAATAAACTGATTCACGAAATCAATCAGGCCACCTATAGATTTTTGATGGGGTACTCTTACTCTTCTAGATATGAATCCCGTTCTGACGGAACGAATGTTTGTGCGGAGCGGTCTTCATCTCAATATCAAGGGGAAAAGATTGTTGACGTCAATGCTACACCGTGTAATTGAAGACAAAACCGGTGAACTAACCGGGGCTAATGTGATGGATGATGTAAGATCACAATCCATAAACTATGACAATATAATTGAAATAAAAATTAGTGAGACGAAAAACCAAGTAAGTACGGTTATTAATGGATTGAATAGTGCACGGAGTCTCTGTACTCCACGAGAACTTGAGATAATCGGAAGAGCCAAAGAACCAAGATAGACATTTTTTCCTTCATGGGGTTCTCCTGGAGTTGTGGCGGTGGACTCGGGCGCTGATTCTTTTTTATAGACAGTTTTAAAATTATTCATGTAAATGTCCAATGTTTAACAAATAAGATTGGTAATATTGAAGTACTTTTGACCGAATATAAGCCACATGTACTTTGTGTGTCAGAACATTGGTGCACCGGTGATCTATTGGATTGTATACATTTAAACAATTACCTTCTTGTAACCAGTTTTTGTAGAAGTAAGAGTATTCATGGTGGAGTAGCGATTTTTGCACATGGTGATGTAAGTAATATGATAAAACCTTTTAATATCAAAACAGCCGTAGAAATAGATATTGAAATATGCGCTTGCCAGCTGCAAATTCATGATAAAAAAGTGGCTTTAGTAACCTTGTATAGAGCTCCTAGCGGTAATTTTGATAATTTTAATATAAGGTTGTCAAGTTGTCTGGAAAAGGTTAATCAAATTTGCGACAATATTATTATTTGTGGAGATTTAAACATAGATTACTTAAAAACATCCTTGCACTTGAATACATTACTGGATATTTTTTATGGTTTTGGTATTTACTGCACTACGGATAGTGCCACTAGGATATTTGTTAATTCAAACGGTAAAACTTCTTCTACAGCAATTGACTATGTGGCTACCAATTTAAATCCTGAATTGGTGATGAGTGGCATCTTTCAGCCTAACATTGCTGATCATTTAGCTCATATTTTGGTCATTAAGAAGGGTTATGTTCAGGAGAGTAAGAATCCAGGGAGTATTAATAGGTGTAGGAAGTTTTGTTTGTCAAATATTGACCACTTAAAATCACTCTTGAAATCGATAGATTGGTCACTATGTTTAGTGGATGCCGATGGGATTGAGCTATATAATAACTTTGCTACGAGTGTTCTTTGGTGTATGGATGTAGCGTGTCCATTTACGTATAATTTTAAACGAATGCCTAATTCAGTCAATATAATTAAACAGTGGGTAACACCAGAAGTAATTCGGAGCTCGCAATATTTAAAAGATTTATTCTGGCTAAAATCTCGCATGGACAATAGGGAAATCGACATAATATACACAACTCATAAAAAAAATCATAAAAAAGTTATCGAAAATGAAATTAATGTGAATAATGTTTTAACATCTGACAGGGAAGTAATTAGTAATGCATTCGGGAAATATTTTTCAACTGTTGCCAAAAATCAAGTAAAATTAAATTATGGTAGTTCAACAGTTGGTGTAGGTTATTCGGATATATATCAAAGTAGTTTCTTTTTTTCTCCAACTTGTCCTGATTTCGTATCAAAGTGTATCAAAAATTTGAAAAACAAAAAATCTTGTGGCAATGATGGAATTAGGACTTTTTCTAAAAAAATTGGTGACGACATCATTGAACCACTAACATATATTATAAATAAGTCGTTTGTAGATGGTAGATTTCCCATACAATAAAGAAAGCAACAGTTATACCCTCTGTTTAAAAAACAAGATCCTGCTAACATGGAGATTACAGACAGTATCCTTGCTGAGTTTCAATATCTAAAGTCATAGAACGCGTTGCATATGATCAAATGGTGAAATTTATAGAACATCATAATCTTTTATGTCCGCAACAACACGGATTTACTAGGAAACGTTCCACTGAAACAGCACTATTTCAGAGCTTAGAAATCATATATGAAGCTCTAGACGCAAATAAAAACCTAGCTGGCATATTTTTCGATTTAACACGCGCTTTGACTGTGTTGACTGAATATATTGGCTGAAAAACTGTATTCCATGGGCTTTAGGGGCGTGCCGCTGGATTGGCTGACATCTTTTTCGACGGTAGGTCTATGTCTGTCAAAGTAGGCAACGTGTATTCGCGGGAGTATGCGTGTGACATGGGAGTAGCCAAGGTCGGTTTGGCCCCTATTATCTTATTATTAATAAACGATCTACCGCAATACTTTAATTATGGACACACGATTTGTTTTGCTGATGATGTAACGGTGTAGACGCGGTGAAATTCTGCGGACTTTCATTTATGATAAAGCGTACATTGCAAGATATGGCAGAGTGGTGCAAAACAAACGATTAATTTTAAATAAAAATAAAACTTAAAATATTAAACTTCCATAGACGCAAAACCCCGATATTATTACAAATATTCCTTGTACGGATGGTGCATCAATATTAGGTGTACAATAGATGATAAGCTGGAATGGAAAAAACAAATAGCGAACGTGTGCACACAATTGAATAAAGCTTATTATGTTATTAATCAGTTGAAATATACATTGGAAAGAAAAGACCTAGTAGATATTTACTACGCGTTTGGCATACTCTGCTCTTTCGTACAATGTATTATATGGGGGTGGCAACTGGTTGGGAGAGATATTCATTACACAAAAGCGGCTCATAAGACTGATTTTAACATTAATAACCGCGACAGTTGCAAGGATGTTTTTAAAGAAAATAAAATTTTAACTTTTCCCGGCATTTTATCTATAAATCGGCAGTCTATTGAAACAAAACTTTGAATATATTTAATAAATACAAAAACATCACCCTTATACCACCCGCCATATAGAGCAACTGACGATACCAAGCACACCTATCAGCTACAAAGAGATCGCCTATAATTCAATGCCTAAGAGTATATAATAGCTTGCCAGATGCAATCACTAGCACAGACTGCATTAACAGTTTAAAAAACAGGTTAGGCGCTCCTAATAGAAAAATCTCATTACTCCATTAATGAATATTTTTGTTCTTGAATATACACATTTTTTGTCGTTTTTGTTTGTTCTATTTGTCTTTCTATAAATTATTTACTTCTAAAATTTTGTTTGTTGTATTTTGACACATTGTATCCAGTGTTACTGGCTCAAACAATATGAAAATAAACTAAACTAAACTAAACTATTGATTCGACAAACAACGAAACAGAAAAAGGTCAAGAGCGACAAAAGCTTATATCAGACATAAGTTAGCGTACTTGTACTTCTACACTTTGATAAAAACAAAATTAAGGAAAATACCTGAAAAGTACAACCAGATAATAATAATGTTGCATATTTTTTTTTTTTTGTAAAGACCCCTCCCAGTAAACCAAATTCAAATTTCGCGCAGTTATTTTCAGTAACTTCAACATTAAAGCATGAAATAACCTACGATTTTGTATTACATATATGGTTATTTGAATATCTTTAAGTTGAAGTTATTGAATATAATTGCGGAAGATTTGAATTTTGTTTACCGGGCTGCGATTGAAACTTGTACTGTAATGTTTTAAGTTACATTATAAGCAAAATGATAAAAAAAATTCTTGTTCGGTACGGCATCGACTATCCTATGAAAACAGTAAACAATAATTTTGGAAACAAATATGAGCTTATGTTTTTCAAACATCATGGTATTTCTGAGAGTGAATTTTAAAAAAAAGAAAAATTTATAGATTTTATAGATACACCTTTTTAATGTTTTCTGATATTTTCTGAAGTTTTATTTCAGTTTTTAGTAAGATAATATTCTTTCGCTGTTAACTGCTGATATATTGACAAGAATTAGCAAAAAAAAAAACATAAATTTATATATCAAGAAACAAAGATTATTTTAAATGTCAACTAGTCCACTAAAAGCAAAAATATTTTATCATCAAGCCATCATATTAAGCCAATATGTGTGTTTTGATTTTTGTTTTATTTACTAAACTGTTACTTGTTTTGACTCCTTTAATATTCATTTCATAATAATTTTGCCAAATGACAATTCATTCAATGAATGCTCTACCACTTCGCTGCGCGCGCAGTTAAATCACTTTCATTCGTCTTGCACCGACTCTTCGGTTATCTTATGTTTTTTACGCGTTTGTGCAATGGAAAATTCCACTTACGTTTAATTACGTCAGATCACGTTTAATATTTGTTTGGTCGTGTACTTTTCTAAAATCAGCCTAGCTGGGACATCTATAGTACGCCAGCGGAACTATTCTTTATCCGTATATATATTTATATTGTATTTGGTACCAATAAGTTAGATTTCTGTTAAATTCGTTTGTAATTCAAAGTACTAGATGACGCTGTTTACTTCGCTATATAATAGTTGGCGATACGTACAAAACTTTTAATAAAAAATTTTATAAGAGTTATTGATAATTAACGAAATTAATTTAATGAAAATTAAAACTGATTTAAATACTAAAATTACGCTTTCAAATTAAATCAATAGAATGGATTTTTTTTTAAGTCAACCATTCAACTTCATGCTCATAGTTTACATAGTTGGTACAATTAATCGAAGTATTTGACGTATTAAATTTATTCTTATTCGATCTAAATTATTGAATAAGTTTCTAAATCCGCTCCGTGAGCAGTGAATGAATTTATTGGACTGACCTTTAGGAAGTGGTTCCTACAGGATTATGTAAGGTTCGGTTTTTTTTAGGGTGTCTGGTGCAGATAACCTTATCTCATGCGTCAAAAATTCAGGTTGGATTTTTTCCGGGATTCACAATTGGAAAATTTCTTTTCTTGTAGGATGGAATACGTCACTGAGTGAGGTTAGGTTAGGTTTGCGCGGCAAATTAACGCGTGTTTCCGTGTCAACGTTCTGCAGACCTCTGATCGTTCGCTGTTATCGTAAAAACCAATAAAATAAAAGTGACGCTTTCTTCTGATTGGTCAGAATTCAATTTTGCTGAAGGACAAATGCGAATTGAAAATTCGGGTAATTTTCGTCGAAGTTTCTCAAAAATCCCTTTTTGAAATGGAATTTTATTATTAGGAACGTGTTCTCCGGGTAAAAATACCCCTTTTTGATGTAACTTTTACATTAAATTTCTCAATTTCTAGATGTGTCAAAAGGTGTTTTTGATTGCAAATTTTGATTAAAAAAGGAATTTAAACTACAAAATATCTTTGGAAGAGGGTTCCTGAGTACCTAAGGAATCTTTTGATATGCTTCACACACTGTGAAAATTGTTATTCTTTAAATTTGTGAGTAGTGGTGTTTCTCTATACTGACATCAAATTTTCAGATTTTCGCTCTTTTACAGGAATTTTAACGTACAAGCAATTGATGTTATACTCTTTATACATGGACGTCTAATTATCGAATACTCAAATTTAAAGGTGTTTAATGCTTTATTAACAAAAATTCCTTCTCAAAGTACTTCGGACTTTGAAAGACCATGTGAAACTGAATTGTGAATTAACATGGAATCTATCTAAAAGTGAATAAATTGAATTTCTAATTACTTGAATGTGAAAGTATCTGATTAAGTCATGAATTTTTGTAAGATTTGATTTCTAGGTTGTCGCTATGACTCGATGGGGTTTTTATGTGGTGATTGTGAATTATCTGTGTAACGTTGGAAAGTGCGTGTTAGGACTTTTCTTTTTTCGAATTTGAACGATTATAAGGCCCGTGGCTAGTGGAATTCGACCGTCCTTGTCGTTTTTCAGAGCGAATCATAGCTGGCTCTCCGCACAAATCGATCTGTCCGGTGTTTCGTTTGTGTGTGTTCGTGTGTTCGTGTTTGTGAGGTGTATTTGTAACCACGGTACACATAATACGGTATGCTTACGCGCATATGGAAGTTACGTCATATAGGAGCATAAATGGCGCCACATATATAAATATTATTATATTAAAATCGATTTCGACCGTAAGGGTTTTGTTAATACGAAAGGTAAGTTTAAAAAATCCGGACGGAGTTACGGAACACATTATAAAAGCGTTAAGGTGTTTTCACGATTCAATTTTCTAGAAAAACCACGAAAACACTTTGTAAACACCCACGAAATTCGCTACAATTGTAGAAATAAACACGATCGCTACTAGATGGCGACAAGATAGATAAAGTAAATTTCAACATAAAACGGGCCTCTTTTTTAAAGCAAAGCTGCATTTGAATCACATTAATTGGTAGTTGTGAATAATTTGGATTTTAATATTTTGCTATTTACCATACATTCATTCATTCATTCATTCATTCAAGTTAGGGTGGGCACTTGATGTCCGGGCACTTGAGCTTGGTGCTCATTGTACCATCCCTATTGATTCTCTTATTTCCACTCGAGCAGCTTGGTGTTCTCTATAAAGCCCAGTATCTTGCCCGTGGAAACTTGAGGACCTTCGAGGACTCAATAGATCTCTCCCGAAATATTTCTGCCTGAGTACCTTCAGTTCCTCACATGTTCAGATTACATGTAAACTCGTTTCCTCCTGTAGTTTGCATCTTCTACACCACGGTTCGCTTACATGGCCTGTGTTGTATAGATTTACCATACATGTATTTTATTGTTTTCGATACGCTCCTTAATGACGTCATTTGATCGGCCATGACGAATTTGAGATTCAAAACGAGCATACCGTATTATTTACACCGTGTTTGTGACTTACTTTGCAATGGACTGAGTTGATGGTGCTATTGAATTAGTACAATATTGTATGTAGTTTGCGGTTACTATTTTGACAGTTATTAAAAATAAAAAAAAGCTCTTTCGTTTGTCTTTGTCCTGGGGATATTTGCCATCAACGTATCCATTCTATTCCACAAAACGAAGAGAACGTCACTAACGACACACATTATTCTTTTATCTCTCGGACACGACACAACACACATTTTAAGTTTTAAATTACATGATATTCCCTATCACAATATTTATAAAATTTCAACACTTTTTAATTGTTACACTGAGACGTTTTACAAGCAGCCTGAAGATGGTCATCGCAGACCGAAACATGTAGCTTTATCTAAGAATATTTATCTAATATCTAAGGAACTGAGTTATTTTAATTACTTTTCCATTAGACTTATCATCTATTCACAAGCAGAAACAGCGATATAGTTAAAATATAATTGAATTGCAGTTATAAGTACACGGTAATTGAAAGTGTTCAATTACAATGTAATTTATTATAAGGTAAGTAGGCTAGTTTGAGTTACGATGTAATTCAATTACAAAGTAAGTAGATATTTTCTATTTAAGGTATTTTAATAATCGAATTAATTAATATCCAATACACTCTTTAAGACGTGCAACTTGTATACACAATTTTGTGATTCAGTAGGAAACTCACCTGGTATGAGAGACAAATTATTGCGAAAATATTGTATTAATATTAAAGGAGAAAGTGCGTCATTAGCATAAAGTGCATTTTTTTAAACTAATAGACTTTTCAAATGAACCGTCTGAGTTTGATACGTTGTCACAGACGGATATTAATGGTATGAAGAGAAAGATTTTATTGGATACATCAACATATATATTGAAACCAAAATCAGACAGTTCATTTGAAAACCCAGAATACCCCAACCTAATGTGTTAGACCCACGTAATATCATCATAATACCAAAATAAATTTTTAGACACCCATGCAATAAACAATTAATAAAAGAAATAAATATAAAAATCATACACATGCCTTCCAAATCATCGTCGCCATTGTCATCGTAAATCGACGAGATTTGTTCCGATTCGACTACTTGCAGCGTCTCTCCCGGAACACCTTCGGTATTGTTCAGCAATTCTTGGATATTCTTTCTGATCGCGGGATGAGGGAGAGGTGGATTTCGCGATTTGGGTAAGATCTCCCAAACACTGGGCGGCCTAGTGTAGAGGGGCCGTTTTAATTGCGGGAAGAGCTTCTTCTCCAGGAAGCTCTGCAATATTTGCTGGGTTATCCGATTTTGTCGCGCTACCTCCCATATGTCCACCTCAGATCCTGCAAGAAGCATCGATGCGTTTGTATAGTAGAGGTTGGTGCGCTACGAGCTATTCTAAAGTTTTATATTAACTCTTTTGCGAGAGTCTAGTATTTATTTTGGTATTACGATAATAGTGTGCTAAGTAAGAACTAAATGGGGATATTGAATCAATTTGCTGCTTATTTTTACTATACTTTTATATATACTTACTCCCAGACCTGATTCTACTGAGGACATTAATGAACATTTTAATCCGACAACTTTTGTTGTTGAATGTACAGAGTCTAACTAGGGAAAAGATAGAACTCATTGAAATGGAGTATTTGCAAGACTTTAATATTTAATTGTGTCAAGTCTTAATAAAGACTTTTAATTTTCTATGTTTGACCGAAACATGGTACCGCATAGCTTTAACTTTAATAATTATGCTATTATAAGTTATTATTGCAGATCTGATTATAGAGGGGGTGGGGTGGCTATCTTCGCTAGATGTGGTAGTATGCTATAGATCGCCTACCGGTGACATTAATATATTTTTCGATAATATTTTAGAAATTTTGAATGTTTTATATAAACCTAAGTGCCGATAGTACGGCTGTGAAGGAAGGATGCATCATTGCCAATCTTGAAAGTGAAGCAGCAATATGCGGTACCGGTTGTTGGTTGGGTCACCATTCGGACAACACTTCTCAGTGGCTCGGTGTGTTCCGGCACTCTACCCAGGGGCTTCAAGGCCTGTAGTGCTGAGTTATATATATAAACCTAAAGTTAGGTTTATTGTTTGTGGTGATTTTAATATCGATTGTAATACAAGTAGTTATACATATTTGTGTGATCTGATGAATAGTTTTAGTCTTAATCAGCTTGTGTTCCAACACGAGTTGCGGGGAATGCACGATCCACTCTTGACCATGTATTTGTACCTAATAATGATATTACGAGATGTAGGGTTGTTGATAATATCATTTGTGATCATAAAACGATGAAACGTGCAAATGAATGAAAAGAAACCTGTAGGCGACAATGTTATATATTATAGGCGGATCTTTGATGATGACGCAATTTTAAATTTTTATAATGGTTTGCTCGCTGAAAATTGGTCGAATTTATATAACATAAATAATGTAGATGATGCGTTTGAATATTTTTATGAGGTTTTTTTTGCTTACTTTGAAATACATTTCCCCAAATTCAAATGTTATTCTAACAAACAAACACACCCTAAGCCCTGGATCACTATTGATATAAAAAACTCAAGTGCAAATCTTAAGCAACTATATAAACTAAAATATGAATATTTTGATTTTGGGGAGGCATATAGACAGATAAAAAATAAACATTTTAAATTAATAGATAACACAAAAAAAATGTTTTACCAAAACAAAATTATGAATTCAGATAATCCCAGTAGAACTGTCTGGCAAACTGCTTCATCTATTACTGGTAAAAAAGCGAATGGTGGTCATTCCACAAATGCAAGCTTGGTTTTAATAACGAGACAATTACTGGCCCTAAATTAATTGTAGATTTATTCAATAACTATTTTATTGACATTCCTAAGAATATTGAAATATCTACATCAAATAAGAACCAAGGCAGATCTGTTAAGAAGGGAAAACCTGTTTGCCAACAGTCTTCCCTTTTTTTATCTCATTCAACGGTAGAGAAAGTAACTTCAATTTTGTTAAAAAATATTAAATGTAAATGGTCTGCAAGTGCTGATGAAGTTCCGACAGTAATAGTTAAAAGAGTTGCTAACGCTATTGTTAACCCCCTCCAATATTTATTAACTTATCCTTTCAAAATGGTGTTTTCCCGAAGGTGTTAAGGGTCAGTAAAGTAATTCCGGTGTGTAAGAGAGGTAGTCCACATGATGTAAACAATTATAGACCAGTCGCCCTGACTTCGGCCTTTTCTAAGATTTTTGAATATGCTTTTCTAACGCGATTGCAGGAATTTTTTAAATGTTTTGAGATAATTACGAAAAATCAACATGGTTTTATGCAGAACAGATCGACGTTACTGCTATGGACTCTTTTTATAGTAGAGTCCTGGGGTTTCTGGATGCGGGCGAGTGTCCTGTTGCGATCTTTTGTGATCTCAGCAGGGCATTCGACTGCGTCAATCATATAGTATTGTTGAATAAATTATATGAGTCTGGTGTTAGAGGGCCAGCGCATCAATGGATATCTTTGTTTCTCAGTAATAGAGAGCAATATGTTTCCCTTAATTTTAATTTAGAAGGCTGCAATGAAATGATTACCTCAACACGTTTAAAGAATGAATTAGGTGTCCCGCAGGGGACGGTACTCGGTCCGATTCTCTTTTTACTTTATATAAATGATGTTGAGAATATTGTTGTAGATGCGAGCGCCAACTTTAGTTTTTATGCGGATGACACGTGCATAATTTTGTCTGACAGAGATCGAGATGAGCTGGAGCATAGGTGCAATGATTTGTTGTGCAAACTGGAGACCTGGCTTTGCAACCATGGTCTATTACTCAATAAAAATAAAACGGAATTCGTTGTGTTTCATAATTATCAGAGGGTTGCCCCATCACTGAATCTTCGGGTGAATGATGATCAAATCGCACAAGCGGATAAAAGTAAATTCCTGGGGTTAGTACTTGATCAGAATTTAAATTGGAAAGGTCATTGTGAACAACTAATTGCTAAATTAAACTCTTTGGCATACCTTTTCCGTAACGTGAGGTACGTGCTAACATCAGAACAACTTGTAACGATTTATTGCGCTTTGGTTGAATCTAGATTGCGTTACGGGTTATGTTTTTGGGGCGACTCAACACGGGAAATGTTTTCATTGCGCAGAAGCGCATTTTAAGAATAATCGCAGGAGTGGGTACAACGCATTCGTGTCGGAATATATTTAAAGAATATAAAATATTAACACTTACAAGTTTATATATATTGCAAATGTGTGTATATGTTTTTAAAAATATGGACAAATTTGTTAGAAATGGTTACAATACTAGATCGTATGGGGATTTTCGCATTCCTTTTGCTAGATTAAATGTAACCAAGAAGTCACCAAAATGTATAGGTTTAAAATTATTTAACGCGTTAGCTGTGCGGATTAAGGAATGCGAAAATATCAAAAACTTTAAAACATCTGTAAAGGAATATTTATCGAAAGGTGCTTTTTATACTTTGGACGAATATGTGTAGACATATATATTCTTATTTTTTAGTTTTAATTTTTTATTTGTATAACTTAACATATGACGAAACCTATACATGTTTCTCATGTCTTATGGTGTCAATAAATTATTATTATTATTATTATATTTCTTATCATCAATGTATGCATACATCACCGAAACGATAATTGAATTACTTGTTATATCTAAGTCCAATAGGTAAATGTCTGGTAGATTTCTCTACACATTAAAAAGTTTAGGTAATTTTTCTTGATAAAAATCACTTTTTTGCTAGTTATCGGTACTAAATAGAGGTAAATGTACAGAAAATGTCGAAATATTGGAAATTTTTCCATAATTCAAATATTTTACGTGAATATTAATGGGAAAATTTCTGTTCCTTAGAAAAAAAAATCCCTAACATTGTAATATTATCAAGAAAAATATTAATATCTCAGGAAACACTTAAAATTTCTTACAATTTCGACAATTACAATTTGAAATATATTAATTTTCAAGTTCTAAGGAAATAAGCAAGGTGCGCATGCGTGAACTTAGAACGTTCTGGTTCAAGTCGGACGTAGGCAAAACTGACGTGGTGTTCGGCCACACATGTTTTCTTGTTATTTTGAAACTATTATGCTAATTACTAGTAGGTGGTATTTTTTCGTATTAGAAAATCTGTTTGTTGTTCTTTTAATGTTGTAGATTCTGTTACGCACTCTGCTACAATATGAACATGGAAGATCCGAAACAACTTACTTGCACGTTGGAATTAATCCAGCATTATCCGTTAAAAACTCACCCAGACGTTGGAACAGAAAAGCTCTTCGTTTTTCGCAGCAAGAAAAGAAAAGAGTGATTACATTCATAAAAATAATTGGCTTCTATAGAGGATGACAAAAGGTGAGTCCACAGGATCGGAGTTCGCCAAACTCCGAAAGATAGTTTGGCGAACTCCTAGTCGTGTGTATGGGAGTTCGTGCACCCGTCCACATATTCGGGAAGGTACTTAAAATGAGAGGGAAAGCTGTTGGCAGCTGACTCCCTAGCTCGTATGGTTTTTTAACTATTTTTAATGATAATCATTGTGACAGCAGGTAACAGGAACAAATTCCTTTTAATATGTACAGGGTGTATCAAATAAAAAAGTAAATTTTGCTTGGGCGTTAACTCCACGACATATAAAGCACAAACCCACCGAAACCGGATTTCATCACTAAAAAATAAAAAAAAGTAAAATTTAGAGACAAAAATTGCTTAGTCCGGGCCTGATGCAAGGAAACGTCATGTTAAGCACCCGCTAAACGTGGTATTATGTATAAATACATTGCACTGATTTAGTATTATTCTTAATGGTATGCCGTAAGTTCATTTAACGTCATTCTGAATAAATAAAGGCCCTTGTAAAAATAGCAAAACTGAGGCATTTTAAATTTCTTCTTTTTATAAATAAACATTCCTTTTTTGTTAAGAGCATTCTACGTAAGTCTACAAAGTATTATTTTTAATATCCTGATAAGATCGAGTTTCACCGGATATGCGACTTCAGTAGTTACAAAAAACGTAAATATTTTTCTTTTGGTTTGTCGAATCGAGAGTTAGTTCTTAATAAACGGTACCACAAGAATCAGAGTTTATTTCTTTGGATTTATTTAATCATATAACGCAAAATGGAATTGAATCGAATTAACACAGAAATAAATGTAGATACAGAAAAATTTGCAAACACGCCTTTTTACTATGATATCGCGCGAAAATGAATCTATACATTCCCGCGCTTTTGCCGATGCATCAAGCTTCAATTTCCTTTATATGTAATCATGATGGTCCTGGAAAGGATCGTTTTTCGAGATAGGAATAATTTAAATAAAATGTTCGAAGTGGCACGCACTCCAAGCGGCGATCCACACAAAACTAACAGCGGTAATGGCTGAATGATAGTGGTATGTGGGGGTATACTCGGACAGCATTTAGGTTGGCACAGGTGCGGCTCTAGCCCACGGCATTTATAAAATATTTTTTTCTCGTTACTGCTTACAGATAGACCCCCTGTGCATTAAGACTTTTTGATTGTATATGATTGCAGCTGCTACATATTATTATATTTACCTCCATATCTGATACACCCTGTATATCATGTTATTGCGGCATGTCGTGGTCGTACTTGTCAAAACAGACGGTTTTTCAGCCAGCTAATCTTTTGCGATCTTATGCAAATGCTTTGATTTAAGTGTTAATAATCATCACTACGTTAACTTGGTTCATTTCAGATAAATTAAAGAACTGTATTTTCATACTTTAAAGTATGTAATACTGAAATAAATTAAATCAGTAATTCTAATTTTGTGTTAAATATGATGAAGAGGTTGCCAATGAAATTTCTTTGAGTTTATGTGTATTGTTATAATACGATTTGGCTTAAATGCGTATAATATTCTTTTTATAAATAGAAAAAATTAATAATAAGATAATATTTATGCATTAACAAATAAATCGCTAATAGGTAAGTACAGCTCCTGCCACAAAAGGGTTAATAATCTGAATCGCGATTTTACTTATATATTCTCAGGTTGAACTATACATACAACTGTGTTTATTGGAGGTAATTTTATTCGTGCCAGCCGAAGAGTAGCCCACATACATAATGTTTACTCGTATTTGATAAATTCATATTTTATGTCCGCTATTCGTTTGGTAAATTGTCTATGAAAGTTGTTGAGGATCTTAACTTTTTTTTAATAAGTTTTCAAATAAGGGTATCCATTTAGTTTAAGGCGCAATAAGTTTGCGGCAAAAACCGCAAAGGGTAGCATTTATGTTTATCTGATATTCGCCTCCTAAGGCCGCTTTACACATAGCTATTTATTGCGTAATTTATTGGCAAATTTAAAATTTTACGAGTATAACACGTATTTAATCCGTGTTATACACGTAAAATTTTAAATGGGCCAATAAATTGCGCAATAAATAGGTAGGTGTAAAACGGCCTTTATAAACATATTTTTCATTGAAACCTCGCATAACTAAAATACATACAGTTACGGACAAATGTCATACGCATATTCTTTCATAATAAAATTAATAAAATATTTCAATTAAAATTTTGCATAACTTTAATTTTTTTTTATTATCTCTCAAAACTTCCTAAATAGTTAGCTTTTCATTGCTTTTTTACAACATACCTAATACTGAAAAATAAATTGGAATTAACTCTTGTCCGCGATTGTATATCTCGACACTAATATTCGGTCTCTCTTATATTTTTAACAGTAAACAAATTAGAACACTGAATAGTTGAAATGAAAGCAGTAGGTGTTGCAAAAATCAAGGCATCCTTCTAAATCTGATGATACCATCGGTAAATATGGGGACAATTTTTGTGTTTCAGCACGATAACTGTCCCATGCAGAAATCGCAAATTGTACACGAATGAATACGTTCCGCAAACATTTATTTAACAAATATTGGCCTGGCCTCTAAATAGTCCGGACTTAAGTCCTATTGAAAATGTTTGAGCTGCATTAAAACAGGATATATATTTATACATATATGAAGATTATTCCAGAAAATGCGGATTAACTGTGAGAAACTTCTAGGAAGTAATCGAAAATAATGGGGACTGGAGACATTGGATGCTGTAAGACTGAAGAAATGAATTTATGCAAACGTTATAATTAGATAAAACAATAAAATAAATTTATAGTGAGAACATTTTGTTATTACAGTATTACATGTGTATATGTATGATACGTTACTAGCAAAGTATGTCCTTGCATTTACTATTGAAAACTATACAGGGTTTTCCACGGAACTGGCTGGTTAGAAGTTTTCCGGCTTAACGAAATTCCTCAGTTTTAAAAAAATGGGGTTTACAACAATTTGGCACTTACTTTCTTTCTAAAGTATTTTCACCTTTTTTGCACTTCCGGTTAACCGGAAGTCGCCACGAACTTTGTTATTTTAAATGGAACACCCTATATATTCTTATATTTTTGAATTTACCATAAAATTCTATGACGATTACCATTAGGGTATCTTATACCTATCTTCAACTGTTTCTAAGATATTACGATTTTTGTTAAAATTTTGACATTTATATTGTTGTATGTAATTGATTAATTCTCACTTGATTTAAGTGTCAGAAATCTCCGACTTTGAAATCAACAAGTACTAACATTGTTTTACCAAAACGTAGAAAAAAAATTCAGTGACATTATACAGGCTCTTTAAAAATTAGTGACATATCCAGGAATTTTGAATGTTGCAAAACTTAATTTTTTCAAATAGAACACCCTGTACATTTTTCTATTTTTGGATGTACAATTAAATTCTATGCCGATTTGCTGTAGCATTCCCTATACCCATCTTCAGTAGTTTTCTTTTAAATTACTCGTTTTGTTTATTACCGCTTTCAAATGGCCGAATAATTTCTATCTGGTGGGCCATGATATTAACATTACAACAATTTATTATTATTAGTAAGTATTATTGTTATAATCATTGTTTGTTACACGTCGCGTGTTTTCAGATAAATGCATATTATTACGGAATTTATGAATTAGATAATGAAAAATATTGGAGGAGCTTATCCTAACCTAGATACTATAAATTTGTTTTAGATTCACTGAGAATGCAGGAAGAACTTATAGATAATTCAATGTAATTAAAGGAATTTATTGGTTGTAAATATATCTAACGGAATTCAGAAAATTTGGAAATGATTTCTCTTAATAGCTTGGTTTCAAATTAAGGGAAATGGCATAAACGATAACGACGACAACATAACAAAAACTGTTTCACTAAAACGTAGTGTGCTTGTCAGACAACTGTTTTAAAGTTTTTAATATATTAAAGTATTTTCAAAATTATAAAGGTTTTATGAAGAATATTTAGATACATGCATACTTAACAAATGCAATTTACAAGCAGCATAAACTTGAACCATGACATAGAGCATCACAAAAAATGCTTAATGTGAATTCCGTTTACGTCCAAGCATTTTATTATTCGACGTCTTAATGTGTCGCCTTATACTTCTTCTCACTTCAACTGGGTCTAATTCATCAAACGTTCTCGTCACACGAATCGTTAAATCTTGCTTGGTAGTACCGAAAGTTGCGTACAGTGTGTAATCTGTGTAATGTATTATTTCAAAGTTTTCTGAATTTTATTAGATATATTAGCCGAAAATAAATTCCTATAATTACCGTAAATTCTCTATAAGTTCACCCTGCATTCTCAGTGAATGTAAAATAAATTTAAAGTATCCAGGTTAAAATAAGCTCCTTCAATATTTTTCATTATCTAATTCATAAGTTCCATAATAATATGCATTTATCTGAACACGCGACGTGTAACAAACAATGATTATAACAATAATACTTACTAATAATAATAAATTGTTGTAATGTTAATGTCATGGCCCACCAGATAGAAATTATTCGGCCATTTGAAAGCGGTAATAAACAAAACGAGTAATTTAAAAGAAAACTACTGAAGATGGGTATAGGGAATGCTACAGCAAATCGGCATAGAATTTAATTGTATATCCAAAAATAGAAAAAAATTAAGTTTTGCAACATTCAAAATTCTTGGAAATGTCACTAATTTTTAAACACCCTGTATAATGTGACTGAATTTTTTTCTACGTTTTGGGAAAACCATGTTAGTACTTATTGATTTCAAAGTCGGAGATTTCTGACACTTAAATCAAGTGAGAATTAATCAATTACATACAACAATGTAAATATCAAAATTTTAACAAAAATCGTAATATCTTAGAAACAGTTAAAGATAGGTATAAGATACCCTAATGGTAATCGTCATAGAATTTTATGGTAAATTCAAAAATATAATAATATATAGGGTGTTCCATTTAAAATAATAAAGTTCGTGGCGACTTCCGGTTAACCGGAAGTGCAAAAAGAGTGAAAATACTTTAGAAAGAAAGTAAGTGCCAAATTGTTGCAAACCCCAATTTTTTAAAACTGAGGAATTTAGTTAAGCCGGAAAACTTCTAACCAGCCAGTTCCGTGGAAAACCCTGTATATTTTATTTATATTCAAATTCACTTATTGCTAAATGTTACAATTAAAAAATTACGAAAATGAAAGAAAGAAACTTGTTTATCCATTATATTCCATATTGTCCGTATATATGGGAAATAAGGTATTAAAATAGATCAATAAGAACATTCAGAAACAGAAAATCTATTTTACCAAGGAATACATAAAAATATTATTTCAACGCATGCTTGTTTATGTCTTAATAACAAAATGTTGATGTGAAAAAAATAAATCATTTGAAAGAAATCAACCTTCACTATCACAGCTGGTGTTTAAAAAAAAATCACTTAAAATGTTTCTAATCCTTTTTTCCCCACTATAGGTAAACTCTCATGTCGAACGTTCGTCGTTTTCCCGTTTGTGGTCGGAGTTCGGCAAACTTCGAATCATGTGGACGATCGCGTCCACACGAGTAAATAAAAAATAAAAACACTTTTGAGTAGAAATATTAATAATATGTAATTTAATTTCTCTAAAAAAAATGGCAGAATATTTCCTCGGTAAGTTACTGCAACGAAAAAGATGAGATGTTCTTTACATTCCTTTAATAGCATATTTTGTAACTGCTCTGTCATTTCTCCCGTTGATCTGAATCATACATTATTATTAAATAGGGTTCATGTGTTATTGGCTGACTATACTGATATCTGGAGTACGGTATAACTCTTTCTCTAAAATTCTATACACATCCAAAACATATTATGCGTATATATTTTACGTTTTACAGCATTCTAATAGTGAATTTAAAACAGTAATTAATTCCCACATTTATGGCATAGCTTCCTGCTTGTTTCTCCTATAAATATTAATATCATCGAATAATCTTAAACATCTGTGAAATAAAAATAGATTTTGATATAAATAAAACATAACAATAATTTCAGATCGTCTATGTTTATTACGTCATCTTTCCAATTATATCGTTCTAAAATGAAGCTTGTTTTTATTTATTAGAGTTAATACTTTTAGTTTACATAAAATTTAATAATTACTAATTACTATACTCATTATCAGCACATAATTCCTAATCTTGTCATAACATAAATCCTATAATAAAATCCTAGCCAGCGAAACTTATTTAATTGTAAATAATAGATATGGTGTCCGGTTATTGTTATTATAAATATGGACATTTATCTAAGAAACATTTTTAACGAACAATAATTTTATCAGTTGTTTTCATTTAGACATTAATATAAGTTTGTTATAAAATTTTCCACTTACTTTCCATGTCTTCTAAAAAGAATTAACTTGACGGATATCTGTGAATAGACTGATAAATCACCATTCAATCGGCATACGTTTGAAAGGTCATCTAAGGGACAAAATTCAAATAAACAAACTTGGTTTTTTCAGATATTAAATTAATATGCATGCTATCATTGATTGTATGCTTATATGTTATATTTGTTTTTTTTTGTGTTAATGAAAAGCATTTTTTATGTTAGAAAAATAATATACTTTTTCTAACATATATGATCACTAAACTTTGCAAATGCATGCAGTAATTTTTTTTAATATTATGCTGGCTGATAAATAGAAACAATTACAGGTACCAGTTAATTTTAATTTAATATGTAGATACATGAAAATATTTTATAATAAAACTTTACATATATTAATTAAATTAATTGACATATATAATATAGGATATAAAATGGCCTTTCACCCGAAAATATAATAACATGCAGAATTGCCCTTGTAATTATGAGACACTGCTTTTTGTAATGAGCATATTTTTGAACACAATATGTAATGCGAAGTAATAATGTTATTATCTAAAATATTCGAGTGCATGGAATGGTTCTTTTGTTGAATAATTCAATGTTAGGATATGCATGTACGGAATCTCGCTGAACAAATTCATTAAAAGTTTTTGACATTCACTTGCAGGACAGTCACAATCAAAAGATTTTTTTTGTTTGTTTAGAGATATCTATATTGATGGAGATACGTTTTTGAACCCTCCGTATAACTATTAAATATTTTTTTTCTATTTTTTATGTTTGCTTTAACGCTGAATGTATGTGCATCCACATTAATAGAACATCTTAATGTCTAATACTCTATGAAACAAAATATATCATTAAAACTGCGAGAAATTTACTGGTTCGATAAGAATTGTATCATTCCATTTAAAATAAGAAAGTTAATATTAACACCTTCTGTAGGAACTTACAATTATCAGAAGCAATAAGTATTGGTGTGTAATAAAATTAAAATAATACAAGCTCGATTTGCAATGTTATTTTATTTAATTTTTCATTTAATTACATGTTTCGATCAAGCAAAAAAAAAGCGTCCTAAATATATTAAACATAAAAACGATGTGTCAACAAACAATATATAGCGTTGAGAGATATCTTCGAATTAAAATCAAAACTAAATAGTAATGACAATTATATAAACACGTTAAAATCCACTCTTTGCTATCTCTCAACCCATGTCCATATATTATTTGTTGACACATCGTTCTTATATTTAACATATTTATGACGTTTTTTGCTTGAAGATGATCCTACCGGATAAAATATTTTTATTATTTTTAAATAAAATGATACTTGAAGTCGAACCTGGTTATTCTAATTTAATTATCAGAAGTGTTACGACGGTGAAAGTAATTGCCTTAAACAGAATATAGCTGCTCTGCAAGTATCAGTATCAAAACTCGACTAGAAGACCAAAAAATTCTAATTTATTGAGTGTTTTTTCTTTCCTTTCGCTGTTGCAGGTTATAATTTGCTTGGGTTAACGTGATTAAAATAAAATTAACATTGTTTATGTAGTATTTAATTTCATTTCATAGAAATAAAAATATTAATTTAAGAATGTATAACAGCAGATTAAACTTATAGTTAAAAAACAATATAAAAATAGTTTATTATCAACTTTACAACTAATAAGAAGACTGCCAGGTCATACCGCCGATCGAGTTGAAAAAAAATGAGATAATTCTTGAAGCCAAAAAAACCGAATATGTGTGCGTGACTAGACCTCTGATTGATCAAAAAGTAAACTAATAAAAGAAACGATATTTTTTTTTGAAGGGCGAAAAAAAACGCATTTAATTGTGTAAATTCGTAATTTACAACATTATATTGATAGCTGTAATAAACTGAGAAATACCGCATATACTCCATTTGTACTCCCGTATATAACAGTAAAATGATATACGAAACAAACGGGCCGCTTGGTCTAGTGGATAGTGCGCTCGGTTTCTGAAGGCAAAATCTAGTGATCGAGACTGGTATCGTGTTCAGTTTGTTTTTGTTAATAATATATAAATAATTATTAAATTTTATTTTCTTATTTAAATTTAATTTTTGCATTTAAATTTAAATTGTTGCGGCACATTCACGTGCCGCACATAAATTAAAATTCAACAATAAGACATTCAAGATATGAAAGATTAATTATAAAAAATTACAGCAACAAATGACTTAATAAAGAAAATAGATAAAAATTGAAAATCTTTGATATTAGGTAAACGTAATTTTTATAATATGAAAATTTTATATTTATTGCACTGTGATACAAAACTTAAATTTAATAATTGTTAAAATATTAATAATAAAAAAAATAATTAACACGACAGCAGCCTCCAACTCTATCCTTTCCTTTAGAAACCGAGCGTGCTATCCACTAGACCATACAGTCTGTGTGTTTTGTATTAGAAATTACAGATGTTATATGAGAGTGACCACGGGTGTACAAATGGAGTTTGTGCGAGTTTCTTTCAGTTTATTACTGTTAAATGTTGCTTATTTTACATTTTTTATCAATATAATGATGTAAATTACGAATTTACACGATTAAACGTGTTTTTTTCACCATTCAAAAAAAAAAATTTTTTTTTGTTGACCAATCGGAGGTCTATTCATAAAAATCCCGCACCTGTATCCTTTTTTTTTTTTGGCGTCAAGAACCACCTCAACTTTTTTTTCAACTCGATCGAAGATTGTTAAGATAATTTCGCTTTATTTATAATAGGACGGAAAAAAAATGTAAAAGCCGATGTGTACAAAATAAAACGTAAATAAAAAAATATTTAACCTTCGCTCAGAATTTTATTTATATTTATCGTTAAAACCTCGTCTGTGATCAGAAATATAAGAATTGGTGTTGACAAAACTATTCGAATCACAAGTAAAGAAGTTATTCATCTCATTGGATCTACCTCTAAAACCAGTTAAGATCACATCATAAAACGAATGTATGTTTTTTTTCAATTTTTTTTTTTAATTCCAGTAAAAACTTTTTTATTATTAGTTTCGTTAAAGACCGATCATATACAGATATATTGAAAGCGGTGATGTCATCCAAACAGCAATTGATCTTTTTCGTTACAAGTGGTATATAATACAGTTCACCTATTTAATATTTTATTACAACGCGATTTCAAAGTATATTTTTGGGAAACAACATAATAATAATTACGTATTAATAATCATTGTAAATGTACATAAAAAATTAAAGGATATTACTGTGGCAATCAATGTAACATTAAAAGAAAAGTACACGTAAAATGAGTTTCAAGGGAACAATTGCAATTTAATTGAATTGTTACCTTAAAACACTATCATTACTAGAAATTTCAATAGAGCATTACAAAAATATTGTAAATTGACAAACTTAATAGGTAAAATTACATACTGCTTTAAAGATTATGATACGCCGCATTATATTTCAGCTTAAATCAGTATGAATAGATATCACGTGGTATCATCACTGTGGTAACACGTCCAGTATTTAGCATTGCACAAATGTTTTTGTAGCGCAGATCCTCGACAGCTAAAAAGGTAAATCCAAATTCTCTGATACAAATAATAAACTTATATAATTCATCTATTACAGTAATAATAAATTAAACTGATGCTTAAAATTTAACATTAGTTTTAATATATGTATATTGTATATATATTTTATTAATTCTGCGTTTGATTTTTATCGTAATCATTCATTATCCTTTAAAACGCAAATGGCACACACTTAACTGCGTTATAAATATGGAATTTTATTGCTATTGCATGTTTACAAATGCTAAAAGAGTTGTGTAAGTTATGCAAACTACACATTCTTTTTTCTGCTTGTCTATTCAAAATGAACATTGTTACATATATGATTCTGCTTTGAATAAAGTAAAAAGGTTGAGTTGGAGCACTTAAAACCAATAGCGCCATGTACAATTATTACTAGACTGGTCAGACATGTCTGCTTACACGGGCCGCACTCGCCTTGAGTTATGCAGAACATTTAGTCATAGTATATCTTCAAGGCAGTAAAATTACTCCCTCCGATTCCTGTGTCTAGCATCTAGTCTCAATGAACGAAAATATCCATTGAAAAATGCACTATCAGCGAGATATGTAACTGTTAGAGGTTGCTTAAGAATATAGCATAAGAAAAATTATAAAATGCCTCTAAATTTCGTCCACTAATTCAGTACCATGCTAAACTAAAATTTGCAGTGATTAATTGTTAATTAATTGTTTTGAAACTTGTAATGCTACAGTCTGCAAATGTAACACAACTTGTAATAATACAACTGTGAAAAGGAATCTTACTTTGTGTTTTGCCTTTATACAAATTATACTAGTAAAGTTACAATACGTTCATCTTAATTGTAACGAAATATATGCTACTTGTATTGTTACATGCAGTATATTAAGTATACTGTACTATATTACATAGACTGTAATTTTACAGTGATAATTATGGGTAACAGAGTTGCCGGTGATTATCACTGTAAATTATTCTTACAGTGTATATAATTACATAATTATATATAATACTCAAATTAATGTTCATTAATTTTGAGAGAAATAACAATATATTATACAATTCTTGAAAATACCTTCAAAAGCTCTTTCTGCAAGATTAATTGCGTGAAGCATTTATAAAATTTATTACTGCTCTATAGATACCGTTAATACAACATTAATTGTTCACGCAGAAAACAAATGAATAGCTTGGAATGCAAACAAAGCAGATGTGAAGTTGCAAGAAAATTCGTTATTACAAATGTTCCCATGGAAATGTCAAGGATGATTAATTGTATTGATTATATAACAGAAAATCATAAGCCTAATTTGTTCAATTTTTATATACATCGTTACACAAACCATCTTCTTTAATGGTGTTTAAAATGCAATGGATTCTAATTTAATTAATTTAAATTACATATCTCTTATTTAGGCTATGTAAGGTATGCGAAAAGAAAATCGGATAATTACTGAATACTGGCAACATGCGCATAGGTATTGTTTCAAGGATGTCTTCCTATAAATAACATCAACATATATGCTCTTATAGCAGATAATACATGGGTAAAAGTGAACGGTTTTTTGCAGAAAAAAATTCGATGAACTTTAAAAATTCACATTTAAATTTTGGAAACAGAATATTTCCTCAAGGTTACATTGTTGTAGATAGGTTAGTTAGGTTCATTTTTTTTTATTATTATTTCGTTAGTTATTACCGTACTGACTGACACCTGGTTCATAAATCTCTCCACTTTTGCTATATAAATCATACGCCGTTTATGCTCATTCCAATCTCCTTTAATTGCATATCATGGTTATTTAATTAGACAACTGTAATGCGAAAGGTATTTGCGTATTGTTTATGTAATACTCAATATTTTCCACGGTAAACGTTGCTTGTGTAATACGTGCTTCATATTGACGGGCAAATGCTTTCAAACTGCGTTTAAATCATATTAACAACTGCAGTGCACTTAACTGGGAGGAGATATTGGCAATGAATTTGTGAAATTAAAACGAAAAGTTGTAACACACCAATTTACCAACATTTCCAAAGCCACTGCTGTATTATAAGTTTCACTATAGAATGGTGTAGTGTAGAATATAAAAATCTTGTGTCGCTACACCAACTATCAAACCTATTCTTTCTTTACTAATTTCCATAACTCTACAAGCTAGTGCCTCAAGTTATTTATATGTAGAGACAATCATCTACTCGTGTTTAATGTGAAGGTGATCTAGTATCTTCCTACTAAATACCACGCGGTACACGCATTCATTTTCACCTTTTGGGATTAACGGTTAGCAAGACGTGAGCGTTTCATAATATCCAATACTTAATAATAGAAGAATATTTTATATGTGTACTCATAAATTGACCTTAATGCTCTTTTCGTGGAAATTATAAACTGAATGACGAAATAATTTGAGTACCATCAACTGAAGTTTAGAGATTCAAATTTGTAAAATTGCTGTATTCACAAGGGAACCTCACCTTCACCTTGGTGTTTATCCGCTAGGCAAAATAGAATAGGCTACATGTATTTATATCTAGTAGGTTGCTGCAAAAGAAATAATAAAAACATTTCATCAAACCAAAACTGTATGCAAATAAGTAGAAACTGAAATAATAAATTAGGATTGAAACATGACCCTAGGGCGTGCAATAAATTAAAGTTTTAATTAGTGTGTACCCGGTAATTACTTCAATCAGTCAACTTAATCAAGTATAAATAAGAATGAAATAACGATGTGTTTTTTCAATACTACAAATATATACCCATGTATTATAAACTTTTCTTTTCAGCACTATGCGTGCTGTTAATTATACATTAACATTCATAACATGGTTTTATGTGTGGCAGATTGACTATTATTAATCTGGACGAAGTTACTCAGTATATAAGCACCTGTATAGATTCGCAAGAACGAGTTAATGTGTTGTATAGTGTATACCGACTTTGCTAAGACTTTTGATATCGTCGACCATGGCACAATGATCTCTAAATTTACTTAGCTAGGATTTACAACAAGAATCACCATCCTACTAGCGTCCTGCCTTGACAAACCGCTGTAACAGTTTAAAATCTAAAATATTTACCGCTTGATTCGAAGTACTGCAAGGCTCGATCTTGAGACCCTTTCTATTTAGCGTTTACATTAATGATTTACTGTATAGATTGGATTGTCATGTTTTAACTTATACAGCGTATTTCTTAATCAATAAATCAAACAAAAAGTTAGTGGCCTATTTTTTATTCTTTAGTTATACATATCTTTTTTAATTATTGCTTTACACGTTTTCTTTTTACTTTTCTTATATATCATCTTTTTCAGAAGCCATATTCAATAATTTCTGAACAACTTTAATTAGTTTACACTGCATGTTCTTTTTGTTAGATTAATTATTTGATTTTTTAATTAAATTGTTTAAATTGAATCGTTACAATTAATGTAGCTACGTCATAAACATTTAAAAACCAGGCATATCTGCAAGGACGTATATACATTAAAAGAAATGAATGAAATTTAATAATGATTTTAGGATATTTACAAAAATAATGTCGGTGAAGGGTTGCAAATCTCTGCAATGAGATCTACACATTGTCGATAATTAACATAGATAAGTGTGCTGTAGTTATAATAAAGCAATATACCAGACCGATCTACCGCAGTGACCAACTATATTTATTTCATATTTTATAAATATTTAAAAAATATTAAATCTTTCTTGAATATTAGTTATATTAATATAATATGCATAAAATATATTATAGAAAATATATTAGGAAAACATTTAAAAAATATATATGTTATGTAGCATTAATAATATTTTATTACAAATGTTTTCTCAATATATTTTTCATAACTCTGCAAGAATATTTTGCTTTGTATTTTGTGTAATTATTTATTTCATATAAAAAAAAAAGATTGAATTTTTGCTTTTGTGCATTTGGTGCGTAGGACGAATAAATATAAAATGGTAAAATTGCATACATATTAAGTAGGTATGTACCTATTTAAAATGATAGTTTAAAGATTAAATTAGATAGTATATATCTAATATGATTTAATTAGTATCCAAGTTGAGCGCTGTAACTTTTCTATTAATATATCTGCGTTTTGTATTATATTATTTGTAATATTTGTAAGTTCCGAACATCAACACAACACCTCTATTCATTACGGTGCCGGTGTTATATGATTTAGTATTGTTTATGTGTCTATGGATTAGGTTCATAGAATGCATACGCGCACGTGCGTATCATCAACGTTTTCGTTCGTTTGTCCGTTACATGTTATAGTTTATAATAGTATACGATTAGAGCAGATTAGGGTAAACTGTGTAATTAATTGTTGCGGGGTGTGTTTTAGTTTTTGTGGTGACTACAAGGTAAGCAAAACTTTGAACATGTCATGGCATTTATAAGATAATTGGAATGCTCAATATCGCTATGTACAAAAATCGTTTTAATATATAATGTAGGAATTTTATGCATCATATATGTACTGCATCTACCAGATAAATTGCTAGTTGATTTGCTTCAGAGATTCATCTCGGTAGATAAGCGTCATAACCTCAAATAGAGGTTAGAATACGTTGTGTTGTTTTATTGTTTGTACGTAGAATGTTTTCAAATATTATGAAATAAAGTAAAAATAAGTATCGTAAGTATTAGAATGTAGCTACCACTCCAATTATTGTAAATGCTCCAAATGTATTAGTATGTGTTGATAATGTTGTACGATGTTTTATTCATGGTATGATCTAATATAATTGGCATTGTTTTTGAGGCCACAAAGAAAACGCATGAGAGCGCACTACCGGAAGATATGAAAAAAGCATCGGGTTGTACCTGCCACCAGCCAAGGCTAGACTTAAAAATGAGTATTTTTCATTTTTTTGGCTTATTCACAATAAAATGATAATAAATACGTTTGTTTTTTATTTAGACACTTCAATTAAAAATAGTGATTAATTTGATAAACCTTCAGTATGCCTTAAAAGATGCCAGAATTATTGATTATTAACTTGTATGGTGAGTGTGGAAAAAACAAGTTCTTGCCTTTAGACAACTCTATGTATGTTTCAACTTTTCGTTATCGACGTTATGCATTCTAAATAACCAAGAACAATTTTAGTTCATTTTGACAAATTAAATAGATTGCATAAAAAATCTCAATTTTCATATAAATATTTTACAAAATATTAGAAAAAAATATAGCGCTTACATTAATTTTAAAATATGGAATAAATATTTTAATTGGAATATTTTATCTATATTTAGAAAAAATATGAAAAATATATTCAAAACCTCTCCACGAAAGATATTTATAAAAAATATATTTTTTAAAAAATATCTATGTAATATTTCTGGCTGTTAGGGTAGCTTTTTTTTTATTAGTGGTGTAAGGAATTTCTATCTTTATTATTAGCTATTGCATGATATCGGCGAAAAACGACCATTGCTGTTTCGCCACCTTTTTCAAAATGTGGAATATATGGTCTTATTAGAAAATAAATTATGAAGCGCATATATTCAATAATAATAATAATAATTTATTGCCATAGGTTGTAAACAACATAGACATTGTCAGTGAACAGAATTCACATACGCTACCCTACATTTTAGGGAGAAGGAGGAAATAATGAACGACATCAAGAAACTTCTATGAAATCGAACTGCATCTATAGTTCTAATTGTTGCGGTTTATAAATTCCTCAATAGTATAAAAATAATGCTCATAGATAAATGATTTTAACATTTTTTTAAATGAATTTAGAGAACCGGCTGATCTTATACCTTCAGGTAGTGCATTAAAACAAGTTGCACACCTATAGTATGGGCTACGTTCATATGGTGATGTTTTATGAGCTGGTACACTTAGTTGATTTCTTGAACGTGTTGTCATAAGATTATAAATATCCTTATTTTTAAAAGCTCATACAAGTACAGTGACCCCAGAGGCATGATTTTTAATTGATTAAATGATAATCGACAATCATGCATCTTATTAGGCGCTTTTGATGGATAAGCAATTTGTTTGCCCAAGGCGCCGAACCCCAGCAAACAATTACATAGCGTAATCGCGATTCAGCATATGAAAAGTAAAACACACGCAAAGCGCCCACACCGACAGCAATCTTCAAATTTCTTTTTTTTCTATTGTGTAACAATGCTCTTCAAATTTTAGACGACAGTCAATCTCCAATCCCAAAAACACAGTTGACCTGCTCTCAGCGATCGACCTGCCATCACATCGAACGTAAAGACTGCTAATAGCATCAACACCAGCGCGAAACTGTATTAATTTTGTTTTTCCAGAGTTCAGTAAAAGTCGGTTATCATCACACTAGGAGCGCATATCTGAAATAGTTTTTGTTGTACTGATAGCAACGACATCAGCGTTGGGATTAGCGATACAACAACTGGTATCATCAACATATTGACTAAAAGGGCATGCAGGTAATGACAAAAACAAGTCGTTTACATATATGACAAACACAAGTCGTTTACATATATGACAAACAGCGTAGGTCCTAAGATGGAACCTTGAGGCACACCGCAGGTGATGTCTATTGCAGGTGAAAGATATTGTTTACTAACCTCGTTCGCGCTGCTGTTAATAGCAATGAAAATTTTCAATTCGTCAGGCACGACTTAAAGTAGCTCTGGGGGGGAATACCGCGTATTCCATATGCCCACAATTTACTTAAAAGGATATCGTAATTTAGTGTGTCAAATGCCTTTGACAAGTTAAAAAATACACCAAGAGTAGTGTCTCCAGCATCCAGGTGTTTGTAAATGTGAGCCATGACATTATGTATGGCGTCCAATGTAGATATCCCGGTAAGAAACCAAACTGGTGGTTAGAAATTACCTTCTTCTTTTCTAAGTAACTAACTAGACGCGTATTTGTAATTTTTTCAAAAGTTTTAGTAATTGCCGTCGGTATGGCGATGGGCCTATAAATTTGTCATCTTTTTTTATGCACGGGAATGACTAATTTTTAATGTATCAGGAAAAATACCTTTGTAGAATAATTTATTTATTAGAATAACCAATGGTTCCGGCAGGTACGACGTAACAAATTTCAAAATAAAACCAGGGCATTCATCAATTTCCGCGGAATTTTTCTCTGCTACCTCCAGTATAACGCGTTGAACTTCATACCTATCAGTTGATTCGAGAAAAAAGCTATCATTAATGCAAGGTATATTGGGCGCGCCACTCATAGATATAATGTCACGATTAAAAAATTCTTCCGTAAATCTTTCACATATGGTTTGAGGATTATTTATGACATCTCCTGACGCACTACGTAGTGAGATAAATTCTATGGTAGATTTTAAGGGGTTTTACTTTTGTTTGTTGATTTTGCTAATCTATTTTCATAAAATTTTCTTTTGGTATTATTTACTAAAACTTTATATTTCTCCTTTTCAGTTGTATATACACGTAATAAAATTGGGTCTGTATTTTGTTTAGACAAATTATATAAATCTCGGAGTTGATCTGCTTTACGGCCCAAGTCAGCAGTGTACCACTCTATCTTAGGCTTACAATCAACTCTAGACTTCACCAATGGAAACGACATATTAAAATAATACAAAAATGTATTCAGGTATACAAGAACATTCATAATCTTCTTTTCTTGTACTATTTCTCATATCTGTTTTTATTCATATGGCTCATTCTTTGTTTAAAATCTTACAGTCAAAATAAACTAAGTAATAGGTAGGTTGGAAATTAACACATTTCAGCTGTATATGACAATTAAGAAACGGATATTTTAAAGAAATCAAGTTCAAGTTTTCCGTGAACGTTAATGGATTTAATATAGACACCTGTTACGCAAAATAGGCTCCTCTACAGTTTTGGTGATACCTTGTGTTATTTGAATAAACTTCCGCGATTTAAAATAACACGAATGAATATAAATAAATGGGCAAGGCCGAAGATGGCATCCCATATTTTGACGACGTAGAAAAAAGACATTAATTATAAGGTTAGAGCAAAATAACTGAAGATTATATGTTTTTTTTTTTCGAAAAAAGTTTTATAGATACATTTTCAATTGACTTAATTTGTATCTTTCCCAGTGCAGTGCTTATATAATTATTTATAAGTATCCTAATTAGTTGGCATATTACTGAAACCTATTATCATTTATGTAACGCTCCTTTTTTTATGGATGTTTACGATTTTACCGTATTGCCCCAAAGCTTATTGTTCTCTTATAGTATCCGCGATGTTCAACGGAAGTTAAAACGCCACAGGATACCCGGCACTATTGACCTCTTTACACGGTTTCTGAACACAATTGTAAAATCGTCAATTCGCAATCTAACAGCGACCTTAATCAATATTAGCACACTTTTGAGCACCTTTTCTATCGACAGCGCAATAATTGTTAGTATTAGGAAAATCAAGGACAAATAATATAAACATTTTTAAAACATAATCTACCATTTACTCAGAATTTAACAACAATTACAAAACGGGACGATAGCAGTTAGTTTATTTAAGTTATTCCATGGTTGGGTAAACGGATGGATAAGTCGTTGGGTAGTTTGTTGGGTAGTTTGTTGGGTAGTGTGTCGGGTAGTTTGTTGGGTACTTTGTTGGGTAGTCTGTTGGGTAGTTTGATGGATAGTTCACTGGATAGTTTATTGGATAATTTACTGGGTAGCTTCCTTGATAATTCACTGGGTAGTTAGATGGCATCTTAGTGGAAGTTGAGTAGAGGGGATTGAAGAATTTCGATTTCCACATGTACCATTGTTTCCAGGCGAATGGGTATTTGTTGTAGTAGGGGAATTCGTAGTAGCTGTTGGGCAAATCTTTTCCATATCCAGGGAACTCATAGGAAGATTGGTGGAAAGGAGGATACTGTCCCTCAAACTGGCTGGGCATGTTTTCGTACATTCCTTTGGAGTACGGATATCCTTGACCATAATATGGCTTCTGTTGTTGGTACAACGGGTTGAAGAGGGTCGATTTGTAGTAAGGATAGTTCTCTCTCTCCGGATATTCCACAGAACTGTGCGATTCGAATTCCTCCTTCTTCTTACATGCTGCTAGGGATAAGCAGGCCAAGAGGAAAAAGCACACTATCTGTAAGAGAAAATCACAATTCTATTAGCTCTTCAATTTTCCCAAAACCTAAGAAGAAGAGATGTCGTTATAATTACCTTATTCATTGTTACGGATGCTGTCGTTCTTAAATGGCAGGACTGTATACTGATTTTACCAAGTTGAGCTCCCTATTTATATTAAATCTATTATCGCTGTTTTGTTCTGAAACCGCTGATACGGCGCTTTCTGTGTATTTTTTTTATTTATTTGAAATTATTTTGGGTATTTATCATAATAAATATTGGAATATTTTTATATACATACATATGTACATAATAAAACAAAAAAAGATGCACTGTTATCTTACGTATTTTCGATCACTAATGAAATGCTCATTCATGCATTTCTACATACACTGATACAGTTTTATTATTATACTTTATACGGATGTTTACACTAGTTGTCCCAATATAAATTTACTGCAGATATACTTAACGTGTTATCTTTGTAATTAATAAATCTTTCCCGTTAAATGATTAATTTCTAGTCCCACATTCGTACGAATACCATATTTAAAAAAAGGTATTATAATAAATAATAGCTAATTAATGACATAAAATTAGATTGAATTAGGTTTTGGTTGCCCATGTCTTCACCGCGACTATTTTGGATGTATCTTGATCCCGTTTATTATACAAGATGTTTTATAGTTTTACCTTCTTAATCAAGCTTATCATTTTTGAAAGGACTCCTTTATGTGCAGCTATCTGTTTTCCTGGATTAGGAAAGAAACAAGGAACTGAACTTAGAATTCTGGAAGCCAGATTCCTAACAAAGTTCAAATTGATAATTCGAAATTAATTGTTAAGGCCCTTGAAAAATTTTCAATCACCAAGCCATAATGAGTAATTCCTATCATAAACAGTTATGGAGTTGTTCAGATCATAGACACATCAATTTTAATATAGGGGATCATGAACCTGTAATGGAAACTTATCGCAATTCCCGAAGAATTGGCTGGGAAACTTACACAGCAAAACTAGACTTCATTCTGAAGGGAATTCAACGAAAGATAAGAAACACAATAAGCCTAGAATTTGTACCAGGCCAAACCCAAGGGGAGTCTTCAGAAGTGTGCCCTGATGGAACAGAAACCTTGAAAGCATGAAAAGGAAAAAAATCAACAGAACTAAAAAAACATCTGGGATGAATATAAAAAGGTCCTTGCTGACTACAACAGTAGTTAGTAGCTTTGAGGAATTCAACGAGAAAATCCTAGAGGAGACGCTGCGAGTATTTTGATAATGTTAAGGAATCTGTCATACTCACTAGGATATTATCGAAAGAACCTCACAGCCCCATGAAAAAAAACAGAAAGCGAAGGCTACACCAAGACGGGAGATAAGACCATAAGAGAACTCTTTCGGGTGCATTTCCCGAGTTCTAGAATTACCCATTTAGCACTGCAAGGTTGTAATAAAGCAAACCTGAAACCTGCAAGGCAGGCATCTAGGGAGATCTGGCAAAGAGGAGTTAGCAAAGAAAGTGGTGAATGTGGAAAAAGTAAAATAGGCAGCATTCAAACATTATAACTCGCCAGGATTGGATGACATTGGATCCAATTCTGCTACGAAAGGGCCCAGAACGTTTGTTGCAGAAGACTTAGTATGTTTTTCAGGGGAAGTCTCGCACTTGGAGACATACCATAATGGCCTGGAAGCTGATCACAGTTACTTTTATTCCAATAACCAATAAGTCTGCTGTCATTTATGCTAAAGACTCTGTTAGACAGACACATAAGGAACGATACACTACCACACTGCCTGCTACATCAAGAATAACATGCGTATCAAACAGGAAAATCTATAGACACAGCCTTGCATCACTTCGTGCAAAGGGTTAAGCATGCTTTGCAAGCCAAGAAAGTGCTTTTGTGCACATTCCTCGACGTAGAGTAAGCATTCGACTATGCTTTCACAGCATCAACCTCCAAAGCATCCAGGAAAAAGGAGACCCAGAGGAATACTTCGATCAACCAGCCAAAGACCCGTAAAGTTTAGTGCAGGCTAGGATGGGGGCGAGAATGGTTGGTATAATTTAATGGGTAAAAGAAATAAGAGATGGTGTCCATAATGGTAAAGCTATTTGATGAATTTAGCTTGGATAACACTGTTGGAAGATTCGTAGTTGGTTTTTGATAAATGATTATCAATTATTAATTAATCAATTCGTACTAGCGTTTTCATCGACTGTTGAAAACATTTTCGTTAATATCAATCTGCAAAAGAGGTAATTCTTCTGCATTGGAAGATCACAGACCTATATTTGTACTATCTAATTTTGAGAAAACATTTGAGCATATTATGCGCCTTACAATGTCAAGTCATGTCTATCTGGTTATCAGGGTGGGTTTTAACAATTAAGCTATTTTATTATTATCTGGTGGGGTTCATCAAGCAGCATTCAAGGTTCAGCAAGCCCAGTAGCACCCCATGGCATGAAGTTTTCCGCTTCGTCTTGGCAACATCTGAAACGCATCCTCTACCAGGGCTGCAGTATATACATGTTGGTAGAAATCCTACTATCATTTTAATATTATTCCTGCCATTACTCAGTAGGTTTTTTACACATCCAGATCTTAGTTCCCTGTTTTTGTTATTTTGCCACTCTCTTGACTTATTGTATATCGATTGGTTAATGGATTCCAATGGGAAACCTTTCCCATCCGACCAGTTCACCTACCGCTTCATTTTCCTTCGTGCTTATATGACTAGTAAACTAGACCAATATTATTTTTGCTTAACTGTCCACTTTATTTTTGAACGTTAAGCAACCTTAAAGTTGGAAGTCAATACTTGCTCAAATAATCTCTGTAAATTATGATCGATTGTCATAGAATATGGCGATTTTACTAAAGGCTTTCCACTTTTCTGGCGCAATTACGTATTCTGGCAATCTGAGCTTAGAACTTTGTCACATCTTTTATTACTGTAAAAAATATTTAAAATATTTCTTTTTTTATGGTATGCGCTAGTTTTTTGGTATTAATGAGCAATAATTGAAATATTTGACAGTCGCATATATATCATATAAAATTTCCCACCACATCATTAGATAGAAGATCGGAACCATCCTTGAGAATGTGTTTCTAGTTTTTCTCTGCAAAGCCTAATGAATAGTGTTAAAAGTAAATGATTTTGATGTGACTTTTTTGGTTCAGAAAAAGATTTTTTTTTTAATTTACACAAACTTAGGCAAAATTAGGCAACTTTGTACAATTAAATCTATCCTCTATTAACAATAATATACAAGATTCCCCATGATATGGGTTGAAAGTCATTCAGCCTTTATATGAACTTCAGTCTTTCAGTCTTGTAAAAACAACAAAATTCATTCAAGGCAATGTATTACTTCCATTGACACTGAGATTCTTTAGTGTGTAGATTTAATTTGTACATAGTTTTCAAATGCCACTCATCATATTCTGTAAGATAGTTTAGTTCTACGATATATTACTGTTATTATGTCATTAAGTTCATTACCGTTACATCTCTAATAGCGATGGCATTTAAATCTGCTTACAATGTATGGGTACTAAAGTAATTATAGGATGCGTAAAGTGAAACGTTCATAAGATTTCGAAGCAAATCCTAAACGCCTACTAATAACAGAATAAAAAGGTATGGGAACTTATACCTTCTAGAGTTATAGTTTTGAACATGTAAATGCAATAATAATATGAATCGTGTATGTCACGTAACGTGTATGACATTGCTTTAATAAACAACGAAAATATTCATAACAGCCACGGGATATAATTTTTTATTTCATTGACTATACAGCTAGATTTTTAATAGAAAAGGAAACGAATATTTGAATTCACTTTACGTGAATGTTAACTCAAAAAACCCACAGTAGCAGTTTTTCTTTTCTTTTAAATAAAATATACAAATATTACACTTTTCTTATTTTATTTTAATAAAAGAGGTGAATTCAAAATTACAAAACCACTACATAGTAGTTTACCACATAACATAAATTAAGCAATGAGAAACACAAACGTATTGCGTTAACTCACAATACTAAAATAAGAGTTTTCACCAAAATCCATCAAGTTAATGATGGTAGACGTAGATGTAGTGATGATGGTGGTGATGGCCTTTCTTGCCTTTCTTCGGGCTCTTAGTAATCCTTTTATTTACTTGTTGGTCCAATCTGTCAGGAAGCGCAATATCATCACTTTCTGGTACCAAACCAAATTCACGGTTTGCCGGTACAGCTTTCGTGAAAACATTGGCAAGTATGAAGGTGAATATAAATAGAAGGATTATCTGAAATGGCACAATGGATTTGTAAATTTATGCTCAAATAAATATAGCAAAAGTATCTTACGGCTCTCATTTTCTGGTGGGTTGTTCTGTTGTTTTTTATTCTTGGTAGAAGACTGGTTTCGTAAAAAAATATGTGCTGCTTAAATAGCGCACAATCGCATGAAAATTAGCTTCACTAAACGTGTTTTGGATGATAGGAAAAAAATGTATGTAAAAATTCCATATATTGGGTAATTATTAGGTGTTTTTTTTTATAACTAGTAGAGATATGATAGCAGTAATGGATACAGCAAATTTAGACGCACTAATAGCTATTTATGAAACAAAAGATAAATAAAGGCAATATATTTCAATACGAGATGTGAAGTTTGTCTGGTATCACATCGAATGATGAAATCATTTTTACTTCCTGTTTTATGCAAGATTTTTTGTCATCATAATCAAGCACCATTTTCAATAATGTGTCAGTCAGTACAATGAGTTATAAAATAAAGATATTTCGTAGCTCAAACGACATGCAAAATATTGATATTTGTAAAATTAAGCTAGTAAAAAGTTAAATTTCATTCATGACTTTAGAAAGGGGTATATTTTTTCTTCGTAGAAGTTTGCTGAGTCTAAAACCGAGTTTCTTCTGCAATATAGGTACCTTAGGAAATAAATAGTTAAATAATACTCAAAGGACAGAATGATCACAAGATTGTTATTTTAAAAAACTTGACATCGACATATGATTCAATGAAAAAATTGCTGAAATAATTTCAATTCGTCTTTTTCTACAAATTCTTTGAATCTAATATGTTACTTTTATAATTTATATTTTTTTATGATTCCATAAATTCTATTCAACGTAAATTGTTTTCAGTAGACTTGTAGGAAACTTTGTTCTCTACAAAAAAAGGTTTGATACATTTTGGTCAAAAAAATGAAAAAATTAATATATGAATGATATTTTATAGCTTTTGGCTTCTTTCGCTTGCTTATAATTATGCTATATAGTCATTTACAATAATCTTTTCTAGTAAATATGCAGAAAATTCAAATCTCAACAAAAGTGAAAGAACTTTTCTTTAAATCACTTTCTTTTTCATCTTAAGAAAAGGCCTAGTGACAGATATACCAAGAGTGAAAGAATTGGTAACCCACGAAGCTGCAAAATTAGTATACTATAAAAATTTCTATAGTATGACATCATATGGTCTTATGGTTTGGAGGGTATCATCAATTTTGCAGTGTATTTGTGCTACAAAAACATCCGAATTGGTCTTTACGCGAATTTATTTCTTACGACAACCATTGTGACATTTTCATTAATTAAAACATAATGACAACAATGTGTTGCAAATGTTCTGTGTGTTAAAGACACACATTTCAACAATTCCACCCCGAACAAGGACAGCATTTCTTCGATTTTCGATCGACAAAAACAATTAAAACTGTTGACTACAAATTCCTCCCCTCCCCCTTCCCACACTCCAAAACAATCCAAATCTAACCCTTCCCCAGGTCATGAGTAGGCCATTTAAAATTTAACATTTTACGGACTGAATAAAATCAAAAAATATTTTACTTTTGTTGTATTAATTATACAGCCGTTAATTGGCATTCTGTATAATTTTATTATATTATTTCGTGTGCAACTTTGTATTCTTATAAAAGAGATTCCGTTTTGTGTGATAGTACATGAATTTGATAACATTTTCGTTAACAAATAAAGTTATGCGAACACAAAATAACATTTTTATCTTTTATTTCTCTCTTACATAATAACACGATAACCAAGACCGTACTAATTATATTTCATTTTATAAAGGATTGCACTTGACAACACATAATAATAATAATTAGCGGGCGCGTAATGATAAAAACATACTGCTATATAAAAGAAACAAAAATTGGATAAACGTATCAATTTCTTTACGCAATTCATAGATTGCAGGCACCAAGTAATTACAAGACAAAATCATACGAGTTCTTGTAATTAAAATATAAATTATTTTCTTAAAAGGGTAAACCGTTTTTGTATATGCAATCTTACGCTTGCTATATATATGTCTTTACAAGATTCCATAGAGTATAATGTGTCTGCCGCACACTTATTTTACAGCAGATAATACGGGTGCAGAAAAATTTACGATTATGTGCTTATCGCGTGTTTCTAACAGTTTTTAATGCAATTTTTGTGTGTTCACACCAAAACTTTCACTAGATTTTCTTAAAAGGGAAACCAAACAAGCTAGTAAAACACGTATGTACGTAAGTCTATGTCAGTTAGATACATATAGAAGTGTAATTTGCACGCAGAAGAAGGACTTTCTACGCTGAATAGTTTATTGATTTTTTCATTAATCGTTAAGAGATTATTGCTCATATGTTTGGAGAAATTCAAAGAAATATATATTTGTGTAATTTGCGAGCTATTGTGTGTCGTTTTGTTTGTACAAGTTGCGCAAATAATGTAAAACGCCAAGAAATAAATCTAGTTGCGACTTCTGCGGTAAACATTGCTTAAATGGGGAAACACTACAAAATGGTATGTGAAATTTTTCCAAATTTAAAAAAAAGATTAATATTAAAATGCTTGAGAAATATGTGGTTTACGAAATATGCAGCCTTGTACCATAATGAAAATAGAGCAGTCCTGCCGTATAACAGATTTCTACAATTATATGCGTTGTATGAAGTAATAACAAGAAAATTTCGTACATTACTATAAGTATGTCATTACAAATTGTAGTATAGTGTTATTGGGTACTAATACATGTACAGGTGTCCCACACCCAAGTGACTGAACTTACAATAAAGGTACCTGACATAAGATTTAACAAAATGAATCTGGATCCGCAAATAACTCATTTTAGAATCTAGAAGAGCTGGGGGAATATACAGAATCAGTTAAATGGCGATATAAAGTTGCATATTTTAGAGATAAGTAAATTAAAATTTATAAAACATTTATTTGTCAAGAAACGTTTACAAAATTTAAATATATATCAATTAATAATTTCAACAGCATGACCAAAGGTTATAAATTATAAAGACAATTGAGCTTTAAGTAAATATACTGACTGATGTAAATTATAACTCTATACACATAATTTAATAAAAGCAGTTATTAAATTTAAGGTCTTTCAATTAATTTTGAAGGAAATCAGGAATAGAGATTTAAATTCTTGTGACGTGGAATTGTATAAACTGCAAATATGATAAGTAAAAGAATGTTTGAAAAGTTGATAATTGTTAGTAGGAGGTTTAAAATTCAATATTTAAATTTTAAATTTAAATTATACACATCTGTGCCGAGTGAAAAAAAAAACTATTTTATCATAGAGGTAGGCAGATTACTTTAAAATTATTATTTTGTGAAATAAAAAAGCACGCATTTGTACACGCTGTATTCTTTTCTAAAGCCCGAACATCTACGCAAGAACTACACATTAGCAGTAATTGATATGTGTACAATGCTATATAGTATTGAAACACAGAATGATCTAGATCTTCCAAACATTCCATACAGCCATATAACACCTTCCCATATGTAGTTCTAACAATTTTATTAACGTGACTTCTAAATCTCAATTTTTAATTTAATGACGATTGGCAGACTCAGATTTTTTGCAGTTTGTACTGATTTAAAATGTTATCTAGGAAGGTAATATCGATCATAACATATCGACGATGTTGCATTTTCTTTGTCAAAGAGTGGAAGTGTACATTATTGAGGATTAAGTTTTAAGCAATGACATAGGTACATAAACCTATCAAGTTGCTGATATTATTATTAACTTGTCGACTAGTGGGATATACATCTGTAGAAAAGAAAGATAAGTACAATTGCGTGTCATCATCATAAATCATTTGCCAACAGGGAGGAAAGTTGTACTTTTCCTCCCTAGGGCGGAAAGTGACATTGACATAATAAAACTGTATATCTTATATGTGACATTATTGATAGATGATTAGATTATTAACTATTAAATTTCAATTAAAATATTGAACACTTTTTAAAAAATGACGCAAACTTGACAGTTTTCAAAAAAATTAATTAGCTAAAATTTGACTGGTTGGGAAAAAAAAAAACGTATTGAAACCACGTGAGGAAATAATAATTTGCCCGCGGCCTGTAATAGGGCACTTTGCTCCGTTGGTTTGAAATATACTACTGAAGTACGACTTGTTTGATGACTTTGAATAATGAGTTGCAGCGTGTTCACCGCTGGCGCCACTTACCGGACGTTTTTGGGAGAAATGCTTACCTTTTGGCTGGCAAGATTGTGATGGTGAAATGTCAATTCAAATTTGAATAAATGTTATAATGACAAATACTGAAATTAATATTTTCCAAACTTATTGTAATTTATCTGGTTGCTTCGTCAAAAACTACGAACTATTAGTTCTTTCAGGTTGTATTTCACATCTTATTGATTATTTACAAGTTACATAATTAGTGGTAAAATTGTTACATAGTTTTGTAGTTTAGTTTTGATATAAACCAGGCTGTCATCAACTGTGTCCGGCATTACTATGTTGACGCGTCAAGAAAGCAGATCTCATGTTCTCAAATCTCGTGCAGATGTCGCTACTTACCGAAATCTGATATAACATTCAATTTAATGTAAATTTGAATGATTCTACGGGCCATATAAAGCAAATTGTTAAAGTCATCAAGCGTGGTTTGAAGTATATGGTGAATAATACAGGGCCTAAGATAGAACCCTGCGATACCCCAGAGGATAACGGTAAGGACGAAAAAGTACCACCATACCACCGACACTCTGAGATCTTGCAATTGAAGTATGAACGAAAAAAGTTTGCTGCATTGTCCGTAAGCCTTATAAAATGTACCATGACAAATATATATATGATTTAGCATATCGAAAGGTTTCGAATAGTCAAAGAGCTGAAGATATGTGGCCTTATCATTGTCAGTTGTAGTCAACATATCGTCAATTGCTTTCAAGAGAGAGCTTCCTTGAACGGTATTTGCGAAATCCAAATTGCAATTCAGATAAAATATTAAATGAAAACAGGTGTTTTTGCAATTGTGTTTTTACTATTGTTTCAAGAGTTTTAGACATTGTGGGTAACATGCTAATAAATGGTTATCTTTTGGGAAGGAATGCGTAGGTAATAGAGTTACCAAAGACTCTTTCCATTGAGAAGGAAAACATAAGGTAGCAAGGCATTGATTCATAATTAATTGTTGAAGTTTATTATTTAGACAAATATAATAGTAATATAAAACAGAAATCAGGGAAGTAGTGAATTTTGTGGCTCTATTTAAAACTGAGTATTTGTAGATTATATATTTTTCTACATACTTATATGTATTATGTATCTGCCTTTTACAACATTTGTTTGTTATCATATTAATGGACTAAACAACATCACGTTCTTGTTAAAAATAATGTTAAATTAAAAGTAATTTATAAGTAAAAATGTAAACAATAATTTTTATTTTACGTTTTTAACATCTTGAGCAATTAGTTGATGAATTAATTCCGTTCCAATTAAACAAAGTCAAAAAATCCACCTAATTTTTGATTTATATTGATTCGTAATGTGGGCTATATAAGGCAAAACGGTAAGGAAAGCACGATTTAAGTAAACTAATATATAGTTTATCAGATCTTGGAACTTCGGAAGTTAGTCTTAAAAATTTCAAACACCTGTAACTGAAGTACTAGTGAAAGTTCAAATAATCGATCAATTACCTGGTTAACATTAGATCGATAGAAGTTGAATATATTTAACTTGGGATTAGCCGACACTATCAGTAGTTGGGATGAAAAAATGTTAGTATTATGGGCATTACTTAAAGAAACCTCCCACATTTAATCTACACTTTATTGCATCAAAGAATGTTTTAAATAAGCACGTTTATGCGAATAGCAAAGGTTATGCTAAATTGCGAAGCAATTTATAATAATTCTCTCTGCTAAGTAACCTAGTGTCTTTGAATTCCTTGGAAAGCATCATTTTTATATCATATCATCATTTTGGTGCCTTTTGTCATCTATGCTTCTTAATTCTATTATTGCCTTTAAATATCCCAAAAACAAATTGATGACAATAAATGCGTTAAAAAAAAAATTGAATGGTGCCGAAAATACACGAAAAAACTAAAAAATTCATGGTTTTGACAGAGTTCTTTTATTAAAAAAAAAATTGTTATAAGTTGCTGTAATGAAATTTACAAAACGACAAATTGCTTTTCATTTTAATGTGTCAGTAAATAACTATAATCAATCTTTGAAGGTTTTCAAATGCGGCCCTCTATTTTTTTTTCGTTTTTTTTGCTAGATTTTTTTACATTAAATAAGATGGCGGTGATAATTTCTAATTTTTTTTTTCCATCATAATAGCAATGTCATTCTTTAATTTTTTTTAATGTATTCTCTCCCTAAAGTACCCAACTTTTTTCCCCATTTAACCGTTTTTGTAATTCTTATGCTTCCTCAAATATTTTAGATTCTAAAATGAATCTTTTTCGGACATCGCTATATAATCTCAGCGTCTAAGAACTAAAGATATTTAAAGAAAAAGTCTTGTTCATTACATGGTAAGACAATATGAGTTTTATAATAGTATATTAAAGTACAAGTTTCATAAGGCATGATTTTGTCGCACGAGTTCAAGTTTAGAAAACGAGCCGCAGGCGAGTTTTCTAATGAACGAGTGCGACAAAAAGCCTTATGAAACGAGTCCTTTATACTATTTTTTCTATTTTGCATTATAAATTGATAATAATACTTAATAAAATCTTATTAAAAATATTGAGTTTTATTTTTATATGAAGTTGGTCACATTGACATACGATTGACATTTGACGAATTCAAAATTCAAATTCGGCTATTTAAATTGTTTAAACAATATATTTCATAATATAGTCTCTGTAAACTGTAAAAAATGAGTGATACTGAGACAAATTTATCTTGTACGCACCACAACTGCGTGAAATTGCGGATAACGCCGTCATAAATTTATTACCGAAAAATCAAAGCAGTATATGAAAAATGCTACCATCAATTGAACTATGGCTGTACAGAATAATGTCAACACAATATCTGAAAACATTTATTGGCATATTTTGAATTACAAGGTAAAAATAGAAATCTTCTACCTTATGGTCTATGTATTCCATGCTTCGTTCTTGCTTTTCCATTTATAAAAATACAGACATATCAAAATATATTAAATTACAAGCCTATTTAAAACGATTTCTCTGAGGATACGAGGCTAAGAAATCTAAAATTTTATGCATTGAAGATATTAATAATTTATAGAAGAAGGTTCTGACGCATTGTATTTAGCAATAAAGGTACGATAATTATTTGCAAATGTAATTTTTTATGTAATGGATTTAATTTTAGATCGTTTTAATAATGGGTTACACAGTGCCTGTAGACGAGATGAATTAACAAATATGTCCATACATGATTTAGAATTTAAGAGTGATATTATTTTTGGTGACAGTACCTAAAACAAAAAATAATATCGTAAGAGTTTTTGCAATTACGGATGAAAGATGGATTACTTTAATTAAAAATATATGTCGCCCTGCGACCAAAAAATATTAATCATTCAAGATTCTTCCTTACATATCGCATGGTTATTGTATATCGTGCCGATTGGAATTAATACGATTGCAAAATGCCTAAATTAATAGCTGATTTTCTAAAATTGCCAATTCAGAGCTTTATACTGACATTGCTTCAGACGTTCTAGTGCTACACACTTAGCAGACGCAGGCAGTGATTTGCTGACTATAAAACGTCATGTGGATGGAAGTCATCTGCGGTAGCTGAGGTTACATCGAAACATCTATGAAAGTAAAGTGGCTGTAGCGCACAACTTATCAGGGCCAAGTACATCTGGTCATTCTAGAGTTATATCATCGAATGATTCTCAATCACAAGAGTCTACCATTAAAGCCAATAACATAACTCAGCAAAACTTTGTTACGAAGAATTTGCCTGGCATAACAATACATGCTCAAGATACTTGTTCCGTCAGTGTAAATGTATACAGTAATTCCACGTTTCATAACAATAACAATGTAAACTAAATTTGTATAGAATTTTTGATTAAAGTATTTACAATTTACATGCATTAAACGTCAATTTTGCTTTCTGTCATAATGTATTCAATACAGCCAACCTATAGAAATGAAAGAAGGCGTATCACAATGAAGCACTTTTGGATACGCAAAAGCGTGTTACAATTGCGTTTTTATCAACGCAAAATAGAAAAAAACATTTTTTCAGAATTAAAGATTTTGCATAGTTTAACGATTCTGTTTCAAATTCTATTTAATGTGCAAGCAGATTAGGCGAAAGGTAATGAAATACATTAAGAAACCTTTCTTACCTGTTCATTATGAGCAAGATATAATCAGTATTATTGAAGGTGAGTGAAGTATACGTTTTTTTTATTTGCCATACCTAAGAGTTGTTTAGTACCTGTACGAGAAAAAAAAAAGTAATCGAGTGTTGTATTTATTCTGATCGATAAATAAGGTCAGGAGGACAAATCGAAAAATATCCTATGACTATATAATAGTTCCGCATTCACGGATACATTCATTATACTGACCCATATATCAGTCCGTGCTATAATTGCTATTTATACTACTGCCGTGAAACGTCATTTTGTATCATATCCTCGCATGATTGACTACATTTATATAATTGTCAACATGGCGGGAATACAATAAGAGCGTAGGTGGATACAGTCGATCGAGAACAATAAAAAGCAACGCTCCGCGCGCCCATGTTTAGAAACTTGCGTAAAGGAGCTTTCTACTATTGTAAAGTTGTTTCACTGATTATACATAAAATGTCATTTTTTTTAATAGTATTTAAAGCAGTACACTTACATACACATATGTACACCTTTAGAGTAATTTTAACCATTAAAAAGTAAAAAAACGGGAAAGGGACATCATGTTATTTCACAGTTATAGACATAATTACGGTATGTCTATCGCCGACAAATTACGTAAAAAGAATGTTACATATTTATGTTTCTTTGCGTAATGTAGGTCCATTGTAAATATTTACATATGTAGGTAATACACACAAAGTAGAAACGTGAATAGTGATTTAAATATTGTACATTGTTTTAATCTAAGGTGATTAGTGTGATAATGAATTTACACAGTTAAGGAAAACTAGTTTTGAATTATATGACTATAAGAACAGTTGAATATCATTTTCCCTCATATAATTAATTAATAATTATATCCTATAAAAATATTAAGTATAACTGTATAAATTGACAAGGTTACTGTCAGGAAAGTAACATATCGGGATAAGGAAAATTATTCTTGCTTGTTCTCATTTAAATCTGCAAACTTTTACATATATAATATCGAATTTTTGTAAGTTTCAACTTTGTCGTGTTAATAGTTTTCGAGTAAATAACTGTTAAGGAGAGAAGCAAAAAGAATATTTTTTGTTAACCTGTGTGATATATTCTTTTAAGCTCATAACAGGGGCGGCTCCTCATAAAAAGCCAGGAAGCCATAGCACCACTATTGCAAATCACAAATTAATCATTAAAAAGCTTTTATTTTCTGTAAAAATTTCGATAAATACACATACACACAGACACACATTTAAATAGAGAACAAACATTGCGATTCTCATGATTTGATGCGACAAAACGCGCTTTGTAGTTATTTATGCAGACAAGCGGCGAACTGGGGCCACATTTAGATTGACTCCGATTTCAGACATTTGTAGGTCTCCGCGCGGAGCTAGCGGAAGAGAGGGTGGTCGCAGTATGCGCAAAAATTACATTGAAGTGGGGCCAGCCGTATCTTGGCCCGCTGCCCTCGGGCTGATCGAGTCACGTGTCATCAGTATACGTCAGTGCTCGGCACTGTGGGGGAAGGGTCTTCCACTATCACAGTAGGCAAGCGTGTGAGTCAGACGGCCGTCAAAGATCGACCATTGAAAGTAAAAACATATGTGGAGGGCCGTCGCATACGGACTTCGGTTTAGACACTTCCCCGCAATAAAAATTGGGTTCAAGAATATTTAATATTTGTTAATTATAGTGATAAAGTGTAGTATTATTCTAGGATGACATTGCAAATTAATAACTATAGTATTTCAAAATATAAAATATAAATTATATAATAATAAATATAATACGGTTAGTTATTCCTAAAAAATACAACATAATAGTGTTTTAAGTAAAAAAAAACAAGCCATTTGCTTGGGTAAACAAACAAAGAAAATTAAGATTGTGTTTCCCTTTCTTTGTAAGAAATACGTCGGCTTATGCATAAAAAAATCCATTATATTTTATTCGACGATCTTCGCTTAAATAATTCATGTGCTCTGTGTTGTATTATGTTTTCGTCGATATAAAACACAAAAAATACCTAAACTAAACAAATGACTCATGTACGTGCAGTTTAAAAACTAAATATATGCACTTCTGCAGGAAATACGTTAGTATTTATATTTAGGTAGATAAGTATTTCTGATAAGAACTTAATAACTTTTAAATGGCTTCTAAATTTCTCTACATTAAATTTTTTGTGTCGGTATTATTTTAGTCAGGGCCATTATTACAATCGCGGTTTAAACCGTAGATCAATAATTGTCGGTTTAAACTTCACTTTAACTTACAATCGATATAACTAAAAAAAAAAATAAACTCGATCTTGCCATATTTAATCCTTAAATCGCGATTGTAAAATGGCGCTTTGCAATAAATGAGGTAATAAATTACTACAACTACTTTGTAAAATTAATAAAATGGAGGAAGAGAGGGAGGGGGGAAGGGGAGTTTCGTGATTAGTCCCACGACACAATACTGTCACGAGCCGCCACTGTTATCACCTAGGATATACTTATTATATATACATATTTAGTACTCTGACAGACAATATATTTGTACACCTGACGAAGATGTTAGCTTAGGTAACGAAATGTACATAGTGTATAGACTAAAACTGTTGTGATAGAAGTTTCGTGTGTTAGCTTGCTTTTCTATTAAACCCATGATTCATTCTCAAAGAAGCTCAATTTTTTCAACTTTTTCTTTTCTGGAATAACGTTTTGGTAGTGTTTTAAAAAAAAATTCTTACGTAAGGTGTACGTATTTTAAGGGTGATTTACGGAATGACAGCATCCATCCAAAAATGAAGCAAAAATGCTGTATTGCCAATTGAAAAAAAAAAACATGACGTCATAATTTTAAGATCACCATTTTAAACCATTAATTGACATGTTTTATGATTTTTTTTTAAGAAACATTAATTACGTTGGTATTTTGGTGTTTCCGAACTTTTCAGGCGCACTGTATATGACGAGCATTTTTGATATCAATGTATATATAGTACATGTAATTTGAAATGAACGAAGAAAGTTAGTCGATGAAAAATTAAAGCTGGGTTTTTCATTGATTTAGGCATAAAAAGATTTTCCTTTCAACAAAGCTTGCATTAAACCACATTCTTTTATGTTATTTTGCCTTTCCTTTGCACTTTTCTTTAACCATAGTTAGCTCGCGTATGTACGTTCAGTACAGTATAACCAGAGTTAAACGCCCGATCTAAATTGTGTACATAAGATACAAAACAGCAGAAAAAAAGTCATTGAAATCTATACATACATATATTGACAGAGATGTTAGGAGACATCTTAACGCGAATGCAATTTACATATTTTTAATGAAAGTAAAATCGCCATTCGAATTCTGAGATTCTCTTACGTAACACATCGTGCGCTTCCGGAATAACGGTTATATAATTGCCAAAATACAAGCCTGTATGTATCCATTTCGCGCGGTAAAATTTTTACGTCGCGTCTAGAACAAGTGAGACGCAGCTATACATATTGAAAAGACGTTAAGTACTGATGTAACCTCATAAATTATGTATTCAGGTACAGAGAAGGTAAAATAAAACAAACGAAATTTGAAATTGGATAGATAAAGTGGGTTTATGAGTGTGAAGAAAATGTAGGCTTTAATATGATGCTATCGCCAATTATGGAATACTTGCTCTTAATAAACGTGCTTCTTATTTATGTCACAGTTTATTTTTATTTTCATTATAAATTTATAAAAATGGAAACAAACTCATATGATATTATAATAATTTGATTTAAGGTAATTCAATACACCTTACTAATATTGCTGTAGGAAACGGTAAATTATTTATGTTTCAAAAGGTCCTCATCAGATCGACCTAACAGATAAAGGAACTTTGTTATCCACGCATAAATTGATTAAATGCTTTGCTAATGTTAAAAGACAGCTTTCTCCCAATAATATGCAGTAGTAAATTTCTTATAGTTATCTGGAAACCGCGATGTAATTAAGTCTTTATCTCGAATATATGAATATAATTAAATGATTTGCGAATATTATTCACGTTACGTAACTTTTGGTTGTTACCATATTAAAAGAGAACAAGAAGAGCTGTGGCACACTTAGGTGCGAAGTGGCGTAATTCCCTTATCTTGTTCAACTTCTGATAATGTAATTATGAAAAATCCATTCAGATTATCACAGTCAAAATCAACTGGTACAAATCAGATACATAATTATTTGAATACTGTTTGTTATGCCTTTAATTACTGTTAATATCTAATATATCTTCTTTCATTATTTTTATTTCTCAAAGCACATTATAACCGTTAGCAACAAATAATCTTAATTATATTGTCAATATATAATTAATATTTATTAATTATTAATAATAAATATATATACCTGTTATATTCTGGTTGTTATACTTGTTATAACTTTCGACAGTTTAGTTACTTTATTTTTTGAAACGTTACCAGAAATATCAATACATTTGCATACATCTCGTTCCTTCAGTGACAATTTCACTTTACGCGCCAGTGCATAAAGTAGCCTATTATGCAATACGGGTACAAAAACAGTGGGTTATTAGTGGATAACTTGAGTGAAGTGTGTTTGATAGAATACTATGAGAACTGTAAATTAAACAAACCTATGTACCTGTTGTAGTAAAGAATTAAAAAGAAAAATGTCTTTGCGTAAATAAACAACTAAGAAAACTTAATAATAGTTTTATTTCTTTTAGATGTAGAACTTACCAATAACGCTTTTCTTAAACATTAATAGATAGATATTAGTATTTTAAAAATTGCTATTGCATATATTAGATACTAATGTAAATAGGTTCTAACCTGTACTGTTGAACTGACAACCAATCCAAAAAAAAATGTACCAAAACAATCCAATTTAAATAATTTCTAAAGTTATCTACCTACTTACAACAACTAAAGAACATTCAAGATATGTTATAAAACCTGTTAGAGTGGTAAGATACGATGAATAAACGAAAAAAAGCAAGGACATTCGAAGAAGGTCAACAATGTGAGATGTCTTGATTGTTATACTGAGAACTTCTTCATAAGTTAAGTCGTCTAGTAATTTAAAATCTTGTATATCTTTTAAGATGGAAATTATTGAGCTAAAATACCAAACGTGGGTGGCTATTTAAATCGTGGAATATCATACCACATCCGCAAAGCATGTGTGAAGTAGGTTATTGTTAGTAGAGAATTAAAAATAAATTGTCAACTGTATGCTTAAATGCATATGAACTTGATTTTTGCTTTTATATTGACTATTTTGATATTTCAAATTTTTCTTCTTATTTTTGAAATTTACAGAATGGCTTTATAGAAGGAATTATTTCACATAGAATCTCCGGAGCGGTTGGCTTTTTGTATACTCAGCGACATAAGAAGTGTTACACCCAGAAGGAATAATTTGTTCAACTTGATCTTTTGGCATCAGAATGACTATGTTTAAAGCAAGCTGTGGTAAGAATGTGATTTTTTTAGTTTTGATATCTCTTGACGAAAAAGGAACGTGTTTATGATAGCAAACTTTATTTCCAAGACAAGGTATGAAATGCGTCACAAAAACTTACAGAAATCATTAAATACAAACTCCAATGAGATGAAACAAAAAAAAAAGACAAATAAAACTAAAACCTATTGAATTTAAAGAAATCTGTGACTGTATAAGAAACATTCAGTATGCAGCCAAGATTTAACAGTTTGTTTAAATTTTTTGGAGGTAAACGTTCTTCAATTGTTAGGCAGATGGCTATAAATTTGAATTCCTAACACATCTATACTTTCAGTTATTGACTTCAGATGATGCCTAGCAAAATGAATTCGCGGATTTCTTTATTTAAATTTATGTTCGTTATTGTTTTTGTTATTAAAAGTACTGTGTTTATGAACATAGCATCTACTTATTTCAAAATAGGTGGCTCAACTATATTTTTAAGTGATCTAAGTTTAAAAATAGATTTATTCAAGGTCGATATTAATGATCGGCAATGACTATTCCAATTTAGGGTGGGTGTAAAAGTTAAGCCGAAAACGGTGGCCGATTCAGAGGATTCCAATTGCTCATTATTAATGTGTATCCAACTTTTTTTTGCAAAGTATGGAAAAAGATGTATTTCGTTTTTTAAATTTAATAATACTATTAGCATAAACCATGCAAAAATTTTGTCCAGCATATTATTTGTAAGGTTAATATTGTTTTCAAATTTTCCGAAATTATTACGATGATATCATCAGCATATCATGCAACCATGAAATCACAAAGAAATTCGATAATGTCGTCTAAAAACAATGAAAACAGCAGTTGGCCAAGTACAAACCCCTATGGGACACCTATATTATTGGGCAATAAGGATGATGTCACCTTGTAGCTCGTTTTAGCGTTACTGGCATTTATTTCCACAAACTGAACTCTGTCAGAGAGGTACATATGAGGCAATCCACTCAACACTTTCCCGCGTAACCCAAAAAGTAAAACTTGTCACATAGAAGGTAATGATTAACATCAACAATCAAATGCTTTCGACAGATCGCATAAGACAGCGACAGGATAAGTTTTAGATTCCATCTTCAGTAACACACAATTATAAATTTCTAGCAATGCAGACACTGTAGATTTGCCAGCTCTAAATCCATGTTGGGACTGGGATATAAGGTTGTGCTTTTCGATAAAGTTAAGCATGAATGACATATTCAAAAAGCTTAGAGAAACTTGATGTCAGGGCAATTGGACGGTAGTTACCCACATTTAGGCTGTCGTCTTTTTTTATGAACAGGTTTGATTAAAGTCTTTTTAAGAAGGTTTGGAAAAACACCTTCTTCAAAAGAGACATTAATGAGATGAGTAATTGGCATCCAGCTGTAACCATTTCCTGCTGCATCTTTATCCACTCTATCACTATAATGAATGGGTAATACAGCGTCATGGATACGATACATTCAACATAATCTTAATCTTAAAAATCGTTATTATTTTAACAACTCTTAAAATGCTTTTCTTCGGTTGCTGATCACTTAATAAACATTGTTACCGTATTAAAAGATGATAAACCTTCAACACTTATTTTTATCTGACGTATACTTAAGTGCTTTGCATACAATAAAACCGAGATATATTCAAAGATATTACGCGTTGATATTGACCCAAATGAAAAATCGCAACAACCGATCAAGAAAACCATTAATAAACACAAGATACAAGATAAATAACAATCGTATCCCTTTAACAAAAAAGAATCCCCACCTACAGTACCCATGATAAATTACTGACGGCAATCCAACTGGACAAGTTTATGTAATTTGATTCGGAACAATGTGCACTACAAGAACTAGTTTAGAGTTACGTCCAACTTTTATGGTGATGCGCTCAATATAATACGAGAAACTGGAACAGGGCGAAGTGAATTTATTCACTTCTGCTAATTGCGAGACAAGGTTATTTGCCTGAAACAAGAATAGTGCAATTGTTTGCCGCTTGTGGTCAGTTACATCTGCTTTCTATATCGAGGCATGTACTACAAGACGCAAAGTAATCGATTAACGAGTTAATGTTTAAGTATGACAGAACTTTCGTATAACTAAATATGCTTTATTGTATAATATATCGTGTGCAAATATGCACATACTTTTTCAATTGTAAATAAGCATATTTATATATATTCTTCTGGCTGACGCTAACTTGAAAAGAATATTTGCTATTGCAATCATAGCTGGTAGATATATAATCTTTTCTCTTTGCATTTCTAAATTATCTTGGGTGATAGCTTGAGATGAGAGAAAATTGTAAAAAAGTGCATTAAAATAGTGTATTAAAGAATTAGTTTCATAAGCGCAGTTTTATCAGATGAGTTTTTTCAAAGGACGCATCTAGAAAGACCTTTAAAATGCGTTTTCTTACGTTTTTTTCTTCTAGTTTGCACATTAATCGCGCTTTTTCAGCTTAAGATATTCCAGTAAAAGTCATTTATAAAGCTAATAACGCACTAGTGCGATTATAACTCACAAACGCACTTGGTCTAGTGTATTTATAGCGTTATTGTAATATTAAATTAGAAAACTATATTTGAAAAGGCGTTGCCTACCAATTTGAAACTATAATTAATGAATTCAAACTACAACAAAAGCTTACAAGTGTTTAGATTTGTTGTATCATTAATTAACTAACTAGAATTGATTGATTGAATAGATAGATAGAATCTGACATTGGTACTTAAGAGTCATTTCATATTTATACAGATTGATTTTTTTTTTTTTTTATTTTTAATTTGTGCCTAAAAGCGAAAGTTTTTGGCCTTTTGACACAGCTTTAACAAATTTCAGTGCCCCAATTTGAATTCAAGTTTACTTTCAAATGATTTTTAAATTAATTGAAGAGACTACAACAAAATTGTTTTTTTTTTTTGACTATTTTACAACAACAAACCCTTATCAAGGAATGAAGAAATGGATAACAATATAAAACTTGGTAAACTTGCCCACTCAAACAATCAAAAAACCTGTTACAAAATTATATCAAATAAAAAAGATGGAAGCAAAAGACCATCAGAACGTCAAGTATTATTTATAAAAATGTATAAGAATAGATACATTTTATAGGTTATGTCGTATCTACCAACTCAATATTTAATTAGCTTGTTTAACACCGTTTCAGCCAGTGTTTCCTGTCTATTATAATTGTAGTAGATTTATTAACTTTTTTGAAATTTCTATTAGTCTATTACCTTTTGTCAAAACAGTATTAGTATCATTCATAATTTTTTACAGTTTCTTTTTAATGTAATTTGAAAGAATTATCCTTTTTTTTCTAGTTTTACTTATATAAATTTACAACATGAATGGGGTTAATTGGGAATGTATTACGTTTTTAATAAAAAATACTATTACAAATAAATTGATAACTTTGTGGCAACACTGGTTTCAGCACCTCTTTCTTGTTAGAGGAATCTCTCATAATATTAAAAAAAAAAAGATATACAGGATTGGGAAATATTGTATGTAGTAACGAAAATACAGGTTTTATTTGCAAGTAACGAACTTTCCTAAAATTAGTTATCCAAAAGCAGTGGAAGACGTGTTATAGAAATCACTGTCATAAAAATTTTATTAGTTATAAAAATTGAGAATGCAGCAACACGACCTATACGCCATAGATCGTCTGCCATTTATTGTGCTAAATACATAAAAATGACCGTAAATTCGATTCGTTAAAAGAAATCATTAAGAGTGCACAAAAAGAACGGTTAATGAAGTGAATTTTAGGTTATCTTTGCGCTTTTATTTGACAGTTTGAGGAAATATATTCAAAGAAAGCTGAATTTATATATTATAGGGATCTAAGTTCGTATTTAATAAGGGTCTTTGTATAACTCAACTGCATAACCAGATTGACCTAGATAATTGGCTAATCTGCAAAATATTCAGTAGATATGAATTATTTATTTTTACCCTTTCATTTTTATAACTGAATTTCTCCTTGAAATTATTACACATCCATGGTAAACAATAATTAGCACTTACTACAGTACGATGTTTTTTTTTAAATAAAACTTCCTACAATTTTCGTGAGACACGAACAATGTCAATGACATTCGCAAAAACGAAATCACTGTCACTTTCTATACTCGGCCACTTTCAATGCGTCCAATGCCCAATTATGTAAAAATATTGCTCTCGATTGTTCGAACTGGTTTTCAATATACCACGGACATTGTTCTGTCGATACTTGACACAATTATAATTTTATATTTACTTCCTTTCTTATTAAATTGACAGTTTGATGCATGCCACGGTGGTATAGTGTAGACAGTCCCTACCAAAAAGATGTTAACGACTTATGTAAAAAAAGATATATGAGGCAAGCGCATCATTCAGTCTAGACCATATTATAGCTTTCAGCACGGCTTAACGACGCAAAAGGAAGTCTTTGATATTAATCTGTTTATTTACAACAGGATTTCTGGTTTTTATAACTAATTTTATGTTATATGTATGTATTTAGATGTATTCTTTGGTAAAGTAGGATTCTTATGTTCTTATTTGTTTATTAGAATATTTTGCATACGTTTTACCAATATGGGGTAGACGATATAGCTTGTTTCTTGTTATTATATGCATTACAAACACTGGCTTGCAATTTATTAATTTATTGGAAAATATAAAGCTACATTCCTTTTCATTTTGAGGTGGTACATATAAGGTTTAAAAGTTAACAACGAAAAAGTAAAATAAATTCCTCTTATTCTTTGGTTTATATATTTACACAATATGCTCTGAAACTAATTTTGGCCAGAATAACCAGCCAGTAAAGTATTTAGAAGTCCTAAACTTTATTGAAAAGTTGGCGAAATTTAAAGTGAATTGGATTAAAGAGAAACGATTAAAATACGTATTCCCGCTTATGTTGTATCATTTACGTTATTAATAACGTGTACAAATATTTCAGTCTGAAGTGATATGCTGTATCCGACTCGTATATACGTTAAAATAAAATAACATGCATATTATTTACACTATATGGAATAAAATAACGCCACACGATCCATTGGAGTTATACAAATAACAGGAATGTTATGAACAAAAATGAGGTTAAAGTTTACTGAATTGTTAATGGTAACGTGTTAATTTTTGAAAATGAATAATAATTAAAGAATTTGCTGGCTTTTAACTTTTAATAATAACACTAACTGTGAAATAGACAATCAAAAAGTACATGACATAAAAAGATTATTTGTGTTTTTGTAGGAATAATTCTGTAATTGAAATAGGCCTGACTTGCAAAATCATTTGAACTACATCTTTTCGTAAAATTATTTATAGGTAGATAGTGCTCACATAACAAATACAACCATTCATATAGCAATAAAGACAAACAGTAATAACACTTAAAAGTAAAGTTCAAACATGGACGTACTAAATTTTCAAAGTATATATTGCTTAAGGTTTTAACTATATCTACGCACACGATGGTTACCAGAAGGGTGTGGGACAAAATTTTTACGTCGCCGTAAAACAATCTGTTGTAAGCCGAATAATTGCGGAATTATTGATGGATTAGTAAATATAATGCACTTGCAAGTCAAATTACTATGGATTCAAGAAGAAAAAATTATTATTACACAAAGATATGGAACTTCACGTAAAAGTATTCGAAACACTTGTCATAAATGTATATATTTATATTATTCTATAAACTCGTTTTTAATAAACACAAAAAAGTTTCTTATTATTCAATTTTGACTATGTAGTAATACCAGCATTTGAAAAGAAAGTATATGATAGCCTCGCATATACCCCAAGATGTAAAATGTTTAATACTTTCACTGATATACAAATTTGTCCAACTTTTCCTGTTGCTTGCTAGCACTTTTCCGCTGTTCCAATCCAAGTCTCTCTCCTCCAAGCACTAACCCATCACGTTGTTCCCCTTTTACATGATTTCCCTCTTATTCTCTGCGGCTATGTTTGCCTCTGGTCCTCCAGTCGAATTAAGTGCCCAAACCACTTTAGTTATTTCTCTATACTGCTTTGGATCGATTTTAAATCTGTTCCTAATACCTCGTTTCGAAATCTGTCTCTCCTTGTACTGCCTCGGAAGGTGATAATAAAGAGAAAGACTTCACTTATTAATTTTAACCGGATTTTACTTCACAGCACCGATCATACATTCAACATAACCTAACACACATCTATTATGTGACTATTCGGAGTTTGCCTTGTTAAAAGTAACGTTAAATTAACATACTTAATTATCGGGAATTAATTTATTAATAATATCCGTGACAGTGTTTCATTACAACAAATATTTCGGGTTTCTTTAGTTTCGACATTTTTATATTTTATTTATTCGCCTTCCTTGAGTAATTGAAATGTGACTATGTAGATGGCGCTCGTTTGCGGTATATTATATTATTTTTAATTTTTAATTATACTGGGTGATCCCGAAGACTGGGTCTTTGATTATAGCTCTATTTTTGATGTTAGGAAAAAATCTTTTCTACAAAAGTTGTACAGAATTCAATGGTGCATAAGTTAAAAATATTTTTAAATATACGAGGTGTTCAGGAAGACTGGGTTTCTCATTATAGCTCCATGTTTGATGATAGGAAAAATAACTTTTCTACAAAAGTTGTACAGAACTTAATGCTGCATAACCTAAACATAGTTTCGCCTGTACAGGGTGTTCCAAAAGTAAGAACAAAAGAAAACTACTTAAAACGTACTGCACATTAATGGTCAAGACATTTAATATGACTCTTGGAATATAATGCTCCACCATCTTCGCTGACGAAGATGCACAGCATCTAGTTTATTAATAATATCCTTGACAACGTTTCATTACAACAAATATTTCAGGTTTCTTTAGTTTCGACATTTTTATATTTTATTTATTCGCCTTCCTTGAGTAATTGAAGTGTGACTATGTAGATGGCGCTCGTTTACGATATATTATATTATTTTTAATTTAATTTCTTCTTTTGGATATTTTTGCCGTGAAATGATCAATATTTATAAGTAATAAAGTGGAATTTCATTTTTCATTTGTTCATTATGTTCGTTTTTCAAGTGAATTTGTATAATGTATTTTCTTCAAAATGTCATTGTCATCGACACAACACTACTACCACATTTACCGCTACGCTTGCGCCGCAATTATTCTTTCTAATTGGCAGAATCACGCATAAAGTTGTCTTTGCTGTTAGACGTTTTCCGCCTCTATACTTTTTTCCTCTAATGTTTTAATTTTAACAGGTCGGATAACGTATGTACAATAATACAACATATGGAAATTCATTGCAGCCGTTACGATGGCGTGTACATGTGATACGTTATGTTATTTTAGTTTTACGTTATTTTAACGTAAATGAGGAGGATTATCTGTATTCACATTAAGCTTTACTCTTTCAATAGATTTTATGACTGTTAAACATTTTACCGATTTAATATTTTGGCTTAAGATGGCTATACGCCAGAGTATACTAAATATAGTATACAGAATAAGAAAATTTGATTTGTTCTCTTTTTCTGTGTTTGTTAATAAACTTGTTTCTTAAACATTTTTAACCTTGTTAACCAAGTTTTTTTGAACCTAGCTTACCGATTATCGAAGCAAACAAATAAATTAATAAAGAACAAATGATAGTAATGCAAAGCATACTATAATAGATCGTTTAAACAATCTTGACCATGTGGATAATGTATTCCTATATGCGTTTTTCAGAAGTTGCACACTGTCAGACGCAGTGCAGTGGATTGCTGTATAGTTTAAATTTAAGGGCTTTAAATTTAGTTTTAAAAGTACATGTGGGCTTTAATCGCATTACGTATCAAGACTACTATGTTGAAACTCGAAAAGCTACACACAGCTGTAGGTATGCTTCTGGCACCCTCTGAAATGGTTAATTTGTCGTATTAGACGGTAGAATTAATAACGGCTCACGGTAACTTTAAATCATATTTATTTAGAATTGAGAGGGTTAATGATTCGTATTGTGGATGTGGTGGGGTAGATACAGCGGGAATTTTTGTTCAGATTGTTAATGTCTTTGTGGTACTAACTGTACCTCTTGGGGAGTTGAGATTCTTGAGGAAATAGTTAGGGTTCCATTTCAATGCGAATATTGTGCTATTTCAGAGTAATTTTTATTTCAATCGAAATATAACTTTGCGTGGTTTTATAGTAAAACTAAAACCAATTATAGTCAACTAGGCTACGTTTCTGACAATAAAAATCAACAAGACCTAAGCAACAAAAAATAAAATTTACTTTTCGTAGAAATGAGGCTACTAGATCAGTCTCAGTTACTTTTTTTCTATCCAAATGACATCTTATTAATTCCCTTAGAGGCGCAAGTCACCTTAACTAGATTTAAAATAACATTAAGTATGTTCTATTTTCGGTGCTAATGATAATTTTATACAGCTAGGAGGACATTCACACATTTTTGTCGAACACGAGTGAATAATAAAATGATGAAACATCATCCGCGTATCTGTTGCCTCATTTTTTCTATTAAGCACACCCATAGTCGCATTTACATAACTAATTTAAACGGAAAAAATCAATAGTTACGACGAATGTATAGCATATTGATGCCAAATATGTGGTAAATGCAATCTAAAGGTTTACATATGCCTACATAAGTAAACATAAGATTTTATGAACTGTTATATCCAAAATAAAACAAATTGTTTAAACCAACACGTTTTTTCTAGCTCATTGTCAGAGGTGAAAAATATTTTATCGTAGAAGTTGTAATTATCAATAAATAATCCTTCAACACCTATTAATTTGTAAACAGTTCTATGAATGGAGTTCCAATCATTCACCCACGTTAGATAGAATAGAACACGTAGGTACAGTAGTTCCTATTAGCAAAAAAAACTTTGTTCAACAGTGTTTCTTGACGTCGTATTACATCTGAAGTGACTTTCAAAATGTCGTATAGTTTTTTCTTAATGATACTTTGTCGAAATACGACGGCGCTGCTAATGACTTCACAGTAAACATTAACAATGCAGTACTTTTTAAGGGAAGCCTTGAAAAGTCAATCAAATTTTAAGAATTCTTTTTATGGCAACTAGTTATGCATATACAAGCTTATCAGAAAGTTTAAAAAATGGCGGCTCGTTAATCAGACGAGTGGATCTATAATTTTAAAATTCTGTATGTTAAAATTAAAATATCTTGGCCTAAATATTTGCTAATATGTTAAACTTTGCACTCAGATATTTCGAAAAAGGTTTCGGACGCTTCTAGCTTTAAAAAATGCATTTTACTCATTCTTTTTTATTACACTAGAACTCCGAATAGCTCAAATCCTGTATATTTTAGACAATGGCAAAATGCCGTAAGTTAATTATTTGAAAGTGCCGAATTAATTGCAGCTAACAAATAAAATAGAACTACAAATTTGAAAGATGGTTATTTTATGATGAAAGACATGGAAAACCCCAAGGAAACTGCAAGTCATCAATGTCTATATGTTGGCTTTCAGATCGCTTCTAAGTTGATGAATATATTGTAGGTACACCGCATGATTCAAGCACGAACAACACAATCGTTTCTCTTGAAAGGTCGTGCTTATGTACCATCTTTAGGAAATTAAATGCGAGTCTAAGCTTCACAAATCTTCGATTATTAATGCAATCGAAGCTACAGCATGCTGAAATAGTAATATTAAATATTATTTGCAAGCAATTCTGAATTGTGCATTGGTCGGTACGCAATACAACCGAAACTATGGTTGCATAAATAATCGAAGATTTGTAGAGCTTCAGTTGGCATTTAATTTGTTAAAGATGGTACATTCTTTTGCGTCAAAAGCAAAGAGAAGATATATTAGAGAAAAGTATGGGAAACATTTATGATTTATCATGAAGCATGATCAAGTCCAAATCTTGAATCCGGAGACTCCCTTCATTTAGCTTGTTGACATAAATCATAACAAAGACGTTTAAAAATATCCATTGCATGCTGAGAAGAAATAACTTTAAATAAATGCCTGTCCCAGGAAAGAAAAAAACAAATGAAAGAAGTGTTAATCTCGTTAAAGAAACAGGTTTTAATTGATCCGAGTGAAAAACAGCCTTCTAAAGCATCTTTACCAAGAATTACAGTATTCTAATCCAACGGAAGAAAGAAGAGAAGAAGATCACAAGGAAGGAAAGACACTAACCCCAAAGTAGAAGACGCAGGCCAAACCACTAAGAGTAATACCAAAACTATAAAACTAAGATAAAAAAGACCTCACAAAGACTCTAAAACAAAGCCAGAGACCAAAAGAATACGATGGAGGTTTCAGCAAAACAATGTTAGGGTTACAGATAACGGAACGTCATCTGGAAAAAAAATATTGCACCAAGAGCAAATAGATCTATCTAATTCAAGAACAATGCATAATTGTCCCAAGTATTACCATTAATTCAATTCGTGAGAAAAGTCTTCACTGCAGGAGTGCTGTAAACGTCCTTCTACAGCAAAGATCTAAAAGTCAAGTTCAAAGCCAAAGCACCTATAACGGATCGTTGAAAAGACACAGATTTAACTACTGTTGAAAGGACTCAAATTTAACTACTTAAAGATACTAATCATGATGCCAGGACAGTGAAAACCTGTAAAGAGTAAACTAAAGAGTTAGATGTGGATCTGAGCTTTAGAGTGGAACCTTTGAATGACCCAGATATACCTAAAGTACTGCCGCTAACTAACTTGAACACAAACAAAATTAGGGTATAAGACATGAATATATCGAATTAATTTTTGGATCAGCATATCTATAATGTCTCTAACTTACGAACCAAAAACTAAATAGGGAGGTTATATAAACGAAACAAGAAATGAATTGAATATTAAAAGTCAAGAGGCTGGGGTATTTGAAGCCATTCCAGATTAGCCAGACCTCATCAAAAACAATGTGATGCTGAAGGGCGGGCGCGTAGAAGATAACCCTTCCAAATAACTCTTTCAAATATAACATATATTTGACCCAACTATTCAAAATATGCTTTCAAGCAAAACGGTACAAATTCTAAAGCGATTTGATCAATATCTTATCCCAGTTATCAGTGAGGGAACAGGAGTTACTGAAAAGACATCGTTAAATGGGTTTAAATTCTATTAGATGACGATACAAGTCTTAGGCTACATGTTGGTTTTACATATTTCAAAAGCTTATCCCCTGTTTATATTAATATGGAAGCTATTTTGTTTTTCCTGCAAAGCATTTCTATCTCCACCAACCTTTGAATAACTTCTTCTGGTCGCATCAATTCATTTAACTTTGAATTAACATTTACTTCTTGTTCTGCTCTTCTAGTTTGGCGTAATCCTAATCTTTCTGTTTTTGTATATTGCTGGTCATAGGCATAGAATATTTCTCTAGAACGTGTGCCACATAGTTTTTGTACACCTTTCTTTTCCAAAGTTTGGAAGCATCTAAATTATATGATGCTTATATTATAGTCAACTAGCAAGGAAGGATTCCGAAACAATTATTAATAAGTCCAAACTAGATAATACCAAATCTGCGATATATGGTGCAGTTGTTGGGTTAATCATGACAAAACATGAACTACAATGGAATAAAACGGCTGGACACAGATACACAGAAAGATTATGAGAAACCAGTCTTAGTATTTGATTGCGGATCCGTTGGCAGAACACAACTTAGAAGGATGATAAGTTTGGTAAAAGGACGCCGTTGTTAAAAGAAGTATTTACGAGAACATGGAATAGGAATCTTTAAAAATGAATCTATGGCTGGATTATACAACGAGGAAGAAAAAAATGGTCCTTGACGTTACTTCTAAATGTGTTCCATTAACTCAACAGAAAGTGTCACGGCTGGCTGGTGTCACTGAAATCAGTACATAAAGTAAATTTATGAAATACAAAAATATATCCACGCAATGTACTTTTTTGGTTCTGACATTAAAAAGGGAAAAAAATCTGTATTTATTGTACCACACTACAAGAGTTCATTACACTACAGACCACAGTACGGGAAAAAGTAACTCTACTAGTACAGAATTAAGCCATTTGTGAATTATGTTGTATAAATTAATGAAGGGTGATATTGCATTGCGACGCAAGAGATCTATTATGTTCCGTATTCTTGCTGTTTTACAGCTAGCCTTCCAAAACTATTCCTTTCAGAAAGTGTAGAATATGAGATGGCTCCAGGTTAGGTAAGTTTCCCTCTTCAATTTCACATTAGGTGCAATGCCCTTGAGTTGCACAATGCTACGCAATTTCAGAGGAGATGAGTGTTTCATCCTGTTCTCCACAAAATCTACATCCAGATTCCTTTGCTAATCTAAGCTTACACAGATGTCCTTTCAGTGTGCAATGCCCTGAAAGTACTCCTGTTAATATACGAATAATGTTCTTACACAGATTAATGGATTCTGTAAACCTTTGCTTATAGTTTCCCAGAAGAGTTTTAGCTTGCTTTATTCCCTAGAAATTGTTTCAATAATTGGATTTTCTCTGTTCCATTTCGCTTTTCAATTTCCTCGGTATTGTACTGCTACTTATCGTGGAGAAGGTTTCAAGCCCTACAAATGGTATTTCAGTCTTTTTTTGCAAAGATTATATCGGTTCCTTCCACCATTGTGAGATCCAAAATCCACAGGAGCGTTACTTTTAGGGAATGTTATATCCATACTTGTTGACAATCCTGTATGTATATTATTAGAAAAGAAATATTTTCTGCGGTAGGCACATAGGCTGTTTAATTCAAAATTTTTAGTGGCAATTAAAATTTGAAGTTATTAAAACTAAAATAACATCCAAATTCCACCATTAATTTTTTTTTTTTAATATATTATAAGCATATTATGCAAAAATATTTAAATAATTTTCCTGTAAATGTGATAGTGTAAAATAAGGAAGAATATAGGAAGTCAAAATTTGATTCTAATTAGTTTGTGGCTATAAAAGCCATCCGAAAAGAAACGACGCAAAATATTTATATTTATAGCACAAAATTCCACATATTTTTAAAAACCGGTCACACTTTGGCATTGTGAGCGTCTGTCGCGTTTCCAAACAATCTTATAAAATACAATAAAATCGAAGGTAACATCGGAACGCGTAAACGTAGCAGAATTTAAGTGTGTTTGCAAGTCATTTATTATATGTTCCTATATTACCCACTCGAAAATGTTCTTCACCACGTTTCAGTTGCAATTATTAAAAGTCAAGGCCGTTCTGAATTCGTCATGCACATAAAACTCGAGGTAATATCAATTTTAGGAGGTAGAAAAAAAATCTATAAGCCTATTTTATTTTATATCTATATATTTTATATTTTAGGAAATACTTTTCTTAATACCGCTAATTTCTTTTTTCACAAAAATATGTAACTAACTTGGCGAAAAATTCCTTAATAGAAACCGAAAACCGAGCAAGAAAATACTTAACAAATAGTAACTAAACCAGGAATGTATAAAATGTCTAAGTGATTACTAAATTCTTGCCATATAATTAAGTCAAAACAGAAGCTTTAGGTAAATAATAATTACGTGCATGCATAAACGAAATTGCCTCGAGTGTGCAAACGAGTTTAGTTATTGAATTTATGAACATTACGGCATAATTAAACCATAGTCTAGTATTTTCATTCAGAAAGTTGTTAAGCTTAGCGTGTTTGCTAGTAATAATTATGATTATTGTGTTACATTTTATAATTGTAACTCATTAATATTGGGAATTTAAGGACTTAAATAAAAAAATTCAAATCATTTGTTATTGTTTTTTAATTTTAACTTGCAACGTTTCGTTATTCTTTAGCAACATCTTCAATGGCATATAATAAATCTATGTTATTGAGTTCTCACGCGTAATTTTTTTTTTATATTTAATATATTATTCAAAATATAAATCATTTTGAAACGTCAAAATTTTTTTTGCCATAATGAAAAATTTTACCAAACGTAAATCAAATAATTTAATACTATGCGTACACAAATGACAAGTATCACTAACAACATCTAACGCACATGTGATGTTGTTAAAGATTAAAATTAAAAAAAAAACAATAACAAATGATTTGAAAAAAACATGTTTAGAACCTTAAATTCCCAAGATTAATGAGTTACAATTATAACCACACAACAATAAAGCAAACTAAAAAATAACAATGGGGCAAACATATTACATTTTATAGAATGGCTTCATAAACGCTTTACTAATCAATTACATTCTACATTACAGTCTGGAATTATTTTTAAATTTCTAAATATTTTTATCCCATGAATTATTAATTTGTTAAATGTGGAATTAATTTTCCAAACTTATTTATTGCAAATATATATTCAAATATTTATGTATTATCTCAAAAGATATATGGTAGATGCTTACAATTAGGTACTATGAAATCACCAGTTTTAATAAAATATCCAGCTAATAGCTATGGAGTGTCATAAACCTAATCGTTGTTTAAACAGGTCATTAATCACTATCTCATAAACATTAAAAGAATGTTTTGGGTACTTAGGTTTGTTAGTCTGAATATTTGTAAACAACCAGGTTATTCCAACAATATAACAACTAAAATTATTATTTTCTGCAAACAATTCTTAAGAAATGTAATTATTATTATTCAGAAATATGGTTTTGTCCAGTCTTTTTGAGAATAATTGAATGAGTTTACGGATAAAAGTGTTTTTAGATTAATAATAATTAATTTTATAAGGAAATATTTTCAGTAAATTACCTTAAACTTTATTGCTAACATGACCATACGTATCAAATAAACGTTTATTATGGGTTTATACCAACATACATTGTTTACCGAACAAATGGAATTTTTACGTAAATTAATAAATAGAAATATGTAATGCTAACTGAAAATTATAATACTTCTATATATGCTATACTTTGCATCCTTGATCAGCAAGATATCGTTTCCTATTTCCTCGAAGATCTGATATTCTCAATTAAGTCACATAAAAATAGTTTTAGCAAAACTCGCCTGTAATAATACATTAATAACAAAATCATCACACCCACTTGTGTCCACATTCGACGATACTGTATTTCCAGTGAAAAGTAGCAGCTCTCCTAATTAAATGTGTCCAGTGTTAAATAAATAAACATAATTAAAGGTGTACACTATTTCAATAGTGCCAAAACGTACAACACGTTGTTTAAAATATAATTAAATATAACTAGAAACTAATAAAACGACAGATTAAAAAAAAAAAAAACATGATTAATAACTTCCAGTTTAAGTGGATAAAAAAATATATGCAAAAAACCATGCATGAAATAAATGAAAATAGAATCTGTTAGTACATAAAAAGATTCGTTGGTTAAGATGTTTTTTTTTTTGATTCATACTAAATAACGTGGCAACTACAGGATTTTGGTCTCAGCACTAATGTTTCCTACCTAGGAGTCATTTTACTTTAAGAAAATCATTACAATTATTATTTTTTTAACAAACACATTTCATTTTATACACAAATGCAAACAATTACTTTGAATTTTTAAATTGTTAATGAAGCTCGGACATAACAAAAAAATGGATTTTTTTATTACGCTGGAACTCTATAAGAATTGAACAGCCGTGTGTCTTATTATTTCTTTTTGGAAAATATCTGAGCCGACAAATATTTTTAAAGGCGGTTTGAAATATTTATTCATTTGTCTCCATATTATGATTGTTTCGCGTTTACAATAGGGAAAGCTTTCTTAATCAAAATATTCTGTCACTCTTCTTTAAGTCTTTCAAATAAATCACTTCAAAACATTCATTTCTTCGTTTGTTCAAAAAAGGAAATTCCAAAAATTGTAGTAGATAACTTTTATTTTTTTTATTTTTTCCAAATAAAACTTTTTAAATATAACAGATATACCAACTTATTCAAAATACATCGTGATAAAATAGTGTTAATTTGAAAACGATTGGATCAGTACTAACTTACAAGAGACGAAAGAGAACTTACCAAAAAGACGTTGCTGTAAGTGTCCAAAACCCTCTTACAACAATCGCCATTTTGCATTTAATTAATCTTGGTTATGTGGCTAATTTGAGCCAATATTAATTATTGTGAATTCTAATTTCTTTTTCGACGACGTTTCGACTGTCAAAATTTTTTTCTTTCAAGCTATTAAAAACAATTACACACAGTTAAATTTTCAACTACTTTCAAAAAAACCACCATTTAAACATTTTTTTAGAATAAATTGGATTAATTTGCTGTTTTGTTATCCAACCTTGTAAATAAATTTAGCACATGTTTATAATTATTCATTACATATTCTACAAATTAATACAATTTATTTTATAAAATGTTGAAAAAGGTGTTGCTTTTTGAAAGTGTTTTATTGTTAACTATACGACATTGCTTCGACAGCTTGAAAAAGAAAAAGTTGACAATCAAAACGTGCTGAAAAGGAAATTAAAATTTACAGGAATAAGTATCAGCTCGAACTATCCCCTTCTCAACTCCTTTCATTAATCGTTGATGTTATTAAATGGGGTGTTTTAATTGTTTATTGAAATTTTCAACTGCCACATAGCTTAATATATTAGTGTTATTGCGCTTTTTTATTCATAAACTCTTTATGAATGGAATTATTATATGGTCTTTCAAATAAGAAGGGTAATTTTATTGAAATTGAATGTTAATGCTTTAGCTTGGAAATATATAGTTATATTTCAATCGAATCTATCAAAAAAATTTCGCTGACACAGAATTCATCAAGAATTCTAAATAAGAAAATATTTTAATTAAATAATAAATTTTGTTCGACACGACACCAATCTGCATAATCAATCTACATATTCAAAATTCATCAAACCATCTTACAAGCTTTCGAATCTCATTTCTGCATTAACTTTAACTACAAAATCGGATTTCATCAAAACAACACGTTAATAAAAAGAGCATTAACATGTCTGGCGTTGCTTTAGGCAAGTTTTTTTTTTTAAGTAAGTATGCGATGCATAAGCAAAAAAAAAAAAAGAATAACAATCGGCTTGGGTGGAATGGAAATAACCCTGCTGAAATTCTCACAAACAACACAGCCACCACTGATATTTACAAAGCAGCAAAATATGTCGCAAGGTAGAAGGTGCAAAATCGTCTCGTAAAAAAAAAAAAAAAGAAATAAAACAAAAACAAAAAAGCACTCACCGGCATCTCTTAGTCCGTTACTGGAAGAGGCATAACAGTGAAACAACAATATAAAAACAATAAAACCCGGAGTCGATGCGCTTCTCATCTTCTTGTTTTCTTGTTTTTTGTGCGATAAACCTAAATTCCTCCGTGTTACGTTATATTAAAACAATTCCGCACGTGCGATTTATCTAATGACAACAGGCGTACTGAAGAAACGCAAACCAGTTCTTGAAACAAACGCGCCGAACGATAAACGAGCTTCAGATTCTATGAAAGTGTCCGCAAAGTGTTATAAGGCAGGTATAGTTTGCATGTAGCAAGTGGCAGGCGGTTCACCTATACGCACATGTTGTTATTATACATAGGAAACTGTGGAAAGTGGTTTCATTCGTGGTAACTTGCCGCCACCGCTTCCATTCCACAACTTTCATTTAATTGATATTCGCCCATCTAGTTAAGTGGGTTATTGCAGACGTACGGTACGCTATTTTAAAATAGCCGATACCCTGTGCCTACCTTAACGGACGTTGATTGGTACGGGGGAACATATGTACAACGAACCAATTTGCTTGATGATTCTCCTGGACGTCCGAATCGGACGATTGCCTATTGTCTTCACCGGCCGCACTCGTGATAAAAAGCAATTTCATGGTTACGGCACTTGAATTGATTCGATTCAGCACTTGCTACCTTCTTTCTTCATCTGAAGAGGACATGTATTTACTTTTAATGTGCTGCTATGAGCTTACATCTCGTTAAGAAAAAAACATACCTGAGCTCTTTTCAAACGTAACTGAACAATTGAGCAACTAGTTTTTTTACGTATCTCTTTAAAAAGTTTAGTTAATTAGCGCGTAAAGTGGATATTGTTTATAAATTTAAAATTAATTCCCTAAGTCTAACAGTAAGAAGAACATAGAAGTAAATATTGGAAAAGATTGTTTTTTCCAATATATTTAATTTTCTCCCCTAATCTAGGTAGTTGAGCATTCACTCATTCTTGGAAATGAGAAGACAGACGTCCTTAACCAAAAAAAAAATGCTAAGGGGGAATTTGAGGGACCAGGAACTCCCAGTGGCATGGCACCTACGGTAGCTAATCAGCAACTCAAATTCTGGAGAAATCAGAAAGTGCTCCAATATGCAACAACTGGGTTTGGAGCATGCAAAGAAGTGGCTTTCACCAAGTCATGCCAGAACCAAGGAACTGCTAGAACTTGTAAAAATGTCAAGGTGATTGTCTCTGTTTTTACAGGTCACTGTAAACACAGAAAGTACTTACACAGAATCGGGCTTTTGTGATGAGACTGAATGCCGACTGTGTTGAGAAGATGAGGAGATAGTTGAGAATATTTTCTGCTAATACTCTTTTCTCATTCAACAAGATATTATTTATTATATATTATTTATGAAAAACTAAATAATTACAAATCATCCCAACCCCCGTGCTCCACCTGAAAGGTACTACACGAGGCTACCTATTCTATGTATGTATGCATGTATGTTTGTATATGAGGGTGATGTTACACTGCGACCTAAAAGATCTATTGTGTCCCCTATTCTTGCTGTTTTACAGCTGGCCTTCTAATCCTATTCCTTTCAAAAAGTGTAGGATATCAGAAGGCCCCAGGTTAGGTAAGTCTCCCTCTTCGATTTCACATGCTCCCAGGTGCAACGCCCTTGAGTTGCACAGTGCTACGCAATTTGAGAGAAGATGAATGAGTGTTTCATTCTGTTCCCCAATCTGCTCGTTTTGCTCCTCCCTTTGGTCCTTCCTGGTGAGGTATTTTCACTTTGGAAGTGGAAGGCTTCTTTTGGAGGTCCTGAACCAGTTCCTGTTTACTAGCAGTGTCGTCCCGCTTAAGTAGGTTAAATATATTTCCTTCCTCAATTGTTGATCCCACGAGTAGCTAGGGAAGGAAAGGTCCACCCCCACAGAGTCCCGCATGCAGAGGTAAAGCTAAATACAATGGGGTGCGCCAGATGCCCCAAGGTTGGACTAGTAGACTGGCCTTCTATCCAGCCACGCATCCCATCATGCTAGTCCGCCACCTTAGGATTTAGGTTTTTGGTTGAGGTTGTTTCCTCTCGGTCCGTGCAGTTAAGCCAAGATCCCCCATCCCTTTCGGAACCTGGTTTAACAGTTGGGCTTTCGGTAGCCGAAAGCATCGTTGTAGAACCCTGTGCAAGCCCTTAGCCACGACACGACAGCTCGGGCGAGGGAGGAGTGGTTCACGGCAACGGCTTTCATTCACCCTGCTCGTCTTGAGCGAACCCTGGCAAGATGGCCTTTCCCCTATCCATCACTTCGGGGACGCGCTTGGTAGGTACTCCCAACCCCCAAGTACCTATTCTAAGTACTATACAGGGTGTATCAGATATAGAGGTAAATATAATAATATGTAGCAGCTGTAATCATATACGATCAAAAAGTCTTAATGCACAGGGGTCTACCTGTATCAATTAACGAGAAAAAAATATTTTTTAAATGCTTGGGCTAGAGCCGCACCTGTGCCCAACCTAAATGCTGTCCCGAGTATACCCCGACATACCACTATCATTGAGCCATTACTGCTGTGAGTTTTGTGTGGATCGCCGCTTGGAGTGCAAGCCATTTCGAACATTTTATTTAAATTCTTCCCGCCTCGAAAAAACGATCCGTTTCAGGACCATCATGATTTCATATAAAGACAATCGAAGCTTGATGCATCGGCAAAAGCCCGGGAATGTATAGATTCATTTTCGCGCGACATCATATTAAAAAGGCGTGTTTGCAAATTTTCTGTATCTACATTTATTTCTGTGTAATTCGATTCAATTCATTTTGCGTTATTTGATTAAATAAATTCAAAAGAAATAATTCAGATTCATGTGGTATCGTTTATTAACAACTAACTCTCGATTCGACAAAGCAAAAGAAAAATATTTACGTTTTTTTAACTACTGAAGTCGCATATCCGGTGAAACTCGAACGTCTTATCAGGATATTAAAAATAATACTTTGTAGATTTACGTAGAATGCTCTTAACAAATAAGGAATGTTTATTTTATAAAAAGAAGAAATTTAAAATGCCTCAGTTTTGCTATTTTTACTAGGACACACTGGCCGATTGGCCTTTATTTATTCAGAATGACGTTAAATGAACTTACGGCATCCATTAAGAATAATACTAAATGAGTGAGAATTTATACATAATATCACGTTTAGCAGGTGCTTAAGATGACGTTTCCTTGCATCAGGCCCGGACTAAAGAATTTTTGGCTCTAAATTTTACTTTTCTTTATTCTTTAATGATGAAATCCGGTTTCGGTGGGTTTGTGCTTTATATGTGCGTGTAGTTAACACCCAAGCAAAACATACTTTTTTATTTGATACACCCTGTATAGATTCCATAACAATTTGAAATGTTCCTACTCTAACTAAATAATTTCTCTATGATTGTTAATAACAAAAATATAATACAGTAGCTTCGCGACTATATGAATACTGCTTTATGTGAAATGGAGAAATATGAAAAATGTGATTAGTTCACATAATCGCGAGTTGTTATTAAATGCGCCCAGCATTCGCTAAGGACATTGATTATATATAATATAGTTATATAAAGTCAATGGCCAAGGAGTAAGGGAAAACCATGGCAAAAACCTTACTTTGGGAGGATCTGGGAAGAAGTCCCAGGCCTTGTTACTGATAGGCAATTTTTTATTATCCTTCTGAGTGCTGAAGAAGTAGCACCCACATTTCCTTAAATTCCGACAGCCTTGCCATCCTCACGCAGCTGCTCCCTTTTTCACACATTGAAAGTTGAAACAGGAAAGAAAACCTAAAAACAAACAAAACAACAGCAGTACCTATTCTAATACTTAACAATAACTTAATCCTCCTAAACTACTAAGAGCATAAAATATTCATTCATAAATACGTACTACCCTACTAACTATCTAAGTATAATGCCATAACCTATCTAGTTCTTTAACAATATTACTAAAAAATTCCCACCATTCGACTTACTCATTATCTCTAATATCTGTTTCTCTTCGCGGCCAAATTAACCCCTTAGCTAATGCCTTAACTTCCGTATGCAACCGCCACTCATGAGTGGACATTCATGCCCGCTGTATCTACCCCAGCACATTCACAATCCGAAATATTAACCCATTCTACGTAAATATGAAATACCGTGACCTATTACTAATTGTACCGCGTGATACGATTAATTAACTCTCATTTCCCTAAAACGTGTAAGGTTACCGATAAATTTCCTAGTCCACCTCCCATTTAAAGTAATATCCAACCTAATCTGCCAATCATTATCAAGTTTATCCCTAAACGGTTTTTTAACTACGCTAGTCGAAATTAGCCGAAATCTAATAATCGCGCTATCTCCCCTAGACACCTTTTCTTTCGCTAATTGATCCACCCTCTTATTACCGATTGTACCTACGTGAGCCCTAGTCCAAAAGTTTTATAACTCCCCTCACGCAAGATATCACAAGTAATAACGAATCAGTCGTATTTTTTAATTTCCCTAACGCCTCTAATACAGATAAGCCATCTGTTATAATTCTCACGTCCTGTATAAATTCCCATTCGCGCCTAATATAAACTACTGCCTGATTTATTGCAAGTAATTGTGCCTGAAAAATATTGCAATGATCCCCTAATTTAAACTTTTGATTATGTATTTCAATACCCCTATTATAGGCTTGGAGAGCTACTAAGGTTGTGTTCATTCCGAAACCTGGGAAGGACACATACTATCATCCGAAATCATTCAGACCAATTAGTCTCACATCTTTTATGCTGAAGACTATGGAAAAAATTATACACCTAAACATTACAGAAGGAGCACTTGCGAGATATCCTCTGCATCCTCTGCAATGGGCATACCAAAGGGGCAAATCTGGAGAGGCTGCCCTGCATAGTTTGGTGGAAGGACTCGAAAGGAGCCTACATCAAAAGGAAGTGGCCCTTGCAGTATTTTTAGACATCGAGGGCGCCTTTGATAACACATCAACGCCCTCGATTAACCGATCACTAATGGAACGGAACATTGACCACACGACTAGCAGATGGGTTGACTGCATGCTAAGAGGCAGAGTGGTCTATGCCAATATGCTAGATAAAAACATCGCCATGAGGACCACCAGAGGGTGTCCTCAAGGGGGAGTACTGTCACCACTGCTGTGGAGCTTGGTCGTGGATGATCTCGTCAGATCATTAAACGACAAAGGAATATGGACGCAGGGGTACGCTGATGACATTGTCATCGTAGCTAGGGGAAGTTCCCAGGCGTGGTGGCGGGCATCATGCGTAATGCACTGCGAATGGTGGAGGAATGGTGCCTTTCACAAGGACTCTCAGTTAATCCACAAAAAACAAAGTTGGTTGCAGGAGTTACAATTAACCAAGGAAGTAAAGTATCTGGGTGTTACCCTTGATGCAAAACTGAGCTGGAAAAATCATTTAGTTAACACAACGACCAAGGCCACGCAACTATTCTGACGCTGCAGGAGAGTTGCTGGCAAAACCTGGGGATTAAAGCCGAAGGTGATCCATTGGCTATATACTGCCGTGATGAGACCAGCGATAACATACGGGGCAGCAGTCTGGTGGAAGAGGACAGAAGTGTCCTCCGCAGCGAAGCTGCTGACCGCTGTCCAGAGACAGGCGTTGCTGGGTATCACTGGTGCAACTAACAGTACAGGGACCGCCTCTTTGGAGATCATTGTGGGCCTCCCCCCGCTGGAACTCTATGTGAGAGCGGAGGCAATGAATGCGATCCTTAGACTGAAAGCCAACAACCTGTGGCATCCCAACTTCAGGGTGGGATAATGACTGACAGCCAGGCTGTCATTAAGGCAGTCTCAAACCCTGTAACTAGGTCAAAACTAGTTTAGGACTGCAAACAATCCCTCAATGCACTGGCACGAGACAACAGGGTGTCTCTAATTTGGGTGCCGGGACATGAGGTATAAAGGGCACGTAATCGCTGATGACTAGCCAAGGCGGGCTCTAAGAAGACACTTCATGGTCCAGAGCCGTATGTGGGATTACTAAGGATTCCGCAAGAAGGGAGATCTGGACCTGGTTAGATAAAGAAAGTACAAAGAAATGGAGGTCGACTGAAGGTCAACTCCATACCAAAACGCTGATTAGGGGATGGGATGATAGTTTCTCTGATAACCTACTCAAGCGCAGTAAGAAAGAAGTTAAAACCATTACTGGTTGGTAACTGGACATGCCCTCTGGAAAAAGCATCTATACAACACAGGCCGTGTAAGCGAACCGTGGTGTAGAAAGATGCGAGCTACAGGAGGAACGAGTTCACATGTAATCTGCACATGTGAGGAACTGAAGGTACTCAGGCAGAAATATTTCGGGAGAGATCTATTGGAGCCCTCGAAAGTCCTCAAGTTTCCACTGGGCAAGATACTGGGCTTTATAGAGAACACCAAGCTGCTCGAGTGGAAATAAGAGAATCAATAGGGATGGTACAATGAGCACCAAGCTCAAGTGCCCGGACGTCAAGTGCCCACCCTAACCTGAATGAATGAATGAATGAATGAACCCCTATTATAAACAACAAAAGCCATCCTTGTATCATTCTCACCCTTCCGTAAAAATTTCTAAACTCCCCTCCAAAAATGCCTTATAAGTATACTTTTTAATTCTCCTGGATGAATTTGGTCCCCTATATCTACTCGGCTTTCTAAATACAAGGTACTGAGCTACGTTAGGGCCTGAACTTTTTGGACATACTTTAAGATAACATCCGCTCTATAGAAGACCCTAGTGGGACGATTAATCGGATGCTATCTTTTACAAAACTGACTAACTACAATATGTCTCCCTTGCAATTTTCAGTTTGCTAAACTTATCTACATATTATATATTATATTTTTTTTAAATTTTACCGAAATTTTGCCCAAAAATAGCAAAATTTAAGTGCGTTTATAAAACTGTTACACGTTAGAGCTGGAATTAGAATAAAATATGACCACTAACCCAAAGAGTTTAATTTATTGATTAATAAGTTTGGCCAAAAAACTTCAATTTCCGAATTGACATTTCTTCAATGTCAGTTTTACAGTGATCTCCTGTTACACCAGATCTGGGAATTTAAATATGATAAGCTCGCCTTTTCATTATGCGGAATACACTGTTACAAACCATTGGAACGTGCAACCCTCGCATATGGGTAGACTAACCTCTAAATATTGTCTCTAAATTGTTCAAAATACACTTCCAAAATAATACAAGCATTGTAGAGAGCTGTTAAAGAAAAGGGTTTCATGCTAGTTATGTATACATACATGTTGCCAATGTTTCATTTACGCTTCTTGTTTACTAAGTTTTTAACCTTTATCTTGGCTCTCTCTTATCAAAAATGGCTTCTCACCATACAATTCCTCATTAAAAGCCGCACCTAGATGGTTGTATTAAAACCCTCTACCTGAAAAATATTGAAACCAGTTAGAGATATCGACAAATGCGTTTCACCATTCAATTGCTTGTCGGAAAGCTCTTCTGTGATAATCCATATCGGGTTATCTAATTTTTTTTTTAAGATCCAAATTGTCCCTTAAAAATTACGAAATCTAACAATATCTCCAATAGAGTTACATATAACTGGACGACGTTGCCAGAAACTATATTCCCGTTGAAAAACTTGTCCAACATTATATAATACATGTAGCTGCTAAATCTGCCCTTAAAAAACTTTGGTAAAGTAGTAATGAAACAACAATAACTAACAGGATTGATTAGAGATATTCTGCGAGATTCTGCGTATTTAGACGAATATCTGAGCGAAGTTGAACGATTGATTTATATCTCAGATGTTTTGGTGATGCAGATAAGATCTTTTTTTTTTCAAATAATCTTTTTATATCTAATATTACAGAAAAATATTTTGATCCGCAAGGACTACTGAAATTGAGCAGCATACATTTATCTCTTGTCTTTTTGACCTTTAAAGTTTTTAAAAAGCATCAAAGTTTTTTCTTTTTGTATTATATTAATGATACAAGATCAGTTTTTTAATTTTTTTTACTGAAATAGTCTAAATTGAAGATTAAATTTGGGGATCCAGCTGCTTAGAAAAAACTCGTCCAATCCAATAGTTCTTCTCAAACGTTCGGTGGAAATGATATTGTAACGAGCGCCAACTTTTCAACTGGCGGTTCCGATAGGCGTCCCTAGATGGCGCTGGCATAGCGAAAAAGAGAACTACCTACGACGAATAACAGAGGGCAGCACCGGGTCGAAGATTCGAGAATATTCTCCAGAATCTTCGAGGACGTTCTAGAAGGCCCTCGAACAATCTGGACGTTCGCGCCAGCTATAAATAACGCGTCGGGTTGGCCAGGAGGCAGTCAATCGATACGAGTTCGATAGTGCGGTCGCGTTTGAATTAGTACATGTAATATAAATATCGTTTACATAAATAAAGACATTAGTGGTTAAGTGATATAGTTAATAAGCATTTTTAATAGATTTTAATTACCGTAATAGTGTTAATAGAATAAGTGAATTTAAATATATCGCCTGTGTGTTTTTCTAAAACCCGACAACGTTTTAAGAACCGAAAAACGTTACAATTGGTGTCAGGTGTGGGGTATTTGGCGATATATTAGTGGACTAATAGTGTTTAATTAGAAACAATGGCGGCGAAATACTGTAAATTAGTGGACTTGAAAGTGGTAGATCTCAAACGGGAATTAGAAGAAAGGGATGAAGATACGAGTGGAAGGAAGGCCGAGCTTCAGTCGAGATTACGAAGAGCAATAGAAGCAGCTGGTGAAGATCCTGAGACATATTTGTTTGAAGTGTCTGGTGGTAATGGCGAACTTCTAAAAGAACTTACGGAAAATTCTCGCAATTTAGAAGAGAAAGTTCTAGAAAAAATTGAAAACCTGGACGAGAAGAATATAGAAAATTCTAGAAAACTAGAAGAGAAAGTTCTAGAAAAAATTGAAAACATGGACGAGAAGAATATAGAAAATTCTAGAAAACTGGAAGAGAAAGTTCTAGAAAAAATTGAAAACATGGACGAGAAGAATATAGAAAATTCTAGAAAATTGGAAGAAAAAATTATAGAAAATTCTCTTAATGTCAAACAAGAATTAATGAACAGAATCGACGAAAAATCTAGAATGATTGAAGAATTGGACGATCGCATGAAGGTGCTAGAAGAACAAATTCATTCTGGAACCACACGAAACACGGAAGAAACTGGAAATTCTACCAATACGGGAAGCACTCAGATGGAACCAAGAAATTCAGTGCCCATCTGTACGGTTCAAAATAAATGTGACCTGCCTACATTCGACGGGAAGACTCCCTTGGAAGACTATTTTGACGCTGCTGGATACCACAGCTACGGTATATGGCTGGACGGAAGCTACCAAAGCAGCCATGTTATCAGTAGCTCTGCGCGGCGATGCTTTGAAGGTACTCCAGGTTATTCCTTCGACGGAGCGACAAAATTACCAAACGCTACTTAATCAATTGGAGATGCGTTTCGGTAACAAACATCTGCAGCAAGTATATCGCTCGCAGTTGAAAAATCGCTGTCAGAGGTCGAACGAGACTCTACAGGAGTATGAAGCTGACGTCGTTCGTCTAATTAAGAGTGCGTACCCAACGGTACCGGAAGATGTGTGCGAGAGTCTCGCTGTGGAAAAATTCCTGGATGGCCTGCTCGATAAGGATACTCAACAGGCAGTAAAGCTCGCTCGGCCGCAAACGTTGAACCAGGCTTTAGCTCAAGCACTAGATTTTGAAGCCGTGAAGCAATCGGTCAAAGGACCTGCTCGCGTCCGTGTTCTAGGGAGTCACGAGGAAGAAGAGCCATTAGAAGGAATTATGACGAAATTAGATGAAATGATTACGAAAAAGGTGACGGAATTGATGACGAAAAGGGAATCCGTGCAAACTAGGCAACCAGGAAGACTATGCTGGAATTGTGGAAGGATGGGGCACGTACGTAGTCGGTGTCCCGATCCACGAAAACCAAAGCCGACGGAAAACTAAAATGGGCCGACGGGAAGGGGCGATCGTCGACCTATGTAGCTGATGCCCCAGTAACACCAGTGATTGTTGCTTCAGTGGGATGTAGACCTAGCAGCCTCGTCGTGTATGGGCATGTAAATGGGAAACTGAGAGATTTACTGCTAGATACTGGTGCAACAATGACAATTCTTCGGCCGGAAGCAGTGGGAAGGAAGAACCGGATATATCCAACCAGGTGGACGCTACGTACGGCAACTGGGCAATCAGTCAACGTGCTGGGGGAGACGACGGCCCACTTCCGTATTGGTGATACTGCATGCCAGTATCGTGTAGTAGTTGCAGAGATAGAACAGGACGTAATCCTCGGAATGGACATAATGACAGAATTTGGTTTCAAACTGGACTTGCAAGCAGGAGTGTTGAAGGTTGGCAAAGAAGAAGTTATTCTCAACCACAGCCAGAATATGTCGGCCTGCGTGGTATTGGCAGAAGAAGTAACTGTGGCGAGCCGCAGTGAAACCATTGTGGAAGCGAGCGTAAGTGGAGACATCCCCAAAGGGCAAGTTTTAATGCTGGAACCAGGAGCGATTAGCGGTCAAGGTCGTGGAATACTGGTCGCTAAGGCAGTGATACAAGCTGGAGAAAAACTGCCCGTCCGACTGATGAACGTCAATAGTTATCCAGTAAAGCTGAAGAAGGGCGTACCTTTGGGAAGTTGTGCTAGTGTGTCGTCGATTGTCAACAAAGAGGATGGCGTAACAACAACTCCAGATCCGCTTCCTAGATGGTTAAATAACTTCATTGACTTGTCTTGCAAGGATTTGACAACACAACAACGCCATACCGTGAAACAGCTGCTTGGACGCTACCAAGATCTTTTCCAAGCAGAAGACCGGAACACGGGGGAGGACTAATGTTGTACGACATCGAATAGACACTGGAGATGCCCAGCCGATCCGCCAAGCCCCAGAAGATTGCCATTGGCGAAACGAGCCGAAGCAGAACAAATTATACAGGATATGGAGCGGGATGGAGTAATTGAACCATCGAACAGTCCATGGGCTTCTCCAGTGGTACTGGTGAAGAAGAAGGATGGTTCAACTAGGTTCTGCGTGGATTATCGACAACTAAATAACGTAACCAAAAAGGACAGTTATCCTTTGCCCAGAATCGATGACACTTTGGATACCCTAGGTGGGTGTAAGGTATTTTCGACCCTTGACCTGAAGAGTGGTTATTGGCAGGTCGAAGTAGAGGCAAAGGATAAGGAGAAGACGGCGTTTACGATCGGGACAGGATTGTGGCAATTTAACGTCATGCCATTTGGGTTATGTAATGCTCCCGCGACGTTTGAAAGATTGATGGAAAACGTACTGAGAGGACTATCCTGGGAAACTTGCTTGGTATACCTCGACGATATAATTGTCTTAGGAAAATCTTTTGAGGACCATTTGAAGAACTTGGAGCAAGTATTTCAGCGATTGAAAGGAGCGAATTTGAAGCTTAACCCCAAAAAGTGCAACCTGTTCCGGAAGCAAGTGCACTACCTCGGCCACGTAGTATCAGAGGATGGAGTGTCGGTTGATCCAGGGAAGATAGAAGCGGTCAAGTCTTGGCCGGCTCCGAAGGACAAGCATGAAATAAGAAGTTTTCTTGGGCTATGCACTTATTACCGACGATTCGTTCCTGGATTTGCTAACATCGCCAAGCCTCTCACGAGACTAACTGAAGAGGGCAGAGACTACGTCTGGGAGAAGAGCTGCCAGGATGCCTTTGAAGAATTGAAACAGATGCTGACCACTGCGCCCATCTTGTGCTATCCACAGGCTGAAGGAAAATTCATTTTGGATACTGATGCCAGCAACGTGGGCATCGGAGGCGTGTTGTCCAAGTTCAAGATGGCCACGAAAAGTGCTCGGTTACTTCAGCAAGTGCTGTCGAAACCGGAACGCAACTATTGTGTGACCAGGAGAGAGCTGTTGGCCGTAGTTAAGTCTATAGAGCACTTTCATAAATATCTCTATGGCAGGAAGTTCTTGTTAAGAACCGACCATGCGGCATTGATGTGGTTGCTACGCTTCAAGAATCCGGAAGGGCAGGTTGCCAGATGGATAGAGCGTCTTGAAGAGTATGACTTTGATTCGGAACATCGGCCTGGAACCAGTCATCGAAACGCTGACGCACTATCGAGGAGACCTGTTCCAAGGATTGTACGCACTGCTGTCGTGCCGAAGAGAAAAATGAAGCAACCTGCTTGAGGACTACTGTCATAGATGATAGATGGACTGAAGACCAAATCCGAGCTGACCAGGAGTCTGACGAAGTTTTGAAGCGTGTGATGGAGTGGAAGATGCAAGAAGCGCGGCTAACTGGGAAACGGTAGCACCATATTCGCGAGAGCTAAAATCGTATGGGCTCAGTGGGGCTCTTTGTAATGGAAAATGGTCTTCTCAGACGAGTGTTAGAAGACGAAGCTGGGACCAATAGCAGACTTCAGATTGTGGTTCCGAAAGCAAGAATTCCCGAAGTTTTAAAACTTCTTCATGATGGAACATCGGGAGGGCATCTTGGAGTCCGGAAGACTATAGAGAAGGTCAGAGAGCGATTCTATTGGGTTAATTGCAAGAATGACGTGAAAGACTGGTGCCGGAGATGTACAACTTGCGCCGCTGCCAATGGACCTTCCCAAAGGAAGAGGGCCCCTATGAGGCAATACAACGTTGGCAGTCCTTTTGAAAGGATTGCGATTGATGTTGCCGGACCATTTCCCACGACGGAATTTGGAAATAAATACATCTTGGTTGCAGTGGACTACTTCAGCAAATGGGTGGAAGCTTACGCATTACCAAATCAGGAAGCTGTAACCGTTGCTGAGACTTTAGTTAAAGAACTTTTCAGTCGGTTTGGTGTGCCGCTTGAACTTCACTCCGACCAGGACGGAATTTTGAATCACAGTGTTTCAAGAGATGTGCAAAATATTGGGTATTCGCAAGACCCGAACAACTGCCTTGCACCCGCAATCAGATGGCATGGTGGAGCGCATGAACAGGACAGTTATCAAGTATCTATCAAAAGTTGTCGCAGACCACCAGCGAGATTGGGACCAACAACTACATCTATTCTTGCTGGCGTATAGAGCATCGGTCCACGAAACCACTGGCCAAAGTCCATCTAGTGTTCTTTTTGGACGAGAACTGCGCTTACCATGCGATCTTAAGTTCGGCTTTAAACCGAATGAAGAAGTAGTTGGAGATGACTATGTTTCGAACTTGCGGAGGCGAATGGATGATATTCACGATCGGGTGAGGGCGAATATCCATGAAGCAAGCGACCGCATGAAGGAACACTACGACATCAGAGCAAATGAAGGCGGATATCAGTCTGGAGACCTGGTCTGGCTGTTCAATCCTCAGCGACGTCGAGGCTTCTCACCTAAGCTGCAACGATCGTGGGACGGGCCTTACGAAGTGATAAAGCGAATTAATGACGTCATCTATCGCATCAGAAAGAAACCCAATGGTAAAGCAAGAGTGGTGCATTTTAATCGCCTAGCTCCTTATCTTGGGGACAATCAAGAGGACGAGCAGATGGTCCGAGTTTGTAGACTCCCCGAAGAAGAACTCAGCTATGAGGAGTTTATGGACAAGTATGGGAATGGCCGCAAAGTGCGTCATGATGTAACAACGGAGATTCAGGAGGATTTGTTTTTGGCTCCTGAAGGGTGCGCGTTAGCACATTGCGTTGCCCAAGATTTAAGAATGGGCAAGGGGATAGCTACCGTATTCAAGAAGAAATTTGGTGGTGTCCAAGATCTCCGAAGCCTGAACCCTGAGGTGGGCAAGGCTCTGCACTTGCCAGGAAAGAAACGGCCTTTATTCTACTTGGTGACCAAAGAAGCCTCAGTTGGCAAGCCAACCTACCGGACGATGTGGGACAGCCTGATAAGTTTAAGAGAGCAGCTGTTGGAGCTGGAGATCAATAAGATCAGGGTGCCAAAAATAGGCTGTGGATTGGATGGCTTGGACTGGAGGGTGGTAAGGAACATGCTCGAAGAAATTTTCCGATATACTGGAATAGAGTTCTAGTATGCAGCTACAACCGCGGTCAGCAGAAGGGAGGCGACGAACGGTAGCGTGCTATTTCTTCCGGACCTCGTCGTGTAAGAATGGAGAGAACTGTTCGTATCTTCATGGAGGTGATAGTTCCTGTTCCGGGACGGAACAGATCTAAGGAGGGAGCAGTGTAACGAGCGCCAACTTTTCAACTGGCGGTTCCGATAGGCGTCCCTAGATGGCGCTGGCATAGCGGAAGAAGAACTACCTACGACGAATAACAGAGGGCAGCACCGGGTCGAAGATTCGAGAATATTCTCCAGAATCTTCGAGGACGTTCTAGAAGGCCCTCGAACAATCTGGACGTTCGCGCCAGCTATAAATAACGCGTCGGGTTGGCCAGGAGGCAGTCAATCGATACGAGTTCGATAGTGCGGTCGCGTTTGAATTAGTACATGTAATATAAATATCGTTTACATAAATAAAGACATTAGTGGTTAAGTGATATAGTTAATAAGCATTTTAATAGATTTTAATTACCGTAATAGTGTTAATAGAATAAGTGAATTTAAATATATCGCCTGTGTGTTTTTCTAAAACCCCGACAACGTTTTAAGAACCGAAAAACGTTACAATATTAACAATGGTCTTGTGTTTTTTTTATTACATCTACATGGTAAAAACTATTGCATTTCCTGGAAAACGCTTGAGATAATTATGAGAAAATGTGTATACAACTACTGTTGGATCATTACTGAAATTCAAAATTTTGTGTAGTAGTAGTAGTCGTTTCTTTTCGTCTGCTAAGTTCAGTAAAGCGACTACCAATTATAGCACTCTTACCAGAAATAGCTTTGCTAATACTCCAGTATGTTGTACATTTAAATGTAAATAGCGGATTCCCTACGACGTTAATGAATAATTTTTGTATAAGTTAAAAACATAGCGGTCTCGAAAACTTTTCTAGGTACGTATTGCTGTGAACTGATGGTCCAAACATATAAGTAAAGAGAAATTAAAAATGACAAAATTAATTTAGCTAGCTCAGCAAAAATGAATTTAAAAGGGCGCCAGAGATTCTTAAATCTCAGAGAAAATTCTTTAAAAATTAATAGTGGGCTGTTGCAAAAATGACTTTCATTAAAATTCCCAAAAATTGAAATGGCAGATTCAAAAATAAAAGAACTAGTGATTTTTAAAATGATATTAACAATCATTAAATTTATTTAAAAAAAAAAAAAAACATTTGATACAATTAACAGGATAAAAACCGTGAATATAAGATTCTGGCATAAAACAAACCTGCATAAGATTCTACAATTTAAAAAGGACAATGCAAATACTTTAGCAAACAAAATGGTGAATTCGTTCTAGAAGGACTTACTATACCACAAAAAATCCACGTGGTTTTAAAAAATCAAGGCAAACTAAAATTTAAATCAAATGACGTAAAGAAACAAGCAAAATTAACAATGAAATTTAAAACAAGCTCTCAGCTTCACTTCACCTACCCCGAGGTGATAAAATTAAATTAAATATGACTACAAAAAATAAATAAAAATACACATTTAAATTTCCGAAACCCGGGGTGCCAGACTACAGCAGTATGTATGGCTAACTCGTAACGAATTCCCATTGCCCAATATATACAAAAAATATATGTCACTTCTCTCGAACTTTGCATAGTCATTCATGGTAAAGAAACAGTCATGAATAGCAAAAAAAGGACTTTGACTACCAAAGAACAAAATCATAATCAAAGAGTCACTGAAGAAAACTATGGTATCCTAGGTGGTCACTACCAGGTTTGACTGCATAAAACAGCTGTTTTTCAGAATAAGTTGTATTGTTTTTGTCGTAAAACTTATACCCTGTATCCTTAAATCAACGCAATCTTCTTAAAATCAAGGGCAAGATATTTTTAACCTAACCAGCGTGGTCCATTGAATTTTTGCCTACGCTTAGAGAACACTCAGTCTAATTCAAAGGATTAGGTGAATTAAGATCAAGGTAAATTAAAAAATGCATTTGCCTTTCGTTATATGTACTCATAAAGCCGATTACCACTTCCGTTTCTTTAGAAATTGGTTTGACTGCTGTGTGAACAAGTCTATTGTTGGTGTAGTCATAGATTTTTGAGCACATATTTTGAAAATAATTGCTGCTTTCAACGTTGTTAAAACAGTATATCAGTAACATTTATTACCACACACGTATGTGAAAATAAAAAAAAATTGTAGCGATTGTCAATGAAAGGTTGCGCTGTATAACGAAATCGCCCGTCCAGATCAAAATATATGTATGTCGTTCAGCAGTTGTAAATAATACAATTACTTGCGCTACAAACAAAAGGCGCTCTGGAAAGTGAAGGTATTGCACGCTTGAAAAGTACGTAATGGTAAATAATGACACATTATGATGTCACTAATAAATAGGTACCTATATTATGACAGATTACATTAGAAACCAGGATTTGCTTTTATTAAATCCGCGAAAGTACAATAAAACAATAAAGCAGTAAAGCATTTGGATACCTATTTTGTTTCACATTGAAATCGGAAAATAAGCAAGTACACTGAGAGTTTTACTCAAATTATTTTATTAGTCTTCAAATTTACTATGCAATTCAATCCCTACTTGTTAATTATTACTAGCCGCTATTGCATTTTAGGAAACATTATACCGAAAATTGCTTTCACTTTTAATTTAGGATTTTATTGTCAATATTAAGGAATTATTTGCAACCTTATTATTTAATAATCGAATAAATCAAATATTCTAGAATTCAAAATGACGGCAGTTTTCGGAATTTTAGGCCTATTTTAGAAGCGGGAACAAGTTTAAAAGTATAAACCAACATTTTGTATGAAAAATAAGTTCCTTCAGTTTATTCAGATGTAATCAATCAACTGTAAATTGTTGACAAGCTGTTTGCCTGCTTTGACACTTAAAAGCGAATCTATTAGTTGTAGGTGAATGTTAAGTGAACGTGTAATTTAAAGAAGTGAAATTGTAATTTAAAGTGTCTCTTTAGCTTATTAAACCGTTGTTAAGTTATACGTGTAGATTTTATTCTATTTAAATCAGCCGTTGGTCGCTAGTTCGCAATATTCTTGTTTGTTAACCCGCTTCAAGCGCACAAAACACTTTCAACAGAATGTTTAATTGAATTAAATATATTTACTCGAGATAATCAAAATATTTCTTTAAAAACAATTTCAAGTATCCAAATAAATTACCTTGACAGCAAAAATATATTTGTTTGGTGACAGATAAAGTAGTATTAATAGTTTTATGTCAAAATTGTGTGATTTAAATCATCGCACATAGGCTTTGCTCGTTTTGGATTTTATCTGTAGCGAATTGTCCGGTAAAGATGCTCTGTTTTTACGGGACCTGATAATCATTATGGCCGAAAAAGTCAATATACTCTTTTAACTTCTTTCAACTTTTAATTTTTTTCAGATATCCACACCTTCCACCGATTACAAAGAAGAAATTTCGAAATATTGAAAACAACTTTTTACACTCGGGAACCGTAAAAACAAAGAGATAAAATAAAATAAAATTTTGAAAACACACTCCTAGATCTCCATATTTTCTATATGACCTCCATTATTTTCTAAGCATTTTAAAATCCGCGCTTCTACTTCTCCCGTGGCTGTATTAATTTGATTAGATTATCCGGTGAACGATGAGGGCCATTTCCAAGATCTATTGTTACCTATCTATTGGTCCTCAAACATAGCAAGGATCTAGAAGTGTGTTTTCAAAATTTTAGTTTATTTTATCTTTTTCTTTACGCAGTTCCCGAGTGTTGTTGAAGTTGTTTTCAATTTTTCGAAATTTTTTCTTTGTAATTGGTGGAGGGTGTGAATATCTGTCATTAAATGTATGACATGTTATATTTAATACTTTGTTACATTGTCCATGAATGTTGAATAAATTAAAAATTTTGCTCTCCGAGCAGTCGTTTCTATTCATATTGCTCTGTTCAAAAATGTAATTACGGTTGCACTTATGGTTAGACAATGAATTTGACGTTAATTCCATTCAGAGCCATCTGCGAACATTTTACCATAGAGCTACTTAGATTGTTCAACAAAAAGTTGCTCATATCTCAAAGTCTATTAAAGATAGGTATAGGGAGTGCTGATATAAAATGATAGGGGATGATATTTACTTCCCAATTTCGAATTAAAATACAGGGTGTTCTATTTAAGAAAATTGAGTTTTCTACATTCGAAAATATGTTGCTTTGTTTCTTAGTTTTGAACACTCTATATATTAGAATGCGAAGTGTGCGTACCATTTCTTATAGTTACATCTACATTCATAACATAGCAAATTTGGAGTCTTTACTTGCAATATTAACCGAGTTATTAATTTCTGAATAAGGCAATGATTATTACTAAAAAAAGAGAAAAAGGCAACATATAGCTATAGGAATAGCTAATAAAGACTGACGTATTTATGGCCGTAGAATCCAAAAATTTAAAGAAAATTATATCATTCTATTTAAAATAACAAAGTTGACGTCCATTTCCGGTCAACCGGAAGTGTTATTTTGGTTAAGGTATTTCACATTTATAGTTCCAATCGAACAGATAATGGTGCCAAAATCTCAAATATAAGTAAACAGTAGAACATCATAAACTTTTAATGAACCACTTACGTGGAATATCCTGTATAAGAGTTGGGTTAAAGTATGGAACCAACGAAATAACTTTAAAACGGAGAGGATGATGTTGATGAAACTTTGCACATAATTGTAACGAAATATAATACATCTAATTTTGATTTTGTTGTTATGACTGTACTTCTGGTTCAACCGGAAATTCACTCTATTTTTTTTTTTATTTAAATGGAGCACCCTGTATATTTTTGCTGATTATAATAGACCTTGTTTTTCCGAATTCGACCATACTGGTTTCAACACCATTGTCTGTAAATAATGGAGAGATAGAACATTTCACATTTACTGAACAATTAATTTTATTTAGTGTAAATCATTAACAAAATTACTTTCTGATAATACGCAAGTCTTCTACGAAATTTCGGAGTTATCTTTTCCAAAACTTCTCTACGGATTAAATCACATTCGTCGACTATTCTTTGCCACAACTCCTGCAAAGTAGTTGGTGGCATTACGTAAAAACGAGATTTGGGAAAACCCCAAAGATAAAAATCTAATGGACTAAGGTTTGGAGAACGTGCAGGCCACTCTATGAATCCTCTATGTCCAATCCATCGATTTGGGATAGTAGCATCCAAAAAATTCCTAACCCGCGTATCATAGTGGGGAGGCGCTCCATCCTGTTGAAACCAAAAATTTTGAGGCAAATCCCATTGTGTTGAAGTGCAGGAATAATGTGGTTTCTTAGTAGATCCAAATACTTTTCCCCATTCAAGTTTCCGTCTATAAAAAATGAGCTTATAAGCCTGTTTTCAACAATTCCCACTTTTGAGGATACTGAGTATAGGCTTCATGGATCCAGTGAAGATTCTCATAGGACCAGTACCTGGAATTATGGCGATTGACTGTTCTATTTAAACAGAAAGTTGCATCGTCAGAAAATCCCATATTAGTTGCAAAATGTACATCTGCATTACAAATTTCCATCATCCTTTCGCAAAACTCCAGGCGTCCCAGATAATGTATGTGTGATATCTAGTGCATATGTGATAACAAATTGCCAAATTTATCTCTATAATAAATAATATCCCTATAATGAGGGTTTAAAATGAATCAGCCTATATAATAATGCCAGAAAATAGTAAAATAGTTGTGGAAACGGAAAGCGTCTATTTTAGCAATTCAATCGATCGTGGTAACAGCACTACGAATTGCATAAATGTATGCACAAATCGAAGGCGAAATAAAAATCTTAGTACACGGCCAGAAGTTAATGAGACCGCAGATTCGAAAGTAAAGCAGGCGAGGAAATTACGAAAATAAGTTTTTAACTTTGACAACTGCATTTTATGCGCACAACTGGCCTACATTCGTCGGTAACTCTAATTGTTCACCGATATAATTAAAAAGCCGCACGCGTAGAATTAAACTCATATCTACTTGTAATAAATGCACATGCACAAGACGTTTACCGCATGTGTGAAAGTGTACTTTTCTTGTGGCACTTATGTGCACTTGTGCACTATCCTAACGCGTAATTTGTAATGACATTGATAACGTGGAATTGATCTATTTCAAATTGGAATAGTGGTAATGTGTGTGTGTTTATGTATGTATGAATCTACCTATGTGTAGTAGCGGTTCTCGCATTCCAAATGGCTGCGTAAATTACGGTAATTATGAAAATTGGCTCTTCTCGTTTCTAGTGCGTTTGTTACGCAATTCTACTTGCGTGGTGCAGATAATCGATTTCATACATAACTGTGGTAATTAATAATAAACACAGACATTCTTTCTTGTGGCTGTATACGGGAATTTATGCGGAACGCGCGAATTATAGCAGATAGCTTAGATGGACTAGGGCTTACGTAGGTACAGTTGGTAATGAGAGGCCGGGTCAATTAGCGAAAGAGGCGGTGTCTAGAGGGGATAATGCGATAATTACGTATGGGTTAATTTCGGCTAACGTAGTTAAAAAAGCGTTTAGGGATAAACTTGATAATGATTGGCATATTTATGTAGAATTTTGGAGGGTTAATGATTCGCATTGTGAATGCGGTGGGGTAGATACAGCGGGGCATGTTTTATTTGAATGTCCACCCACTGATGAGTGGCGGTGGCGTACGGAAATACGGCACTAGCTAAAGGGTTAAATTGGCCACGACATGAAATAGATATTAGAGATAATGAGTCAGTCGAATGGTGAGAATTTTTTAGTAATGCTGCTGAGGAACTAGATAGATTACAGCATGATATTTAGATAGCTAGTAGGAGGTATTTATGAATGAAAATTTTATAGCCTTTAATGATCGGAATTAGGTTAAATTATGGTTTTGACATGGTTGAGGTATATAAATAAGTATTTAAGATAAAAATCTTTAATTGAATTACTATTGATTAGAATAATTAGTATTAAATCATTGTTAAGTATTAGAATTGGGTACTGCCGTTGTTTTGTTTGTTTTTAGATCGTTACTTCTATCCTGTTTCAACTCCAAATGTGCAGAAGAGAGCAACTACCTGAATTGAGAGAACATGGAGCCTCTTTAAAATGCAGAAGGATAACAATAATTTGCCGACTATCAGTAACAAGGTCTGGGACTTCTTCCCAGATCCTCCCGGACTAAGGTTTTTGCCATGGTTTTTCCTTACTCCTTGGCCATTGATTTTATAAAGTATATTATATATAAATGTCCTTGGTGAATGGCTTGGGAAGATAACGAAAGTCATTCCATGGGTGCATTTAGTAGACTCGCGATTATGTGAACTAATCACATTTCACATATTTCAGCATTCCACCTAAAGTAGTATTCATATAACTGGGAAGCTACTGTATTATATGTTTTGTTATTAACAATCATAGCGAAATTATTTAGTTAGAGTAGAAACATTTTAATTGTTATGGAATCCATATAGTACTTAGAATAGGTAGCGTCGTGTAGTACCTTTTTAAGTGGAGCACGGGCTTGGGATGATTTGTAATTATTTAGTTTTTCATAAATAAAGTGTACACATATGATCTCACCCAACACGCCTATTAGACTTTTTCGAACTTCTAGTAGCGATGTAATTTTAAAACTTGCAGGGCGTTTTAAAACCCATGGAGTTGTAACGGAACGGATTTTCCTATCCGGAGACTTTTGGGGATGGCTAGTCCAATTTCAAATAAGGCAAAGCCAAACTCCGTCTCACGGATAACCCACACCTGCTCTTTTGAACGACCAGCCAGTGCTGGAAAGCAATCTTTTTGTTCGGTAGCGATTGGTTTTAGAAAATCTAGCCAAAGATGCTCTCCAACAGTGTTTTCCTCGGTCAGTCGAAGCAGGGCCGTTAGTTAACCTAAAGATTGACGACTTACCCCCTCTCGTCGGCTTTCTCTTACAAAAATTAACTTCCTCTCCAGGTCTTTACTAAGGGTTCAAACTGAACTTCTTTTAAAATGACGGAATAATAGAACGACTTATATCTTTTACAATTATATATTGAATCATTTAAGACATTGGAAAACTAACAATCTACAGATTTAAATGAAATAACAAGTGAACAACAAAAAAAAAAGAACCAAAACACAATTATTTTAATGAATATTTTGACATACTATATTGTCGTTTAACATAAGCAGAAGTAATTTTTACTACAAAAAAAAATTATTTATTAAGGGAGAGAGAGAGAGCGAACGAGTTACGATTTTTATCTGCTTGCAATGGTTAGTTTTAAGCAAAAATTTTGAACATCTTACCGGCCGATGTGGGTAATTAATTCTTCTCGTAATCCAAATTAGCAAAAGGGGAAATTTAAACGGATTTAGCACAAAATCACTGATCACCTCTCGAGGAAAGCTTTTGCTTCTTGTTCTCGAATTTTTAGGCTTATTTTAAATGCAAAATTTTAAGATGAGAAGTTTTAATTTGAAGAATTAGAAACGCCCGACGAAGGGGACGCGTGCTTATTCCTGAAGCTAAATTGAAGGACCGCGGACTAATTAATTGAAAACAGCAATGTTAAGGGTTTTTTATAAACTTTGGTTGTGACGTCATTTCGCACCGATAACTAGTTCGGCCTCTCTTTACAGGAGGGCGCAAGTATGACCGAAGGCGTTATTTTTCTGATCTTCAAACGCCCTACTTGAGAGGAACGTGGGAACTGCTGAACAGCATTTGTAACATACAATAAACAAAGAAGCAGATAACATACAAAGTAATACCATATTATTTTAATTACGCGAGTCTTTAAACGAAAATAGACTATTATTTCCTGTTAAGAAGACGCTACTCAGCAAACGCCACGGTACCTATCAACTACGTGTTAATAAAAATGAATTTAAATACTTGCATTATACAGGATGGAATTTCGAATTCTTACAGAGTAAACCAAGCTCTAATACTGTATCATCATTTCGACAATATTTAAATTACCTTTGATAACCCATCCATACCAATTATTACAAACACAAAAAGTGAAATACCTAATGCATTTCAGAAATTCCGTAAAATCTGGAAATATACTTCCAATCTATCTTTTATTTCAACAACTCAACACTTTGTTATTAATATAGTCGTTGAGATAATGAATATCAGTTTGGTACATATTTGGCTGTTATAAGTTGTCATTGTAAACAAACCACAAAGGCCCATTATATCTCATTAAAAACTAATTTCTTATTATCCTCACAGACAAACACGGTGTCTACATACAATAATTGCATGTATTATGGTTGATAATTTATTCTATGATCCACAACAGTATATATGTTTTGTGAAATTATTTCTGTGCATCTAATTATTTTAAAGAATAATTATTTTTATAGTAGCAACCCGAAAACTTTTCTTTCAGATGCTATAAATATTTTGTATTGGTCAACTGGTTTTGGCAAACTAAACGTTACCAGAGGTGCAATACTAACTAAAAAGTCAGTATTTGCATATTGAAAGTTTTGTGTTTGCACTAAAAATTTTAATATTGACAATAGAAATCCTCTTTCAGATGAAAATGTGTTTTATTTCATAAGGCTGATGTTACAACAATGTTGAAGATAACTTGAAACGTCTATCAATTAAAGCTAAAATCCTTTTCTAATTAACCATAAATAATGGCACATCGCCTATAATGTTTTATTGAAGTGTATCAATAATTCAGTTAGATATTATACCTTAGGTATGTACGTCTTAATAACATTAATTACATTTCAATTTGGAATGCACACGCACTCCTGTGCTGGTGTGGCTTATTATTTTTTACGTTTAAAAGTTATGACATGAGATATGACAAAAAATCAAGAATCTGAATATATACGAAAGGAATGCTATAACTGCATTCCAATCCGTACGACGGTAGCTTATGAGTTGCGTGTACGAATATATTATTTCCACGTTCCAGTTTATCTAACTCGAATAAGTTTGTCAAACCTCGTGATATTGACGCTGGTAGCAGGTATTGAAATGAAGATAACGGAGAGGTAGCGTAAAGCAAAGTTAGGGACATCACGGATCATCTATATCCATCTTTGTATATATAAAAAAAAGATGACACGGTGGTACATACCAATGGATAAATTTGCAAAACATTATAGTTTGCAACCAAATATACACGGTACAAAAATTGCTCCTAAAAATGAATTATTAATTTATCAAAGGTTATAGGAATGTATATGAATTTAGTACAGTTTGGTTAGAAAAATTTAGTGAAATCAAATATTTAAATATTTATTTGCTAGAGTACAATGTAGCTATATTTGTAATTCGTGAAATGAATGATACACCAGCGTTATCTAGCAGCCAACAACTGAGATATTCTTACACCTATACACAATGTAGTGCCCGACATTACACATAATGCGGTTAGGTTAAATTTCATAACATCACTTTAAAGCTTTAAAATTACTTTAAATTAAGGCTCTCAGAAGTAATACAAAGACATTTCTTAAAGTGCTAAAGTTACATTTATTATGAAACTGGCCTTTATAGAGAAATAACAATTAACGGTGCGTTACTAGCCTTTTACTTACTAGATGGTGCTGCTAGTTCCTCATTGAGACGCTTTCTAGGAACTATGGTAGTTGGTTGCATACATTTTCGTGTAAATAAACAAGAAAGCGTATAAGCAGTCAAGCGGTGGGTGCAAGATCAGTGTTGTTCCGTCTACCGATTTTTCGGTAGATCTACCGAATTTCGTAGCTATCTACCGATCTACCGAAATGCTCCTTGGATCTACCGATTTAAAAAGCCTCAACTATTGTTGAAGATTTTTAATGTGCATCGAAGTAATGAGTAATTATGAAACAAATACGGTCCGGAAATTTATAATAGTTCAATGGATTTAAACATGTTATTTTCATTATGTGATCTGTACGTGACATTTCAATGAAATAAAAGATGTGTAATCATCAAATGATATATACTAAAGGTAGCATTTTTCAAGTCGCACGATCTCCGCTGACTGCCCAAACTATTTGTCTTGAGTTTATTTGTATACGATACGTTTTCTTATGACGTGTATACATCATTATATAAACAACTCAACATTTGTTTATTGAAATCGTTGTGCACGTTTTAAAAGCTCTTAAGATTTGAATAATGAATTAATGACATAATGACCAATTTTTGCAATCGAAAAAAAAAACATGAATGAAAAAACCAAAACCTTACCAAAGATTCCTGAATATTAATAGAATTTGTTTTAATCACATATGTATTTTGTTAGGTATTCTATAGATTTGTTGCGTAGAGTAGGTATGTGTGCCATCGAAGACAAAAGTCTTGACTCAAAATTAAAGAGAGAAATAAATTTGACTCAAGACTTTTGTCTTTGATAGTACATGATGTTGTTAATGTAGTGTTTTTCACGATGGCCGACTTTCAATAGAGGAAATACATAAGTATTTGAAAATATACTTTCATATAACAATTGAATATTACGTAATTCCCGCGCTCCTTTCTATACCCCTGATTATAGTCACCAAATACTGCTGGCGGTAAATTTGAAATTTAAACTTTTACCTCCCATATTATCATAAGCGTTTTATTATTATTATTAATTATATAATATTATTATTAATTATATTTATTGCTATTATACCTCAAAAAAGTTTATACGTTAAAAAATATAAGTTTTCAATATCAAATTCAAAAGTGTACATGTAATCTACCGAAATCTACCGAATTTTGCCGAAGGTATCTACCGATTACAGAAAAGGTCCACGGAACAACACTGTGCAAGATGGGTGCAAGTGATTACTAATCTAGCCTAAGCGTTTATTGCATTCAATATTTCAAATTTATTTCATGTTTTTACGCATTAATTTTTGTTAGTTTAAACTAACTCCAATTAAGATTATGTGAGGTGCTGTTTTTAAAACAAGAAGTTAAACTAGTAAATAATTTCTATTGTAGTCAGAGTAAATTTAGGTTTTTTTTTTTGTAAATAATAATAAATGACTTTATTGTGCTAAAACAACAACATAAAAATTATTCTAGACAAAAAAAAATACGAAGAAAACGCAATCTCAGGGCGAGATGCAGTAAATTGAGTAAATAGAAGAATAGAACCCTCTACTGTACAAAAAAAGAAATACATATATTGACATGAAAGCCTAACGTAGAAATCAAATAGTTCTTACATTTTTCATTTTTCGTAGTATCGTTATTCAATCAAATATAGGTACTATCGTACTATATATGATAAAAGAGTCTTGCATCAAATTTAAAGAGGGATATAAATAAAGAGAGCATCTTGGGCTGGACTGCGGTGCATGTCTTTTGATGGTAAGGAAATAGCAAATAAAATAATGAAGGATATACCCAGGCAAAAAAAAACCTATTGAATAGGCAGCTTACATTTAGAAGTATATACCTATACTATATATTCTTATTTATTTAACGTTGACCACAGATGTATGGTTTTCAGTGAACATGTACAGTTTTAGCATTATTACTACCAATTAGTTTCCAATAATATATCTTAGGTTCCATAGCAGATAAGATAATTAAAGAAAAATCGGTTCTTTTGGTGGATATGTGGCTTGTACGTTTATTGATTAATTAAATAGTGAAGTACACATATTCACGTGTCACTATTTAATTAGTTATAATAAAAGGACAAGCCACATATCCACTAAAAGAACCGATTTTTCTTTATCAAAATACTGGCTTCAAGTAAATGATATTATTACTTAAGTTTACTATTATTTCTTAATAAATATTTTTTCCTGTAGTATTTCTTTTATTAATTAATTATTAGTTTAGTGGAATTTTTGCTTGACATAATTTAATTAATCCTAATTTATATCGCAAGAAGTTACGACTTTAATACAGCCTTCTTTCAATAGCTCATAATAACATTATTATCGTAATATTAGTATTTCATTATTTGTACTGACATCGTCAGTAATCGTGGAAACGTTTTGCGATTTAAATTAGCTTTAATTATCCCAAGTTGAAATTTCAGTAAACTATTAATTAATTAATTACACCATGATGGCTACAAAATCAAAGTAAATATCAAAAATTTTCTTTAATACACATTTTTCTTTAATAATTATCAAAAATAATATCCCCAACTTACTTCTTCAAATCCCATGCATCGTATTGATTTCAAATACATGTCATTTTTCTTTATATATATTAAGTTTGTTTATTTGTCTGATCTAAGCAGATCCGAGGAATTTTACGCGTTTGTTTGTATTTTAGAGCATGATTTGTGCGTGTTTGTTTCTCTAGAGCAAGCAAATCCAGATCACAAAGAGGTTGCTCTTCCTGCTCGCGGTCCGACGTCCGAGCAATTACGAGCAATTTGTGCAACATTACCTAATCGCACTTACACCGTGTTGTAAACTGTCGTTTGTAAATGTAATCCGATTTATAACTGCATCGACTGCATCAAATATGCACGAAATAGATAATATAATGATACCAATGTGATTGATGTAAAGAATGATCATTATATTTTAAAAACTTCAATTGGTACGTACATAAATTCTAGCATATGATGCATTTTTATTGTAGTCTAGATTCATTAATTTGAAAAATTATTTTTACTTTTCCTATTCATAATTGCTGTGACAATCTGACAATGGTGAATAATAAAAATTAAGGTTATATTGCAATCGAGCGCGTTTGTTTGTACCATCTTTAAATCCAACTCTGAGACGCTCTCAAGTTACTCTGATGACGTCAGTAGATACTGCTCCAAGCAGACAAACAAACAAACAAAGCTATTGCAACGACATGATAGCTACCTTCACAGGCCGCAGTATTATTATAATCATCAATTATTACTATTATGTATCTTTATTTGTGTTGTATAACTTCTGTATAAAATTATGTGGATATTAGTGTAAATACTGTTGTCACTGCCTTTTGCAAATACCTCTCTCATCCACTTGTCCGGTATTGCTTGCATCACTCAACACCGCCCATAAGAGCACGGTTAACGATAGGTATAGGGATACATTGGTGTCAACTGTGACCATGTAAAGAGATAATTTATGAGTTTGTTATTTACGGGATGCAACAACGTGTGGGGTATATTTTGCCGGCGCTAAGTCGGGGTAAACGAGAGAAAGGGGGCATTATTATAGGTTTGTTCGCTGTGCAATCAGAAACTATCCACAACTGAACGACGCATGCGCAATAACAGCTGTGCGTTCGCAGTGCAACAATTTCGTATTTCGACCGTTGGTAATTTAAAATTTGGTGTTCGCACAGTATCAAATTGTAGTCAGTGACAGTTTGTGATTAATCCAGAAAGTTCACAGATTTCTTGTGGATTTTAAATTCGCTCATGCGCACTAAACGAGAGAGATACACTGCGCCGTGTGCTCCGCCGGCTGACATATAAATTCCAATTGCTGGAGACAGATGGCAGTAGTGTCGGTTTTGGATGTGTTCGCAGAGCAAATTATCAAACTAATTTCAAACTAAAATCCCTTTTTGAATCATGCGCACTGGAAAAACCGAAATAGTTTCCAATTAAGTTTTGATTCGCACAGCGAACAAACCTTATATTTGCGGCCGTCCGACGAGCGGGTCCAATAAAACTTGACTTGAGCGTTCCACAGTGTTTTTATTTACCCGCCTATTTAAATTCTCGTCTAGTTGTGTGTGTTCTAATAATATATTTTTTTAATAGTAACTAAGGATAATATTTAACAGATAATTGTGTCTGCCTAAGCTCATTTCTAGTATTTACAAGACAATATCAATTACAAAACAAATTGTAGCCCACAATTAGGTACTTGTTAGGACTTATAAATGAATAAATTAGGCACCATACATTTTTTTTTTGTATTACAAGCGTTGTATTACTTCTTTTACTAAATATAACAAAAATCTATCTGTTTAATTAATTTATGTATTTAGTAAAATACGAACTCATAAAATATATTATTAGGATGAAAATAATAGTGTTAAAATCATTTCAGAATACATTCTCAGAAGAAAATGTAACCCGGCTATTCTGCCATATTATGTTACTTTTTTGCTACTTTCATATCATTAAAAGCCACACGCCGTCATCCAGACCACACGTGCTGATTATGCTCGCGCAGCTCATAAATGGTCTATACCTTTCCTCTTTATTTATATTCCCCTCTAAGTGTGATGCAAGACTTTTGTCTTATATAGTACCAGTTCTCCGCGCTAGTTGACATTCCACTCCTCTTCCAAACAGACAAAAATGAAAACATTCCTTTGAATTTACACCGAACACACGTAAACTCGCTCGGGAACGGTACTTCAAAACCAAACGAGATGGAATGAAAGTTCTTCTGACACCAAGACTGATGATTCTCGTAGCATTATATTCGTTTTGCTCGCCGCACGCTAGACCGCAATGGTATTAGATCCCCCGAGAAAGAGGTCACGGCGTAGCTCTTGTCCGTTCGCAGAGATACCAGCGCGCGCGTATTTTAGTTTATCGCGATAAGGCGCGCAAGAAACACCGCGGCACATGATATTCCCACGACTAGTCCGGTGTTTACGCTATGCATCATGGAATTTAGCGACTTGATACAGTCTATATGGTCCAACAAAGGATCGAAATTCAACGCGGACATCGCCGATTACTTCAACAGGACCATACCGGAAAGTTACAAGAATAATTTTAATTCCTCAGAGTATAATCAGACGTACGCTCTGGAGAGGCGTTTAGAATTGAGCACTGAATTCTTTCTGGTGCCCGAAAAGCCCACAACCGCGTCAACGACGACGACAACAACAACAACAGCAACGAGTAGAAGTGTCATAAGTAGAACTGTGTGCACGGGATGTTCTCAAGGAGAGAGCAAAGTGGACTTGGGATTATTTAGAAATGAAGCGTGGGTTGTACCTTTATTGACATTAGCCGGTTTTTTAATTGCGGTGATCGTATGTTTTGAGGTATACGTGCTGTTAAAAGCGACAAAAACGACTCCGAGTCGGAGACATCTTTTCCTGGGGCAGATGCTTCTGTTGGGGTTGTTCGCTTGTGCTGGGTTGAGCGTTATTTTAGCCGTTACTCCAACTCCTTTCACGTGTGGAGCCATACGTTTCGGTACAGGAACCGCTTATAGCATTATTTTCGCTTCACTTCTCGTAAAATGCGTCTTTCTAATCAGTCTAACACAGGCGTTTATCTGCCAGCAACGTATCAAAGCCTCCTCTTGCTTTTCGCCGTACTCATTCAGGTTGCCATAGGGATACAATGGTTGATAACCAACCCGCCGGATATACAAAAAATTACTATTGAACTGACAACAATTCCACCTAAACACCAATTGCTCGTCACCGCTGACGACGTAACAAAATCTATAGTAGTTCCATTGTGTCGTACGAGCTACACCGACATATTACTATCCCTTATATATGTCATCTTTCTGATACTTTTCGTCAGCGTTCTCGCCATGAAATCCCGAAGCATCAGAAGCAACTATCGGGAGTCAACGTACATAGGAATGTCGGTGCTCTGTTGCGTGCCGGCGTGGTTGGTATGGACCTTGAGCGGGTTCATGGTGGACGACAGACATAGAGACGCGTGCTTGGGTTTCGGTTTTGGTGATCACGGCAGCGATTATATTCCTGGTCATGTTCATGCCGAAAGGACGACAGTTAGCTGCCGTCGGTAAAGATGGATTGTATATGGAGGATCGGGAGGAGAGTTTCAGTTCGATAAGTCGAACGGGATCGGGATACTCACCCTCATTTTTTCATTTTAAACCGCCGAAATACGCCTTTGGACTGTCGGGACAGGAGAAAAGCAATCGAAGTGTGAATACACTACGAGGTAATCATTTTATTATTGTTATTATAATTTCATTGTTCCCGTCGTTGATGTCCTAACATTAATTTAAATAGCATTCAGTTCATTCTTATATGCATGCAGATATTTCAAGTTATACGTAAGGTAACTAAATTCCACCATTAGTTGAAATGTATCCAATTTTTTTTATATAGGGTGTATCAGATATAGAGGTAAATATAATAATATGTAGCAGCTGTAATAATATATAATCAAAAAGTCTTAATGCACAGGGGGCCTATCTGTAAGCATTAACGAGAAAAAAAACATTTTATAAATGCCGTGGGCTAGAGCCGCACCTGTGCCCAACCTAAATGCTGTTCCGAGTATACCCCCACATACCACTATCATTCAGCCATTACCGCTGTTAGTTTTGTGTGGATCGCCGCTTGGAGTGTAAGCCACTTCGAACATTTTATTTAAATTCTTCCCGTCTAGAAAAAACGATCCTTTTTAGGACCATCATGATTTCATATAAAGAAAATAGCTTGATGCATCGGCAAAAGCGCGGGAATGTTCAGATTCATTTTCGCGCGATATCATAGTAAAAAGGCGTGTTTGCAAATTTTCTGTATCTACATTTATTTCTGTCTAATTCGATTCAATTCATTTTGCGTTATATGATTAAATAAATCCAAAAGAAATAACTCAGATTCGTGTGGTACCGTTTATTAACAACTAACTCTCGATTCGACAAAGCAAAAGAAAAATATTTACGTTTTTTGTAACTACTTAAGTCGCATATCCGGTGAAACTCGAACGTATTATCAGGATATTAAAAATAATACTTTGTGGACTACGTAGAATGCTCTTAACAAAAAAGGAATGTTTATTTTATAAAAAGAAGAAATTTAAAATGCCTCAGTTTTGCTATTTTCACAAAGGCCTTTATTTATTCAGAACGACGTTAAATGAACTTACGGCATACCATTAAGAATAATACTAAATGAGTGCAATGTATTTATACATATACCACGTTTAGCGGGTGCTTAACATGACGTTCCTTGCATCAGGCCTGAACTAAAGAATTTTTGGCTCTAAATTTTACTTTTTTTTATTCTTTAATGATGAAATCCGATTTCGGTGGGTTTGTGCTTTATATGTCGTGTAGTTAACACCCAAGCAAAATTTACTTACTCATTTGATACACCCTGTATACAGGCAGATAAATGCTATTAATACAGAGCAGTTGATTTAATCATAATCAAGTAAATGGGGTATCTAATCTGAAAGGAGAAATTTTGTAGTATATTTGACTTATTTACTTGTACTAAAGCTTCAACCAGTGGTGGCTTGTGACAATATTGAGTGGTAAAGCCAATCTCCGGCCAACAGCGTCTCCCCTTCCCCCCATTTATTTTACAAAATTTTTGAATTAGTTTAACTCAGTTTGCAATAATTGCGTGTATTGCTAACTAAAGTAATAATGACACAAAAAAATTATGTAGACAAAAAGCAATTTTGAAATGAAAATACGTTAAGTTCTTGTCGAGAATACTTACCTACCTAAATATAAATACTACCGTATTTCATTCAAAATTGCATATATTTAGTTTTTAAAGTGCACGTATGTACATACATGGGTCACTTGTTTACATTCCCCCACCTATCTAATGCAAAATTATTCGGGTGTTTTTGTGATTTAATATCGACGAAAACACAGACCACATGAATTATTTAAGCGAAGATGACGATCTCGACGGAGTAATATGTAATGAATATTCTAAGTATAAGCGGGAGGTATTTATTACAAAGAATGGGAAACACAATTTTTATTTTCTCTGTTTTTTTTTTTTTACTTAAAATACAATTACGATATATTTTTCATGAATAACTCCCTTATTATATTTATTATTTCATTTTCATAATTTTTAGCCTAAGAAAGATATAAATGGTAGTTCATTTTCATTTGAAATACTATAGTTATTAATCTGCGATGTCATCCTAGAATAATACACTTTATTACTACAATTAATAAATATAAAATATTCTTAAACCCAATTTTTATTGCGAGAAAGTGTCTAAACCGAAGTCCGTAGGCGACGGCCCTCTACATATGTTTCTACTTTCAATAATCGATCTTCGACGACTGGCCCCACTTCAATGTAATGTTTGCGTATACTGCGACCACCCCCTCTTCCGATAGCTCCGTGCGAGTACCTACAAACGCCTTAATCCGGGGCCAATCTAGACGTGGCCCCAGTTCGCTGCTCGTCTGCATAAATAACTACAAAGCGCGTTTCGTCGCATCAAATCATGGGCATCGCAACGTTCGTTCTGTACTTAAATTTAATGATTAATTTGTGTTTGCAATTGTGGGGTAATGCTCCCGTGGCTTTCGAAGACGAGCCGACCCTGGAACTTGTCACTATTATTTGTTTACTGAGCATCCCATTCTCTATTATTTCTAAACTAAGCTGACTGAACGAATAGTAAAAAAACCAGAAAAACTAATTACGTTGTTATTTTAGTGTTCCTTAGCTCGTCATTTTGCAATCTAATGTTTGATACTAAAATATGTTCATATGACCATATTATAGGGCATTTAGCGTTTTTATTCTTTCTTTGCCGCTTCTGTTTCCAATAATAAAATACACGTGTACGCGCATATCTACTTTTGGAACATTCTGCGTTTTTTCTAAAGTGAAAAATTGAGCTACAATCCCAAATCCAATATTCGGTAGTATTAAAGTTTTTAACAATTACAAGAATAGCGTTCATAAATATAATACCTGCGTATAGCAAGATAACTTTGTTTCGTGATAATTAGTTAGTTTGGATTAAAATCAGGATCATGAAACTCTGAGAAGTAACGTATATCATTAGCTGACACGTAATGGACACGCCTGCGTGCACTGCTTTTATAAAAACTTACTCATGTGCATTAAAAGATCATGTAATCTTCCTAATCATTAATATAATTAACCAAGAGTTAATAAATACTATTCTGTACTTGGACTTACAGTCAAGTGGAAATGCATATGTATGGTTGTATGCTAATAACCATACAACCATAAAGTGTAAATATACACTTTCTTTTTTAAAGAGATAAATATAAATAAGAACACCAAGAAAAACAGGTGTTTAATTTTTACATATTTTATTTCTAAATTTCTGCCATTTCTGCCACTTGTTATTATTTTTTTTTTTATTTGAACTTGATACAGTGGTGTGTAAAGTATAAACGTTGTGGAGTTTTGCAAAAATTTCTGTTAATAGAAACTCAGTTCTTCGATGGTTTTATCTTATGTGCAAAACCAACTATTGCACAGTCTTACGTTTCTAAATTTCTCACATAAATTACTTAATGAAATTATATTTTTCTTTAGCGAAACTCAAAACAAATTATTGATGACAAGTCCCATTATAGATATGACTATAGATATTGGGATAGAACAGAAAGTAACTCCTGACGAGAGGTTGTTGACGATGGACGAATACTTGAGTTGTTGTTTGGGCTATTTCCATGGTTTGTAGGATTTTGATGATCCGACGTTTCGGCATTTTGTCTACTGCCGTCATCAGATCAGGGTAGCCCTGAAGAGGGCTGTCAAACTCATTATTGCAATTAATTTGATAGATATGTCCGATAACCATTTTTTTTTGTTTGTCTTGTGTGAGATTCAAACCCAGTCTCGAAATTTCGAATATTTACTAATCTAACACTTAAACTTTTAAACCAGTCGGAGGGACAGATATTGGTATCTTAAAACCTACATTTAAGCTATAGGTATATGCGCAGAGCGTGATGCGCACTGGTATGCGCAATTGCATGCGTACTAGTTATTATTATTCTGTCTCCGAGATCGTGGTTGCTGGTCTTCTGCTAAAGCTATTCCTAATGATTGGTAACCACACATCTTTGATTTCAAGGCTTGGTGTGCTTATGACATTTGGTGTTATGGCCATGTATGCTGCTTTTTTTCAATTTCCTTTTTGTGAAGTTTTCCTCTTTTGCCAGGATGGTTGCTTCGTCCTATTCAATCCTGTGATCTTCTTCCCAAGAATGTTGAACCAAGCGAGACTTATCCTAGTGGTATTCTTTGATTCTGACTTGCAGGGGTTATTTCTCCGATGTATGGTCTTCCACATTCACACGGTACTCTCGTCGTTCTTATTGCTGTTCTAACCTTGTAGTTGTTGCCTATTCTTATAATTACAGTTGTACACACATTGTCTTATTGTTCTGGGCTTTGACTCTGCTGTGTTACCCGATTCTTCCTTGCTAATGACAACGCCTTGTTTGTATAACCATTCTGTTTTAATGCGTGGGTTATGTTGTTGAACTCCTGTTTTCTGTCTTCTTCCTCTGAGCAAATATTCTTGGCTCTATCATATAGGTACCTGGTTACTCCAACTTTCACATTGTTTGAGTGGTTGGAGTCGAAGTGTAAGTATTGTCCTATCTGTGTAAGCTTTCTGTACACTGTAGCCTTGAGTGTGCTGTCTATATTCTTATGTACCAGAACGGCCAGGAACGGTTGCTTGCCTTCTGCTTCCATTTCCATGGTGAATTTTATGGAATTTTCTATATTGTTTAGATGTTGTAGGAATTCATTCAAGGCTTCTTCACCGTGGGGCATATATGTATCATCTACATACCTTAACCATATTTTTGGTTTTTTGTTGTATGTATCTATGGCTCTGCTCTCAAATTCTTCCATGTAGATATTGCTCAGTATGGGAGACAGTGGGGAGCCCATTGCCATACCAAAGTTTTGCTGATAGAACTTGTCTCCCACCTGTAAATACGTCGTGTTTACACAGATGGACAGTACTCCCATAATGGCATTCACACTTAATAAAGTTCTTTCGTGCAATGTGGTATCTGCCAGATAACATCCACTCTACAATAGACCGTAGTGGCAGCAGTAGAGTGGGCGATTAATCGAACCATGGGGATGCTATCAGTCCCTAACTAACTAAAGCATAATAGTTAAATAAAAAATATATAAAGACTATAGTGTTTCCGAAAGGTCATGTGATATAGCATTCTGATATGTTCTTACATTAAGATTCAAGTATTTTTTAAGAATTAAGTAATAGGTGTTACATGTGTATATATTCATACATACATATTACACTAGGTTTTACTTTCATGACAGGTATCTCGAACAGTGTACTGATGGATGTAATAATAATAATATCCTTTTTCTTATTGTGCCTATAAAATGTGTGCACTTAAATGCTTGTTTACGAGTACATGTTATGCACACAGCTGTTCAAACAATGTAATGCATTCTCTGCTACATCCCAGTGCTAAGTGACTTCTTTTGCCGTGTAAAACATCTCAATATGTTTGCTTTATGGTAATAAATACTATGCAAAACTATAAACTTACAGATCACGCAAATCTTTCACAAACCAATACCTTCTCTAGAGCACTTTGTGCGTCACGTTGTGTCCTATTTAATAATTTTTCCGCACTAACGAACCGGTGAGAGATATAGCAAGTTTTTTTTTCTTCATTCCAATTATGTTTTTGATTACTTTACGGCGTATCTATAATGCAAATAAATGGAACTTATTTTCACACAGTATCAGTCAGTTTTATGTTGCACCAGCATAACAGTAGCAGTAATTTAATTTGCCTTTTATGCATTATAATCGTAACATTATATTTTCGTGGTAATTGGCCCATCTGATTAGTTCTAGATCTCATCCGATGTCTATCCGCTTGCATTTATGTCGTTGCCTATAAAATATCTGTGTGACCTCCAGAAATGGAGGTCGACTGAAGGTCAACTCCATACCAAAACGCTAATAGGGGATGGGGATGGTAGTTTCTCTGATAACCTACTCAGGCGCAGTAAGAAAAAAGTTAAGACCATTACTAGGTTGGTAACTGGACACTGTCCCCTTAAAAAGCATCTGTACAACACAGGCCGAGTAAGCGAACCGTGGTGTAGAAGATGCGAACTACAGGAGGAAACGAGTTTACATGTAATCTGCACTTGTGAGGAACTTAAGGTACTTAGGCAGAAGTACTTCGGGAGAAATCTATTGGAGCCCTCGAAGGTCCTCAAGTTTCCACTGGGCAAGATACTGGGCTTTCTAGAGAACACCAAGGTGCTCGAGTGGAAATAAGAGAATCAATAGGGTTGGTACAATGAGCACCTTGCTCAAGTGCCCGGACATCAAGTGCCCACCCTAACTTGAATGAATGAATGAAAATGAATCTGTGTGACCGAAATTACAGTGGCGCAGGGTAAGGCACTTTTGTCGTTACTATTGAATATTTTTAATTATATATGTATATATAATCACATGCCTCTTTTACCTTTCGGTGTAGAAGTAAAAATAATACCATTAAGTTCTATTCTTTTTACTAGATGTGTGTTTGATTTTATGTCAAATGTACAAAGTCCTTCCATTCTTTTCTATTTTCCGCTAGTTTTCTTGCGTTTATCACCGTTTGTCCTCTTCTCAATATTGCCCCTGCTACCACTTTATCCCACGTTATCCTTGGTCTTCCTTTAATTAAACATTTTGTAATATGTGTTTATACCATTGCTCATATGTTTAATTTGCTTAGCTTTGCTACTCTCTAGGCTAATGCTTATGGAGTTCAATTGGAAATTATAATCCATACGTATTACCTATACAAACAAGTTACATATTATAAAATACTTAAATGAATTCTAATAGTAACCCTACGCTTCTGCAATTTTGATCATATGTCCGGTGAAACCGGTTTTCCACCAAACGGACAACAACGGAACATAACACAAACACGTGTTGAGAAGCCGTAACTTTGTCGATACTCTAGTTTTAGGCAACTGTTGATGTTTTGTTTTTTGGGGTCCCGAATGAAAGGTTTCGACAAGTTTATGATTTCATGTCTGCCTAATGGAAATAGTGTATTGTGTCAGAACTTAATTGGAAACTATTTCGGTTTTTCCAGTGCGCATGATTCAAAAAGGGATTGTAGTTTGAAATTAGTTTTTGATAATTTGCTCCGCGAACACATCCAAAACCGACACTACTGCCATCTGTGTCCAGCAATTGGAATTTATATGTCAGCCGGCGGAGCACACGGCGCAGTGTATCTCTCTCGTTTAGTGCGCATGAGCGAATTTAAAATCCACAAGAAATCCGTGAACTTTCTGGATTAATCACAAACTGCCACTGACTACAATTTGATACTGTGCGAACACCAAATTTTAAATTACCAACGGTCGAAATACGAAATTGTTGCACTGCGAACGCACAGCTGTTATTACGCATGCGTCGTTCAGTTGTGGATAGTTTCTGACTGCACAGCGAACAAACCTAATCTGTTTTCGTTTTATTAGACGCATAGTCATATGCGGATTTTGTATCAAATTGCATTTTTTTTTCTGTATAAAAGTGATGTAACGCCATATCTGTGTTGTTATCGCTTCCTTTTTTCACACTAATTATAATTAGAAGCAACAATACTATTATTACTAAATGATTTATATACTCATTATTATATTTCGGCTTTATTATTTTCTGGCTGATGGTCGAGTGGCTTGCACGCTCGGTCAATGAAAAGAGAGCCTCGTACAACGTAGATAAGTAACACTGAATTTATAGAAGAGTCAGACGACCTTCTATTTACTTACCTACTTCGATATATCGCAGGTGAACTAAATAAAGTCATAGATATATCATCTAGCTAGAACAAATCATTAATTTTTCATCTTAACGGTCCTAATTAAATTTTTATAACGTTACATAACGTTCAGTTGAACTAGATTCTGAGGACTTGTGTAATAACGTTGAGTTAATTTTCCATAAAAAGGTAATTAGTAAGAATGATGGGTTAATTTATTGTGAATATGTCAAATTTTATTAGAAAAAGCAGAAATAGTTTCAGCATATTAATTCTCATCTACTGGAGAAAAGGAATTTATATTATGACCCAAGTAGAGTTCTTATTTCGAAGAATAATGATATAGCTGCTAATTACAGATTTATACAAGTTGCTAATATACGAGCTATTTTATTATTAACTTTGTTTTAGAACTACATGGTTTGGTTATGTGACGATTTATTTAATTCTTTCCCAATCAAGTTTAATACAGGTTGATTGTCGCAAAATTATCGACAACTCGCTGCATTTTTATGTTAATGGACGAGTAATCTCGTCCAACAAATTATTCCCTATCTCTAGTCATACATTTGTACAGATATGACGTTTACTTCCTTTAATCTTTTGTTCATTTCTCTAATTAACTCATTTGATTTGTACTTACAAACGGCATATTTCTATTTTACACTTAACAGGCTTCAATATATTAAACAAACAAATGCAACAAACTTGTATTCACATTTTCATTTCGGTTTGATTTCCTCGTGTGTTGCTGGTTGCTGCATCTATTTCGAAATTTATCTCTCAAAAGGGAATACAATAAAAAAGAGTCGTATTTGTCACAGAAATCACGAGAAATATTCAGGAATTTTAGGTAACATTTTCCAGAAAGAAGCTATAAAAGAATACCAGAGTTTTTCATTGTGTTTCCGGTGGAAACACAGATTTTTGGATAGTAAGCTCTAAACTGAATGCTGAATATCCCTGGGGAAGACGCCAAGCATATTATGTATAAGCTAAACTACAATCTTTACTTTTCAATATGTTTATCTATTTTTATTATATCTTTATCATTTAGTTTGCGATAACCACTTATATATTACTACAACAACCTCAAAAACTTTGAAGTTCGATCAAAATAGAGTAGCAAATGTGATATTTTCAACTGAGTTCCAGTTGAACCAACCAAATGTATTGGGAAAGGAAATAATACAAAAGAAAATATGTAGGTATGTATTAGTAATGTAAACGTCAGTCCCTCAATGAATTAATTAAATTTGTAAAGAGAATAATACAAATTCATCATTAATTTCATCAAACATTGTCACCCTATTTTAATAAGAAATATTAATTAAACAACATCATCAATATACACATATATGTTAAATCTTTGAGAACACTGGCATTGCTGGCTTACAATCAGTATACAATGTAATAATAACAATCATAAAATCCAGTGATGGCAGCTAAATAACTACTTAAGCTGCAATTAACAAATGCAATAAGTATCAGTAGCCTAAGGACACCCTATTAATTACGGTAAGAACATAACCATTTTACGATCATTGAAATTTCATTAAAACAATGTATAAGACCTCTTTATCGGTTTATTTTAGCATTTATAATGAAAAACCATTGTTTGGTATTACAATTTGAACAGTTCTTCATTCTTTGAATAACGTTAATTTTATGACTAATAAAATCTAATCAAAATAAAAGAAAGGCAGATATTGGCTGTCCGTATAGCATTTCAATGCAAAGGAATATCTGTGAATTCATACATATGTTAATAATAGAATATTCGAAAACTTCTTAATATTCGTTTATTCAATTCTTCCATATACCATAGCACAGCATAACCAACTATCCTGTAACTTCTCTCTAATCGTCTCTATCCCCCACTAAGTTACCAACTCTTTGATACAAAAAACAATCGGGGCGAAATTCTTTCAATAAAATATATCTTTGGTATTAAACAACACCAACATAAGAATTTATTTCAATTTCAGAGATTTTAGTTAATTTTTGCCTTTTTTCCCATATCTCACATATATATATTTTTTTTAATTATGAAATACTACATTTGAAGTTTTGTCGGTTGTATTTATTTTCTGTCTGTTGTGACTTTCAAGGCATAAGAAAAACTTTATATTTACCTATACGAGTATATTTATAAATATTTTTATAATGCATATTCAGGTACCGACATTTTATGCAGGTTTTTTTAATAACATATGATGCTATAAAAAAAATCTTAGAAACATATTGTAATCGTTTCCAAATACCAGAGACTACTTGCATGAAGACCTCTGCGTAAATTTTATTGGGTGGAACAAGTTTATGTGCAGAAAAGCGATGGTTCGAATAAAATATACTGTAACGTTTTCGGTTTTCAAGTAATTTACACAGACGGTATATTAAATAAAAATCTGTACTTTAGTCTAATTAAAATAAACACTAATTTAAACAACAACAACTAAAGCACTACTATAACACTTAATAAATTAAATTCTTGTAACTACAATTGATTTAAATTCAACAATTATATCCACTACTTATTTCCACAGTAGCTGTTTCCACCTAACTCTTCAATACAACTGACTAATAGAACTCTCCAATACAACTGTCCTATTCTCGTTCGCGCCCGTCTTTATATTTGGCGCGTATGGTTCTAGAGCGGTCCATATCGTGCCTGAATGTTTTAGTGCATTCGCGCTAGAAAGGTCGATTGCGCACCGATGAAGCATACTAGACCGCCCTCTTAGGATAGCCTGACTATCTAATATGATTTTCCTGTTATACAGGCAGCGTCATCTGCTGGCGCAGTTGGAAGCTCAAATTCAAAATTCAATTAGGTGCGCATAACAATACATTTATCAATAGGATACAAGTCGCGCTTACTCGATAAAATGAGAACGATAATCTGTGATCGGACCCTAGATATACGACATTGACTGGACATATTGAGTGACGGTGATGTTACCTATATCAAAGAAACAAACCATTACATTATGTAATAGTGATGCGACGAGTCCATAATTTTGAGATTCGAGTAACTCAGGGGCGGCTCCTCTTAAAGAGACGCGGGGTCATGGCCTCACCATTGCAAACCACGAATTAATCATCAAAAAGCTTAGGTTTCTGTTCGCCGATACAAAATCACAAAAACACATAATTAATTTTGGGTTAGTTAGGTGGGGAATTGTAAACAAGTGACCCATGTATGTACCTGCATAAAGGACGGACAAACTCGTTCAGAGAAGGGGGAAAGCGGAAAACTCAGTGGCGTTGCCTACACGCAGTCTATGCCTAGGAACTGCATATATATTTACATATATTTGTACCTACATAGTTTTGCGAAGTCAGTAGAGAATATTATGTAAGGTTCTGTATTCACATGTAAGAGAACTTCATATTTACAAAGGAAAATCTAGAAAGTATTATGTGGTTACAAATTTTAAAAACTTATTAAATTACAATGAAAAGTAACAATAATTAACATATTTTGTGAAAAGATCTTCCCCTGTTTTTGGCCTAGTTGCATCAATATTTTGAATAGAAGTCTTGAGGTAGGGGCGGTGATTGGATTTATTAAGATTTAATACATTTGTTTGATAATCGTTTAAATTTAACGTGCCGCTAGATATAACAAACTTATCATCACTTTCAAATGTATTGTTGTGGAAAATTACGATGTTTTGATATTAATAATACGTGCGTTATTTCTAGTCAATGATAAAAAGATTTACCAAGTTTTCGTTTTATTACTTTAAATAGTTAGTGACTCTTTATTTATTTGATAAATACATATACAATTTCGATAAATCTTGTTTTCTATCTCCTGTTATTGACGCTGATTTAGTCAACATAATAAAAATATTGAAGAGAGCGGCTTCTCCAGGCGATGATGGCATTAGTACTGTTATTGTTAAAAGTAGCTACGATTATTTTTTGTCTGTACTTTTACTTTAATTTTTCTTTAGAGAAAGGCATTTTCCCTTCCGAATTAAAAGTTGCTGTAATCAAACCTATTTTTAAGAAACGAGGTAACAGCAATAACTTAAATGACCATAGACCAATCAGCTTGATTAATGTATTCGCCAAAATGTATGAGTCCGTAGTTAACAACAAATTGATTGACTATTTTCTAACTAACAATATCTTTAGTTCCAGTCAACATGGGTTTTTACCTAATAAGAGCACCAACACAGCTTTAAATAACATAGTCACATTAATTTATTCTTGCTTAGACAATCTCACGTGTGTGCAATTTATCAATCGATTTAACAAGGCCTTTGATTGCGTTAATCACTCAATTTTACTATATAAGTTAGAGAAATATGGTGTAAGAGGACTTGCGAAGAAATGGTTTATAAGTTACTTATCTGATCGTTGCCAAAAGGTGGCTTGTAAAAATGTAAAATCAAAACCAGTAAAAATGGAAGTTGGTATACTGCAAGGATCTGTTTTAGGGCCAACTTTGTTTTTAATATTCAACAATGACCTTCCTAAATATGTAAACGCAAACAATATAATCTTATATGCGGATGATATAAATATTGTCACCACTTCTAATAACAGCAGCATTGCATTTCAAAAAATAGAATCACACTTTATATCGTCAATAACTGGGCCTCTTTAAATAAATTGTAATCAACAAAATATAAAACAATGTAGTACTATTTTAAACCAAAACAACATAAATCAAAAATATATCTTCATTGCAATTGCTAAATTCTTCTTATACAGTAAGTGACAAACTAAGATACTTGGCCTAATTTTTGAACTACCATAAGTTGGAAACCATGTTGACTTTCTTAGCAAGAATTTAGCACGGATAAATTATTCGTTGTACCATTTAAACAGAGTTGTAGTATGGATGTATTGAAAACGGTGGTACTATTCAGATTTTTATTCTAGACTGAAGTATGGTGTGTCTTTACTGGGTGCATTCAGTGCAGCACAAAGGATTTTTATTCTTCAAAAACGTGCCTTACGAATAATCTACGGACTAAACCACGTGATTCGGTAAACCAATTTTTAAAACACATTAAATATTAACATTTTTACGATATCTATATATTGGAAACATTATGTTTTATATATAAAAATTTTAATCAATTTTGTATTCAGTTAATCATACTTATAATACTAGATTAGACAATTACTTACTTCCACCAACTCATAAAACTGCCATATTTCAAAAGTATTGAGTTCATGGATGTAGACTATACATGTACTGCCAATAATATTAAGAAATACAGCAATTTTTTAAATTCAAATTCTGTCAAAAATTATATATTAAACAAAAAACTTATAGTTTGGGAGATTTTTTTGCAAATATTTAAGTTATATTACTCAAATACTTAGTTTTGTAAGGAGTTGTCTTTTTTGACGTTTTTCTTGTGTTTTTGAAAATAAAGTGAAATTATTATTATTATATAAAGCCTGAACGGAGATATTTGAGTGCTGCACATATATAAATCAACCAGCTACATGTAGACGCCGCGTCATTGTAGTTTTTTATAGATGGGTGTGTTTTTCTTACTCGGTCAAAACAAGTAGAAGATTTATACGGGCAATCGGATGCTTTTCTACCAACACCCGTATGTACGTGTTTTCGTTCGGAACGCGAACCACCTCGCTTTATACGTGCAGTTTAAAAACTAAATATATGCAATTCTGAAGCAAATACGTCAGTATTTATATTTAGGTAGATAAGTACTCCCGATAAGAACTTTACGTATTTTTCATTTTAAAATTGCTTCTAAGTTTGTATACATTAATTTTTTTGTGTCGATGTTATTTTAGTTAGGGCCATTATTACAATCGCGTTAGATCAATAATCTTCGGCTTAAACTTCACTTTAAGAAAATATAAACTGATGGATCTCGCCATATTTAATCCTCAAATCGCGATTGTAAAATTAATAAAACGGAGGGGCGAGAAGGGGAGGAGGAGTTGGCCCATGATTGGCCCCACCACTCAATATCGTCGCGAGCCGCCACTGGAGTAACTCGTACTCGGTTGCTAAGAGAATCGAATCTATACTCGAATATGTAGACTCAATTCTAGTACTCGAGTTTTCAGAGATTCGATTCTAGTGCTCGAGTAGACAGCTCCTAGTACCTAGATTCACTCACTTCGAGTCTGTCTAATAGAAAAAAAGATACCTATTGCTGTGTACTGAAGGTAACAAAAGAATTTTGAAAAATGCAAAATGAAAATTAAAAATGAAAATTAAGTTAGCTAGCTCAACGGATAAATTTAAAAGGCCGCAAAAGAACAATTAAACTCAGAGTTACCCTAGTCCACACTTAAAGCGATTAGCTCCTCAAGCGTGGACTCTAAGCTGATTTGGGACTGTGTAAGCGCCCTAAATGAGGTGGGCACCCAAAGGAAAGTAACCCTAGCCTGGGTCCCTAGCTACTCGAGCGTGAGAGGAAATGAGGCGGCGGACGAGCTGGCCAGGCGAGGTTCGTCAAGGCCATTCGTTGGAGCCGACCCCTCTTTCGGCACTACCAAATCGCAAATTAAAAAATCCATCAATGAATGGATACACAATCAGTTCAGAGAGTGTGGCAAAAATCACCGGGCATGGCAGGCAAAAGAGTTCCTAAAGAGCAAAGCGCTGAACTCACGAGAGGATCTACTGAATAAAGACAGGAAGACTGTCAAAATTAATTGTAGGTCTGCTGACTGGTCACTGTAGACTGAATTAGGCATATGTACAACATAGGGCCTGGCAGATGATGCAACCTGCAGATTCTGCCTAGAGGAGGAAGAAAACACCAGTTCATGTCTGTGCCAATGTCAAGGCCTGGCGAGGACCAAGGTTCTAGTAATGGGGGAGAGAACCCCACAGCTAGTAGCTACATAAAGAAGCCGCTCTCAAAGATGATAGGCCTAATTAAGAGGGCAAAATTAGAGAGCGTCCTCTAGGAAAAAGGGGATCACAATAGATCTGAAAAGGTCGCGGTGAAACAGGTCGATAGGCCACCCCAATGCTAATCTAATCTAATCTACCCTCGCAAATTAAAACTTGAATTTAATCATGAAAAGTAAAAAGTGGATAAAAGAAATCTGACTTTCTTTAATTACCCCAAAAATTGAAAAGGGTTTAATCAAAAATAAAAAAACGGAATTTTGTATGACGTTAAATAACAATCAAGAATTTTTATTATAAAAAAACATTGTTAATTACAATTATGCAAAAAAAAACCCTGGACGAAGGGCCCTGGTCTAAATCAAAACTGCTCAATTCTAAATTACAAAAGGACAATGCTAAATTCTCTATCAAAGCAAAAAAAAAAACAAACTAGTTCAGGAAGATAGTCCTTTTTATATCAATCAATCCACGTGGTTTCAAAATTAAAACAAACTAAATTAAACGTGGACAATTCAAGTAAATTAAAAAAAGGAAAACTTGCATACAAGCACAAAGCTTCTATTCACCCAACCCGAGGTGATTAATAAATAATTACAAATCAGCAAAATTAGTAAACGAAAAAATTAACTCTTTAAACTAAAAATACCTCCCCGAACAAAAATAATAAATGATCTTATATCTAAATTGTGTACACAACAATATAATAACAATTATTATTAAGCGAGTTCCTTGATGGAAGAAAAAAAAAATCAAATTAAAACGAAAACAAAATCTTCTAAATCAAAAAGTATTAACAAAATGGCAGCAAGCATTACAAATATCATGTACTCACGCTTTAACGTCTATCGAGAAAGTAGCCCTCTCAAGGTTAAACAGCCGTATACATATATCTACAGCTGCGTGCAACGCAACGCACTAATCATCGAAGAAAACTACTAACGAATGCTATCCATTTTACAGAGTGAAATTAATTTAAAACAACTGGACATTTAAATAAATAAATTAAACAATTAACTTATAAACTAACTCTTATTTAAAAATAAACAATTGATCTGTGAAAATTTTCCCGCAACATCGACAAAGGCTGATCGGAGTAAACATGAAAAAAAAATCTGAATTTGCGAAAACCGGGGTGCCAGACCACAGCACTATCTACACATATCCGATTCTAAATGATTATTTGTGTTGCAAAAGCATTCATGAAAAGGATAGATTCATAAAAGATTTCCGATAAATTACATACGGCATACGTGTAGATTTAAATATTTGAATTCGAGTCCACAAGTTTGAGTCGAAATCAAGGCTGCGATTTCGAGTCTGCAATCGAGTACTCAAAAATAAGAACTCATTACCGAAAACTCGAGTACGTAGCGATTTGTATTCGAGTATAACGAGTACCTTCAAGAATCGAGTATATCGAATTGAGCAGTCGACTCGTCGGATCACTATTCCACCTACCTTAAAAAGAAGTATCTATTAAAAAAGGTTTCACGGTATTATGATGGGGAGGATTACAAATATTCATTTGTCAAATCAATCAACTGAAATAAGGAATCATACACACTTCTCAATATTTTAAAGATAAAATAATACACATAAATGTTTGCGCCTATTAGATACCATAAGATAAGAAATATCATTGCTTGTCATTTATCTCAAGATTTATGTTTATTATTTAAACTAGTTACACTTTCTTAAGATACAACCATTTGAAAAAGATACAATCAGCTTCGAGAATGTCTGTTGAAAGTCACCACTGTGCCTGACGATTTGTCTCTGGGGACATTACCCACCGTTACATAGAAACACAGCACAGTCGAGATTTCACGGACAATTACTTTGATTAAATGGTTGGCCGCACAACTATGCAAATCCAACAACGGTAATGTCTGTTTATTTACGACAGAACATAAAATCGCGATTTAAAATTCACACGTGTGAAACGGTAAGTACTTTGTTTTTAAAGGTGCTGTGATAATCATGAGATGAGGCAGTATAAAGTCAAAATGTAATTGGCGAATTGATATTTTCCGCAATTTTCAAAGGGAAATCGTATACCTAGGTGTCGGCGACAAAGCAATTGGGTCGTTGTCGCACGGAACATAAATTCCATACCGAATTTAAAATTTCAAGCAACTCTACTTTGTGCGTGACAGATAAGTGTCTTTATAGACAACAGCCGTAATATAGATAAAGATCTAATGGGTTCGTACATTTAACAGTACATGAATCTTAGTACTTAACGCATGCGTACTTAAGAAAGTTTTGCCGAAAATCCGTTGCAAAATCATATTTAATCAATTGAGTGAAATACCCAAAAACATTCACAGCGTTAAAAATAACTCTATGCATGCAAATTTATGTTTTCCGTCCTATTAATTTTTATCGAAATTAGGATTTATGAGGGACTGTAGTAATTAAATAGATTGTTCTACCGCACGCTCAAATAATTATTCAAAAACGCTTATTAAAAGCACTTCATTCTATATCTGCATTTATAAGTGCACCCAGTAATAATTAGAACGATTCGAAAGGTAAGCGGCTACGGCTATTATATTTAAATGAGGAGGTGTGAATTGTACATGTTTTTGCCTTATTTACTGATAATCTTCATTAATAATTCGTGTAGTTACGGTAATTTAGTTTCCTTTGTTACATAATTTGCGCTAAATAACGGTTTTAAATACAGATAAAATATGTATGTATTATAGCACACTTAGAGTTTCCATATTTAAACATACTACGAAAGACTAAAAAGACCTATAGGAATGTTATAGAGAAATAGCTGTTTAATGGCTACTTTCATAGCTTGTTATATTAGGTATGTTTTTGTTTTGTATCTGATTTTAAAAGACGTAGTACAGTAATACCTTGTTAATTCGGATTAATTAAAACTGAGTCTATTCGAATTACTACAGAAAATGGATCAATCCAGTAAATACCTAAATAAAAAACAGTTATTAAGAACCCAAAATAATGTTTATTACAAAAATAAGAGTATCTAGTGAAATTATTGAATAAATAATTATGAATTATTCTTTTTTCTTAAATGTTGCAGCTTAATTTCGTCTTATTTTGTGTTAATTGGGACATGTAATAGACAATCATTAACGTTTCCACAAACTTTAACTGTTAATCTATATCTAATGTTTTTTTTTCTTCTTATTTTATCAATTATTTTTACTCTACGTCAATTTTCAGAATTACAAAAAAAAATAAACTACGTGATTTACAAAAAATATATTTTGATATTTAGAAAAATAAACATAAGTGTGTTTTTTTTTCCTTTTCTGTCTCAGTATCACGTTTGTCTTCTCCGGAAGTAGATTTAATATTTTAAATCAAGTAGGTATGAAAATCCGGACTACGAAAATTATAAAAAATAAGAGGTCCGATTTTCTCAATCATCCAAGCTATTGAGAGATATTACTGTACTTTTACATGGATATAAGTCATATTCACCACAAAATAACATGCAAAGTTAAACAGTTAACGTAGTATTAAAAATTAGGTATTTGGGTTAAAGATGAATGATGCAGTTTTACTTATTTAACTTATCTCTACAGATCTGTATATTGCCATAAAGTTAACCTTAAGTGGAATTTTATTATTATTTTAACTACCAAATAAATTTTTCTGATTAGTTACCCAGTGTTCGTTTGGCAATTTATGACTAACTTATTTTGCGTTACAAACAAGTGGATTTTATGCACGTAAATTATAATTAAATTATTTAGTACCATATAATAACATATCAGCTATCCACCTTTCACAGCTTTTCCTACTAGAATAAAATATTTATTCCAGAAAAAGATAACATTAAAAGCCATAAATGATCAACGTATGTTTAGAAAAATGTTTGATTGTTTATTAATAATTCCATCATAAAACTTCTTTTATTACTACACTAAGAATTGGTTTCAATCAAAGGCCAATTAATTATATGGTAAATTTCAATTAAAAATTTATTTGTTTAAAAAGAAATTGTTTTAGACTAGAAATTTCACTCAAAAAAAACGATACTTTACTTGAAACTCATCAGTTTTGAGGTAAATCATTTCTTTGTTTGCAGCGTAAAAAACCAGGAAAGTATGTATAATTCAGATTCTATATTAGTCAAACATATGAAAACTGTACTGCCGTCAACACTGTAAAAAATTACAGTAATTTTGCCATGGTAAATCAGGAATATTACATGTAATAACGTTGTGAATTTACCACAATAAATCATGTAAATTTTGTTTTACATGTTTTGTCTAGGATATTTAACATGGAAAAAGAAATTTCGGTAAAATTTATAGCTTTTTCATGTAAGTTTAAGATGTAACAAAAATTCAAAAGGAAAATACAGGAAAGAACATGTACAATTTTGTATTTACTCTCAAAATTACTTAAAGTGTAAAATTGACATTTTTTTTTGGGTATTTAGTGCACTTTAAAAGTAATTTTACTTGTGAACTATTAATTTTGCTGTAAAAATATGAGGATCTTTTATATTTATTTGTTTTTACTTGAATTTTCGGGTAAAACTATAGATATCATGGAAAATACGAAATTCATACGCCGCAATGTGATTGGTTATTGAATTATTTATCTGTGCGCGTAGGTAATTCTATTTGTTTGTCGAACTTATTATTAGCTCAATGATATCATGTACCTATTAGGTGTTAAAAAGAATTAGGTAAGTTGCTTGCTCTCTTTATAAAAATACATATGAAAATTACTTCAGTGTTCGGTAAATATAGAGTTCATATAAATATTACATACGAATTTTACAGTACAATCTTTGAAAAAACACATCAGCATGTGAAATTTACTAGATGGTAGAAATTTTACCTTATGAAGCAAATTTACCTGTAAAATTGTAGGCAACTTTGTTACCAACGATTTTACATGTAATTTTACTGCAACTTTTTTACAGTGTATGTAGTTTTGAACAAGAATTGATAATAATAATGATAATAATAATAATAATATGTATTTATTGTATAACTATACAATAATTAGTCAAAATTGAGTAAAAAAATCACAAATAACATACAAGTGTAAGAGACAAAGACATCGATATAGTGTAGGATATGGAATTTATAATACCAATATTTACATTAAACCGTTGGAATTCGAATTCAATGAAGGATGAAGTAATAAAATTAAATTGTAGGAAATCTAATTTATTACTACAATTAACATTACTCATAATATTAACAATTTCGTTATTAAATACAGTACTTTAATACTCAATAAGTGTAATTGAAATAACAGAAATAACAAGATCCTGTATTTTGTTTTTAGCGCAACCATAGGGCAAAAATCCATTTTACAGAGATAAGATATGCTAAATTGCCATATTCATGTCGACGAATCAACCAAACCGTATTTCAACCATCATGTAAATTGTAGCAAACTTCTCCTAGACCCCTCACCACACACTACGTTTCGATAGCAAAGCTATCATCATCAGCAGAAACACTAGGAGAAGTTTGCAGCATTAGCAGTACCACAGTTTGGAGTAATTTTGTCATGTAAATTGTAGTTGTAGCGTTTTGTTGGCAGACATTTCGATGAGCTGGTCGTGAATCTCAAATCATAACTTAACAGCGGCAACAGAGTTTTTGCTAAACGGATTCGGTACCCACCTATCATTCTTATGTTCCGGGAAATACTCCGTCAATTGAGGTGTTGGCTCACGCAAATACATCTTCATGCAATCCAAACTGTTCTAAATAATTAACTTCTTGTTCATTCAAATTTTTCTCTACATAATTCGAAGTGAGTGGGAACATACCCAAACAAATTTTGGCTCTGGAAGCGAATAACCCAGATATCAAGCTCCTTAGTGAAAGCATAAACTTGTCTGTCATTAATAAAATATTTCTATCAGTACTTGTAAATTCACATTGAAGTCGTTAAAATGCGAACATACATCAGTTAAGTAAGCTAACAACAACATACACTCATTATTCTGTAAAAACAGTGAGAATAGTGTTTGTTTATCTTGGAAAAGTATTATTTATTCATCTCGCAATTACAATACCCGGGTTAACACTTTCCCTCGCGATAACCATCTAACGTCTGTGTGGAAAAGTAGCTTCATAAAAAAAAACAATCAATCAAAAATAGATTGTGCTGCTAAGAACTAAAACATGTTTGCTACCTTAATCTTACTTGCTGAATTATATGATCGCGAACATCGACAGCAACCTTATCGATTTGCCCTGATATTGTGTCGTTAGAAAGCGGAATTTTTATGCTTCTTCCACGCCTATTAAAGCATTAACTATATTTATTGCAGCAAATATAAATTTCATTTATACTTACTATTTGGGGAAATGGCGAAGCTAAGCAGGTTGAAATTAACCTACGTATTTAACATGTTGTATATGAATATATATTTACTTGGAGTTTAATTTATTTTGGTAAACCGTGTTTACCAAAATAAATTAAAAACGTACAATTCCTGATTATCAATCCAATATGAACGTTTATACTTGCTTCAGTGTCATACAATAGCGATTTTACTATGACCGGAATATTTAACTATACAATATATGTTTTAAGTTAGTAAGTATTCTTGTATATTTCTGCGACCTTTTATGAGAACACCCAGAAAATTATCAATCGGTAATAAATAGTTTTGTCGTTCTTTGGTATAACTCAGAAGCAACTTGTTTTTACAATCTAAATACAAATTCCTGCGCATACTTGCAAGCTGTCAATATTAATTTGGTATTTAAATTTATGATAATTCTTGATCGATTTATGAAGAGAAAATACGATTCGTTCTCAAGTGATATTAGATGTTTTTTTATTTTTTATTTTATTTCATTCTGGGAAATTAACAGGGCAAAACCCCAAAATATTTCCCCTGCTAATATACAATAATGTAAATATAAAAACACAAGTGAACAGCAGTGCAATAATTACAAGAGGCAAAATAGTAATACTAATTAGCTAAATGTTTACTGTTTAAAGTTACTCAGAGCTACATTAAACAGTAACGACAATATCAATAAAGTAAAGTATTAAATTAAATAACAAAATTATTAGAAATTTTATGAATGTTTTATCTTAAACAGTAATTTTGATAACAGTAATGATAGAAATAGTGCTAACCATTGTAATAACAAAAAAGATGAAACAATCCGTAAGATCAGAAAAATTTATAACGACCATAAAGATGAAGAAGGGATCCGGAGCAGACTGAAAATAATAGACTTAAATTTAAACATGGAATGAGCAAAAATGTCGACCCTATTAAATCTATTGTTATATGTATTACATAACCTATAGATGGGAGAGTTTATGCCAACACACGTACGTTGGATAGACAAGTGAAAAGTGAGTGCATTCCTGCTTGCAATACGAGGAATACTAAATTTAATAAGCGCTACCAATACAGGACTATCTAGACCATTACATAAAATTTTATATAAAAACAGCATATCGGTCAGCAATCTCCTGTCCGCTAGGGATATCATATTATAGGCGGATAAACTTTCAATATAGTTTTGGTGTTGTTTACCAAATTTATAGTCCAAAAATTTAAGGAACCTTTTTTGGACTGATTCAACTCTGCACAGCATAACATGGGGCTCCAGATAACAGATCCGTACATTAGCACACTCATAATCAATGATCTGAACAAATGGATAATACAATCAACACTAGTGAATGGCTTGGCAATGCGGAAAATAAAACTAAGGAGCTTGAAAGGCCGCTGCGTTATTCGGTCAACATGTTGTTGAAATGGCAGTTTCGCATCAAATAATATGCCTAAATCATTTACTACATCCACCCTCATGAGAGGGGTATGTTAAAAAAGAAAATACAGATTGAACTATAGTAAATAATGAAGAATATTAGAGGAAATGACGTTTACTAAATCAAATTCATACCATTTTATAAAGAAGTAGTTGCGTATGTTTAGTAATGTTTAAATTTATTAAAAATAATTTCAAGTAATTAATACGCACGTCTGTTGTACTTAAACTAAATAAAAATGTATAATAATGAATGAGATGTCGATATTCGTGGCATACATGTTACGTACTTACATATATCCTCATGCTACATTATATTCCTTCTAATTCAGTTACTTTCTTATATACTTATACATAATATATGTATAATATATACATAAAAACCTATATAGACCTATGTAATTTGCAATATCTGTCTAGACGTGTATTCGCATCAACTTATAAATGCCCATATGTTCAGCTCAAGTTACTGTAATACGCTTACCATGACAAATTGACGTTATATTAAAAATTCCCATTCTGTCTGTTTTGATAGTTGCAATTAGATGTGCTTCTAAGTATTACATGACATACACAGACTTACACATACAAATATGTAGGTTAATCAACCACTTTTGGCACGTTAGAACTATTACATCATTATCTATACTACTTTAACGAAGAGTGCGAAGCTCACGTATACACAGCAAAAAAAGAAAATTCTTGAGAAGCACAGAACCATCCGCATACTCTTCTACATGGATGGAAATATTTCCAACTTTAATCAACAGTTACGATTTCTCTACGTCGTTGACTCGAGGTTATTTTCCAGACCTTAATGGTCATTGCATCCTGTGCGATATAGGTAAAGAATGTTAAGGAATTCTACCAACGCAGGTAATGGCAATATCTGCGCGCCACAATGAGAAGATCAGAAGCGACAAGTTTCTTTTTACGATTTGTAGTGATTCCATCGATGAACTTTTGATTTATTTGTAGGCCCGCTTTATTGCTAAGTTATAAGAAAATGTTTTTCTTATTTTATTTGATTATTACAAAAGTATTTCGTTTCTTAAAGCTTAAGTATACACTCAGAAAACGATAGGCAAAGCAACTGATTTGATTATGAGAACAAAAACACATTTGTTACCATCCTATGGTTAGATTAAATAAACATGTATTTAAAAACAAACAAGTATCTTGTCATTCTGCTATTACTGTTTTTGTTGCATTAAATAACAAAATTATGTAAAGCCAAATGTATAATTAGTGATAAAGAACAACAGGTATGATACTCAATCAGTGGTATAGATTTATTGGCTTACATGTTTCGACTAAAATAAATCTGTACCATTGATTGAGTATCATACCTGTTGTTCTTTATTATCTTTAATCATTAAACATTAACTCAATTGTCGAATTGCTTTTCAACATTAATATTGTTGCAGAAAATTAAATCAGGAAGCACTCACTTCACTTTGCAAAGAGTAGGTTCCACGGTGTCGTGATATTATATTTTATTAATAGTATGAAAAAATAACATTTATGCAACATCACTGCTTTCGCGACGCCACCAGTAGTCCCGTTGATGAAGAAGGGAAGTTGCCGTTTTAATGATCACGGTTCCTACAACCTATTAATGTGGTAGCTCTACCTGGTAAATTCGTTAACCGTGTCTGTCATGCTGAATATGCATGATTGCTGCAATTAAAGGCACTAGATCGTATATAAAGTACCCCAAATCAATGCGCCAATGCCAAAAAAGTACCTTCTTTGGACGCAATATGGCGGAATTAGGGTCCAGCTGATTCAGCTGTAGGCGTTTGGCTAGAAGAGTCACTATATTTAGCCAATTCTAGCTGTCAGTGATGTCGTTCTGAACTGTTGAAGTTGGAAATAATGTTTGGTTGGAGTTACTGTTGTACATACTTTAATGTATCATGGTAACACTGTTGTTTAACTAATTCTACTGACATTTTACTGACAGTTAACAACATATAGCAGAAAAATTGAAAGGACGTGTAAACTACAATGATTAAATGTAGATTGGGCACCTAAGCTGGACACAATATGGCGGCCAATTGCGGTATTTTATATATCTAGTGAGCTTAGCTGCAATGAAACAGATGAACCATCTTTACGACAATTTCTATAATAATAAGTAAATAGAGAAGTGTTCTCTATATCTGTTAATGGCACATCATGTCTTTAACAGTTTGTCGTTTGTTCTATTGTAATTTTTGGTGTTTTCCCTCAATAGTTTGTGTACAAGTTTTTGTATAAGTACAAATACTCGTAAAAGAGTTTCTACACAATATTTTTTGCTGCTGACAAATCTTAATTTTGAATTGAAAATAGAAAAGAAATTTTGACACTAGGGAGTTGACAGTAAAGTTGGCACACATTCATTCATCATTCATTCATTCAGGTTAGGGTGGGCACTTGATGTCCGGGCACTTGAGCTTGGTGCTCATTGTACCATCCCTATTGATTCTCTTATTTCCACTCGAGCAGCTTGGTGTTCTCTATAAAAGCCCAGTATCTTGCCCAGTGGAAACTTGAGGACCTTCGAGGGCTCCAATAGATCTCTCCCGAAATATTTCTGCCTGAGTACCTTCAGTTCCTCACATGTGCAGATTACATGTGAACTCGTTTCCTCCTGTAGCTCGCATCTTCTACACCACGGTTCGCTTACCACGGCCTGTATTGTAATAGATGCTTTTTTAGAGGGCAGTGTCCAGTTACCAACCCAGTAATGGTTTTAACTTCTTTCTTACTGCGCTTGAGTAGGTTATCAGAGAAACTACCATCCCCATCCCCTTTTGGTATGGAGTTGACCTTCAGTCGACCTCCATTTCTTTGTACTTTCTTTATCTAACCAGGTCCAGATCTCTCTTCTTGCGGAATCCTTAGTAATCCCACATACGGGCTCTGGACCCATGAAGTGTCTCTTAGAGCCCTCCTTGGCTAGTTCATCAGCGATTACGTTGCCCTTTATGTCCTCATGTCCCGGCACCCAAATTAGAGACACCTGTTGTCTCGTGCCAGTGCATTGAGGGATTGTTTGCAGTCCCTAACTAGTTTTGACCTAGTTACAGGGTTTGAGACTGCCTTAATGACAGCCTGGCTGTCAGTCATATGTTAATTTTCCTCCTCATGCAGCCTCCTTTTGCAATCATTTCTGCACAGGCTGCAAGGGCGAATACCTCTGCCTGGAAGACCGTTGTTTCCCCAGGCTTATGAATATCCTTTGATTAGCACTGGGCCCGCAACACATGTTACATACCTTAGTATTTTGACGTTTCCGGGAATAGTTCCTTTTCTGTAATTTTCTTTCTAGTTTAATATCTATTTATCAATGATAAGCGCAATGAAGGCAGCAGTTCATCTTAAAATGGTTGAACAGTAGCTTAATGACAACTTATTACACGTATGTTATATGGAATCTTGTGTGGCTAACCTTTAGTGACATTTTTGCCTGCCCAGACAAGGAAACGGTAGTTTTCCTGCCGCTTTGAGGTGCTGCAAAATTAGTGTTTCTGAATGGAGACGCAAAAATATTAGTTTTTGATTTTTTATCCTTATTATTCTCGATATTGACGTTTTTTTTTTCAAACCTGAAGATGACAATATCCTAACCTCCCTGAATGTCTAGCTACATAAATGTCTTAACAGAATTTTTAACCTAACAATAAAATATTTTGATTGGTCTAAAAAGAGCAAAAAAAAAGAGATTCGTCTTAATAAAAATAATTTATCTAGCACTTTTTTTGTGGTTCGTCGTACGCTCTCCGACAACATAATGTATGCAACAGTGATTCCGCATATAAAAACAGACAAAAGAAACGCGTTGCGGCATGTAATTGGATACGGCTAGATAGAAAGATATATTATGGTACGCAGCTTTGTCACGGGGCTTTTAGATTTTTAGGCATGTGACAGTAGTTATGTACTGTTAAATAGCATCACATCAGGAAAACTTAATTAGCTTTGCCGTCGTTTTCGTAGCCATCGTACCACACGAATCTTAAAAACGGTTATCAATTTGGATAGGTACATATATACATGATGAAATGAAAAGTTAATGTCAAAAGTATTAAAAATATATGAAACCGGTATGCATATGCTATTAAGTTAGGTCTTCGATTAAGAATTATATGAGTTTAGGTTAAAGGTTTGAAAACGTTAAGACAAGTCGCCTTTGGCTAAAAAAAAATAAGATTTAGAGCAAAGTGCAGCTGCAATAGCAACAGACTCTTTTCATCATTTAAAAACGTAAAGCCATTGTAATCCGCGATGGAGCGGACAATCGTTCGGAAATATAAAATCCTCTACGGAATGCGCCAAGGTATATGTAATCCTTTGGACTAGATATTTACATTTCCATTCTGCATCTCACATTTCACAATTTCATCTTTGGACTTTCCGCCAACGGATGAAATGTGAACACAATTTTTTGAATGAATACATATGCAATTGCTGATAAATTAAAAGATATTTATTTATTTCCTTCCGGCTTGTTTTTCTTATGTCATTAGTTTTTGAGTTGAGTGTACGTACATAGATTTATATATGCATATCATCAATTTTAATAACTACAAATATTAGAAAGAAATTCGGGAGCGCCTATATACATACCGTTAACAATATTGACCTGCAATCATAATTATTACTGACATTTTTGGGTTATGCGAAAAGCGGTATCAATCAATCAATTCGCGGATTCGAACGACATTCATTAAACACATTTAAATGTAGTAATTCTGGACTTTCTAATGCCGTTTCTGATATATTGTACTACATAAGTAACGTATGCGATCTTGTACGGACCTCACATACACGGAAATTAGAAACGTCAGCTGTTTTATAATTTTTGGCATCTTCGACTAAAGCTTCCATTCGTGTTCCATTCCTTTATGTGAAAATAAGGTCACTGTAAACTTCTATATTAATGGCGTATAGTTTGAAATTTACACTTTACGAATTATAGGCAAACAGAATGGTATTTTATATGTAGTACATATAGCATAGAAGAAACGAAGTAACGGAAAGCAAGGAAAAAATAATGTTTACACTATAACTGGCGTAAAAGTTGTTTTGTTTCTTTAATAACAACCTAGGTTTTTTTATTAACGATTCTGGAATTACTAGTCATTAAACTAATTAACAAAATCAAAGGAAATTGTAACAATAACGTCGGTTAAAAAAAAATATATACACGAAAATATAGGGAAATGCCCATCACATCCTTGACAATTATTAAGCAGTTTGTTTAAATAATTACCTTTAAACAATGAAATTTGCGTTTCTTCTAACTTCTCGAAAGTAATTTTTACATTAGTAAGATAATGTAATTGTACTTTTGAAATAAAAGTATGGTCAATTTTGACTCAACAAAACATTTTAAAATTGTAAACGACATTAACACTTAAATAACGACTAACAAACAAATACTGGAGCAAATGGCGCTGTGTATATTCTGACAGCACTTTTTTCCCCGCGTTACTATTTGCGTGTGCACTATGATTACTATTTTTCTGATCTTCTTAACCATGAATTGCAATAATATGCATCTACATAACGAATGTACACTGCCAAGCAAAATTAATGTCGTGGTCTATAGCGCATTGACTATCAAAACTGTTCATCATTTATTGGGGTACTGCAAACTTCTCCTAGACCCCTCACCACAAACTGCACTAAACTGGACGTACGTTTCAATAGCAAAGCTATCAATATCAGTTGAACTGCAGTTCAGTGTTTCTGCTTCTGTTGATAGCTTTGCTATTGAAACATACGTCCAGTTTAGTGCAGTTTGTGGTGAGGGATCTAGGAGAAGTTTGCAGTATTACTAGTGCCACAGTTTGGAGTATTTTTATCATTTATTGGGGTACCTACATATAAAACACTTGGCAATTAAAAAAATCAGATAGGAATATAGGAAAATTCGCTGTGGACAACGACATTAATTTTGTCGGGCAGTGTACATTATATATGAAGCAAACGTCCTTACATTGATAAAAAAGTGTTTAATATATTTTAAGACAATATGTTTCGGTTATGGCACGCCATCTTCAGGCCCTCTTTTTGTAAGCCTCAGGTAATTTTGACGTTTTTAAGACCTGAAGGTCGCGTACCATAGCTGAAACATGTTGTCTTAAAAAAATATATTTTTTATACTTTTATAAATGTAAGGAAGGTTTGTTCATATACACTTTCACTAACTGTATTTAATGGATTTTAACATACAGTGTAATACATTATATTGCGGAGAACTTATCAATACTAACTGCAATACAGGCTAGCCTAAAAACGAAACAGGAATAGTCGCCTGAAACTAAAGTCTTAAAGGTTGTAAAAAGTTATGATTGTTATTATTTCATCACAATTTACAATTAGTAAAATATCACATCAGACATATGTAATGCGAGCGAACAGACGCACCAAAAAAGTTAACCATATTGGCATTTTGCACATATAAAACCATAAAATGTCCATATGTATATCTGTATATAAAAGTTTACTATATCGGCTTGAAAGATATTTAAAATCAAGTGCACCTTATTTATTTTTTCCAAGCATTTTGTATTCTATGTTGTATTTCACATCAGAGTATCATAACCTAATTTTAGTTCATGTGTTTACATAAAAATCACCTACATAAAACATCATCTCACGTAGTTTTCTTTTTTCTATTAGTATTTATGTCCGTGTTTCTATTTTCTATTAAATCTGCCTCTTGTCCGAATTAAATCCAGCAGAAGTATCTAATAAGATTAGAGACAAAACATAATTGCAGTTGTAAAATATAGCATCAATACTAATGGCCTTATCTCCTTCTAACTAATTCAGGCTACGTGTTCTTTTTAAACTTAGTTCCATATTTATAAAACAGAAGCACGTGGTTCTGTCCCGCATTAACGACATTATGTTGAAATCACAGATTCGGCGCAAGAATGCAATACAAATGTACTAAATTCCCTATAAACTGCTTACTATGCATATTTTAGTTACCCAATCCTTAAAAGCCGTTTATGAATGACCCCAAACCTACAACATTCTTTAAACTTAAAGAGTGTTTTTACTAATAGACTTTTAAAAACCTGTTTTAGTGTATCTTTATGAATAAGACTGTAAATGTATAGAGTAAAAAAGAAATACAATAACATCCCAGATATTTTTTTACGGCTGATGGGGCATAACTAATTTTATAATTTACATCAAGCTGTAAATGTGAAAGTACACCAACATTATCACTGCTTTTTGTTAAAATTCCAATTGCCTTTCTGTAGAATTACTCTAGAACTAAACTAATTTCTACGTTCTGTACTTGTAATGTTTTGTAACATGTATCTTTAGCAACAGGTGAAAAACAGAAAGATCTTTCGATTGCATCAGAATAATGTAACTTATTTAACTACGATGTTTTATTTTTTGTAGTGTCGACTTTTTTCGTGAACGTTTAACACATGCAGCAAAAATAACATGTTTATATAAGGACTGTTCAAACATGCAATTCGCGAGCGGTTCGTGATCACGTAAACCAATCAGAGAACAGATTGAAGTTCTCGCGAGCTGGAATACGTTATCTGATTGGTTCACATGATCCTGAACCATTCGCGAACTACATGTTCGAACAAACCTATAGGGTTATTGTAATCTTTATGACAATTGCCGGTGTTCTATTGAATCTGTGGCAAATATATTATTATTATTATTAAAAAAAAAATGCTAATTTCGAATACAACTTTAGCGTATCACGACTTTTCACGACATAAAACAAACGCAATTAAAATAAATATGAGGAAACCTTGAAGACAAATACCTAAACTCTAGCCCTTAGCAATTGAACACTTAAGTGCAGCTATGTGTTCGAGAACCCTTACTTCTCCAACTACTCTACAGCACCTGAGTGTAAAATTGCAATTTTAACGGTGACATTCACGTTATGTAGTAAATTTACAGAATTCACCTTTCCTAATTACACTGATATTTGTAAATTTACAGCTCGTACCAAATAAATATAGCAAACCTGCTTTAAAAATTACCTTACCGTAAGAACACTATAAAATGCACTTATTTTAATTTAATATCACACTAATTTTTTTACTATGTATATTGAGGTATAAAACAACAAATTGAAAACTTTTCATAATAATAATAAAATGCCTATTAAAGTCAAATTGATTAGAAGGTCTTTCAACCGTTACTTCACAAAGTTTTTATTGTCTTAACATGTGACAAACACATGGATGAGTACAGATCGCAAACCATTCTAAGTAGGAATATAGCAGCATATCAGACTGTCCAAGGAAGCTATATATGGGATTAGTTACCTACATATGTTTATGGTAAGTAATAAAACATACAATATTTGCTGAGTCAAATAGTGCCTGAAACAATAGGCATTAAATTACAATAAATTATAGAAGATATTATGGTTAGATGGGTAAATAGTTTTATTTAGACAAAAGGTTTCATTCATATCGGTAGTAATATTTACATTAAAACATGTAGCCAACACAAACATTTGTTCTTTAATTACCTACCTACATTTTTTTTTAATACAAAACTGAAAGTAGGTACAGCTCCCGACATTATTTTTTAGCACTCGAATGAATAGCTCGACGATTTTTTATGCTAAATATTAATGTCGGAAACTGTATGGTAATACTTGCTGGCTTTTTTTATGTTTATAATAAAAGTGCAATAAATCCAGAAATATCTGAAGCGCGTACGAAGAATTCTCATAATTTTTTTTAAACAAATTGATGCCTTTTTTTCCGTGTCCTGATCGTAAGATCCGGTTATATAGTTTAATTATTTTAACGGTCAATAATTTCACACACCGCGTTAATTTTAATATACGAACTTCTATGCGATAGGACTGACAATAATAAATACGAGAAACGTTCTAGTTTTTGAATCTTAACAATTACCGAAAACTTTTTTTTTTCACAAACCGTCATCACGCGAAAATCTAGCTCTCGCCTGGGCAATTTTATATTGACTTTCACTGGTGCGAAGCCTCATTATTACGGTTAATTTGCTATCAATCTCTCTTGTGTGTATTTACTGTTTATTTAGAAATAATAGGATTAGAACTAGCTTTCGTTTCTACGGGCAATATCCTAATTGATCTTTCCGGTAGGTATATAATTAATTTATATCATTTGAAGTTAATTGTTTTTCCGAATGAATTAAATGTTGATTGGTTTTTCGAATTTACGTTTTCCGAAATGTGGTTTATAGATATCAACATTGATTTAAAGTTAATTGTAGAAGAAAACGCATTAAATCAACTAAATAAAATATTTGAATATATCTATAAATATGTGAAAGAATAAACGTTTCTTATTGTTAGTAATCAAATGTGAAGAATATTCATAATTTATGTAAAGAAAATGTGTATCTCTGTACTTATTTATCCAATCCAAAACAAATAAAAGCATAACTAGGTTGATATTAGTAATAATTATAAGGAAAAACAAACAAACAATGCATATACAAGAAAGTAGGTTCTTTAATATCGCATTATCATCATTAAAAAGAAAACACATGTGCTTTAATGAAATTCCAGTTTTGCTTCTAGGTAATTCTAATAAACAATAAATTTTCCATCTAAAGATTTAATCATCCTCATAGCTACATTAAAGGAAAATTTCAACATTTAATTAATAGGTAACTTATACCTAATCACGTGTGTAATGAATTCTCTGGAATTGACGAGAAATACAATTTACCATTTACCAAGTAACCAACCACAAATGTGGAGTTAGGTATACTAAATTAAACTTTCTTGTAAAAAGGAACAAAACAATTTTATTGTTTTAATGGATAACATGAAACACAGATCAAATCGTACTTAATTAAGACATAAGTATCTGTTTGATTTTTCTTACGAAAAACTATACAACGAGTGTTTCGTTTGATTGGTGGGTCAAAAACCATGCATCACATTATTTTGAAAATTTGAGATTATAATTATTATATCTTTTTTTTGTTTCCTTAGATTTTTTTTAGTTCATTCATTTTTACTAATAAACGGATTAATTCTTTTTCACTTTTAGTTTAGTTTTGCTTGATTATAAAATTAGATTTTCTTTCACATTAACTAATGTGAACAAGTAGAACTTAGTTTAATTTAATTACTTTTATTTTGTTTAGTGGTTTACTTGTACTTTATCTCTTTACTTTATAAACACATGGTGTCTTTTTAACCAAATAAATTATTCTATTTATTAATTTGTTTATTTGAGATTATATTTATTATTTTTTAGTTCTGGTTCTTCTTTGTTACACCTTTTACATTCTTATTTAAAACTTACAGAGTTTCAATTCATGTTTTTTACAATAACTATAAATCATTTTTGATTTCATTCCATTTCTGGAATACCACAGGCGTCACATTCGGGACCCCTTTTGTTTTACTATTTATATATAACGGTTTATTTATGTTTTCCCGTAATAATAATAATACTCCATGCATATATAAATTAATATATATGGGTAAAATCAATACACAAAAATAATAGAAACAAAAACTACAGGATATATGAATTAAATTGATTGCAATTTATAATCTCTTTAAACCTTTGATGCAATGTGTTGAATATTTCTAAACCCAAAATGTTAGGATTGTTTTTAGTTAAATTTAATGGAAATTTGGGAATATGAAAATTATGTTTTTTTAAACCTAATATCATACGTGTGGACATCATTGTTGCACAGAAATTCCCGTTTATTTTTATGGATATATTTTAAAAGTTTTTTCTTTGTTGATTAACAAATTTTGTTGCTGCACTTTTTGCAAGCGCAACTAGACCCAGTGTTAAATCAAGTTTTCTGACATCGAGAAGGTCTTTATGGTCAGATTAGAAACTATATACAGGCTATTATTGTATAGCACTTTTTAAAAAAAGGGTTAAAAGATATACATGAGCAATGCCTATATACAAAAAATTACGGTTCTAAGTACACGGAGTACCGAGAAAATGATTTTTCTTTATTGGAGTTCGGCCCTGACTCATTTAGCATACCGGTGAACCATCGGTCGTCGCTACACTTTGAACGTTGGGATTACATTTAGTGTGCACTTGCTACTCGCAGTGGATGCATGCGTTTGCTATGGCAGCGTATAGATTTGAAACACGCTACATAAAGTTAACAATCATACATTAGTTTTATTGCAAACATAATAAGTTTATTTTAAAACAAATTTAACCTTTAAAATGTACTACTATTTTATGTGATACACGAGTTCATGGTAAAACCCCATCATAAAAAAAAAACACCTGACTGCTTTGTTTGCATTCTGGTGCTTCCGTCCTATCTCCGTTTAAATCTTGTGTAGATAACACCTGCTTTGAGTGAATTCACTATGCCTAGCATTTAATTTTTTCGATGTTTACTTACAGTTGGTTGAAATTCATTTCCTATCAGATTTATGTGTATACAAATGGTAAACACAGATGTGGGCCGTCTTTAACTACATTTTGGGCCCTAAAATTTGGAAAATGACAACATGCACATAGAACCGTAATTTTTTGTATATAGGCATTGCTCATGTATATCTTTTACCCCCTTTTTTTAAAAAAAGTGCTATACAATAATAACCCTGTATATATAATAATCATACAAATTGTTTCGTATAATCCAAGACTTGAAAGAAAAAGTAGAAACTGATGATGTTGAAGCTGGGGTATTTTTAAATTTTTAATTTGTTTCATGAACAGAAGAAAGCATCGTTCAGATTTCGATATAGAACAGAAACTTTATCAGTAGGCCCATATGTATTCCTGCAGCACGTGTTTTTCTGTCGAATCAGTATGTTATCTGATTCCTATCGTTCCAAGCAGCCAACTTCAGCTAATTGAAGTTTTTTTTTTGTTAGAGCAATAGATTCAGAATCGTCTAAAGAGTATACTCTGGGAGAAATTTTATTAAATAAGACTTCTTTCGTAAAAAAAAAAAAACATTCAGAACTAGAAATAAAAAAGAATTCCATATATTTTACTGGCTTTTCAATTTTTTTAAAAATCACTCATTCATTACGTTCAAATAACGTTATTTAACATGCTTAAAAAATTTTTAACAAACTGGTTCAAGAGTCTTTGAGAGAATGTTTCTGTTTTTCCCTTGGCAACGTTTATTCAATATAAAATTCAAAATACGTAATAACCTCTTTAAAACGTGTCTTATGAAATTTGTTTTTAATATACAATTATTATAAAAAAGTAATATAGCCTGTTTTATATGTTATAATAACTTTTGTATTAAGATTAATAGATATTGGTGATAAATTGTAATAACAATGCTGCGTATTACATTGTTTTCTTCGTGTATATTTGCAATAATTCGAAAAGAATAGTTATTGAAGTATTAGATAAATTTATATGTATTTTTTAATACAACTTTTATTAAATTAACATTCAACGTAGTAAATCTGAACTAAATATTTCTTTTCCTTGTAAAGTACCTACTTACAGAAATTTAAAATAAAAATCTGGCTTTTATTTTTCTATATCTTTAAATATGCATATAACATAACTTGTTTTTATTATCACAAAGAAAATTTACTTACCGAAACATCTGTTTTTTTCTTTCTGGTTTTAAATTAAGCAATAAAAGAGAAAGCTCTGAAATTTCTTGTTCCAAAATCTTACTGAAAAACATGTAAGGATGTAAATATCTGCCATAGACACTACATATTAGAACAAATTTTAATTTGTGAAAATGGATTTACTCCTAAAAAAAATCCTAAAATTATTAAATTAACAAGTGTAAGTATAGATCATTCATAATATAATTTAGTTTATAGTTCTAGCCCAGATATTTGATGACAATTTAATATTTGTTATATATGTATGTTCAAACATGCCCATGAAAAAATAACAATTCACAAAACTGCTTTCTGTTTCTGCATTACTGACATTTTTTTGTTTTCACTTGATTTTCACAAGGCAATTAGTTACAAGTTTATTCTTCTTAAAAGCTCGCTAATTGCTATTGTTAAAATACAAATATACGCTTATGTATTGATAAATATTGATATTCCTTTTCAACTTTCTATAGATATGCAAATACAAAGTAGCACATGCATGCCTGCATGAATAATACCATAACTACAGTTATCTGTTTTATCACGCGAAACATTATAATTTCGGCACTTTCAAAGGACGGAAATATCGAAGTTAAAATTATGATGAATAATCTATAAGTCGTGGTATAGTATATATATCCTCTACTTTACCAAACTTCAAATATTCCACAATTAATTTTATACAGTAACTTCAAAATAAAATTAAATATCTGTGTTAATACATAATAGAATCCTCGCAAATTCCATGCGTCGATATCACTGTCCATGTTAACAAAAATGATTTCGTTTGTTAACGGAATATGACACTGCGGCTTTAAATTTTAATAATACTAAAACATATTTTAATACTACATATTTAGGTATCTATATATTACTATAAGTATATATGTATGTCTATATGTGGGATTATAAAATATAGCACAGATAAAGAAGCTCCTTTACCTGTGATTACAGTTATAGGCAGTAATTTATATCATTTCCTACATTGCCGTTCTCACTAGTAATACGATAACTGCAATGCGTCAAAGAAAACAAATTACAACAGCATTCCGACAATCTACTTTTTTCTCATCGTATCATAAACGTGAAATCATGACGTTAATTTATCAAGAAAAAGTACTATTCCGTGCGCATACCTAACTATAATTCTAAATTTCACTCTAGATGTTGACATTATTTACCGACCTAGTTTTTCTTTATTATTTCTTCTATTCACTTTAAATAGTCTATTTGCAATTACTTTAGAAGTAAAACGTTTAAATACTTTATTATATATTATTTTATCGCTTATACACCAGTTAAATGTACCCGAATAATTTACTTGGTGTAAATGTACAGAAGTGCATATCTTCTAATCGGTAGCATAAAAAGAGAAAATGTTATAGTACATCATTTAAGAACAGATTGAATAAATATTTCTAAATAACTAATCAGTGGTAAATAACATCCTGTTATATTGGGTTTATATCTCTGTGTCAATAAAATAAAATGTACACTCAATAAATTATATATTCATAAATGCTTTATTTTCAGGTGTTTATATCAATCCGGATGAAGTGAATTTCTACACGACGCTGGAACACACGTTGAGTAGCAATCCAAACGTCTACTTCCAAAGCAGTAATGGTGTACATCCTGGAATGATCTACTAGAATGTTGTGTCAAATTTTGTACATTCTCTCCCAATGGAACTGTAAAATATTTTTTTGTGTATATATTTCCTCGTTTTATAATATGTAATAATATGCTAAAGTAAAATGTTTTAATTATTTCCCCGAAATACATAAGGAAAAATAAAAAAAAAATTAAAACAAAATATAATAAAAGCAGCAGTCATATATCATATGTATTGACAAAAGTACCCAAACATGCAAAAAATGTGATTTATTTTATCCCACATGCATGCAACCACTTCTGCACACGTATAGCACAAATTAGGCAATTTGTGCTATATTCAGTTAAGATTTAGTCGTTGATCAATTGATAGACGACGCTTGTGGACGCTTTTCGCATCAAATATGGTTCTATTCGATTTTGGTACATATGACCAGGTGCGTATACAACTTGAGTTTATAGGGGGGAGGGTAATGGAGATTTTAACTAAAAAAAAAACCCTCTTGTACGACCCCTTTTTTTTCTGCCTTTGAAACATACTTCAGCTCCATAAAATTTATGTGAAGTAGTGAGGTCTTGCTGGTGGGCCCGTAGTCTTGAAAACGAATAGAATGTTTTTTTTAAGGATACAAAATCATTTAAAATTACATCTGAAGAAAAAATATACCAGAAACAAAACAAACTTTCCACTTACTGAGTAGAATATTTAACTTGAAACGTGTTGACTTGTCTTCTGCCAATTCATTTAATACAAATTTCCAGCTTCCGAATAATGTGTTAATTGCTTAATGCATTAAATATTAATATATTTATTACACGCACCGTGTTATCAAATGCGAAATACACTATTTAAAAACCAGCGGTTATTTTCTTCTTAATATTTTGTCTTTCTAGGCATTATTATAATATATAATAATTAGGCGATGCATAAATTCAAAATATAATCCCAGTAGTCGACGCGCTGGATTTTATTTGCACGTAGGTAGCCTAAAATAAGGGTCCAAAATCGGGACGAAAAGTAATACATTGCATGAATCATATTAATCTAACTATGGCTAAACCGCATATTATAGAGATTTGCATTTGTTTCACTTGCCCGCATTTCTTGATCTTAAACCTCCTTTCATTTTCTTTTCTTGGAACGTATGCGTGTTTGTCAATTGGGTTTCTTAGGTTTGCAGTCGCGAGTTTATATGCGCCCATTATTGCTGCTACTGCTTGGTTATTATTCTTATTTTTCTATATATATGCAAATTCAAAGTCTTAATTAAAGTGTTGCTGTTGATTGATTTTTAGGTAAAATTTATTTTGAAGTGGTATTGTCACTATTTTTGTGTTCGCAGATGAGGGAATAAGTACATGTATAATGCGGGGAAAAGTTTCTAGAGACAGCAGACAGACTTGTTAATATGCACGTGGTAGTCTGCGCAAAGTTGAATTTCAACCACAAACATCAAAAGCACCGACGGCAAGAGAAACTTCTCTATAATATGTGGTTAAGCTAAGATTAAATTGACTGTCAGCAAGTATTTGATTATATTAAACAAGTCCACACGTTTCTCAATTCTAAGTGAATTGGTGAGAAGCGTCACCTTCATGCAATCAACTAATAAAAAATTGAAATTTATGTATATGTTACCCAATCCTCACGTAACTATAGTAAAGTTAACATAGACAATTTGTTTAATTGTTTTTAATTACAATATATCTGAAAATTTGACATACTTTTTCATATAGCAAATTTTGTTCATAATCACCATTCTTACAGTATTGGTTGCATACCTCTGAAAGCCACCACATTCAAAGCCTTCGTGTTATCCTGTCAGTCACGTGGCCATAACAGGCAAACCAGATATAGTAGAACCTGTGGCGGCTCGTGAGTTATGAAAGAGGGTGAACACAAAATAAGAACTGCCTATTTTTTGAACACTGGCTTTGTTGTAAAAATGCGTTCGTCGATCTTCTGTGCTTCTCAGAAAAGTCTTAATGCGTTTGAGGGTGGAAAAACATCGTTCACATTCTGCTGTCGACATGGGGGTTGTACAAATAATATCCAACAGTTTATATGTTTCCGTCAACACTTTTTTTAAGTTGTTGTGTGTTACGAACACTAAAAGTGACAAAACACCACCTACAACTTCATCACACATGTCCTCGCGCTCATAAATTACTGAAAGTTCACTTTTTAATTTTACGCTGTCCAACATAGGATAAGATTTCACATTCTTTTATACACATAATTAACCGACGCAAAATATGACGATGTTTTTCCACATCTTCGCTGTACTTAATTTTATGTCGCAAATAAGCACTGTCTAACTATTCACGTATGTCCACTTGCATACATCCACGCATGCATTCATGTGAGAAACGGAATTTTCGTGTTTGAAACCGAGTGAGGAATACACAAGATAAACTGAGAAAATGTTTATTAGTTGCAAAGTAGCCCAGTTCTTGTAAGCAATGAATATTAATGACTGTAAAACTGATTCGCAAACGTTAACAAAGGTTTATTAAAGCGAATGAAACATTGTGGCGCAGGTATATTTTATTTATAATACTGATGTATAGCAGAAAATACACAAATAAAAATAACGTTAAAAATAGCTATAAAATTATGCAGTATCAAAATAAGCAAACATTTTCTGATTTACACAACATGAGTACAGAAATGCAAATTATTCAGGCAAGATATTTTAATGCATCTATAAAACAAATTCATAATGTTAGCTGAAATATAGAAATATAGTTAGAATTTATTTTTTTAACATTTTAATTAAAAAAACCACATATACATATATATGAATATATTATAAGTATATTAATAGAACTATACAATTGGTCAGTATTAATGAAAAATGTAAATAATAATAATAGTAATATGTAAGTACATTAGCGATGATACCGATTATTCTTATGAACAGCCCTAAGTTAACAGAGATTTAGGGGTTGGTAAGAATTTTTTCGGTCTAAGTCGTTTTGGATCTCTGCAATGAAAATTAGAAACAAAAAATATTAGAAACATGTGATGCGTTAAAGACAACAAGCAATGTCAAAGCAAAATAATGCGCTTCTTATGAAAGTGCATGATTGTAAGTAAAAATAAATAAATTTATAGATCACCTCGCACTACTTGGTGTCAGAAATCCTCTGGTTCCCATTGGCCGTAATAACGAATCGGTGCTTGGTGTTTGTTGAAGTTTTGGGGTTTGTTGCTGCCCATTTACGAAGGACATCCAATATTCTATTGGCAGATTTATGAGACGCTCCATCACCTAAGAAATATAGATAAATTACTTCTACATACGGCATAGTTAAAGCATTGATAAATTGATAGTTTATTCTTATGGAGAATTTTCGTACCGTGTATATTTGATTGCAAAGTGATATTTTCCGAAAATATTCAATTCGGTACCACCCTTTCTCTGTCTATAAACATATTCGAGCCAATAAAATTTAAGTGTGGTAATGGAATTGAGATTAAATCTAAAGCAAAATAAGTGCCACAAGTAAAACAAACTTTTCACTTATTGAGTTATTGACTAGAATATTTACTTTGAAACCTGTTGATTTTCTTTTTTACCAATTCATGTTATGAGAAAATAAAATAAATTTTAATAGTATTTATATTATAATCACATGTGGAATTAAATATTAAATGCTCGTTACATACGGTGTTGTACCCTGCATTTTTAAATAGGCTGGTGCTTATTTCCTCTTTAATCTTTGGTCTCTCCGAATATTGCATAATAGCAACAACTAATATACGGCAAACAAATATCATGGTTTGGGGAACAGAATTAAGAAATATTGAAGTTTTCATTTAAAAGAAATAAATATCAGTCTTTACTTTGTGTAGTATAGTTTGCAGCAAATATATTTTATTCACATAATTTGTATTACATTCTTGAATTTCAGTTTGCTGTGTGAATGTGTATAATCGCTTTTAAATGCTCCCACATTTATATAGGTACAGATAAAAAATTACTTCAAAATTAAAACAGACGAATTGCTAGGATAATTGAGAATGGTTTATAGAACATAAATATTATTACTACTTATTACTAAAATTAATCTTCCAATATCCATCTAATACGACAAATTCACATATAATTTTTAGGATGTTGTTTTTTTATACTGTATCTATTTGTTGTTTATTATTATTGAAGTATTCTCCATTGCGCAATTTTTTAATTATTTATTTAATTAAATAAGATAATATTTCGAATGTTCGAAAATTAAAAAACAAAAAAACAAACAAACTTAATCAAGAAGCGAGCTAAACATTATAATTTTGTTGCTAAAAACTAGCAGTTTATATAAAGGGCTTTCAAAGTTTTTGGCAGACTATCTCTAAAGTAAAAGTAATATCTAATTACTACATAAAAAAATTGTTTAATATGATCGAATCCTTAAATACAACAAAAATACATAATTTTCAATACGAAGAGGAATTTTTTTAAAAAGATTAGACAATGGGATTACCAATCTGAAGTTTGATTGCAAAACTTGAAAACCTTATATTTAAACTTTAAACATTTTTATGAAAGATATGTGTTTATTCAATTTACCTTGGCAAAATATAATCATACTTTATCACAAATTAATAACTATCATTTTAAAATACAATTTTCTTTAGAGATAAAAATAATATGAACTTACATTATGACATTACCGTCCATACGAACAACAATATTATGGCACAATGAAACAATATCTTCAGGAAGATGCCTAAATTATAATGCTGTTACTATTTAATTCCAAAAACGAACAAAAAATGCATTGAAACTTCGAATTAACAAATCGAAAAAACAGATACAATAAATTTCATTTTAATTAAGACAAAAATGGTACCTAATGAAAAAAATATTACACTCCAAACATTTTAGAAATTATTTATATAAAGAAACAAAAAACTCGGATAAAAGACCGCAGATATTGCTAACCTATCCAAAATTTATGCACCATTATTCTAAACTTTTAATCTAGTCCTTGTACTTCTCATTTTATTTCAAATTTTGTAAATATTAAAAACAAAAAGGTGAGGTTTCTTATAGTGTTAAAAATCGATATTCGTATTCTGTTGTTGATGATAAAAAGTATAGATTTTAAAAATTTAATTCATTGCATTCGTAACGTTTAACCCTGTCTATTTTCCACAATTTTAAAATATATTGGCTAAACAACTTATTAAAATTTAAATAACTAAAATGAAAATATGATTATAATTAAAAATAAAAATAATACAAACGTTTGTTATTATAATTGAAATAATATAAATCTTCCAGCAAATGAAAAGGAACAGTTAAAGCTGTAGAAGTGATTTGGAAGTTGTTTACTGTGTTATTTTAACTAAGCTTAATCGAACCAGAAAATATATTGAAAGAAAAATAAAATACTATTTAAAAAATCGACCAGCAACTGTATTTTTACACGTCGTAGTTATTACTGTTAGATAAATTTGTTTAAATTTTACCAATAAATTCAACATTTATGCATTCACAAATCTTAAATACAATTTATTTCAGAATATCCTATTCGTAAAAGTTCTCTCTTTCTGTTTGTAGATCAAATGCGTAGATAAAAATGTAAAATATACATTCTTTCTGGACCTTATACAGCGCGTAGATAGTGCGCTATAAGAGTCCAAAGGTGGTGCAAAATATAATACCTTGAATGGTTCATCAATTTGCAAATGGTTAAAGTTTGTCTTCTTACCATTACTTGTTGCCTAGTTTCGGTTATTAGATTTCCATCATGTGGATCAGCTGAAGAATAGCCTATGATAGTAGGACCAAACATCTTAGATAAATTAGATACTGGCATTTTGCAATCCGGGGCTTCTGCTACCCTGTAAATGCAATATTTACGATTGATGAATTTTCACCTACTAAATTTTACAAACTTTTTCAAGTGCACAATCATATATGCGAGAGTATCTCGATTTGGTTGGGGTAATTCAGATAGTAACTGGTATAATGCCGGAGCTACGTCTTGTTCTTCTTTTGCTTCTACGGCTTTAACAAATTCAGGCCACAGAGCAAATGTTACCAGTGGCTCACTTAATGATCGCAGAAAATCTTTCACAGTACCGCAAATTACGTGTATATCCACTTGTGTTAAACACGGAGCACCTTTGCCACGTAAATACTTTTCCTGTTGAAGCACAAGTTTATTATTACATACAAGATGTTCGCCCAATTATACCTTTAAAGTTTTTACATCCTTTTCAGAACCTGGTATTCTATAAATACCTAATTCCGTCAAACCTCTCGCTTCAATCTCTCTTACACAATGGACGATTAATGCTGGAACCATGGGCGGTGTAATAGGTGTGAAGTCTCCGATAACTCCCTATTTACAAAAAAAAATTACAATTACGAGATATGAAGTTTAAGATTATGGAAGCAATGTTTTTACCGTTGCATTTTTCTGTGTCGGGGTATTCATAGAGGGAATACATGGTAGAGGCAATTTGTCTTTGCATTCTGGATGGCACATCGCCCTGCAAGTTCTGCATTTCAACGCAGTCTTTCCGAAGCGAATCCTCTTCTCGCAAGGGCCGCAAACGTCCGGCATTACAACGGTTTTTGTATGTAAGCTGTGCTGCCTCATGTTATTATTGCTTGCATCCGTTTGTTGAGGGCTAGCTTGCCATAAATCGTAGATTAAATTCGTGTTGGGAATCGATGACTTAGGGGTAGTCTTTGGGAGATTGTTGTTGACGTTATCTCCATCTTTCGGTACTGATTCAATAATCGAAGTTGCTGTAATCGGACCATGTTTTGACAAAGTTAATGTTGTAGTCGCCCTTACAGTATCTTTATTACTAATCTATTAGGCAAAATAAAATATGAATTTAATCCGCATACACTGATATGTAAGTAAATGCAAACCTCGACCACTTTATTCTCGGATGATCTTCTCTTTTTGATTGCAGGTTCTCCTGCGTTATCCATGCTCGATCTGTGCTTTTTCCAGGCTTTTGCGTATTTCACAGAAGTTGTATCGAGATCGTCTTCAGATATTGAATAACTAAAGTCCGATAATAATGATCCTATAAATAATATAAAATGAATTTTGTATTTTACTGACTTAAATGTTGATTCATATGGTTATAATTATCTCATAGGGGTAAATATTTTTTGTAGTTTGCGCGCTAACGAGAAGTGGAGGTCATCGAAGAAGATTCGCCTGCGATGACCCCAAAACCGTGGTGTGTATGTAGTTTTGGAATTTATTCATCTTCTAATAATTATAAGCAAAATCTGCCTGATAAAGGTTTGCTAAAATCGAAACTGCTCAAGATTGTAGTAAATAATAAATTAATTAGGAAGTACTACATATTTTATACGTCTGATTATAGAACCAAATTATGGACCCTCAAACATGTAAACAATTTTCTTTTTTTGCAAAAGTTTCGAGTCCCATTTTGGAGATTGAAACTGTTTGGAGATTAAAACAAATTTTTAATATTTACCAAAATGGTAGTGGTTTATATGACCTAAACAAGCATCTAAAACTTTCAACCCTAATGTTAATTTCGTTGAGATGTGGGTATTTGCCTGGATAGATTTGGAAAAAGAATTAACTTTCAATATAACTGTCTTAAAAAAAGAAACTGTTTTATATAAATCTCTAGGCAAAGATGGATGAAATAAAATATCAAATAAGAAATACAAAACTTAAGGAAGACAGAAAAATTGACTCTTGCAAAATTAACATCATGCTATTCTTTTATGAGTATCCTTAAAATATTGATGGGAAAACAAAAAGTCAAAAACTACGAAAACTTGGTACAAATACTCTTAACTGGCAAATAGCCACTTGAATTCGCATGTCATCAAAATTCCTTTTTGGCACCCAAATCTCTTCTTCAGAAAATCTTGGTGCTGTAAGTGATGAACAACACGGAAACGCCCATTGACATATCAAAACAATGAGAATATTAGCACATTCAAGCTTATCCAAATAAAAAAAAATATATATATTGAACCTTCCAATGTTACAGAGAAGTGTGAATGATTAATTATTTGATTTTGTAATTGTAATAATATAATATTTTAATATAAAGCAAGAAAAGAGTACTTTTTTTTCTCAATAAATATATTTGCATTAGTAATATAGATGTCAATTTTTAGACCCACAAAATAATGGCATGTATTAGATATTTTTCGTTAATATATGTTTCAGCTATTGTACTTATTATAACTAATAAATTTTTATTTATTGGCCAGTTAAGTGGGGTTTGGCGGGAAAATTTGGCAAAGAAAATATAAATATTTTTTTCAATTTGTATCATTTTCTCCTCTCTCTATGACCGACAATAGATCATTAAATAACCAAAAAGAAGTGTATAGATCTCGCTCATATCGACGCAAAAATAATTTGTTTTTGAGGCTTCTGATTTAAAACTTCAAATTTTTTGACCAATTATGATCAAAACATATCAAGAAGAAATATATTTGCATTATTCCAATGTTATGAATATACTCGGCTTTTGGATGTTGTTAGAGAGGCTGTTGGAAACAAGAAATAAATCTGTTTGAGAAATGATTTTTGTAAGGCTATGAACATTAATGTGGTAGTTAGGAAAACATTTTAGAAATCTGAAAAAATCTATTTTTTTCATTAAGTTTGCGCTGTTGGAAACAAACTCGTTGGGGGAGCTTCATAAGTTGGTTAAATAGCATGTAGACAAAACATAATATATAGTGTAGGAAACAGTAAAACTAGGCAGAAAAGGGGCGCATTAGAAATAGCAAAAAAAAAGAAAATTAGTGACAAGAATATAAGGAGAAACGAAACTCTGAACTGAAATTATTTTTTCTAAGATTGTTTTTTCCACTTTTGGTACCATCTTCTTCTTACCTATTCCACCTAACTTATTATTTTCTGTTGTAGCTTTACTAATTCTCTGGTAATATCTAGGTATTAGTTTTACACTCCATTAAATTATTTACGAAAACAAAACATAATTAATTAATTAACCAAAAAAGTTGCTTTTACTGCAAAAAAATACTACAAATTGTTCCTCTAAATATAATGAATTCTAAGTTATTAAAGATACTGAACAAATTCCAACTAGAAATTTTAGTTCCAAATGATCATAAAAAATTGGGAACAATAAAGTGCTCATTTAAGTGGGCAAATCATACATAATACATAAAGAGCTTTCTGCTTCAACATCATTAAACATTGATATATAACATAGAACATACCTGTTGAATTAACTTCAGGAATGGCACTTAATGGTGGACTCGATTTTCCGTTCACGTTTTGATTGTAATTACTATAACGCTGCATGTTTAAGAATTGCAACTTTTCTTTCGCCTCATCGGATATCTTATTTCTACATTCTTTAGTTAACACATCCCTTACCTTCACAATTTGTTCTTCCTGAAATATAATCAAGATGACACCTTTTCTCATTTTAGCACTATGTTACATACAAAGTTATCCCGTTCCTCTTCTGCTTTACGAGTATTCCGCTTTTCTTGATCTAGTAATTTACGTGCCACCGTAAGTTTATTATCCAAAATCACTCAATTCATGGTTTTTCTTATCTAACTCCATTTGCAGCCTGCGTGATTCATCAACAGCAATCTGCCACTGTTCGCACATATTTTTTGTTTGCTCAAACATGTTATAAAATAGTTTCTCCACAGTTAAATTCGGTCTTTGTTTATATATCCTAATTAAATCATCGAATTCTGCTACAATCGACAAACTTTTTGTATTGTTACAAGGCCCTGTGCCAGTATCAGAGCTGGCATTGCTGGTTGTACTCTCTTCACTGTCAGAATGTTCTGTTTTAATTGGATAATAATCCTTCTCTGAATCCTTTAGTTTTGCTAATTTATAGGGACTCTTCCAGTGTGATACAGCAGTATTTTTGTATTAACCATTCATTTTGTAACAGAATAAAATTAGTCAATTCTTCCTATGGTGGAAACCGGCGAACTAGCTCCAGAATTCAATACAACTTTATTAGATTTCACTATAAATTCACATTAATAACAATTTCAAAGTTACTACCAGTCAACTCAACGGTTTACATGACAGTTTACGTGCTTCTTGGTGTGAAATTTTGAATTAACCAATTAGCGTAGTTCGCTCTTTGTTTGTTATACCTTACCCAATGAACGAGCAGCAGGATGCTCAAAAACGTTATTTACTTCGCTATTTTCAAACTGTTAGAATAATAGTTATTATAATAATATCAAATATTGTATTTGATATTACTTATAAAAACCCAAGGATAGGCGGAATAAAGTCTTATATAACATGTGAACAAATTATTAGCAACTATATTTTATTAGAAGTTTAAATGGGGTGCCTTAAAACTATGAATAAAGTCTGAAAAACTTTTCGCGCCAAATCGTTGATTAAAGAAGCACAGTCGCATCTAAAAAAAATCAATGCAAAAACATAATAGCTGTAATATTTGCAATAACCCAGTTATATTAGCATAATTAATGCTATAACATAATTCTTCAATATAAATAATAAAACAAAATAATACTGGAAAATGGGGCGACATCTGGTGAACAAATAGTGATATATGTGATTCAAGTTCAGCCTATCATCATATGATGGCGCCTCTATTTATTAATTGTGAAACGGTATTTGAAATTTGAATTTCCTAAAATTATTTGGAAATTAAATTCCAGATGCATTTTAATTTTGTTAACACAATTAAAATTACTAGGTTACTCTTTAAATATGTACATTTTGTTGTCATTTTTTATAAAACCGAGTGTATAGATAATATAATATTTTCAGGGGTATCATTTCTTATTTTTTAAGTACGTATTTATAAGATTTAAATATTTTCGTTTGGGTATTTTATACTGCAAACTCATATTTTTTTTATGAAATCATAATCAACATAATACGTACAGTAAAATATTGGACGAATTTAGTTCGGTAATATTGCTTGTTACAAATTGCAGAGCAGACGCTTTTCAGTTGCAGGATCAAGGGTGTGAGTCATACCTTTATCGCCTATCGCCACACCGCTGAACTGTTCATAGGTAAACATTGGCAATCCTGCTGTAATATATTTCTTGTATGTAATCCCTCCGCGTAATAAAACACATATCCCTCATAGAAAAAGCAATAAAGTGAATTATTTAGGTCCCGTAAATGAATATATACTTCTAGCAAGGTAGGATATAGCATTAAAATAAATCTTTCCCTTGGAATTAATCAACGTAATATGCTCATATATGTTTTTTTATCTCATTTTATGTTTAAGGAAATTGAAAAGTTTGTATTCCTTATAGGTATATGAAATAAAACATTAAAAGAAACAGTAGGTATAATATGTATATACATCCCTATTTCAAACTCACATAAAATCATTATATTAAAAAAATGAATAGTTTTTGAATCTTATTTGAATTTAGAATTTCAGATATCTTTGCTTTTATTTTAACTAAATTACAATTATATCAAATGTAAATACAATTGTTTTAGACAGCTAATACCTATAATTGAGGAGATCCAGTTTCTGGTAGGGCTTTTGAGAAGTCTATTTTACCTTCGTTCAAAGCTCTATTCATAAAATCTTAGAATAAATATAGAATAGAATAAATAAAAGATTTACTACACCAGACAGGTCAAGTCGCAGTTCCAAAATATTTCTATCGAGGAGAAAACAGAATTTTGAATATTTTCGTACTTCTTATGTCAGCATGCACAAACGCATGCGTAAACACTAAACATGTAATAGGAACTTACTAGTGTTGAGTGAAGGAATTAGCCAGTTTTACATTCGTTATGGTTTAACAACTGGCCGCTATTTCTTTTTAGTTAAAATTTTTGGCATCTTCACTACCATTAGCCAATAAATAACTATTAGGTTTTATAGTTATCCCGTTTCTGAAACATTACAACTGAAATTGTAGACACAGTGCTAAAGACGTCTTTATTAATGAGTTGACATTAACTTAATATTGTTGTTGTAATTATCAATAGCAGCCAAAATCTTCTCGCACCGCTTCCTTTTCTCATAATATATTGAATGAACCATCATTCATTTATGGTTTGAAGCACATCTTTCTGCCACTAGGTGAATCAATAAGATCTGTGGCAAAGTTGACGTTTTGCGGAATATTTGAAAAAGATTTCATTCAATAATAATATTTGCAATTTGACTATTACAAAAATTGTCGGTGCGCCTTTACACATACGTATATTATAGATACCTTAGTCAATAAAAATAAAAAGTTCTTGTATAAATAAAATATGTACAGATAAAATAGAAAAGATAAAATACAATGAATGATAGTATATGATAACGGACATGGAAAACATAGCAGACTAACAAACGAGATGGGTACTACTGGTACTTTAAGCAGGTGAATCTCTGGTTCAAGAATTCTACAGTATAGCATTTCCTCTGAATGAGTATTTCTTTACTTTCCTTTTTAAGACTACTAAAAGGGGATTTCATATGACATGAAGGAATGAAGATAAGCAAAGTAAGCTAATTTGCTGCCTCCTGCGTTGATATTTGTTTGACTCTTTTAATCGCCTATATTGCTGTTGACAGTCTGTTGCATAGTCCATAAATATGGGGGTGCCATCTGATGTTGCTGTCTAATGTCTATGCCCAAAAATTTTGCTACCGATGGTAAGTAGGTTTTAATGCTGAATTTTCGATCAATTTCAGTTTGTTTGCAGAAAACGATTTTCCTGCCACGTTGACTGACGCTTTGGATTTCTCAGCTACATCTTGGGTGACCTCTGAGCATACCAGGAGTGAAGTGTCATCTACGTATAAGCAGATTTCAACCTCCTCTAGTCTCGATGGCAAGTCATTTATATAAATTATGAAGAGGAGTGGTCCGAGGATCGATTCCCGAGGAACGCCACATCCTGTTTGCCAAATTCGATCTCTCGTTGTTCCACGATGTGAGTCGGATTCTGTTGGTTAGGTATGAAGTTAATAATTCGACAGGTACTCCTCTAATTCCATAGTATTCTAATTTCTGTGGCAGGACTTCATAATTCACGGAGTCTAAGGCTTTTGTCAAATCCAGCAGTGTCATATCGGAGTCAAAAGCTTTATATTTTTGCTATACCATTTGTGATATGCTAGTTAGTTGTTGAATGATCCTTCCTGTATCCATGCTGTTTGTGCGATAGGTAGTTATTGCATTTGAATTAGTCTATTAATCTGGATGCAATGGCAGACTCCAGTATCTTGGAGAAAACGGATAGGATACAGATTAGATGATAACCATCATAATTATTATTATCTCCTTTTTTATATATTGGCGAGACTTATCCTATTTTTTAATTTTCGGAGGAATACCCCTTATTCTAGAAATTCATTAAAAATGATTGCCAGCGCACTAGTTATCGTTAGTTTTTTTCGTAATTGTTTTAGTACCTTAGTTGATGTCTCATAAATATCCTTAGTCTCACTACTATTGACATTTCGTATGATTGCCTCTAATATTTCATTTGGAGTGATGAGTGTAAGGAAAAACGAGTTTGCAATATTAAGATTCAGTTTCCAAAGGAAATCTTCCGGCAAATGAGGTGATTCAATACTCTCTCCAATTTCTTTTCCAATACCACAGAAGTCCTTATTGAGCACACTAAAAAAATTAGGTAATTTTTCTTGGTAAAAATAACTTTTTTTTTGATAATTTCTCGCACTAAATGGGGTTAAATGTAGGAAAATGTCGAAATGTTTCTTGGAAATAGATCTCTAACATTATAATATTACCAAGAAAAATGTTAATATCTCTTAGGAAAAAACTTAAAATTTCTTCAATTTGGAAAATTACAGTAATTTTCAAGTGATAAAGAAATAAGCAAGGCGCGCATGCGTTAACTTAGAATATTCTGGTTTAAGTCAGACGTAGGCAGAAATGACATAATGTTCGGCCATGCCTGGTTCTGTTTTCTTGTTATTTTAGAACTATTATACTGATTATTAGTAGGTGATATGAATTCATATTAGAAAATCTGTTGTTCTTTTAATGCTTTAAAGTCTGTTACGCACTTTGCTACAATTTGAACATGGAATATCCGAAACAACTTGCATGCATATTGGAATTAATCCAGTATTATCTGTTAAAAACTCACTCACACACTAAAGAATTTAGGTAATTGTTCTTGGTAAAAATCACTTTTTTCAATAATTTTCCGCATTCATTGGGGGTAATTGTACTAAATGTTTTACGTGAATATTAATGGCAACATTTCTCTGTATTGGAAAAAGAATCTGTAACATTGTAATACTACTAAGAAAAATATGAATATCTCTGAGAAAAAACTTTCTTACAATTTCGAAAATTACAGTTAAAAATCATATCTTTCATCCAAATAAATTACCTAAACAGCTAAAAAATATTTTTTGGATATATGATATCCAAGTACTTACGATTTTCTTAAAGAAACTATTTATTTTATAGAAAGTCGGTACAGTTCAGATAAAGTAGTAGTAGGTTTACGTCAAAATTGTATTACAAAACTGTAAATCAGCACGTCATGATGTTCCAAACATAATTATAATAGCAACATTTTCTGGCCTATAGTAGCAAATACATTAAACATATTCTACAAGTACAGAAATCGCCGTGAAGATGGCGGTTCTCCTATTTCACTATACTAACTTTCCATACTTGATATAAGTTTTGTACATGGCAGACGTTGTTATCAAATACTTATCTATTACTTGCCAGATAAATATTTCTTAGGAACTGTTATCATAACAGTTAGCCGATTGCATACGGTGTGCCCCTTGATTTTTGCGAATTAACTGCCAATATGGAGACGCAACGGGTAACTGACGTGCATTGGTTTTGGGTGAGCATTAGAAATTTTCATATTTTGTTTGTCTTTGATGCAGTAAATTCAAATTAAATACACTCTACTTGGGGATAGGGCATTTCAACGATAATTACCTTTTTGTTAGGTAAAAAATTAGAAATACTGAACTTCTCTTTGTAGTTTTACTTTTTTAAGCAAGTAAAACTTCTATGGAAATTATCACTACTTTAGATAATTTCGACGATAATTACCTTTTTGTTAGGTAAAAAATTAGAAATACTGAACTTTTCTTTGTAATTTGACTTTTTTAAACAAGTAAAACTTCTATGGAAATTATCACTACTTTAGAAATTTTACTTGTGAGTATTCCAGACTACACGAAATAATCTTGGAAAAATTACCCACATTTCGAAATTTTACTATGAATATTGCAGGTTACATGAAAAAACCTTCGAAAAATTACTTATAGTTAGAAATATTACTTCTAAAAGTAAAATACCTGTACGGTTTCAGAGGCACAACATTTCCCCAAAATCGTATAGGAATTTTACCAAAATTTTTTTAGTATAAGGTGCTCAGCTGTTAGTTTTGATGTTTTGTTTTTGTTTTTTGTTAGGATTTCTTGGGATTTGTTTAATTGTTAAAGATAATAAGATTCTAAGCTACCGTAAGAACCTGAGCTTGTTAGACGAACTTATAGATAATATCCGCTTTGCAATATGCCCTATGTAGAGCAGCAATGGACGGGATGATTAATCGAATCTTGCGGATGTTATCTTTCTTACTAATACTAAATATGTGCCTTTCTATTCTTGAAAATATGTTACCAAATATTACGTTTGAGGTAAGATTCTTTGAAAAAACTATCCGTAATAGTATTATAAATATGTTGATTTGGGAATTTATCTCATAGAATGTGCTCTCCATCTTTTGTTGGCCTCTTTTGTGAAAATCCTTGTAACCGACAGTAATGATATCGGGGCCAAACGGAAACAACAAGTCGGAAGGAGAGAACAGAGAACGGTAGCTACCCAAGTAAGCACCTATAACATCCTATAGCGATTACACGTTACTACCAGTCGTACTAGGATTCGCGCGTAACGCGGCGGTAGAAGGCAGGCAGGCAGCGGTACCGGGATTAAAGGGGATGTAAAGCCGGTAGAGCACACGGGCATTGTGTCATCCCGCTCTCACGATTCTCGTCCTTATCGCCCCCGCTGGTATTTACTATATTGTAACCATCTTCTCTCCCCCTAATAATATATAACGCACATATATATACATATTCGCCATCCCGTGTTGTCTAACGCGAACGTACGGCGGTTGTTTTTGTTGCAATTGCATAGCAACCATGACGCTTGCGCGCGAACGTAGTCAATGAATGTAGTCGAATTCGACACCCGCGACGGCCGCCAGTTGAATAATAATAATTCCGAGTTTTGCGTTACAACATCGGGTTACCTAAGCGTCGTTTCATCGCACGATTGTTTTTTTTTTTATTATTTTAAAACGAAAACGAGGTACGACTCATGCTATTTTTTTATATCATATTTTTCGCAATACACAATTGAAATCGCGACCCGGAACAATGGCATGTCAAAATTCGAGATATTTCTCGCCGTACGAAACGAAATTTAAAATTTTGCAAGCGTTTCACACCGTTAATTAATCCGTTGCGCTAGGTGTGCGATCCTCAGGGAGGATCGTCAGGGTTAATTCATCATGTTAGGCTATGAATTAGACAGCGCGCTTCTTTTGTTCGCCTTGTAAGGAAAAGATGTAAAATATAAATGTGTTTATCGGTAAATTTGTTCACGCGAATTCTAATTAAGCCTGATATAATTCGGATATCGGGTGATATTTTATTGCATTCGCAATTCGCCGTGTCTTGTGATACGGAGGGTGTGTCTAACCCCGCCGTGCAGCTTACGGACTGACCTAAATCGCACTTACTACCATCAGTATAGGGGTAAGTAAAGTATTCCTCAATATCGTGTATTAATCGCGAATGCATGTTTGCCACGTTCGTGTTTCAATCTGTACGTATGCCCGGCGCATTTGCACCCCTGTGCACCACCCGCGAAAACCCCTTTCGCACGCACTACTTTGTATAGAGATACCAAAGCACGTTTATCAAAAGATCCTTCACCGTTCACGTAAGTACACACAATGGATCGCTACTGAAATCTATGTTAAGTGTCACTTATTCTATTAAGTTATTACGGCACTTAATAGGTGGTTGTTAGTGGTTGCCTCGGTGCAACCATGAACATCTTTAGTACGATTTCGTGTGTTCGGGATAAGTACCGTTATGTTTAGGCGAATACCTTCCACGGGTAAGATCAAATTTCTATAAAATTCCTATATTAAATTTCTTATGTTAAACATTTCAAAATATTGTTTCTATTATAGCGTAACTGTTGCTTGCATTATTTTAAAAATGAATATTGTTGCATCAGTCACGGTTGCCAGGTTGGGAATCGCCAATTGAGCTATCTTTGAACTGTTTCGGCTACACTTGACAAGTAATTCACGGCCTGCCACCACTTTGAGCTATCTATAAAAATCTAAGGAATATATTTTTTTTAATTATTTTTAAATACATTTTAATTATGTCAACACATTTTTGTAAAAATAACTATAGTTTAAGGGGTCACCTTTCCCGACTGACCGCTTCAATTGGGTTTTAATATTGCTATTGTTGTTGATTTATGTTGGGAGTAATAAAAATAAGGTTACGATTGCAAGTTTACTGTAGTTGGTGGTAACTAGCCGAAATTACTATAACTAACTAGCCAACCACCCCCTCGTTAAAATTTAAATATCCCACAATTATTCTTAGTAACTTCAATATTGAAATATGAAATTACCAATGGTTTTGTATTAGATTACTAGTTATTTTGATATCTTTGTGTTGAAGTTACTAAAAATAATTTTGCCAACGAGGCACCCACCTATATTTTTTTATTTATGCATGTACTTACAGTAAAACATAACAATGTATTAAATAAATTAATGTTGGGTGCAATAATATGACTAAAATTTTATTGTTATGCAAGTAAATTTTTATTAGTTCGTTATATCTGCCCACGTACTGAAATCAATTACATCGTAAGTGTATTATTTATGTTTATGGGTGAACTAAAATTGGTAGAGGAAATAGATTTTTCACTACTCGTATTTTTTGCCAAATTTTGAAATTATTTAACAATATTTAAAGTTATTAAACAAATATCTATTTAACAATAACTGCAACGAAGAAAACTGTCATTAAATATAGATGAATTTATATCCCAGACAACCAAAGTTAAATTTTCCACAATTATTTTTAGTAACTAACTCTAGCAACGTTGAATCATGAAATTACTAACAATTTTGTATTACATTAATAGTTATTTTAATATCTTTATGTTTAAGTTACTAAAAATAATTGTGGGAAATTTAAATTTGGTTGCTTGGGATGCATACAATTTTTTTCTTCTCAATTATAGAGTTTCTTATCCCCTTGAGGTTTCGTCATTATAATTACCGTTAAATAGAGATTCAAACGGTAATTTTCATTTTGATTTTTATTTCAGTGTTTTATATTTTAATAATGTTCCTACTTGAAGGTATGATTTTTTTACTTTGAGAAGGGATTTTATTGTGAAATATTTAATATATGTTTATTGTATTAAAGGACTGAATAGCAAAAATGTAAAAGTTTTTAATGTTGGTATTAATTCGCTACTTTGGGCTATATTTTTTTATTTGTTACCTATTTTGTTAGATTTTGATTTGGCAACCTTGAAGGTCCCAGTTCAACTGAAATTGGTTTCGTGGTGGGCAGGAGTAGAATCAATATAGAGTTCCTTACTTCCTAAAAAACTTTTATTTTTTGTTATTTGTAACAAAAATAATAATTACCAGTAAAAACTGTTAAATAGAAAAAAAAAAATGAAGATCTCGCATGCTGATCTTCATTTCTTTTTATTTGATATTGTCTAGGATTTTATTTCACTAATGCACAAACTTATTTCGATATCACTGACATTTTTCGCTAGTATGAGTAGTAGTCGCGCTGAGAATTAATCTTTCGGGATGATTTACTGCAAATAAACCCTGTGTAACTTCTGCTGAATTGCCACCGTAAAATTGTTTTATAATAAATAGTTTTTCCTCGGGTGTATAGTATTCCATTTTTTATAAAATAACTGAACGCGATCAAAACTTACTACTAACCGTTATAAAATTCTAGAACCGTACACTAACACCCAGCAACGCCTTGTTAAGAAAGAAAGAAAGTGAATTTACGCCTGTATTTACGCATGCGTAGCGCTGCGTTCCCCTCACCTCGCAGTACACCGAATGTGGACTGTGTTGAATTGATTTAAATTAAAAAGATCGATGTGGTGATAGCATTTTGTGCTAGTTAGACAGGGACAGAGAATAGCGGCGAGTGCTTGGCGTTAGACTGGGATAGCGGATACGGTTTGGATACGGTATATCGAAGCGTGCAATTGCCCAGTAGAATAGCATGCGTATCTTTCGACCTTGTTAGCTTGTAGAAATCATATTTTTCATCCTTTTTTTTACCATACTACGGCAATCGACAGGTCGAAAGTGAGCTCTTGGTATATGACCAGTGCCTTTTTACAAAGATGCAAGAGCATTAAGGATTTAGGGATCGTTTTTGATAGTGAGCTATCTTTCAAGGAACATATCGCAAATGTAGTTTCATATATAGTTTCATGGGCTAATAGAATGTTGGGATCGTATTGCGCATCTTTAATAACTGTCCCACTTTGAAAAATTTGTATTGCTCATTCCTTAGTTCACGTTCGGAGTACGTGTCTATTGTTTTGAGTCCTGTATACGCTGTATATAATAACAACATTGAGCAAGTACAAAAGCGTTTTCTCCAAAGTGCTTTTGGTTGAAATGTTTTGGTGAGTATCCCATATAGGGAGTTTCCGTAGGATATACTATTTGATACCTTTTCTATGGAGTATAACTGTGATATGAGAGTGAAATCTGGTTTGGTGTTGCACAACAACTTGATGCACAATGCTGTTTATTGTAAACACCTACTGGGATGCCTATGTCTTTTGATGTAATGTTTCATGCTTAAATTGTTCTTCAGCAGAACACTAATTGGTTTATTAAATCAAATGAATCATAAAGCTATTTATTGTTTATCAAAAGGCAAAAATAAAATAGTACTTGTTTTGCTAGCCTGTTGCTTTGAATAGCAGAACATTAAATAGGATTTTCTATTTTAGAATTGGTTAATCTTCATACAAATGATAGTTGTGTTTCTTTACAAGTTTGTATCCTAGGGCATCATAAAGCGTAAAATATGTATGAAGAAAATGAAAAAGAAAATACGCCCATTTACTTAACTTTTACTACATAATACATCTCTATTCAAGTAATTCAGCTAATCGTAAATGCAGTTGTTCAGCTTGATTACGAAACAAACAGTACAAGCCAAATATTAAGCGTTAAACTGTTTCTGCGTTTGAAAGGGGCACACTTACTATAAATCATCATTATGACAATGTAGGAGCAACGCCATTATGAGTAAATAGTTCTAAGGGTTAACACAACCACAGCTTACGGGAAAACTGGCTAAAATGTAGAATTACTTTAATGGGAAAGGGTAGTCCTTTATATTATTTAATAACGTATAACAGCCTAAATAAAGTTTACTTTACATGTTAAAACTAAGTGTTAGATATATATTAGACTTTATGTTAAATGCTAATGGAATTTTATTAGGATCGTTAATGTTTTTAAAGTATAACAAATGTGAATAGTACATTGTGCAAATGGAATTGTCAAGATGCAGAAGTCTTTATTATTAACTTTATAATAAAAAGTTATATTTTTATGAGTAATTACTTAGTTTATGAGTAATAGCGCTTTGCTAAGAAATTAGTTTAAAGTTGAAAAAAAAAGGAACCGCATCTACAAGAGAATTTTTCAAACTTGGTCGCCATGGAGTGTTGCTCAAGGACACTCTGTTACAGTGTTACTTCAACGGTAAGGGATGCAATTTGACTTTTAAATTCGGCCCAAATTTCGTTTATCCAAATTAATTTTTAAACGGCGATAGAGTTTTAATGACGAATTTGCATCGTTTACACAGCACCTTCTACTGGTAAGGCTATTTGTACATATACAGGGTGTAAGAATAAGCACGGAACAATATATGGTGTGCGTATTAGATCGAATTTAAAAAATTGCTTATAACCGCTCTGCTTCTCGTGAAATACTGTATACAGTTTGGTTGTTGATTGAAAAGTCTTTTTATGTGAAAAGACCACATTTTTCCAAAACCAATATTCGTTCTTAATCCAATTCAAAGTAAATAAAAATCTAGTCGGTTTTTGTTCTTAAAATGCTGCAAATTAAATGCAAAAATCTTTTTAATATACTTTATTTACTATAGCACAACATATAATTCATTTTCTTTTATCTTTCTGCTTAATTAGCTTCAAAAATGGCAATTTTGGCAGATTCAGAATTATCTCTCAAGTATCTATTGTATCGAAATAATTACCCTGCATTTCGATTGAAATTCTTTTACGACAGGTGTTTGATTTGCATATCTTTTCTTAACCTCGATTTATTCAAACCTAGTTCTTCAGCTACCTCGTGTCATCATTGGACTTTACTTACATCTGCACTTTATTGCCCTGAGAAAGTTTTCTTGCCATTTTCGGTTTATAACAATGAAAAATACGAGAAACGTACTATTTTGTGATAAATTGTACAAATTAAGCAAAACATTCTTGAACATAACTATACATAGATACCTATATGATCCATTTTAATAATTTTTTTATAATTTTGTCACTGCATATGTATGTACAGCTCCTACCAAAAAAAATTAACGATCTACGCGAAAACGTATGTGGCTAGCGCATTTAGGATGGTCTATAACTTTTACTACGATTGCGGCTTATCGATGTAAACATGTGTATTTATCCGACACAGGATTTCTTCTTTTTATAATTTAGTTTTTGTTATTAAGACATAAACAAGCACGCGTTGAAATAATATTTTTATGTATTCCTTGGTAAAATAGATTTTCTGTTTCTGAATGTTCTCATTGATTTATTAGAATACCTTATTTCCCATATATACGGACAATATGGAATATAGTGGATAGACAAGTTTTTTTCTTTCATTTTCGTAATTTTTTAATTGTAACATTTAGCAATGAGTGAATTTGAATATAAATAAAATATATAGTTTTCAATAGTAAATGCAAGGACATACTTTGCTAGTAATGTATCATACATATACACATGTGATACTGTAATAACAAAATATTCTCACTATAAATTTATTTTATTGTTTTATCTAATTATAACATTTGCATAAATTCATTTCTTCAATCTTGAAGCATCCAATGTCTCCAGTCCCCATTATTTTCGATTACTTCGTAGAAGTTTCTCATAGTTCATCTGCATTTTCTGGAATGAAGTCTTTATATATGTATAAATTAAAATTTTCAATAGGACTTAGGGCCGGACTATTTAGAGGCTAGGTCAATACTTGTTAAATAAATGTTTGCGGAACATATCCATTTTTGCACAATTTGCGATTTCTGCACGGGACAGTTATCGTGCTGAAACACAAAATTGTCCCCATATTTACCGATGGCATCATCAGATTTATAAGGATGCCTTGATTTCTGTATCACCTACTGCTTCCATTTCATCTATTCAGTGTTCTAATTTTTTTACTATTAAAAATATAAGAGAGACCTAATATTAGTGTCGAGATATACAATCGCAGACAAGAGTTAATTACAATTTATTTTTCAGTATGTTTGTAAAAAAGCAATGAAAAGCTGACTATTTAGGAAGTATTGAGAGACAATAAAAAAAATTTAAAGTTATGCAAAATTTTAATTGAAATGTTTTATTAATTTTATTATGGAAGAATATGCGTATGACATTTGTCCGTAACTGTATGTATTTTAGTTATGCGAGGTTTCAATGAAAAATATGTTTATACATATGTTATAAGAGGCAAATATCAGATAAACGCAAATGCTTCCCTTTGTTGTTTTTGCCGCAAACTTGTTGCGCCTTAAACTGAATGAATACCCACATTTCAAAACTAATAATAATAAATCAAGTTCGTCAAAACAACTTCCATAGACAATTTACCAAATGAATAGCGGACATAAAATATGAATTTATCAAATACGAGTAAACATTACGTATGTGGGCTACTCTTTGGTTGGCATACATAAAATTACCTCAAATAAACACAGTTGTATGTATAGTTCAACCTGAGAATATATAATCAAAATCGCGATTCAGATTGTTAACCTTTTTGTGGGAGGTGCTGTATCTATACTAAATCTGCTTGAATGCATCTGTATTAGCAAACATTTATTAAATAGGGCTATAATCAATGTTCGATGGGATATCCGATACATTTATAAGCAGAAAGTCAATTCGTAATGCTTTGTGTAACGTAATTGTACTTTTCCACAATTAATTTTAAAATAATTATTTGTGTGAATAGAATATTAATAACTAATAACCAACTAAATTTGAATAATATGTGTCATAGTTAAATCATGTAAAGCATATCAATTTCATAAACGACGGTCTCAACAGTAATTGCGTTGTTTTTTTTTCGTTCTTAGAAAGTAGAAACATTATTTAAATTATTCTTAATTAAACACTACCTTATTTACAATTTAGACTTTTTGGATATTTTTAGAAGAAGCGACATTTAGGTGTTTTTTTTTATATTAGTTCATATATTTTATTAACAGTAAATTGAAGAGCTTAGCAAACGAAAGAAAAGCAGAATTAGCTTATTGTTAGTGAATTATCCTTTCTTCTCCTGTCGAGCGTAAAAAGCTTTAAGAGTAGATTAAAACCATTTTGTCGATTTCGCGGAAATTCTCCCTAAGCTATAGCTTCTATATAGCTCTGATAATTTCTTGGAACAAATAATAATTTTAATTCACAGGCGTGTATATATAGCAATCGTTGCTTCCAGTGTACCAGATAGAAGTTTGAATCAATAATACCGTCGCTAGTAATAATTTATGTTACATATTCTACAGCACGAAGAGAAAGTTAGTGGAGTTTAAATATTTGTCCAATTTAAACAACTTTAGCTCTGCATATAAAATCATCCATAATTTTAAAATAAAAGAAAAACACATACACGAAGCGGAACAGTGCAACAAGTTGCGATATCCTTTACAATTTAAAAAAAGCCGCGGAGTTGTGTTTATAGCCCATATTTCTTTGTTTGCGTTGGCTTTCGACGATACCTTCTCGTTAAACGGAACGTCAACATTTATTAAAGAAAAACAAACAAGAAGCGTTTGTCTTTCCTGGCTCTCAGCGTGAGGGTGAATATTTAACAATGAATACCGCTGTTGTATGGTGTGACGAAAATTTTATTCATAATCCCCGCCGATGATGGTGTCGGAGTCCACTTTGTTATAGTATATGCTGGCTTAAGTATGCATACATATATCATACTTAGGTGTGTTTTGAGAATTCTACAGTTAGTAATAAAGTGTGTAATGTTTATTTATTCGGTGTAATTCTTACACAATTTTTATCTGTTTAAACGTATTGTCAGATTCAAGCTAATAGCTTTCGTGACAATGGGTATATAAATTTTATGCAAATTTAGGTACAACATTTTGAAGATTCTCGCACAATCGTTTATTATTAAGAAGCAACACAGCCGACTTTCATGAATTAAGAGAGAGTAAATGCCGAGAACATGCAAATAATATAGCATTTAAATCACTTTGGATATCCTTTAGTGCATGTAAACTAGATTCGCCCGAAAAAGAGTGATAAATCTACGCATCATTGGCGCATGTGTACATGGAACACGTAGAAATATTAGAAAAAAGATTACATATGTATATCGAAAACAGCAAGAGCCCTAAAATAGAACCTTGCAGTACGCCAAACGATAATAAAGCACTAGGAGAAAAGATACTTTTTACTAACATGCAGATTTCTGCTGTCATTGACCATACTATCTGCCGGGCTGGAACCACGTCCTGGATCTTTCGTTGGCAGACATTTTCTCCACACTCGCAAGCGACATCTTCAGGGCTGGCACTATTGCTGTTGATTTAAAACTAACATTACAGTGATACTGGACAGTACTGAGTATGAACAGAAGATCCTATGCTTACTCCAACATGGCTCCTACACACACCTAAAACGTGATCCTGCATTATATATTGAACGTTCCATTAACAAATCCCTAAAATTCTGATCAATTCCCCCTGAATTCCATAAATCCTTACTACTAAGTAATTCCGATGCATCTAAACTATACGGTCAGCTCAAAATCCACAAACCCAATGTTCCTTTACGTCCTATTGTTAGTACCACAAACAGTCCCACTTACAAGCTTTCCAAATATCTATCAAAGATCTTCAAACCTTACACTAACAACACTGATTCCTTTATCCAAAATTTTCAGGCAATCCTAGGATTTACTTGTTAGTTTAGAAAGACTAAGACACGGGGACAGGTTTATATGGGGGTAACAAAAAAATCATAGGAATACACAACTACGGAAATAAATTTGCATCTGTTCAATAATTTAGTTAATCCATTAATTTGTGTTAATAATAATAAGACACAGGGTAGCAGAGTAACAAGAAGAGAGATAAATGAGATTGGGGCGTATGAGATAGGAAAACATTTTTTTTTAAAAAATTACCATAGACAATCATCCATTCTGTTGTTCTGAAAGTCATTGATTAGGACCTATGGATCTAGATTCAAGAAGTTTTTTTTTTAAAAGATTTTGAAATGCAAATTAATTTTGATTATGGTAAAAACCCTGTTTTACTGCAAAACAAATTCACAGCTTACTACATAGTTTTGAAGACAGATACTATTATTATTATTGGTATTGATGAAGAAGGGATCATCTGTTTGGTTTGCCTAACCGTTCCATCTACTACGGATATTAGGGCTGTGGTTATGTAGGACGAATATTATTTTATATATCATCCAACAAGTTGAGGCTCATAGGAATCTTGTTGAACCACATCTCTTTCAGGTCTTCCAATAAAAAGTCAACTTTCACAAAGATAACATTTAATTTTCGTGGTGGTTGGCAGTAGCTGAAGATAGGCTCTATTATCAGGTCCAAACCCAGTCGGCCTCCAGTCTCATCAGACAGTCCGATTCTGGGTAGGAAATAGTCGTCCTTCCCGGCAACGGTACTGCTTTCTCATTTCTTTGAATGCCGATGCGCCCATCCAGTTTAAGGATAGATTGTTTGCCATCCTTGGCATATTAAGCATGTTTCTACAGCACCAGATTAGCTTCGAGTTGCATCTATGTGTCTTTACTGCTTTTGATACCGTCTGATTATCACTTTTTTTTATTGATTCGTGCTTGATTTTTTTTTTTATTCAAAATCTAAATCTTACAGATATCAGCCTGAAAAAATCGTTGTGTGTTGTTCAAGGCTGTAGTATCTTCTGTTTCTGCGACTGTGACAAAATATTTTTAATGCCCACATTTTGCTTTGTTTTCGACTCGTCCCTAAATCATCAGCAGGTGTTTGCTTGGGTTAGTGTTTTTTCGTAGCATCTCCATTGGAAAATCAATCGAACAAATCATGTTTCTTAGTATTTTCAATATGTATTTGTTTTTAGTAGTTTGTTTGCCATACGGACATGAGAATGTGGCAATTGATTTAGAATTTGCTAAGGCGAAATGTAGTTAAAAAATTTTTTTTAATGCCATTGACGGGGAATAGGATGCTGCTCTGTGATTGGCACAACTGCGATTATTTGTACGGATGTAAGTTTAGCTGTGGTTTTGGCTTTTTGCGCCATTTGTCCCCATACTGTCATTCAGAGGTACTGGTTGGACGTACTACCATCATATAAAACTATTGGACATATTTTGGCAATAGCCAGAAGATCTCCCACACGTATTGTTTTATATGTTATCGGGATAATCTAAATAGATTGTATTTTTTGCTAAACGTGATTTCCAGTTTGGTGAACTTATAGAGACAAATACCAACAACGAGCCACGAAGGAAATCTCCTCCAAAGATGATGCATAAAAAAAGCCTTTTTGGGCCTTGCCCTATATGTTAGACAAATAACTACGAAAACAATTCAATAACTGTGTTAGGTCCGTAGCACGACATTTCAAGAGAAAAAGATGAATTGAAGATTTATAACGCTGGTACTGGTTCGGATTGAAAGAGTGTAGTACTTTTACTCATTCAAAAGATAAATTTCCTGCAGACATACAAGAGAAACGTTGTAATCGTATCAGTTCTATGTTTCCTTTATTTCGCTCGAATAAATAAAGTGTGATTAACTAAAATCGTAGTTGTATTATATACTACACAGGAAAGCTTTTACTTCATCCATGAGGATGCAGTTGCTGAAACATTCATAAATGTAACTGTGTTATAACTGTAACAGTTGCCAGAGATACAATCGGAATCGAAATCCGTGAAACTGGAACACAATTCTGCTGGTAGCCGGTAGAGAATAAATCTCGCGGACTTCGGGCAATGAAACTGCAATAACAGCTCGAGAGTAACGACAGCGCGGATAATCCCTTTTCATCCGTCGGTACTAACAGAGCTAACTTCCTCCAATTCTCAAGTAGTTTGAAGAAAATCTCGCTTTACAGTTTACGGATTCCTTTGTGCTCCTTGTCGTACACGGAGTGTTGCCTTGTCCGCCAAATTCCATTGAAGCAATGCTTGCGACAATTGACGAATAGATTCTTGTTGTTTATCTAACTAAGTCGCATGAAGATGAATTACCTTGTAGTTCCGCTTATTGAACGTAGGCCACAATGAGATGCCATACGAATACCGTAGTTCTAGTACATTGAGGGACTAGTTTTTTAAGGACATCATTGTGAGGCACGCAGTTAAGTTTAGGGATTGAGTTATTTAAATAACGAGTGCTTTAATACGTTTATTAAACGTATTTTATAATTTTAAAAATAAAAATGTCAGCGAAAAATGTGTGATATCGAAATAAGTTTGTTCAGTAGTGGAATAACACCTAGTATGACATCTAAACAAATTGCTTGCGGATTTAATAATAGTGCAAAAGTTTTTAAACCTCTTGCATAAGAATAAGTATTGATAGTACAAAATTAGCACATCCCAAGAACTTTTACTCGACGATTATTACTGTCGCCTGGAATTTTATGAATGAATGATTACTAAATTTCCCACACACCAATAGCATTTCGTTTAAAAAAATATGCAGGGCGTTATAAAACAACCTCTATACAGGGTGTATCCGATATAGAGGTAAATATAATAATATGTAGCAGCTGTAATCATTTACGATCAAAAAGTCTTAAGTCTATCTGTAAGCATTAACGAGAAAAAAAATATTTTGTAAATGCCGTGGGCTAGAGCCGCACCTGTGCCCCACCTAAATGCTGTCCCGAGTATACCCCCACATACCACTATCATTCAGCCGTTACCGCTGTTAGTTTTGTGTGGATCGCCGCTTGGAGTGCAAGCCACTTCGAACATTTTATTTAAATTCTTCCCGTCTCGAAAAAACGATCCTTTTCAGGACCATCATGATTTCATATAAAGAAAATCGAAGCTTGATGCATCGGCAAAAGCGTGGGAATGCATAGATTCATTTTCGCGCGATATCATAGTAAAAAGGCGTGTTTGCAAATTTTCTGTATCTACATTTATTTCTGTGTAATTCGATTCAATTCATTTTGCGCTATATGATGAAATACATCCAAAAGAAATAACTCAGATTCATGTGGTACCCCTTATTAACAATTAACTATCGATTCGACAAAGCAAAAGAAAAATATTTACGTTTTTTGTAACTACGAAGTCGCATATCCGGTGAATCTCGAACGTCTTATCAGGATATTAAAAATAATACTCTGTAGACTTACGTAGAATGCGCTTAACAAATAAGGAATGTTTATTTTATAAAAAGAAGAAATTTAAAATGCCTGAGTTTTTCTTTTTATACTTAATGAGTGCAAAGTATTTATACATAATACCACGTTTAGCGGGTGCTTAACATGATGTTTCCTTGCGTCAGGCTCGGACTAAAGAATTTTTGGCTCTAAATTTAATTTTTTTTTATTTTTTAATGATGAAATCCGGTTTCGGCGGGTTTGTGCTTTATATGTCGTGTAGTTAACACCCAAGCAAAATTTACTTTTTTATTAGATACACCCTGTATATGTACCTAATTATAAAATATGAAGCTTAAGAATACCTACACCTTTGCTTAATATTTTTTTTGATAATTCTTATAATGCAAGATATACCGAGCTTCCACACACTAATGTGTCACGTTGTTGCGCTAACATTTGTTGTCAGCCATTTAAAGCGTAACCTCCAGTTCACTACTGAGTACTACTGAAGGAGTAAAGAACAAAAAGCTACAAGTACAAAAAAGTAACTTTTACACTATGCTTCATACGAAGTAACATATACAATTGAATAAATGATATAAAGACTAGATATCTGTTAATAAATTTTGCCATTATGATACGCTACAATTTGAGCTCCAGATATTGTGACTTGTGACCCGTTTGAGTAGATAACAAAGATATTCATTCATATGTCATTAATGTACGCTAATTTATTTAATTTCTTTTAATTAAGTGAGCAGGTCACTGATTAGATTTATTAATAGCCTTCCTTATTTATTTAATGGCATCGGCTGAATTGTAATAAACATATAAACTATATTTATCTCTGTAATTTATAAATTAGGAAATATTTTGTTATTGCTAAAGGCCACCAAGAATGAACTTCAAACATGAAATAATAGGAGAATGTAATACAAAATAATGTGATGACTGTTGCCTAAATATGTAAATATTTTACTTATTTATATCAAATGAAGTGATTTAGTTATATTTACTATTATTTTTTTGTTTAGCAAGTGACAAATAAGAAATACGAAAGTGCTCGTTTTCTTACAATGAATATTTTGCACAACTCAATGTTTCCGCATTTTTTTTTTTTGATTTTCTAGTTTCGAATTTCAAAGTTTTTGTCTCTGTAGTCTGAGTGTCTTGAAGTCATTGCATAGTTTCTAGCTATAGTCTTCTCTACTATAGAATTGGACGATGTTACTAGACTATTGGACAAAATCTGAAAGAAATTGCTATATAAGTTTATCTTAGAGAAAACTTCGAACGTTACTACCAGCTAACTCGCGCTTAGAACCAGCGACAACTTTGTTTAAGGCACTCTACCTTGTTACAATTTCAAACCAAATGAGAACAGTTGAAAATGAATATATTATATATATATATATTTTAACATTTACATTAATGTATCCAATTTCATCACAAGCATAAACAAATGTATGAATGCGGAGATTATCGTATTAATACTTCTTAAGGTGTACAAAATTTATATAATGCATTCATTCAGGATGAGCGTATTTACAAAATTTACATAGTGTCTACCTATCTGGTTAGAAGTAAAAAAATAATCGCATATCCAATATTCCTTATAGTCACTAATAAATTATTTGTCCTTTGTTTTTTCAAGTAATATTTGAATACCTACTTCTGCTAGTAATTGCCCCTGATATTTTCAGTAAATGTCAGCACAATAATTGGTGCTTGTTTGAAATTGTTTTTTAATGAAAAGCAAAAGGGTTTCGAAAAAAGTAATGAAAATATCTGCGGCTAAATTGTGATGAACTTATAAAATAAGTGAAGGGGAAAAAAATAGAGAAAACAATATTAGTTCCAACCAAACAAGTGCTTAAATAAAAATGTACAATCAATACACGACATAACTAATTATAGCAAAGCTACACCAATAAGTGGATGTAATAATGGCATGAATACGTCCGCCTAACGGTAACGCACCTGCCCCCTCTACACAGTTCCTATTTGACTACTGCTTATTCACCCACTCGAGCGATAGATATTACGGCCCCAATCCCGATTTGCGATGTATCTAGTGCTTGGGGTTGATTCGGTTTTAGCTGTATATATAAAAAAGCTGTATATATAAATGTGCATTAGTAGTCATACATATTCCAATATGATTGCAAATTTGGTAGGCGCACTCTCAGATGAGCGATATTAATTTACCAAAAAACCGACTACAGTAATAATCGGGAATACCATAATAAACAACGTTAAACTTATTATGGCAATATTACCGGTATGAGCACTAATTGTTCCACCTTCCCACCAGTGTCGCCTACAATTGGATTACCACCAGCTGATGTAACAGCTGCAGCTTTTACTCCCTTTGTTCCGTTTCACATCTTGCAACTTGGGTAATAACTCCTGCTAGCTTACTACCTACCATTATCTTCCGGCTAAATTTTTGCTGGATTTCCGCTAGTAACTTTCAGAAACGGTTCTTCGTCGCCAACAACTGTTACATCAATTTCAGATAAAGCAGCAGCTTGTTTACCGTCATCTCCACATCCAATTGCTCGCAATCAGTATAATTTGTCGCGTCATCGATTAATTCTGGTGCACCTTCACCAGCTGAGGAATATACCCATAGGTCATGCACGGCTTGGCCGTCAGTAAGTGACTGTTTGGAATCGTCGCACTTGCCGTCAACACCAGGTGCTTCACACGTCTCGAAACCTGGTCCAATCGCACCTACTATCAGATAATTAGTTACTTTTGTTACGCAACACTCACCAGAGCAAGCCACTCCAGTTACAGTACTCTTTGCTTCTCCCACTACTACAAGTTTTCTATTGATGTGATAATTTGTTAAACGTTTTGAATCCAAAGTACGGCGTCCTTTACAGGAAACGCTTAAACTAATAAAAAATTGTAATAAATTCATATTTTTCTAAATGTTTATTGAACATTTGTACAGAACCATTTAACATGGTTTACGTCGCATGGATCTCACACATTTGGGTGTGGCTATCACAAAAATTCTTTTAAAATTAAAAATTTTCTTCTGTGGGATCATAAAGTGAAAAACAGAAATTAGAAACCATTGATATAAAGTTGACAAGTTATAGGTATACAGGGTGTATTAAATAAAAAAGTTAATTTTGCTTGGGTGTTAACTACACGACATATAAAGCACAAACCCACCGAAACCGGATTTCATCATTAAAGAATAAAAAAAAAAATTAGAGCCAAAAATTCTTTAGCCCGGGCCTGATGCAAGGAAACGTCATGTTAAGCACCCGCTAAACGTGGTATTATGTATAAATACATTGCACTCATTTAGTATTATTCTTAATGGTATGCCGTAAGTTCATTTAACGTCATTCTGAATAAATAAAGGCCTTTGTAAAATAGCAATACTGAGGCATTTTAAATTTCTTCTTTTTATAAAATAAACGTTCCTTTTTTGTTAAGAGCATTCTACGTAAGTCTACAAAGTATTATTTTTAAGATAAGACGTTCGAGTTTCACCGGATATGCGACTTCAGTAGTTACAAAAAACGTAAATATTTTTCTTTTGCTTTGTCGAATCGAGAGTCAGTTGTTAATAAACGGTACCACATGAATCTGAGTTATTTCTTTTGGATTTATTTAATCAAATAACGCAAAATGAATTGAATCTAATTACACAGAAATAAATGTAGATACAGAAAATTTGCAAACACGCCTTTTTACTATGATGTCGCGCGAAAATGAATCTATACATTTGCCGATGCATCAAGCTTCGATTTTCTTTATATGAAATCATGATGGTCCTGAAAAGGATCGTTTTTTCGAGACGGGAAGAATTTAAATAAAATGTTCGAAATGGCTTGCACTCCAAGCGGCGATCCACACAAAACTAACAGCGATAATGGCTGAATGATAGTGGTATGTGGGGGTATACTCGGGACAGCATTTAGGTTGGGCACCGGTGCGGCTCTAGCCCACGACATTTATAAAATATTTTTTTTCTCGTTAATGCTTACAGATAGACCCCCTGTGCATTAAGACTTTTTGATTGTATATGATTACAGCTGCTACATATTATTATATTTACCTCTATATCTGATACAGCCTGTATACATGTCTATGCAGATCTGATGTAGACTACCGTACCTGAGTGTGTCTACTCGATCAATATTATTTACCACTATAGAACTGGTTAAATTTGTCGTTTCGATTTGATTGACAGCTGATAGAACCTGACATCATTTCGCTTTATGATGATAAAGCAAAATTTACTAACAAAGAATATTCTGACGTGGGAGATCAAAAATGTGCATGCAAAGTAGCTTTCGAGCTAGAGAGCCTTAGAGAAAAATAAACGGTAAAAAGAATAAAATCAAAGCGCTTGGATCGCATTTTTTATTCAACTTTATATCTTTAAACGTATATGTAATAAGAAAAAGGATTATTTTTTCGAAAATAATTTCAATAATAATATTTTGAGGCCATTATCTAATGACAATAAGGTTAGGAAGATCCTTGTGATTAAGTAAAATGTTGAAATTTTTTTTTGTTAATTTTTGACCAAATATCAAGAGGTAGATATAAAAAAAGAAGACACAAAAAATAGCTTCACAGTTCGCATTGAAACACATACCTGTATATATTATTAACAGCGGAAACATTATTTGTCATGTTCAAAATTGTGTTATTTCTGCACCTGGGAGCACGGCCGTTTAGCATAAATCACCCATGACAAGTTCTATGATAAACGCATAGTATTTTGGATGATTAATCATATAAAATCCAAAACATGCAGGATATACGCCTCTATATACATACTATGTTTGCAGCAAATCAAAGTGAAGTTAAACAGATCGATACAAGGTTCTCCGCTCAGTCCTTCATTATCTTTTTTGTTATTATATTATACAGGTACTATAGTGCTGGTATGTTGAGAAATCCTATTATAATGGATTAGTTTGTATTAGTGGTAAACAACATATGTATACATATACGTGACAACGTTTAAATACAAGTGCTTTTACGCTGTTTGCTGCCAGCAGTCACTTTCTGTAGTATATTGTTTGCCACCATACTTGTTATAAAGTCTAGGTATACATAGAGTTTCATTGATTTGCACAATCAGTAAACATGTTTTCAATTATACTATTAAAATTAATGGCGTGTAAATTCATTATATATGCTTTTTGTACATATTCGAGGTAACAAAGTAATTGCTATTGAATGGATATTTCACAATAATATAATTGGCAGAAATTAATAGAAATCTGTATTAATTCGTTCTGCCTCGCTTAACTACACTGTAAAAACAAAGTCAGTTAGATAAATAATCATTTTGTAAAAAAATCAACGAAAAAAAGGTTCTTATTTAATTGAAATATCAGCAAAATAAAGTTTTCTTTTATATTTGAATTGGAAATTAATCGGTACTTTGAGCTGAATTACATCCACAAACGATTATATAAATATTTCAAGTAATAAAATACAAATTTAGTACTTTTCTTCAGTTATAAATAATTTTAAGTAATTTTACAATTACTACTAATACAAAACATTGTTATATAGCCTACTAAATATTACTTAGGTTGTTAATTTAATTAATAATTTTTATTTTTACTTCCTATATATCTGATTAAATTGTTACAACCAAAGAACAACTGCATACTTGTTCTTACCACTTTTAATGTGGATGCTATCTCAGTTGGCCCATCATATTAGAATTGTGTAATACAAGAAAGTACTGCCGTGCTAATTTGTGATTGTTTATTTCCTCCTAATGTTTAGAACATATGTTACCGAAGTAACGCGAACAGTTTAAAACATGAGTAGTTTTTGGGGTCTAACATATTCATATATCCCTATTTGGAAGTGACTTGACCGAACTAATCTAGCCTAAATCATACAAACAAGCAAATAAATGCTTAATTCAGGATATATTTGTTTCTTTAATAGTATGGACGATCATTAGTTTTTAAATATGATTTTAAGGTTATGTAAATAATATAATGTACACCCATACTTCGTAAATTTTTTTTTTTTCGGAAGAATAATTAATTCATTGTAAAGTTAAAAAAAAATAATTGTGTAAGTATACAGGCTGATTCATTTTCCATATTCGCCATCAGCATCTTGCTTATTATTGAAGATAGACGGTAGGTTTAAAATTGGTAAAGTTGCTAAATTATGCATAGAACAACATGTCTACAATCCTTCGTATAGAGAATGTGTCAAGTTTTTCCCTACAAGGCCAAATAAAAAGTGTTAGAGGCAAAATAAGAAGTTTTCTTTTAAAAAATCTCGAACGTTGTTTGTTCTAACAAGGGAACACCGGCGGGTGTCCTCCGATTTCGATGAAATTTAACAGATCGAAAGAGTACCTTAAAATAAGAGACACGTATTTTTTTTTATCGGTGTATCCGCACGATTTTGGGGTACAGCCCTCTCCAAAGTTAGGACGATTTTTCAATTTTTGCAAATATTTCCTAAATTATAACAGATATTAAATTTACTTCTTAACATAATTTGCAGCATATTGCATGGCCCTAAAGGTGGCGTCGTCCGTATTCGCAAAAAGTTAATAACGGGGGACGGGGTACTCCGTACCCCCCATTTTTTTACATTTTTTCTTTTTCTTATTCATCAAAAGAAGGCCGATTTTACATAGAATACGATGATGTATAACAAGTTTAAAAAATTAATAATTGTAAAAATAGAAAAATAATAATAAAGCTTCAAAATTAATAAACTTGTCTATTGATATAAATCAAATGAACTATAACAGAAATAAGTTTTTATCCTCAACATAATTTCCAACATAATGCATGGTCTCAAGGTAGATATCTTCATAAAAAGCTTTTTTAATAATAAGTTTATTCATTATTCATCAAAAAAAGATCGCTTTTACATAGAAAACAATGGTAATAAATTTGGAGGATTAATAATAAAAATAATTGTAATAATAATAATATAGTACATTAACAACAATTATTTGTTATCGTTACTCCGCGCTCTCCTTACTTAAATATTTCTTAATTTAGAATTGTATCTACTCGACAAGCTATGGTCAAACCTTTCTATGCCTACTAACTTATACTATATACTATACGAAACTTTTATCGGTGGTAGCAATATAAATCGTTTTATCAACTGCAGTTAGTGACTGCGTTTTATATATTTCCTTAATAAAATATTATTCATTCTTAGAATACCATAATCCTTTAGTGCGTATATATGAACAAATTTGCTACACAGGACGAAGGATTAAATAATACATAGATATATATTTTTTAATTTATTTCAAGTTTTTCATGCAATGTAGGTGTACAATGTAAGTATTTAATGGAGCATAAATATAACTAATGTGTTTGCAACGATTATAACATTTCGGAAACAATAGAACAGAATTAGAAAAACATTATAATGATTATAAATGTTTAAATATATGACATACATAATGCGATTATTGGTATATATGTATTGCAATAGCGAACAAGATTAATATACATACAGTAATTAAGCTATGTAAGTATTACAATAGTGATAGTCTGTGTAAAAGTGTTTAAAACACAGATTTTGTTTGCACCATGAACACTGCACAATAGCTGGTTTATTGCAAATACTACACAAGGGTGTAGACTGCGCATCTTTGTTAAAACAAAACTCTACAGGATTTTTAAAGGGCCCAGGTCTTTCCTCAACGTATCCACTCTTATACCACGAGTACTTGAATACGTCGAAAAATCTTGGGGAAGAAAACTGATTATGGGTTAGGGATTGCAACTTAATAATATTATTTCTCTGATGTAAATCTATGTCGTAGTTCACGTAGAATCACTATATCCGAAAAAGTTCTAACAAAATTTTTTTTGACCATAGCTTGTCGAGTAGATACAATTCTAAATTAAGAAATATTTAAGTAAGGAGAGCAGCGGAGTAACGATAATATAACAAATAATTGTTGTTAATGTACTATATTATTATAATTATTACAATTATTTTTATTATTAATCCTCCAAATTTATTACCAATAATGAATAAACTTATTATTAAAAAAATGCGGGGGTATGGGGTACCCCGTCCCCCGTTATTAGCTTTTTATGAAGATATCTACCTTGAGACCATGTATTATGCTGGAAATTATGTTAAGGATAAAAACTTATTTCTTTATAGTTCATTTGATTTATATCAATAGATAAGTTTATTAATTTTGAAGCTTTATTATTATTTTTCTATTTTTACAATTACTAATTTTTTAAACTTGTTATACATCATCGTATTCTATGTAAAATCGGCCTTCTTTTGATGAATAAGAAAAAGAAAAAATGTAAAAAAAAAATGGGGGTACGGGGTACCCCGTCCCCCGTTATTAACTTTTTGCGAATACGGACGACGCCACCCTTAGGGCCATGCAATATGCTCCAAATTATGTTAAGAAGAAAATTTAATATTTGTTATAATTTAGGAAATATTTGCAAAAATTGAAAAATCGTCTAAACTTTGGAGGGGGCTGTACCCCAAAATCGTGCGGATACGCCGATAAAAAAAAATACAAGTGTTCTTATTTTAAGGTACTCTTTGATCTGCTAAGTTTCATCGAAATCGGAGGGGGACACCCGCCGGTGTTCCCTTGTAAGTCTACTTTCTTTCAGAAATCATAATAACCAAAAAATATAGCAACTTTGCCAGATCTACCACCTATTTTCAATAATAAGCAAGATGCTAATTGCTAAATTTGCTAAAAATAAGTATAGAGCGTCAACTAGCTGATTCACAGAGCGGTTTTAGAAAAGGGTATAGCATATAGCATACAGGATCATATATTTACGTTTAGTTAATTGACAGAGAAAATTCTAGAACAAAATTCGGAAGCCTATGTAGCTTTTATAGATCTTGAAAACGCATGTGACAGAATACTAAGATAGAAAGAGTGGGATTTATTAGAAGAGAGACAGGTTGGCCATAAATTAATAGATGCGGTTAAAAGCGTATACAAAAAGTGTCGAAACATTGTGAGAACAGGAAACATAGAAACTAGTGAGTTTTCCACACTAAAAGGACTAAGGCAAGGTAGCGTGCTAAGCCCTACTTTGTTTACATTGATGATGGATGATGTTGTTAAGGAAACAAGAACAAAGGTATCAAAGCTACATTTGGGATATCGGAATCTACTAAGCGTACGGGATTACAGAATGTGTGTTTACGAACGATGTAGCAGTTTTAGCTAAAAATGAAAAGGAGCTACAGACCAATGTTATGATATGGAATAATATATTGATGGAAAAAGGAATATGAAAATAAACGAAAAAAAAACAAACTAAAATGATGGTGATATCGAATAAAAAATGTAATACGAATATCCAAATAAATGGAAAAATAATAGAGCAGGTGAGTGAGTTTAAATACCTAGAAAAATTTTGGAAACGGAAGGCAGACAAAATATACTATTAAATGAAAGATTAAAGACCACAGCTAAAATATTGAGACGTATATTAGTAATAAAAGTTTTATAAGCAAAAAGGAAATAACAAGGTACACAAAAATTAAAAATTTGAACCTATATTCATATTTGGCGCGGAAATATTAGCAAAGAAACAAAAAAAGTAAAGTCCTAGCAATGGAAATGAAGTTTTTAAGGAGAGTAGACAAAGGGAGTAACGCGCAGGGATAAAATAAAAATAAGGATATTAGAGAGGAGTTAGGCCTAGAATCAGTGCTAAGTTTAATTGAACAAAAACAGTTGAGGATGGTTTGGACACTTAAATATAATGAGCGAAGACAGGCAAGTAAAGACAGTATGAGAAGCTAGGGACTATAACGAAACGGAAGAGAGGAAAACCAAGAACAATTGAGAGAATTTTGGAACAAAAAAAGATATGAGATACCGACAGCAAGCAAAATAGCACAGAACAAGAAACTATATACTTTAGTTTATAGTGTGTAGTATTATACTTGATTTCATTAGTATGTAATTAATTTCATTTACCTAACACCAATTTATGGTATAGGTTATTTCGATAATATACATATAATCTGAATCTATATAATTTCAGATTTTATAATGGAAGAAGAAAATCCAAAAGACTAGGGTGAATACACCAGTGAATGAACATTTAGTGCATTGGGTTGAAAATTATATTAATTATAATTAGATTAAGAAGATGGTAGTATACAGTGTTATATCATATTGCCCCTGATGCTTTGATTTTTTAAAGTGTAAAAGCGTAAATTTGATAAAACCGACTATTTATTTGTAATTCAACTATTTATAACAAAATGCAAAAACTCTAATAAACATTAACGTTTGAATGGACTAAACCATTAAATAAGATCTTTAAATGCTTGAAATTCATTTATTTAATTTCATCTTAATAAAAAAAATTACAATTTCATCACCTTTACCAGAAATGCACGTAGAAATTTTAAAATTAAAACAAAATTCTGGAAAATATGAAGAATAGCCCGGGTGCTCTGAAGTTCGTAATTTTGGGCTGTATTGGTGTAGAATGACTACAGAATGACGATCGAGCCGATTTATTTTTCGGCGCTGACCACGTTTTTTACATTTTTTTTTTTAAAGATGCGACTTTCAGGTTATGTCATCACACCAAACACGTCGAAATCTTGAAAAAAAATAGCATTTATCAACTAATAACTGTTATAACCGAGTACTAAAATGTTTCGACTAACTTATTTTCTTGAAATAACACCTTTTCATGTAATATTTTTGCGAAAAACAGAATACGTTTGAATTCCCAATAACTACCTTTCGACTAGGGTTTTTTTTTTATGTTGGTACGTTGGTCATCACAAGCTGTCACTGTTACAGAATCATAGTTGTTGTCTGTAACTGTGCCTTGATAACGCAAGTCTTATATGCAGGTTATGGTATTACTTTAAATATAAAACTAAAAAAAGATCAACAAAAATGGTACTGCAGCAACATTATTCTCTCGTCCGATCACTGAAAGTCCAACAGTATCGAGCGCAATTACCCTTAAATGAGTTCCCACTCAGAAACACAGCGTGTTTTATCAAGGCACAGTTACAAACAACAACCATGATCCTGTGACACCTTGTGATGACCAACGTACCAACATAAAAAATCCTTAGTCTAAGGGCACTTATTGCGAATTCAAACGTAGTCTTTTTTTTGGCAGAAACATTACCTGAAAAGGTGTTATTTCATGAAAATAAGTTAGTTGAAACATTTTAGTACTGGGTTATAACAGTTGTTAGTTGATAAATGCGTTTTTTTTTCAAGATTTTGCCGTGTTTTGTGTGGTGACATAACCTGAAAATCGCATGTTTTTTTTTTTTTAAGTAAAAAGTGTAAAAGACGTGGTTAGCGCCGAAAAATAAACACTCAATCGTCATTCTGGAGTCATTCTACACCAATACAGCCCAAAATTACGAACTTCAGAGCACCCGGGCTATTCTTCATATTACCCCAAATTCTCACAAAAGTTTGTTTAATTATTAACAATAATTAAAATTAAATTTAACCTATTTACCAAAATTAGCACAATTACAAACAGTGTTCATTGACAGATACCCGTTCATTCACTGGTACCTTAGTCATATATTGTAACTACACTCGAAGTACTCAGAAGAATATTATACTATCTCTGGATTATATCCTAATTATAGACTTTTACTATGTTCATACAGGGATGTGCCCTGATAACACAACTTCCACTTATACCCCTTTATATAGACAACGGTGGCTTCATTTCGCACGATAAAGTTTGTATAGGAAGCGATTTAATCTCTCTAAATTACTCGGAAGATTAATGGAATTTTAAGTGAGAAACCTCACTTATGTAGAAACAACGTATCGGTTGAAGAGCATTTACGTAACAAGCATTTCCTTACGTGCACCGTTCTAAATGAATATCTCGTAAACTCCTATGCTAACTGCTTACGCAGTTTTTGAAAGCTGGGATCTGACGCGTAATAGCTCCCTTAAGAGTTTTTTTTTTAAACTAGATCCTAGGGTTTCCTTTTGCCTCGACCGTACTTAATATGGAAGCGGCCGTTAGGAGTATTCGACCGCTTTTTAATATTCATATAATACAATCGGTTTGAAATGAAACACGCTTAATGTGGAAGTAATGAGTAGCGCCATGTTCCTGCTTAGTTTTACGTCTCTTTTTTTACTTTTTTAATTAGAAACGACAGGACTTAGGTTGATGCGGACCCTGTTTAATGCCGAGTTAAAATTTTTATGCGGTTGGCTCAACCTGGAAGGTGTATCACTGGCGTTTATTAATTTTCCTCTTTTTTTCCCGGCTGGAATTGGGGTTTGAGAGATTGAAATGGAAATGAATTAAAAAAGGGACCGGGGATATTTATAGCGAGGTATATATTTTTTTTAAGTCGTTAGCTGGCATGCACGCGTCTTGAAGATTTATTTTGATGGAAATTTCTGTTCTTTGCTTATGATTAATTTGAATGAATTTTTTCGCAGCAGAAATAGTTAAGGCATGAAAAGTTATAGGTACATACACTGTAAAAAAAGTTGCAGTAAAATTACATGTAAAATCGTTGGTAACAAAGTTGCCTACAATTTTACAGGTAAATTTGCTTCATAAAGTAAAATTTCTAACCATCAGTAAATTTCACATGCTGATGTGTTTTTCAAAGATTGTACTGTAAAATTCGTATGTAATATTTATATGAACTCTATATTTACGAACACTGAAGTAATTTTCATATGTATTTTATAAAGAGAGCAAGCAACTTACCTAATTTTTTATAAGCACCTAATAGGTCATACTGAATCGCTCAACCAGGGGATAAGAATGAACACGCTTACGCGAAACCTACGTTGTTTGTGACGTACATGATATGATTGAGCAATAATAAGTTCGACAAACGAATAGATTCATACGCGCACACAGATAAATAATCCAATAACAATCACATTGCGGCGTATGAATTTCCGTATTTTCCATGATATCTATAGTTTTACCCGAAATTTCAAAGTAAAAACAAATAAAATAAAAGATCTCATATTTTTACAGCAAAAATTAGTATTCACTAGTGAAATTACTTTTAAAGTGCACTAAATACCCCAAAAAAATGTCAATTTTACACTTTTAAGTAAATTTTGAGAGTAAATACAAAATTGTACATGTTTTTTTCCTGTATTTTCCTTTTGAATTTTTGTTACATTTTAAACTTACATGAAAAGGCTATAAATTTTACCGAAATTTCTTTTTCCATGTTAAATACCTAGAAAAACATGTAAAAAAAATTTACATGATTTATTGTGGTAAATTCACAACGTTATTACATGTAATATTCCTGATTTACCATGGTAAAATTACTGTAATTTTTTACAGTGTACAGTGACCAGCATAAATATTGCAACATATGGGCATTTTTTTTATTATTAAAATATTCTAAATTCTTTTTGGGGGGATAGGTTGTGCATGTCTAGGAACTCCAAAATTTATTTTGACATACGTCACGTGACCACTAGTATGGCGGCAAATTTAAAAAAATATGCTGTGAATCTGCAAAAAGTGAGGTTAGATGACATGATATCCAAAAATTTTATTTGAAAAAGTTGCTTAGAATTCAATTCTGAGACTATGTGCAAATTTTTGTGAAGATATTTAAAAAATTAATATTGCAACTTTTGCAAATATTGTTTAATTGAATTACATATTTCCATTTTTTTCGTTTTTAGCAGCTCAACAGCAGTAGTATTTCTAAATCTGGTTGATACTCAAACAATTTTGTCAATTTTTGCATAATTAACAGAGCGAAAACTGAAAATTACGTTTTTGGTATGACAATTGTTGTTGCAAGGGACTGTATCTAGAAGTAATAAATAAAATTTTACGAACATTTTTATTTTAAACAACATAAGAATCATTGAAAATTATAACACTTTCTTGTTTCTTGCATTAAAGTGGAAACCGCTAGTCTAAAACTAATAATTCATAACACAACATGCGCGCATCGAAGGTATTAAAGTAGGTTTTGAAATTAGAGAACAAGGAATATTAAATAGAAGTTAAAATAAAAATAGTTTAATGTCTATGAAACTCAATAAAAGTAAATGATTAATAATAAGGTAGGTGCTTGCTTAATTTTAGCGAAATATCTAATACTAAATAGATAAATACATTTAAATAGACAATGACTAATAACACAGCCTTAGAACTGAATTCTAAGCAACTTTTTCCAATAACTTTTTTGGATATCATGTCATCTAACCTCACTTTTTGGAGATTCACACCATGTTTTATTAAATTTACCGCCATACTGCCGGCAATTAAAAATGCACTATCTACTATGAAACTTTTAGAAGATGCATGCACTGATAGAAGTATCCTTTTTATTTAAGAGAGAGAGAATTGCATTAAACCCAAAGTTTTTGCGTTTTCTATATGACCAACATGATTTGGTGTTTCCTTGAAAAGGAATATCATTTTGAACCCACGCATTTCTTTGCAAATAATATATTTTCGTTGAAGCAGTTCATTCTTTTACATGAAAGATATGGATATTTGCTTCAAATCCTCTTTATTTTGAACTTGAAAATTCTGCACATCTCGACAGTTATGCGGTTTTACAGAAAAGAGTAAAATTAACAAAATGTCGTAATCATTTTTGAATGACATTTTGAAGGCATTCGCAGGTCTTCTAGGCCCATAGCTGAGTAATGTGTTGCCATTCTCTTCTATCCTTCGCCCTCATCTTCCAATTTTCAACTCCTTCTTCCTTCAGGTCTCCAAGAACTGAAGTTAACCACCTCGTATTTGGGCGTTCCATATTTTCCTCCTTTATTCCTCCAAAAATTCTTCTTAATATTTTCCTCTCCATGCGCCAAGTCTCTCTACATCTTATTTTATTCATAGTCCATGTTTCGGATTCATATGTCAAAGTCGGTCTAATAATTGTTTTGTACATTTTCACTTTTGCGTACCATGAAATATTTTTTTTGCTTTTATTACCTTGCTTAACGCCCCCGGCACATCAATCCCCATTTATTAATCGCGCTGCTATTTCATCTGTGTCTCCACCCTTTTCCGAAATACACACTCCTAAATAACTAAATCTAGTGACCCGGTGTAATTTTAATTCCCGTTCCCCTTCCAGCGGAATCACTAGTTCACTTTCACTCCTGCCACTATCACGACCTCTCAACATTTCCATGTTTCTTTGTCTTTTATTCGTTAATCTCCAACCCGGATTTATTGAAATAAAAATGAATTATCTCCAAGAATCCATGCACTCCATATTTATCATATATGTGGAGGAGACGCGGTTAGGATGTTGTAAACAAGAAAATAAACGATACGTCAATGAACAAAATAACATAGAAAATGACAGTTATTGAAAATGTTCGTATAGTGCCATATTTCACGTATATTGTAGTGTTTATTGATTGATTCCCTTGTAGAAATCACTATTTTTCGGTCAATCATTTGGATCGCCGTTAAGCCCACGTTGGGCTCAACTTAAGTGATATAGATTACGTATGACATAAGTAGGTAACAGAGTCAAATATTTACTGCATTAACCTCAGGTTGAGTGCCTGTAACACCTTTCATTTATAAATAAAGATAGGTAAAATTTGTGTTGAATTTTAGTTGAGTACAAAAAAGCCACAACTATAAGTATACGTAATTTGAATTAAATTGGCGCCCAATGTGGGGCCGATACACTAAATCTTTATCCTTTTTTTCACTGTACGTAATTTGTGATAAATTATTTTACAGTTATTATGAATCTATTTAAATTATCAACGCAAACTATCTAGTTACTACAGTCGTTAAAACAATATCGAAAGCTTAGAGTTATGCATGTAGAAAAGTGATCACCCATCTAATTTGGTTGTTCTGACAAGAAATATTGATTGGGACGTTGTATTTCCCTTAAACTTAATCGAACTTGGCTACTCCCCAAAAGATTAAACTTTGCCTACTGGGCTTAAACAAAATTTCAATTTAATTATATACTTAACCGTTCATAAATCAATTACTTTCAAACATTTATAATTTAAAACTTCCACCCAAATTAGTGAAATGAAAGTATACTGCCCCCAGGACGGTTCATAATTAAGCAAATATTTAATTATTTTGAATGCCCGCCTCCGTAAAACAATGGTAATTACGAAAACGCCGGCTTAATTATAACGATACAGCAGAAAGCTAACAGCTGCTGTCACTTGCACACTTTATCCGTGCAATCGAGTAGTGAGGGAGGGCGCGCATTATATCGTGATAGAACAGTATAACTAATTTTACGTATAGTAATTAAACGCACGAATTTGACTGCGCAAAATTGGAAGTATTTCCTGACTGAAATGATTAAAATTCAAGTTAATCGCCTGACATTGTCGCACCAGGAAGTACGGTGACGGTGCTAAGTCATGTTCTGCACCAACACCGGTAATCATAAATTAGAAGTGACGGAATGGCAGATGCACGGTGTGCAAATTTATTTCCTGAGTACGATTGGTTATCGGCATAGATGTGTCTAATACATACATAAATAATTTTGATGTATGTATATGAACGAGCTTAAAACGAATATGCTTGTATTCATAATTAGCATAGGGAAGTGGAACAATGATGTTCAGAGGAATTTCGCAATTTTCATAGCTATTGCAAGATGATTAATGCGTTATTCATTCGGAAATGCAGTTATCCTGATATGGTAGTCATGTCGACGGCAGATGTTTTAATAAGGTTATATAAGTATGCATAATATATACTCATCAACAATGAGTGCATTTGTCTTTCGACCTTCTTAATCTTAATTGACATACTTGCTCCATAATTATGATATATAATTTGTGTTTCAATAGCTGTGTTAGATTGCAGTCTGCTTCACTGCCAAGGAATTCTCCCTAAATCAAGAAATAGTAACCAGATAGTTACAAATTGTTGTAAGATATTAGATAGCCTTGGCTCTAGATCGAACTGTCGTGCATCATTTTATGTGTTAACATTGTGTTTTGCAAAGAGGTGAGTGACAATATTTATAAGCTCGTTTTGCTTAATTTTGTGTGAAAGTGTAGAAAATATAATTTCTATATCCGTAAGCCATTTTTTGCCATCCTGGCGATGATTCATTTGAAATTCCATGCGGATGGTAACGGAATGAAAGGAAAACGAGTTTGCAGTTTGTACCAGAAGAAAAATATTAACTTTAATAAATAATTCAAATAAGATTGATGTGCACTAGCAACATATAGAAATGTTTATTTGTTTGTTAATGGGAACTCTTAGTGCAGAAACAATATTTCTTTTGTTATTATAAGTTCTTATTAAAAAAATATTTCAATGCAATAAGTGCCATATGCGGAGTTATTCAGTATTTCTACGACTCATTCTTACATATTCCTACAAGAGAAAATGCATGACATTACAGAATTACAAATATGGTTATTTTAGTCATTGCGATACCCAAAATGACATCATATCTAATGTAAACATAATAAACCGCAGTTATCCTACAGTAAATTTAATTAGTGCACTGAGAAAAGAGATTGCATTAAATGAAAAGTTTTATAACTTTTGGTTTTTATCATGTTCAACGAAAAGAATACATTTTCTCAGAAAAGAATTTTAATTGAAAGTAGCGTGCTGTTTTGTCGGAACACTTTCTTCTCAAGTACATGTTTTTCGACGAAGAAGAGTAACCGTAATTAAATAGAATGCACCTTAGTTTTGATTAATATTTTATAATGTCTGTATAACTTCTGTTTAAGTAAGACAATATTGTTATTATTATGTATATATTTGACAACATATTTTAGTTTCTTTTAAGTACGTTATCATATTATTGAATTATAAACAGTATTTTAAATAAAAAAGCCGGACGTTTTGGTTTATTTGCGTGGACACGCATGTATACATTGATTTAAAACTTTTGCCTTTTAACGGAAAATGCAAGCACCTGTATTCAAACTGAGTGCTTTTTTACGCGAAGTATTTTAGTTTTATTCACATTCCCACGTGCATAAGTCTCAGATACACAAACAATAATGAACAAAAGTGAATACTTTTCGCGCGAGGTTAAAGAAATTTCAGAGATAATTGGAATCTTTTCAGTTAAAGCTGATTTACTTATAAGCCAAGGAACTTTACAGCAGTATATAGTGTTTGAAGGTTTTAAAACTGTATACACGAGAAAAACGATCTTGTTGTTTTCAACTATTTTTCATGGTTATTAAATTATTACTTGATTTAGGAATATTAAAAATATTCCTGTATTCAATCAAACAAATAATTTACTTAGTAAATTTATTTGAAGCTAGCGCAGTATTTATTAATTTAACTAAATATTTACATGGAAGTAAAAATAAATATCGCATTTTATTTTCGTATAGCAGATTTCTCCCCATATAGTACAACAGATGAGCAGATATACTTATGTGTAGTAAAGAAATTGTCGCATAGATGGCGCATCTCCTATTTCATACCAGTAACAGATAATATTTCGCACAAAATAGGCTGGAAACTACGATCGTAACATACTAATCCGGTATATTTACCAGAACAACGTCCGATAGAAGTCATCGCTATTGAAAGAACGATTTCTTTAACGGCACACTAGAGTGCTAGGATGGTCATTGCGACCAACTCCCCCAATACTACACTAGGATTTACAACATTCTAACGACAAATGCCTCCCTAGTGGTGTTAAACCTCATTATTTTGGTGGCCAGTTGACATCACCGACATTCTTCGCCTGAAGATGATCCTAATGGATCAAAACATGTAGTGAAATTAAATTCAATAAAACAAGATTAGAAATCCAACTCGTATTATTCTAATTTAATTATACACCAATCTTTTTTTGTGACTTTACTTATCAATCTCTTTGATTTCGTGCCAAAACAATCGTTTCATACGCACCTATAGCGCTCACTGTTGGCTGTTAGTGTCTGAATTTCATTTCAGTAATAATATTTACTTAAAAACTATAAACATTACAAAGTTAAACACTTTCTGGGATTCAATATGTGCATGTTCTATGTTTAATAATGACAAATATTTTTGGCTATATTTTTTTAAATCTATGTTTATGTTTTATAGTTATCCATGGAATTAAAATTCCGTGCTTGACTCAAGCTGTCAGTATTAATTTTATAATTGGCCAAATATTAATAATGGTTCGATTAACTGAAAAAGAACGTATTGAAATTCCAATGATAATTAGGGTTAGTGACAGCATTAGAACCCATGAAGGAGTATGCGATCTATATAATAATTTACATCAAGATCGCCATCCAACAACACGATCTATTGTTGGTAAAGCTTTGAAGAGGTTTAACTGAATCGGAAAAGAAATTTACCGAAAAACCGGCGACCAAAAGTGGCCACTAATGAAGTTATTGCTCAACGTACTGGTATAGCATTAGAGGCATTTTCACAAACTTCTACTACATCCCTGGTCGTGAACTGTGATGTAAGTTGCCGATCAGTAGCCAGATATTGAAGCGCGAAAAATATCATCTATTTAATACCCACCACAAATACCACAAAAATTATTCTGACCCTAGAATAGAATTTTGCGAAAGAGTGGGGAAATTCGCAATAATTATAAAAAAAAAAATAAACACCATTTCTGGCTAAACTGGAACTCTTCGGATATAAATATACTCATCGAATCTCCGATTTCCATTTAATTAAACGTGTAAAGTCTTATTAAAAGCAGCCATATTAAAGATATTCGAATGGATCCATACATTAGCCTAACTAAACGTATCAAATTTCGAAAACAAATCGGGAAAAATCTTATCGAAGCCACAATAGCTTTACGGAATATTTTATCGTATAACGCATCGTAACAAGAAAGTACATACAACTTGTAAATCCGATTTCTTGGAAACTGACAGTTTTAAAAATAAGCAAGTTGAATTTTATTTTATGTTATGCGCTTTGGGAGCGATGCGTAAAATATATGGTAATTCTCAATCGCGAATTGAAATATCCCCTTATTTCATTTATCCTTTGGATTTGCTGATATACACACGGGCAATATGGATCTATAGGATATACGATGGAATAGTGTGAAACTTTGAAGGCCGTGTATTTTATACTGAAAAGCCCGTCTTTACGTATAATATAAAATCCTGCATCCCAGCTTAGCGTTGACATTGATACATATGTGTTATAAAAGAGCGGTACCTATTCCTTGTATTATATTTTATATATACTTCAAATCTTTCGTTCGATTTATCAGTTTTATTGTAACATCAGTAGTTTTCCCATATATTTAAAATAATATAGTTTCTGCGGATAAACATACAAATAGCTTAACGCTAATTTCCTCAATAATGTTTTTTATCAAAGAAACATTTTTAATTGAAAGGAAAACAGTTTTCTATGTACCGAAATGTAAATGATATTCATGTTTACCCTGTCATGTTATCCGTCCTTTGATCACAAAAAAATGGATTGGAAAGATTTGTTGGAGAAATAGAAAGTACTTCAACAAGATGGAGCGCCCTCACATTACACTGCTACAGTACGATAATTTCTGAATCAGCACTTTCGCGATCGTTGTGTTAGTCGAAGGGAGCCTATAGAATGGCCTGCTAGATCGCCGATCTTACATTACTTGATTTTTTCCTCTGGGGTCATCTTAAGTCTAAGGTGTATGCTACACTGAGAAAAATACTGGTCGTGATATCAATAATCCACATTTATCGGGAGAATTTTCGTCGATGGAACGAAATGTGTCATTGTTCCGATAAAATATTATTTACAGTCGTTGATTAAGCAATAACAAGATTCATTAATGAAATAAATTCGTTTTCATTATTATAACAAATCATTTTTACATTCGTTCATAGATACTATTTGATAATAAGACAACGAGTAGCAAACATTGAAGTGCAGTTATGTACATTTGTATAATAACGTATATTCACAGATTCAATGAAAACGTTCATTATATCAATAAAGTATCAAAAAAGGAAGTATTTGTTTTGAGGAGTAATACCTTGAATGCACGTGTTTAATTCGTGCCTGTGCAAATAATGTGTCACTGCTATGATGAAATATTATTTGCAATTTTTCATTAACTATTAACAAGATTCATTAGTAAAATAAATTAGCTTTCATTACTATAATAAATCATTGCACATTAGTCGATGGATAATATTTGTTATGGCAACTATATTTTCACACGTTCACATAAATAATTTTGAATTTTTGAATATGGACGAATATCTTATATTGTTATTTTTAAGTACAATTTTTATAAAATTATTAACGATATGAACGCAATAAAGTATTAAATAATACTTTCTTTGATAGTACAATGTTTGCAATTATTGCAAGAACGAACAGATAGCATAACTTAATGAATGGTGTAGGGCAATGATTGAATTACCAACTTACGCCGCGGTCGCTGACTGAGTAAGAGTTTGGCGTGTGGCCCTTAGAGGGCGTACGTTTAAACTCGTGATCGCTTAGGAGGATATCGCGAATAACACAGAGATACGACGCTGAAGAATATGTATTTGTTTTTGGAGGAATGCTAAAGATGCTTGGTAGGCACAAACTCACATTTGTATTCTCTTTTCTCCATGTATGGTGATCCACAAGGGGTCATGAAAAGAAAAATGCTAAGGTGGCATTTATACGGTTAATTGTAGTGATGAGCGAAACGACATTCTTAATCAGCAGCCGTGAGTGTATGTGATTTATATAAACGTGATTGCGATCACTGTATGACTCACATATCATATCGTGGTATAATCGTCTATACTTCTCATAGGTTAGTAAGGTTAGGAGATGAGAATTTTTTCTTTTCGCAGCATAGAGTTACCATACACATTTTCTGTTTTGAAAAACATTTATTTATATATTAAAAAAAACTCAAATTCATATTCTACAAATTTGTCATAAGAATAACATAATTGCAATGCGAAAAGCAAAGGATGTTTTATATTTTACATATGCGAATTATTTTAAAGCAACTCTCGAGTGGGGATAGATTTTGTTATTCTAAGAAACCTCTGCTTTCTGAACCATTAATCCGTAATACAATAAATAAACTGTAGCGCGCGCTGAAAAAAATAAAGCGAGTAATGAATATTAGTACATCATTGACCATCAGAGGTAATGCGATCACTTGGTTTGTTTAGTTTACGAATTTCAATAAGCGATGGTAATACACCACCTACGAAAAAAGATGCATTATATCGTCTTTTATATCTCAACCCGCTTTTTACGGTGATTGTTTATATTTTAAGATAATTTATATGTCCTGAGTTCAGGATTTTCGTAAACGTCTAGTCCAGTATACAAATACTGGGGTGCATTACGTAATTTGAGAATTAGCACAGACAAATTATTTCCACAGAAATATTTTTTTATGATTTTTAAACCTTTATTCTATTTGTGTTTTAATAACGATTATTATAACTTGTTTTCAAAATTATGAAAAGTAGTAAATATAAAAACATGAAATAAAGCTAATTTCATTTTGTATCTATCATTTAACACTAATAAAACACAAATAAACTTAATTTATTAAGTGGGCGAAAATTTAAAAAAAAAACCTGACAATTTATACAAAAATAAAACTTTAATTTTTGAATTAGTACTTTAAAACTAATAATATAACTTTTAGTCTTATAACACAATATCCTATTACACAGCACGTAAAAATAAATATATATTCCTTATATAATATAATTGTATAAAAGAATATCAATATTTACTTTTGAAAAACATGAATATATTGTAAGAAGATAACCTCCGTCATTTCCATGTGCATTTATCGGTTTGATATATTCCATTTTCAATAGGCAACCGATAATCACAATTTACTGCGACGTTACTATTTGCAAATCTTGAAGATCGTTAATTCACCAATATTATTTGTTCACTTGCCAATCACTAAGCAGTGATCGCCGTTTTGCTGTGCGCAGCTGCATACCGTTGATCGTCACTTGATATCAAAGGAAATATTTACGGCAATCACTGATCACTGCTTTTAGAATTCTCCACTCACGGCCGTGATCCGTGATTTTCCAATCACCGTGAAAGAATCACAGTTCGTGATATATCGCTCATCACTAGTTAAATGTTTAGGCATTTTTTTTTACGTTTTTTGGTAATCATCAATGCTTAATATCAATCTTCTTATTTTTAATATTATTTTTAGTGCAATTCAATAAAATAGAGTTGCAACGCTCACTCATCAGTGAATTGAGTGAATGGAATGCGATTATTGCATCAATGAATTAAGTTTATTATTTTAAGTAGAAGTTTACTCCATCACTTTAACTAAACTTTATTAGGATTATGAATAACATACATTAAGTCTACCATTTACCATTAGCATCTCAACAAATACTGTTTAGTGTATTAATGCCTTTCTTCATTCTTCTACTGCAGTTTACACATTTTTCATTTTCAATTATTTTGGTTTCATTAATACGATAAATGATTTATTACCCAATAAACTCCGTCGTTATTTAATAAAAATATTTTCATTGATTTTATAAACTCGTTCATTTTCAAATGCAATAATTCATGTGAGCACTATTTTGTTTCATTGTTTTAGCACCCATTTTTGGTTCAATGTATGCGTCCAACTTTCTTATAAGAGTTATGTTAAAAAATTGTTGAAGAATGGGAACGATTAACCGCAGAAATCTTGCGAAATGGCATTTGAAACAAGATTGTGCTATTGTATAGAGATTAATGGTCATCATTTGAACTTCGACTTTTTGGGACATGTTGCCGTAAAGAGAATTAAAAGACCTTTTTAATGATTAGTCAGCTAGGCAAAAGAAATAAAGTAACCCTCCTGTGGGTTCCGGGTCACACAGGAGTGGAAGGAAACGAAATAACGGATAACCTCGCAAAAAAGGGTCTGCAATGCCTTTTGTAGGGCCTGAACCCCTTTGCGGGTTAAGTAGAGACAATACTGAAGAACACTAAAAATAGAAATGAGCAGAAAAAATCCAGTTATTGGAAAAATCTCCAGGGAATGAGGCAAAGTAAAATTCTTCTGGGAACTTATAACCAGCAGAGGTTTACAGAATGCATCAACCTGAGTAAGAACAATGTTCGCATATTAACAGGAATACTTTCAGGCATTGTAGACTGAAAGGACACCTGAGTAAGCTGGATTGGAAAAGAATCTGAATGTAGATTTTGTGGGAACAGGATGAAACACCATCCACCTCCTCTCAACTGCGTACACTGTGCAACTCGAGGCATTGCACCTGGAGCATATGAAATCGAAGAGGGACTACCTAACTGGCCTTCTGACATCCTACACTTTCTGAAAGGAATAGGATTGGAAGCAGCTGTAAAGCGCAAGACTAGGGACACAATAGATCTTTTAGGTCGCAGTGTAAAATCACCCTTCTATTTACATACATACATGATTGGTCACAAGATCAGCCATTAAGGGTTGTTCCTCTTGATATGACCATTATCAGGTTTCGAAATTTTATATAAATCACACGAGATAAAGACTTATTTGAGGTGGCTAGTTTCATTTGAAATATTCTGTATGTAATTTCTATTTAAGTGGATAATATGAATATAATTTTAAATATTTGCTTTCAATTGCCTATTGTATTAGAATATTACCGTATGGGAATAATTCTCTAGTTTGCATTTTATAACTTGCACACTTCAAATTACGCAGACTATATAGATTGCTCCTTAAAAAAAATATTTCTGAAACATGCTTATAATTTTAAGGTAATTAACTCCTTGTCTTGCCGCAGGAACTTTACCAACGTTGTTATTTCGCATTTAATTTGTATTTGTAGGGTCTAAAATGAGTATCGTGATTACATTACTCATCCACGTAATTGAGAAAGCTTAAAGCAATAAACATCTATATTTGCTTTTACCTTAAACGTAGCCATAGTACGCCGACATAATGGAAGCAAAATACCTTAGGATTCGTTTTCGTAGCAAAATTTAGTGTGGGGGATGTACACCACCGCCGCCAGCGAGAAAACCCGGGAGCTCGCGCCCTCATCCTACCCTCGGGATAATTGAATTTTGAATAATTGATGTTTGTTTCTTCCTCCCTGCGAAATTAATTTTTGAATCGATTTCCCTTCGGGCCACCCCGAAGATATTTTGCGTGGTACACGACGGCGAAACGGAATTGCTGAGTGTACCGAGTCGTGGAGCTTCCCAGCAGCCCTCGAATCCGGGTGGGCCGCATTGTAACCGAAATGACTTGATTAATTCTCCCGCGAGGCACGAAAGTTACACTAAGGTGGGTATAGGTACGAATTGTTGGTTTATTAACGAAAAATCCACCTCAAACTTTAATCCGGGATCCGTTCCAATTAACGCTGAGAGTTATAATGAGCAAATTCGTGGATTTATAAATTTCGGTGACGATTTCATTTTATTAAGTTGTAATTGGAGGGTGAAAATACAAATGGTTTGGTTTCGAGATACTCTCAAACAAAGAAAGCAGTAAGTTAAGAAAAATCATTTTTGATACTTCAATATGTAACTGCACACACAAAAAAATCTATTATCAATTTGAATATTTAATTTATTTATTCAGAAATCGAAACTTAATATATTGTAATGTGACTCTCTCTCTCCTCTCTCATGCTTAATAATTTTATGGATCCGGTTGTCTAACATGCATTCAATTCCACAAAAAAAGATTCCAAACTAAATTGTTTAAATTTAAATAATAACACCAAAAAACACAATAAATTATGCTAAATATTATAATATATATTATGAATCATATTTTCATTTACAATTATGTAAACAAAAAAACTATATGAATCCCTACTAGCTTCAATATGATATCAATAATGGTGTGTGTATAACAATAAATTTTGCAAGTAATTAAAAATAAAACATAAACTGCCGACCTTTAATCCAAAAACTCTCTTAGCTCCTCTTCAATTTTCAAAACTTAACTCCAAATCAAACCTCTGTTATCTCCCGAAACACTTCTTCTATGCTTTTCTTTGATAACCCATCCACAATATTTTCACCTTAGCATAAATCCAATCTGCTGACATGATATCTCTTCAAACAAATTTCCACCGATAATACTTTCTATTAACTTGTTTTATTACTTTTTATTTTATAACTTCTTAATTTCCAGAAACTTTACTTTAATCTTTTTATGTCAATCTATCATTTTTTGTAACTCATCAATAAAATCCTTTTTTTTTCAATCATCACCATGGACCATGACCCATATAGCCATGAATTTACACAACCTCCCAAAACATCAGTATTTATATTTTGACAAATTTTTAGAAATGACTGTGAAATTTTGAAATCAACATCTATAAAGTGTTATATTTTGTAATTGAACTTAAACAGTAATTTCGGATTATAAAATAATATAATTATATATTTTGAGTTTATGCAAATACTAAAATCTATAATAAGTACATACATAATAAATACCAATTTTAATATTACATACATACAATAGATTTAAATGAAAACTAAATCTTTTTTACAACATAAGAGTAAATTGTCTGAAAACACAATATACTCTTAGACAAATAGCAAAATATTGTATTGATGTATACTTCCTCCAAATGAACATTGTTATTGTTGTAAGAAATAAATCTAGGCAATCATAGTGAGAAAGTCAGTAGATTCAAAATAAAATCCCTTATACGTTTGGTATAATGAATTACTATACAAAATTATTAAATGTTTTGTACTGAAAACATGAAATATCAAATTGAAATTACTATAATATTGAAACATTTGAAACTAATTTTATTTCACCATTTATTGCACTAAAACTTATCTGTCATTGGTTCCCTCTTTTTAAGGGGAGTTTAGGGCTTTTTGCATATATATTTACTTGGCGTCACTTTTTGATTGACCGGCGAACAGTGTTGTAGGTTGTGAGTGTAAGTAAATCTAAATGGATACCCCAGCCGTTTCACAGCTACTTAGAGAATGGGGTGGCATGGGGCTAATACACAGATGCTCACCATTTAAAATATCTTCGAAGAAGTACGTACGTGTTATCTAATTTGAAAGATTACTAGTTTAAAAAACTTTGAAATAATACTTAGAATCAGCGCTATGTGTTCGATAATATATGAACATGTAGGTGTGTACATTAACAAACATATGTAGGTATTTACTAGTTATTAGTTTTCAGTAGTAATACCAGCAAATTATTATACTGATTGAAATTATATCAGTAACCAATGCCGACTAGATACCAGGCCCAGGATTTGAGTGGGAAAACGCATAACATCTATACCTCTACGTATCAATATCCCGTGCGCACTGCTGGAGTACCCCGATACGCTACCTTCTCCCAAACATTGTAAAACTATAAAGTATGACAGTAAATTTATATAATTACATAATATTCTTTATTTATAAATTTTCTCCTACCGAGTTTTTGGTGTTACAGACACAAAATTAGTAGTAATTATATCCCTTGAATAGTAAAAAATGCTTAGATTAAGCAGAAAGTATTATCAGTTCAATATACTTACATTTGGAAGCAAATAATGGCAATACTTCAAATAATGCTTTTATATACTTTCATCAAAAATGTACATAAATTATTAAGTCATAAATAAGATAGTTTCCAGTTGAGAAAATCTATTTACTCAAATCTAGAATAATTATTTTTGTGGTGAAAATGTTTGTTCATAATGATTAGATTTAGAATATTGATTACATTTGAAATGAAAATTTGTTTCGTCTAACAAATTCACGGGTTTGGAAAACTGGACAAATTTTATTCTCATTACAAATACATCATCTTCTTGCTCATATAGGAAGTATGTTATTATTACTGTGATGGCTAATATTCAATTGAGTAATAATTTTTTGTGTGCACTGAAACAAAAAAATGGGTCCTAAAACAATTGAAAGAAATCATTGTTCACATGAAATAATGCATTAAAATTGGTGCAAAGAACGAGTTCATCAAGTCAATGAAAATGATTTTATTAAATAAAGACGATGTTTATTGAGTAATAAAATATTCATTGAAAATAAAATGGTAATTTGATTGGCTCATTGAATATGTTATTGTTGTAAGGAACACCAGTTTTGTGTCAACTTGTGTCAATTTTAGTTATTGTTTTAGAGTAAACTTCTAATTAAAATAATGAACTTAATTCATTGACACAATAAACACATTGCATTCACTCAATTCACTGATAAGTGAAAACCATAAAAATGCCACCATGACATTTTCTCATTTTTATAGGAAACAATTAACGAAATACTCAGAAACTTTTTCAAGGTTAATTACACCCTCTAAAAGCGTCTGTCTGGCAAACCTGCATGCATTTTTTTTATGATAAGGCCTATAAATAAATTTGAATTTTATAAAGTTTTGGAAGCTTATTTTTTATAAAATTGAATTTTTTTCACAATTCGTATCTCTACATTTTTTTTTTTTTGTAGACCTTGAATTATAATTTCGGTACACGGTTTCGCTTCGGTCATTTACGTTAATATCAAATAAATACTTCCTAAAAACCAATTATTTCGCACCAATACTTCAAGCTTAGGGTATTACGAAGAGGCCGATGAATAAGGAGACAAGAAAGCCGTTCTTCATTCTCGGTAAATTACCATAGCGACGAGATCTGGAACGAAGTTTTCTGGGAAAAATTCCAATTACTTATTGTGATACGGTCGTCTCGTTGAAAAGAGCAGGGCCGAATTAAAGACGGATAATAAAAAAAGGATTTCTTTCAGAGTATGCGTAATATATAATTGAAAATTATCGTTTGATAATGGATCCGAGGCAATTCATCATTCAGGCCGTATCTTTATTTAGATTCAGACTGCTCTGCGTTGCCGCCTTGCGCTAATTCGGTGGGCAAGATCAAATCAGTTTAATGCCTAACACGAAATGGAAATATATTACACGTATATATCTCTTTGTCCTGTAATTTTGCCTATTTAAGAACCGTTTTCACCGCTAACAAGGCGATTAATTCCGTCTTTGATGAAACTGGTTCCGTTTAAGATCTGATATGGAAGTTTCGGTAATACTGATTTAATTGGAGCTGTCATAACAAAGAAAGGGTTAACCGAGGTATATAAGATAAAGTAAAGCATTAAGATACGAATGTAAAGTTCTTCATTGTGTTTTCATCATATAGCGCCAAAATGATTTATTTTTATTTATTAAATTTAAAATTAGTTTCTTTAGAAAGTGCGTAACGATAATACGATTTTGTTTTATATTCACGAATTAACGAATTCGAACTTAATATTTGGGAGATAGTTGCTGCTTGGTCTGAAATATTTTTATCGCTAGCTTTCAATTTTTTAAAATCCAATAGAAAACAGTTTTGTTCGGCTTCAAAGCCTCACTAGATTTTAAAAACTCGAAAGCAAATGATAAATTAGTTTCGAATTAAGCAGGAGTTAATTCCCATATGTTAAATTCCCATTCAATTTTGTTTGCCAATTATACCTATTGTCAACTCCATCCGTAGACGCACTATTAGATTAATAAAGATTCAGTGTTTTTAGTACTTATTGGAATACGATTACGAAAAAAAAGAATTTTCAAACAAGCGTTTCTGAGATAGTGATGGATCAGAAATTTTTTTAGTCGAACATCTAATATTTATTTTTTAAAATTTGGAAGGGTCTTAGAAATTGTGCTACAAAAGTTTTAAAACATTATCTCCATGACACCTAATATTTATTTTTTGAAATTTGGAAAGATCTTAGAAATTGTGCTACACAGGTTTTAAGACATTATCTGCATAAAATAATGAAGAAAAAGCTATAGAAAATTTTAATTTAAGTTTTAGTTTAGTTTAATCGTGGTATTATGGTGTTTTTAAATCTTACTTTATAAAAAAATGAATTAATTCAATTCATTATTCGCGTTTTTTAAATTTTTAGTATTGATTTACGGATTTATCTATAGTTTGTCGTTTATTCTTTCTTTATTGTCAAATAGATACTCATATAGGGATATGCGACATATACAGGGTGAGTTTTTTATCTTGAGACAACGGAATATCTTTAAAACACTGCATCAAATCAAAAAATGATCTTAATAAGATTTGTTATAATGTAGGGGGCTCACTAAATGGTGCCGAACTCGATCTCCACCTCACCCCCCCCAGAGTGGAAGGGCGGCAATTTTGAAATCTTATTAATTGCAGATTCGGATTCTACGCCATCAAGTATACATACTTTTTTTATGGATCTTAGCAGCGTCTTGTTCTTGTAAGTAAAAATAAAGGAGATCCTGAGCGCTATCATCTTATAGGCCTCTCTGCATGTGGATACAGCCGGTAAATTAATTGAGAAATTGTTGAAAATCCGTTTACAAGTTAGTACAGAGGATGCTTGAGGTCTCTCGCCACGCCAACATGGGTTCAGAAAAGGGCACTCTACTATCAGTGCTGTGCATGAGGTAGTGAATACGTTTCCGATTGAGCAACAGAAAAACCATTACACACTAGGGATGGTCATGTTAGTTACACTGGATGTTAAAAATACTTTTAACACGGCTAGATGGGGTAAGATTCTCGAAGCTCTACGATATAATTTCACTTTATCAGCTTATCTTCTACGTATTGCTGTGGTTAGACAACCCATTTTCGCTGAGTGTATTTTAAGTTGCATATTTTGGTTGTTTTGATTTCTCCGATCAGCTGTTTTTCAATTTACCGAGAATTTTCAAAATTTTATATTGTTTTGATTAATTTTAGTTTAAGAGTTTATTGTATGTTTTTATTATGTAGTGTTAAGTTTTTTTTTTAATTTAATCCAGTCATTCAAATGTCTGTTGTTAGCTTGTGCTGATTTAATGCGTATTCTATTTAATATTTGTCGTCGTAATGTTATACGTCTGCGTTGTACGATTTTTGTAAGAAAAACAATTGAAGGATTTTGTTAAAGACTTCCTTCGTTCGACTATTGTCGTGAGTAAATCTTTGTTGCCATTTTGTAATGCATGTTGAATTTGAAAGTTTAATTTTAATTCTGTAATTATTTAGTCAATCAAGGAATTCTTATTGTGATAATTGTTATTACACTGTTGAAAATATTACGGTGTTGGCGTTAATTTTGCGCTAGTCAAATATTTTAGTGTTGATTTTTCCAAACTTTGCCAGACGAGTTGACTACGCGTATTTCATACAACAGAAAATTACTAGAATTTCGTGTGAATTCTTTGTTCAGATATGAGGATTGACTATTTTTCTAGACATTCAGAACGTCAACAATCAGAATTTTCCCTCGGATAGAAATATAGAAACCCCACCTATTCTAATACAGTATTGCATTATACGCACCACCCGCATTGCACGTGTATCTGTTTTCGTCTTTGATTCCTCCGTAATTAACATATCCAAACAAACAACCAAATGTGACTGACTTGCAAAGTGAACCTCGTGTATTAAACGTAATTCTAGTGGGCATAAAAAAATTTCAACATCTTAAAGATGTATTGGGAACAACTATTTACTAATTAGTTCAGATTTGAATCAAATAGCATAAACATTCACTTAATTTTATAATGGTTCTCAAAAATCATTTAAAATTAGTACGTTTAGTGTGAAACCAAAACTTTTGAATGAGTGGTTCTGTATATTTATAATTGAGAAAACGTCTTAAAGAAGAATATCATAGCACTAAGAAATAGGAGTTGCCATATAAAAAGACGTTGTGTTTAAAAAACGGTGTTAAATCACCAATACATCGCATTCATTTAGTTAAACAGCTAGTAAATTTGTCTAGTCTAGATCAAATAAAATGTGACTAGAAGTATTTTATAATTCCACGTGTCAGTTGGACAAAATAACCCCTTAGCAATAGACAATACTTGACTATCTTCGCTCGTCAAATTTAAACTTCTATAGTTCTCGACAAAATAACACGAAAAGAGTGTGGACCTCTCCTGACTATTAAATTAGTCAAAAAAGTGTTAAAATTTTCAACAGTGTATATTGAAGTGTGCACTTTATTGATATAATATCAATTATTATTTTCGTTTAGGAAGATTTATTTTAGTTTTTTTTTCTTTCATTATATTTTAAAGAGTTAATTTTCTGTTATTCAATTTTGCTGTTTCATTTTTATTTTTCAATCACCTCGTTTGGGTGAGTGGAAGCTTTGTTCTTTCTTTTGGCTTTTTCATTCTTGTAAATTTCCTGCATTTGTCCACGTTTTGATTTTAATTTGTAGAACCGCGTGGATAGAAATTCAATTAGTACACAGCAGTATATTACGGAATTATTTACGACATCGCGAATTAAAATATCAAACCATTGAAGGAAGGAGCTCTAGGAAGGTTAGTGGTGGAGCTGCCCAAGGATCGATTTTGGGACCCGACCTTTGGAACAATCAGTATGATGGCGTGCTTTGTCTGAATTACCGATAATTGTTATTATCCAACTAAATAATATGGGGATATCTTTTCCAATGAGAGAGGTTTTTAGTCGGTAAAAATTCGACACTACTCAGTGCCTTGGACTGCTGAGTGTTTATTGAAGATTTTCCACTCTCACATAACAAAAAAATATCTGGAAGTTTATTGAAGCGATTCAACAGAATGCAGAAAAAGCATCAGGGCATTACATTTAGCACAATGTGTGGGTGGCCAACAAGATGCTCCTGCGCGCAAGATTCGTGCATTGCGCAGGGTGGTTACGAATTATGACAAAAATAACATTTTGAGTTTTTGAGAGTTGCTAGGCATAATATCACCTACTAATTACATTTCTATTTAATAAAGCATAATTGAAAAGAATTGCGCGGGCGGTGAAATATTCTAATTGATGAACTGCAGTCGATTTTATATCAGTTAATTGCAGTCGACAAACTTGCAAGCACTATTGCATTCCCTGAAAACCAATTCCAACAAAAGATCGTTCGTTACAAGTAAACATATCTACCTCTTTTGGAAATTTTATATCAAGCATCTATAGAAGATTGAATGTTGAAATAATACTCCAAGTTTAATTCACCCTTAAAGAGCATGCCAGTGTGCTGTGATAACGTGGAACATTAAAACAAATATTATTTGAGCACCATGTACACTTGTATTTCATAGTTAAACCGATACCATGATTACCAAAACCTCAATACGACTGGAAACCAGCTTGTGACTCTCTTGCGCTGCTAATCCGTAGATCAATATTTAAGCGAGCCCAACTAGTTTGAAATTCCATTGCACTGAACTGCCGCCGCTAATGGAAGCTCAGGTGTAAAGCTGATTACATTCAGGTGGATGTGCACGAGTGCGCGGTACCCCGTAGTAGTATTACAATCGACGTTATACGGCCCAGTTATCTATATACGCAACAGACGAATGTGCGCGGCCAATTTCGAATAATTAATGGAAACCGTACAAAATTAAGTGCACCGTCGGCCGGTGCGATTTTGTGTTATTTGGTTGTTTATTCGAGCAGTTGCAAAATTTAAATTAATTAGTGGTTTTCATTGTTTCACATTAGATGTTTTTAGATAAGAAGTTGAATGCGCATCAGCAAGTATGCTGTTTGGAATATGCTGAAATGTTATTTAATGTTAAAATAAAAAAACACAAACTCATGTTTGCTTGCTTCTCTTTTTTGTGTATTTTTTCTAGACGTTCACAATCATGTTTTTTGCGATTACAGCGCAATCTGTTACGAATCGAAAAAAAGTTTCAAACAAAAATGTAGTTTTTGTTTGAATCTCTTTTTTTATGCTTACAAGTAGTAAAAGTTGTAAGAACTTTTTGGAAATACTCCATCACGTAAACATTTGTTATACAAACTCAGAAAAAGCTGTGCCATCCGGACCAGGTGGCTTCATGTGCTGCATCGAATTCGCAGCCTGAACTAATTCTTCCTCAGTAAACCAAGGAATATCCACAACGTTCTCCAACTCTTCCTGTATTAAATTCTCCGATTGCATTGGAGAAAGACCATCAACTACAGTATTCATGCGTCGACCATCAAAAATATGTTTTGCCGACATAGCCGCCAATTTTTTCATAACTACCTTATAACCTAGTCCCCATGGGTCCGTAGTGCTGTGTACTGTTGGTACCAGCATAAATGCAAAAAGAATTTATAAAAATGAAAATTTAAATTTACTAGCTCAGCGGATAAAAATAAAAGGGCGCAAAAGAACACTTAACCTCGTTTGAAAAAATTGACTTTCTTTAATTACTTCAAAAATTGAAATGGTTGATTCAAAAATAAAAGAACAGAAATTTTGAATGACGTTAACAATCGTTAATTTTATTATAAAAAAAAAGAAAAAAAAACATTTAATCACAATTATGCAGAAACAAAACCATGAATTTAGGATTCTGGCCGAAAACAAAAACTGCATTAGACTCTACAATTACAAAAGGACAATTCAAATCCTTTAACAAAGCAAAAGACAAATTTGTTCTAGAAGAAAATCCTTTTTTCACAAAAATTCACGTGGTATCAAAATTTAAATCAACCTAAATTAATTTAAACGTGGACAAAACAAGTATATTTATAAAATTGTAATTTAATTATAAGCACAATGCTTCTTTTCACCTAGCCCGAGGTGATTAACTATAAAATACAAATCAGTAAACTAGAAAACGGAAAAAATTAACTCTATAAACTAAAAATACCTTCTAGAACAAATATAATAACTGATCTTACGTCCAATCGTGTACACAAAAAAAATACATTTAATGAGTTCCTAGATGGACGATTTAAATCGCAATAAACGAACAAATCTTTAAATAAAAATGAATTACCAAAATGGTAGCAAAGAAACAAAAATAAAATGTACTTACGCTCGTCAATCTGGTAACTGAGCGCCTCTAAGGGATAACAGTCGTATACATATATCAAAACCTGCGTGCACTCGCAACGCAGAAACGCAAAGAAAATTCTAGAATATAAACTACATATACAAAACTGGTGAACGCAATATGTACAACTGAACAATTAAATTAAATTTAACAATCAATTCTATTAACAAAATCTTGTCAAAATAAAATATTAAAATTGTGGAAACTCTTTCGTGACATTGATAAAGATAAATTGGCATGAACAAAAATATAAATTTTAATTTTCGAAATCCGGGGTGCCAGACCACAGCAGTATGTATGTCACGTTTCAGTTCTTCCCATTTATTCTTTTTACTAATGTATATGGCATTCTTTTAAGGTTTTTTGCCTGCTGTATATTCTTGATCCTGTACTTCCGCTAAGCCCCAGTTCCTTCTTCGAATTCTGATGCCTCTGCGTCTATTTTTGAAGGCATGTGCGACGAAATTCGACTATTTCTTGAGTCCACCAGTAAACAGCCTTTCTTCTTTTATTAGAATTATGTATTCTCGGCATTGAAGAGTCGCACCCTTTCCGCAGTAAAATCATGGTGGAGCTTACAACTTTCTCCGCTGAGTCAGTGATGTTGCTAATTTCACCTAATCCAGCCATAACTGCCATGACTAACGCATTCTCATTCAATCTCGCCGTGTTCCTTCTGACTTCTTACTAATAAAATGTGTAAAACGAATATATTTTTCATTTGTGATTAATGAATATCAATCAAAAAACCGGCCTTAACCATAAATTGATTCTAATTTTCAGGTAGATTAACTATTTAATTATCTAACAACGGCGCCGATGTTATGGGAATCAATACTTTCCCAAAAGGTTTTTTTTTCGCATCTGAACCCGTGGTGGCGTTGCCCTATAAGACAAGAAAATGACTGGCAATTTCTTGTTTCTTTTGTATGTATAACATAAAGGATGGCGACGGAAACAGAAGTACGGCATTACATCGATTAAGAGACACACCCTTATTTGAATACGTTGGTTGAATACGCGTCGCTTTTCAGAATTTACCTATAGAAATATGTAGGGCATGGACGTGTATGTATGAGGAAGTGGGGGAACGAAAAGCTCAGTGGCGTATGTCCGCACGCATCTCATGCACAGATATTTACATATCTCTATGCAATGTGAATAACTAGTTTTGCAAAGTCAGTAGTCAGTACGTCAGTACTATCTGGACTTGGTATATGTATTGTCATTTTGTGGAATCATAAATATCTCTACACGTGTAAATGTTTATGTTCCTTGTTTTTATTATTCAAAGAAAAAAAACTGTTTCCTTTTGTTTTATACTATCTTTTGGAATTTATTTGTAGTTCTTGACACGTTCTAAGGTAATTTTGTGAAAAAGATATTAATTTAGAACTTCAGTTGAAGTATTATGATATCGTTTCTTACTCTATTTTCGTAAGAGAACTGCATTAACAAAAGAAAATTTAGAGAATATAATGATTGTGACTAGAAATCCTAAAAACTTAATTAAATTATAATGAAAATAAATATGAAATAATATAATCACATACTTTTTCTTGTTATAGTGATTAAACCGCATTTAAAATTAGTATTGTAAGTTACTTTACCAATTATTACTTTTAGGTTAAAACCGGATGAGAATATCTAAGCAATATACAATATCAATAGCAAGTTGTTGCAAAAACACAGCAGCTTGACGCTCCTAGTCGGACAAACAAGTTAAAAAGTGTGCGAGCCATCACTCTGCATTGAAATATCCCACATTATTTACGGAAGTATGTAATTTTAACACAGATGTAGTGTAAATCGTACCAGGTGACATCCATTACAGCATTTATAAATAGTACAACTGTTTATTGGCTCCTGTATGAGCAACGTTCGCCGTGTACGCAAATCTCCTTGCCCTGGTAATATAAAACATAGGGAAAAGTGGGGCAGATTCATCATTCAAAATCATTCGTATATTTCATGTACCAAAAAATTAAAACACATGATCTTTTTTGGGTTATGCATGGCATAATCAGTATCATAATAGCAACTAAAATAACCATCGAAGTTTGAAGGCAATAAGAATATAATCACTAGAGCTAAAAAAGCCTTTTTTATCATTTTGGCCACCTACGGGGTACGTTGATATCAATCGTAAATTTCTTTTGAAATTTATCAAGGTGAACTTTTATAATTTTTTTTAAAATTCATAAACACAGAAGTACAATGACCCGGTTTTTATGCACCTGAGTGCTAATGCTAATGAAAATCACATTTGCATAAAGCCAAGTACGTTTCCACATTAGATAATCAAAAAAAATAGTGATTTAAATAAAACAATACTTAAATGTTTATCATCTATTGTAAATTATATATACTTAAATCCATAGAAAAACTATAAAAAGACGATGTCCGACATGCTTTCTTGAAAATACCGCTTGCCTTATTTTCTACAGCGGGGAAAGCAAACATGCAAAATCGTATTTTTTTTTTGCTAAGGTATGAAGCTTCATAATGCATTGTTCGCAGAGGCAGTCCCAAACAGTCTCTTACTAGTCATTTCGTTTAAGGCAAAATAATCATGGTTGCCGAAATATTGTTCTTAACATGACTGAAATGGGCCAATAGGAATGACTAGTTTGTGTTTTAACGAATAAGAAATCTGCAACATTGATATCTTCAGAATTAGGAGGATCAAACTTTATATTTTGAATCAGATGTAGGTTTGAAATTTTCATCATTATTTTCACAGATTCACCAGCACTGGTATCAGAGTCAGATTCTATATTAATTCTTAGTTTTTTTTTTTTTAATTTCCGTCAAAACCAATATTTCTTTCCCGTTTTCAACTTTTTTCTGTTTCATCATTTTAACTTGCTATTTCCTTTCTTTCTCGTCGTGCAATCTCTGTAATCTATTCTTTTCTTGAGTATCAGTAAAAAATGTATTCTTTTCCTTTGCCTTCCGTTTATAAAGAAGTGTGTACTTCTTTTCGGTATTTTCTAACTAATTTAGGAGAATAAAGAAAGCATTGTTGAAAAAACTACCTCAAAATTTGCAACAGAGGATAGAAATATGCCTAACAGAAAGAAGATATATTTTTGAACATCTGCTAGAAATTTTGATAATTGAAAAATGATTACTACGAGTAAATACTTTTAATTAAGGATTTTCTTCTGGTTTAATGTTCATTTGCATTTTATTATAAATAAGAGACAAACATTAAGTCTTAATTTAATGGTTTATGAATAAAATACGTACTATTTACCTAAGTAATTAAGTAAATATGTAGTAAAATAAATAAACAATCACTGACATGTAAAAAGGACAAAGTATTACATACAAAATTATTTGTTGACAGGTTTGACGTTTAACTATTACGCTGGTGAAATAATTGGCATGGCTATTAAAAATAGGTATAACTATTTTTTGCTAATTATCATTAAATATCATTCTTCGTTTAAAAAATATGGTAATTGTTTTATATTTTAGTATTTGATACTGACACATATTTGCTAATACGAGGCTTCACTCAATTATATAAAGCTTATACACTAAGCCAACATGAAAATGAGTAGAAAATTCGTTAGATTTATTTAAAATCATTAATTATCTACGGAATTCTACATGAGACGTCACAAATGTTTAGTATGAATCAAAAGGATTTTCTGTAAGGGTTGAGTTATTATTGGCGAAAGTTAAGCAAATGGTCAAGAATGTAGTGGACACTTGTATTGGTTTTAGTTTCACTGTTGTATCAAATTACGCCATCTTAATCGAAAGCTTGCAGCAGAACCATTTTGCACAAAAGCATAAATAACAATGTTGTTATTATAGATAGACATATATAAAGTGATGTTTCTTCGTAGAATTTAAAAATTGAATAACATGTAGGGTGTTCCATTAAAAATAACGCAGTAAGTATGTGTTTTCTACTTCTAGAACACCTTGTATAGTCAAAAATATTTTTAGATTATGCAGAAAAACTTTTGTATAAAAGATTTTTTTTCTAAAATCAAAAAAAGACCCAGTCTTTGGTCAGACAGCCTGTACAATAATATTAACTGGGCACTTTGGACCATCAGAATGCGCCCTGTGTCTTAGCGCATCAAGTACTTTCAAGTACATTTTCAAAAAACTAACAATTATTAACCAAATTTCTGAACCTATTTTAAAAATCAAGTGTGGTTCTGATTACTGGAATTGATGGAATAACTTACCCTCTGATGTTTTTAAACCTCAATTAATAGACGAAATACAGAGTTGGAACACTTTTGCATTTTAATAACTTTTTACTTGATCGCGTTAAAAACACACTTATTCTCGTCAAATGCGAACGAGTAAATGACGGTTGCAATTATTGTAATCAAACATGTTTTGACACATTTTAGTGATATCGCTGTATAAATAAGGTTTCCATATTTTGGGTACTCCTCATATCAAAGTGCCTAAACGTAAAAATACTGAAATGTGTAAAAATCATGCGTCCTTAATATTAAAATGATGGTTTTTTCAATGCATTTTTAAATTTTTATTACAAATTGCTTTTTGATTACCATTTACCGGTAATTCGGTAAATGAAAATGAAAATACCGGTTTACCGGTAAATTACCGGTATTTTTTTTTCATGTGTGACATTAATGGGTATTTCCCAAGAAAATAGGGTTAGAAGTTACGCTAGAATAATACTTATTTTACACAATCTTAAGGCATAATATTAGAATTTTGTAATAAATATTTGTATTTAATTATTTTAAACAGTTGTAAGAAGTAAAACAAAATATTTAAGGTTCAAATTTTAATGTTATTTTACAACAATGTTGCATTAATGTGCATAATGTGGTGTATTCAAAATTGCTATTAATTTAAATACGTGAAATGTTGTTCTTATAAATTATTATTTTTAAATATTAAAAAATGAGACATTACTTACTCTTTAAGAAAAACGATTTTAAACTCTTAAAAATCTTAAAAAACTCCAGAGCACAAATCACATATGTTAACTCAACTTTTTTCGAGAGATAAATAAAATCCACAGAAAAAAACCATAAAATGAAAGAATTGAAATTGCACTTGTTGACAAGGGCAGGTAGGAGAAAAGTGGGGTGCTTTGCTTCCTACCGTCCTAGCAACAAATGAACATTAATCTCGCTTTTCTTTGAGTTGCTTTTCGTTATCCATCTTGTTTCCATTCTTATTTTCTTTTAATTTCTACACGACCTTTTTTTCAATTTTTTGCTTTTTTTCTGTTGTGAATTTTTTGATTCCTTCTGTTTCTGAGTAACTCGGTGGAATGGAGGTTATACGTTTTAATCAAAAGCTTTTGTTAGTTTCTTTTCTATATTCGCTATTCTAGGGCATTACAGCGGTTCTCAATCTCAAGAAAGTTTAAATTAAGTGGGTATATTGTTACTTATCTGTTTGTTTTTTTATTTTCAATGTCCCTTTAGACCTTTAAATACATATCTATATACACAATATTTCGTAGATAAAAATTTCTGGTATGGATTTTTCATTTACCGAATTACCGGTAAATTTTTGTAATTTACCGGTAAATTTACCGAACGTTTTTTGGTCAATTAACCGGTTTACCGGTAAACCGGTATACAATCCTTAATAGGAGCTAATGAAGTCCCTAGTTGAGAGACAAAGACCTAACCTATATAAGTTATAAATTTTTGATGAAAATATTTAATGCATTCACCTTGTAAAAGCAAACTTAAGCCTTACTAGTAGATATCTAGGCCCACGGAATAATTGATGCACCCAGCAGACGCGGAAGTGCCCGTCCTCAGTCCGAAGCAGCAGTTAAAATATTAACGTCGTTTGCCTACCTAATGGCGTATATAAATAAATGGAACGCAGACGAGGTGAGAATAAATTTCGCAATTTAATATTACCTCCGACACGTTACCCATCAACGTAACTTTGCCGTCGCGGTCGTCTTGGGGGCGTCCTTTCGCGAGAGTTCACGAAGACGTTTAAATGCACAGGACATTACCAATTTATATTCGGGAAAGCTGTTCCGCGCTGATAACGAGATTCTAGTACGGGCGATCGCTTGCGCCTGGCAGCCCTCTCTCGTCTTCCATCTCTTCAGTTAGACGTTGACAGTAATGCGGTTTCGGTTGCCTTGAGGTAGGTTTATGGGGAAATTGAATGGTTCACCGCTGGAAGCGCGCGGGCGAGGTACCGCAGAAAATAGGGTAATGTATATTAAATGTCGTCACCGTCATCCGAGGTCGCCTTCGAGTAGAAGGGCTCTTACGTGATGTATCGAAAAACACAAACTCTATATATTTAGGTTGTGAATTCACAATCGTTATCCGATAGATAAACCTAGATTCAGTAGATCAGTAGATGTATATGTGTTTAGTGCTTATACACTCAGAAAAATACATGCATTGGTTTAACAAAACGGTTTTTTGTTATTTTATTTTGGTTGAACTAACAAGAGAACCTCGCGAACTGTAAATCGCAGATTTTGATGAAACTTTGTCAGTTTGTAGACTCCATGGAGTGTTACTCAAGGACGCTTTTCATTGCTGCGGAACTTCAACTTTAGGGGGTGCAATTCACCCTTGAAATTTGGCTCAAATTTGGTTTTTTTTCTGAATAACTTTTAAACGGTTAGAAATAGAAAAAAAGTTTCAATAGCGGACTTGTACCGTTTAGTCAGCCCTTTCGATTGGTATAGATATTTATATACAGGGTGTTCTAATAAACGTGGAATGACGTATGTTGTGCTTATTTTATCGAATTTCAGAAATCGGTTATAATGGCCTTTTTTATGATCAAATAGTCTATAGTCTATAGAAAGGTAATTTAAAAAGTTATACAGGGTGTCCACAAAAATATAAATTTTAGCATATTTCCTTATTCTAAGGAGATACTCTGTGTACTGTTATGTGGCTGCATTGTATGTCGAAAATCAGTGTAAACTTATACCAGGCGCTAAATGGTTATATGTGATAGTTTTCGAGTTATACGCGTTTGGATGTATGTCAGATTATATTATCCCTATTCCTAAAGTTGAAGTTCCGCAGCAATGGAAAGCGTCCTTGAGTAACACTCTTTGGAGTCTACAAACTGACAAAGTTTCATTAAAATCTGCGATTTACAGTTTGCGAGGTTCCCTTGTAAGTATATATTCAGTAATTTCATAAAACCTTAATGTTGCTCCAACATAAAAAATTAAAATGCAATGCACGTTAAAGCAACATACTTTTTTATTCCGTTCAATATTAAAATTATATTAAAGTGCTTTGCGTATTGCTTTTAGCAGCGGTCTTTGAGGTATTATAAAAAAAAATGATTTAATCTACTTTGTTTTGTTAATGTGTTATACAATGATGAATAGGTAGCTAAAACAATTCAACATTTGGCTTTCATATTTGTGAGTAAAACCATTTGTTTCGGCAAACAAAAAACTGACTACTTTTGCGTTCGCCCAGGTATCATTTAACGGTTTTTAGTTAGTGTTAAAGTAACATTTATGTAATGTCCATTGACTATGATGTACACTGGTACATAAAAATAGTCTACACTGATACAACTAGTATTTTATTAATTAATATTTATAATAACAACCACTTGTTTACTATAGTTACTCCTTAACTACAAACATGTATCAGCATACCTAACACATACCTAACACTCCCCTCCTTAAATTGTAGATAATTATTCGCTCATTCCATATCGCATAGGTTTTTGTTTATTCCTATGAGATTTCCTTATACTATTACTTTCACTTGAGACATTTGAATCAGATGTCTGACATAGTTTTTCATCTATATTTTCATTCATTTCACCATAACTATCATTTCCTCATTTCCTGTCGGTAATGAAAACTGACTAAAATCCAACATTTGATTTAAGTGTCTTCTCCACATTCTATCTATTTCTGGCACATAGACTAAGTATGTTCGCTGTCCCAGTCTTTTTTTAACAATACCTTGAATCCATGATGGTTTCGTAAATCTATAATTTCGTACAGTAACCTTATCATCGACAGCGAAAATCCGCAGTCTACTACCCTTATAATTCTTAATCTGTGTTTGCTGTTTTTCTTTAACATTTTTAAGTACTACACTTTTATTTTGGTTATTTGTATCTGAATCTGGTAATAATAAATCTAGCCTAGTTCTAATGTTATGTCCCAATAATAATTTTGCTGGAGTTTCTCCAGTAGTAGAATGAACTGAATTGCTATAATCCATTAAAAATCTGTTTAATATCAAATTAAAATTACTACTGGAACTTCTAGTTATTACATTCAATATTCCCCGCCATAGAACGTCACTCTTTGAGCACAGCCCACAATACGCAGCCATCACATACTTCAATAAACTACCCATTGAAATTCGCCGAGCCAGCATCTTTCTCCAATTTAAAAGGATGCTGCGTAACTTCTTACTGGAAAATATCTTTTATAGTAGTGACGAATTCATGATTGCATGAGCTCCCATATAGTAACACTTGTTGTTGGTGTGCTTATATTTCATTCCTCTAGTCCTTTTATACTTATCTGTTTGATATTTGTATTTTTATGCTGTATGTTTAGGTATTGTTTGACAATGTCGATGTTTTTATAACTAATGACAAATGACAATATAGCATGTTTCACTATTTTTACAGCATTCTCAGCTAAGCCATTTGTTGCCGGATGATACGGTGGAGACGTTTTAAATTCTATACCGTTAAACTTCAACAAATGTTTATATGAGTCTGATGTAAAATTAGTAGCATTATCCGACACCAACTGCTTAGGAAATCCAAATCGCGAAAATAAATTTCGCAAATGTTCAATAGTCGTTCGTGTATCTGTACTGTAGGTTACAAATGTCTCTATCCATTTTGAGTGAGCATCTATCACTACTAAAACATATTTACCAAACAATGGACCTAAATAGTCAATATGCAAACGACTCCAAACATCTTTTGGGTAATCCCACGGAATCAACTTTGCAAGATGCGGCTTTGCTTTGCAACTCAAACCAATTTGTACACGACTTAATCATATTTTCAATGTCTAAACCTAAATTAGGCCACCACACATATGAACGTGCAAGACTTTTAGTTTTAACTATGCCCCACATATGCTGTATTCACTGCCATTTTTTTACACGTATCAATATTTTCCACGATTTAGATCTCAAATGTGCCACTCGCGGAGATCTATCCCACCCTCGTCGCCACTGTAATGTCCATTGACTATGATGTACACTGGTACATAAAAATAGTCTACACTGACACAACTAGTATTTTATTAATTAATATTTATAATAACAACCACTTGTTTACTATAGTTACTCCTTAACTACAAACATGTATCAGCATACCTAACACATACCTAACAATTTAGTATGATTATTTAATAATTGCATGATATTACAATATATTGGTCAATTATTAAGTATTAAATAATCTGTAAAAATGCTAAAGTAAGTTTTAGACTATTGTTGTTATAGGATTTTGTAATACAAATCAAATAGATCGTTTTACACCGACAACTTATATGCATATGAATTATAAAATAAATACTATATGAATTCTACTGATGCTCCATGTATTCATTAATCCTCCTCCCAGGGTAAGGTTTTTGCCATAGTTTTCCCTTGCTCCTTGGCGAATGCTGGGAGATAACTAATAAAAGTCGTACCATGGGCGAAAATAGTGTAACAACTGATAACTGACCGATTTATAGTTGCAATGGCGGTTCGTAACAATATTGAGTAGTGGGGACAATCACGAGCCAACTCCCCTCCCTCTCCCCCCCTCTCTACTCCTTCATTTTATTAATTTTACAAAGTTTTAGATCAGTTTAGCTCAGCTTGTAGTAATTTATTATCTTATTTATTGCTAAGGGCCATTATTACAATCACGATTGAAGGATTAAATATGGCAAAGTCGAGGTTATTTTTTTTTATTTATATCGATTATAACTCTAAAGTGAAGTTTAAACCGAAGATTATTGATCTACGGTTTAAACCGCGATTGTAATAGTGGCCCTGACTAAAATAATACCGACATAAAAAAAATAATGTACACAAATTTAAAAGCCATTTTAAAATGAAAAATACATTAAGTTCTTATCGGGAATATTTATCTACCTAAATATAAATACTAAGGTATTTTATTCAGAATGGCATATACCTATTTAGTTTTTAAACCGCACGTACATGCATTGAGTCATTTGTTTAGTTCAGGTGTTTTTGTGTTTTTATATCGACAAAAACGTAACACAACTGAGCACATGAGTTATTTAAGTGAAGATCATCGAGTAAAATATAATGGATATTTTATGCATAAGCCCACGTATTTCTTGTTTTTTTTTTTTTTACTTAAAACGCTGTTATGATATTATGATGTATTTTTCAAGATTAACTCCCTTATTATATTTATTATTTCATTTTCATAATTTTCACCCTTTTTCATCCTCATATTTTTTTTTTTTCGTATTTTGTTATTCACAATTGCTGCAAATATATCCGGTGATTTTGAACATTTCAATTCATCGATTTAATTTTTTTTTATGGGAGCCGTCTGATAATGGGCCTCTGAAAACACTAAAATCTTTTAACTTTTGGTATTTAATATCCCATTTTCTTCACCTTTTAAGTCACAAGTGTGGCCGATTGATCAAAATAATTTTCTGAGTTCATATTTGGTTTGCCAAAAATACTGTCTTCCTGGTCCAGAATCTCGTATTCACACAGGATGTTGCAAGCGGTCTCTGTCATTCTATTACACAGTTTGCAGTGTGTATCTTTACTGTTGATCTCAATTTTCTGTAGGCGTCCTTGTAGTGCGCACTCATTATGGGTTTGTGTAGTTGTGATTCTCTATTCTTTGTCTTTTTCTTGGGACTGCCTCTTTAACTGCTATCGTGAGAGTTTTAGATATTCCTAGGACAAATTCTGGACCAACAGCAGTTCGTTAGGCTGCTCAGTTCTCGAATGCATTCCGAAACCAGTTGTAACTTGGAGATCACTAACATCTTCAGTCTCGACTCTTTTAAAGCCTTTTTGTTGATTTCTCCTAGTAGCATCAAGCGTAATTATTGTATTTGTCATCTCACTGTTAACTCCATCTCTAATCCATTTCTATATTTTTAATCTACCTGTGAATCATATCAATCAAGTGAGCCTTGAATCTATTGCAGCTTATTCGATGATGGTGATTCCCACCTCGACATTTCTGTTAGATATGTGCAAATCACGTGGTCTGAACTGAATGATTGGCTTTTACATGATGATCAATATTATTGTTCCTAAATCCTGATGCATATCTGTCACTTGATATTCTTTACAATATGAAATGCTCCATTCTTGCCTCTTCCATTATCATCAATTGGAAAGGAAGTAAGTCTTCATTCTATGACTGCTGTAGGAATTGCTCCTGCTATTCTTAAAAACACAAGCTGCTTATCTTACTTCTCTTAAGTTCAGTTACAGCAGTTTGCTATTGCAACCATGTCCACCATACCAATATGACCAACGTGATTGATGTCCAATACATCATAATTGATATTAACAATCTTATTTTTTCATCAGCTCTTCCAGCCCACATTAGGGTTGTGTGTTGTTTCAACTTTCTGAAGCTGTCGTCGATTCCAATTAAGCTTGGAATCGAGAATATTGCCATGCACTTCCTCTGACAATCCTATTTTCGTTCCCTATAAAATGGTGGTTACTGTGGGTCGTATTGGAGAGCTTAATATTCAGAATGTCCTCTATTCCTGTACAACTTGTAAAGTATTCTACTTTGTTGAATTTACTGCAAGTCAAAACAACAAGAGCATCTGCATATCTTAAAATTTCATGCCCGTCATAGTTCAGTTTTACTAGTAGCTTGTTCACGACTAGGTTCCACAACAGAAGGGACCAAAATGCACTTACAAGTTTGGTGTTTTTTCCATGTACCTTTTAAAGATCTTTGAAATCTTAACCTAAATGAGTTTCTTGATTTCCTTCATAAATTTAAAATAGCCATATATACAGGGTGTAACAGCGGTAACGCCGTAGTCCCTGGTGGTCAAATGGTAACAATTTTTGAAATATTGTATACTGGGATATATGTAGGCTGATTAGATCTACAATTTAAAAATAATGTGCAATATACAGGGTGTTCCAAAATTTAGCAGCGCATCAAAGTTATGTTTTTCTTAATGGAACGCCCTGTATTGTATGGCATTTTTGAAATGTGCACCAAAAACAGAAAAATTTTATTTAAGGTTCCCTATACCTAATTTTTATAGTTATGAGATATTTCAATTTGTTTAAAAATGCAATGTTGCAAAAAAAAGTTTAGTATCTCGGAAACGAATTAATTTAGAGAAGTGAAATGAAAACCGTAAATAGCAAATCCCTTGGCTGATTGAATATGCGACATTCAACGTTTTCTAGTACTATACAGGATGTTCAAGTACCTAAGTCAAACTTTGTGAATTTTACTCGTGCGTAACTTTGTTATTTTAAATGGAACACCCAATATATTTTTACGCTGATAGATAGAAATTTTTATTTTCTTTAAACTAGTATTAGGAGTCCCTATATCTATCTCCACTAGTTTTTAAGTTATTTGGATTTTTGTAGGTGGTTTAAGTAAATTGTCATTATCTTAATTTAATCTAGGTAGCTGGTGATTTTTTTGAATGTGTCAATTTGCCGTGCATCCCGTCAGTACCATGAAAGCATGCTCGTTGCAAGAAAGAACTGATATGATTTTAGTTATTGGTGAGTGTTAGGAAAATTGCTTCCTTGCGTCACGGGTGTATGCGCAGAAGTACCCTAATCGAAAACATCCAGATAAAAGGGTATTTGAAAAACTGTTGGACAGATTTCGTACCAGAGGCAACGTTGCTTACATAAAGCGACATAAAACAACAATTGTAAGCGAATAAAATGAATTTGTGGTATTAGGAGCAGTCATTGAAGAACCGCATAGCAGCACAAGAAAGATTGCTAAGGAATTGGATCTAAGTTACATGACTGTATCTAGGATCCTGAAAAAACACAAATACCGTCCCTATCAACTAAATCATTATTATGAAATGTGGATTCGTCAGTGAATAGAACATAATTAAAAAAATCATTATCTTTTGCGTATCTATCGAGCGCCCACACGCAAAAATCAACTCTTCGCTCATGTTGAAAGTGATAGTCTAAGTCACAAAGTTTGACTTAGGTACTTAAACATCCTGTAGACTACTGGACAACGTTGAATGTCGCATTCAATCAGCCAAAGGATCTGCCATTTACGGTTTTCATTTCACTTCACTAAATTAATTCGTTTCCGAGATACTAGACTTTTTTTGCAACATTGCATTTTTAAACAAATTGAAATATCTCATAAACTATAAAAATTAGGTATAGGGAACCTCAAATAAAATTGTTCTAGTTTTTAGTGCACATTTCAAAAATGCCATACAATACAGGGCGTTCCATTAAGAAAAACATAACTTTGATGCGCTGCTAAATTTTGGAACACCCTGTATATTGCATATTATTTTTAATTTGTAGATGTGATCCACCTACATATATCCTAATATACAATATTTCAAAAATTGTTGCCATTTAACCACCAGAGACCACGGCGTTACCGCTGTTACACCCTGTATAACAAAAATACTCCAAACTGTGGTACTGGTAATGCTGTAAACTTCTCCTAAAGCCCTCACCACAAACTGCACTAAACTGGACGTACGTTTCGATAGCAAAGCTATCATCATCAGCAGAAACACTGAACTCCAGTCCAGTCCAGTTTAGTGCAGTTTGTGGTGAGGGGTTTAGGAGAAGTTTACAGCATAGCCATATATGATTAATTCCACAAAATTGGTATTAGTTTTAGAATCTAAATTGTCTTGCATGCATAAATCTTTATTATTCCATAATAAAGATTTATTCATTATCATCCATCAGATAAGAGTTGAACTTTACCGTGAATAACTTTCTGATACGCAGCGCAAAATTTGTTTCAAAATCGTTTACCTAACATGATGAATAACAGAGAAGCGGCGGTGGCCTTAGGCGTCGTTACTTAATTCGCAAAGCTTCCTAATTTGCGCGCGACGGAGGTCGCAAAAAAGCCGGCACCGCCGTAGTACTTTATGTGTGTGTGAAAGTGAAGTTTGCTAATGAAACGCCCAAACTAGAAAATCGGCTTTCCACGTTACGTTACATTCGTTCGTTAAAGTATCCGGAATTTAAGTGGATGTACCATGCTTCATTTATCACAAGGACGCGTCGGCGAATCATCAAGCGAGCTAATACGGTGGTGCTCAAACTGTGCGCGCGGTCTAAGTTGAACGTCCGCAATACACCCGCATCGGTCTGGCAACCTAACGAAGTACAAACAGACGGTAGGGGTAGCCGTGTGTTGTAGTACAACATACGTAAGTGGAATTAGTAGTTCGTCAACGTTATCGAATTAAAAATGATTTCGTAGTCGGGCGCCACCCGTAATAGTTTTCCAGTTTCATGATTCGAAAAAAGCATTAAAATATTGCGAAAATATTTAGTGAAGCTCGTTGTTAACGGTTGGCTGATTATAGCGTTAAGCTATCAGCATGAAATACGCCGTATTGCATACGTAATTTCAACACATACGGTCGGTGTAGGAATTATTGTAATGGAATATAAGTACGTATGTGGATTGCTAGGTAAGATAGGCAATAGAATATTCATATGTGGGTGCATATAATAACAAAGGCGTTAATGAATTGATGTTTACTTAGCTTCTGATAGTTGTCTAAAGCTGCGTTTGAAATGATACCGGAAATAATTGAAAATGCGGAAAATTACGTCTTTTATATTCTTAAATATCGAGAAAATTGTGGTGGAAGAAAGGTGAAATTACTCTCTGGCGACTACTGTGTATCTTTATTTTATGAATGCTTATAAAATTATTAATTAATGACCTTTCTTTTATGAATGGTTTTGTATCAATATGCCATTTTAGCATTACCATAGCAACAAATAAATCTAAGACGAGTCTCTGTAAATGGCAAAAATTTTGTTAATTTTTAAATTCGTAAGATATAATAAGATAATAAGATATCACAAGGACTGTAGCGTAGTAATAGACACATAGATATGCGATCACTCCGCGCTACATTAGATTTTTCCATTATCAATCGAAGACCGAATTAATTCAGTAAACATTTGAAAAAACCTATTACCTAACCATGCACCGCTATCTCCCTCGACAGAAACATATTTATTGTTTACCCCTACTTGATCCTTCGAAATACCAAGAATTAGTGACAAATATGAACCTGCTCCCATAAATATACTGTAATGGCAAAAATATTCCACTATTATTTAAAAGGGAATGTTACTATTTTACTTAGTTATATTTTAAAACTAATTAGATACAATAAGAAAAAGGATATAATATGTAGCAGCAGACAGCCAGACGATGTCCAGGTAATGTAGGAAATCTCTGCATTTGGCAGGTCACTTAAGGCGTTTTCCTTCAGAATTTTCCCTTCAGGAAGTAAAGATGGTCAGCAGTGATACACCTACACATCGAAAATCAATATTAGAATTTGAATAGTATATTTTACAATAGATTTTGACAGATCAAAATTGGATCCAAGTTCAATTCAAGCGAACAGTTTTATTATTTTTACTGTGTATTTATTTCGTTCAAATTTAGTCTAATAATGTTTGTATATGCATTGGCAGTCCAATTGCTTTGTTATGTCAACAGAAAGACATGGGGAAATCGCTGGAAATGGGTTCTGTAACAATTCTATGTGTATAAATGGTTGCCTACCTTTTAGGTGCAATAAAGAATTTTAAGATTGTTAATTTTTATATAGTAATAAGTGTTTAAAAATTTCAAATGTATTTTTTCTCATGATCTACTGACATTTACCTTTATTATATTACAAGTGTAAGGTGATTCCAGATTTTGTAATTTTATTTATTTTCACTTCGTTTAAACATCTGATAGTTCTTTCGATCACATGGGCATTCTCATATATAAAATAATGGATGTTCCCCTCATATCGGTTACATTAACGGATTTTCACAGACAGTTGGACTCCTTGTCGAAGACAATCGCTTTCAAGTCAGTTAAAACATTTTCAATTCGAACCATTCACTAACCGAGCTTTGTTCGAGGCAGACCCATCTCATTTTATTCTTGAAAAATTTAACGGCTATTTCGATAAAATCCAATTTTATTTCAAATTACAACCTAAAAATAATTGTTATTTGTTAAACAAAGTTCATCACACAAATATTATCCAAATTACCTGCAATTTTTGGGTAATTTTTCTTCAACGACGATTTTCCTGAGTTTCCTGTTATGATGTTCCTGTCCTGAACGAGCCATTTTCCGTGATCTGATGTGACGACGATGGTACGAAGGCCCTGATCCGACATTCGAACATTCCAGACCACTCCAATGCTCGCAGAAGGTATTCCTCTTCAAATCTACCTAAAAAATAAACGTATTATTTCAATTCCAATCCAAATTTAATTATACTTATAAGAAATTTCATTTTTATTCGTTCAGAAAGAATTGAGGTTAGAAAATTGATTATATCGTCTGCGAAACCGTTCGCGGTTACTTGGGGAAATTTGTGTAAATAGGTTTATAAGTATTTGTTATGTATTTACGTTACGAACCAATATCCAGCAATTTACCATCAGGGTTGGCTACTCTGTTTCACACGTCTCTTAAGCCTAACATAACTCCGTTTGAACGGTCAGAAATAGCGGGAATTTTGAAATTTGATTTAAACGTATTTACGTTCGAAACTATGAATTTGAATTGCAAAAGGTGGAATTACTAAATAAAACTTTAGTGTTATTAATTAAACGGACTCACGTACTTACCTGAGATAATTATCCAAAGATATATGTGATATATGATTTTAAAAAAATTCACATTTAGAATTTTTTTTTTTATTAAATAAAATCACTTTTATCCACACTTAAATGTTTTAATTTTACATAAGAGATTGAATCTATTGAGGCACGACATTATCATGCCTATGATATCATTTAAACTGGTCATTGACAGTGAATTTGAAGGAGAGGACAATTGACAACATCATTGCTCAGAATCTCTACTCTTACTGAAATATATAAGAGAGGAACGAGCTATTTATTATTTTTTTTATGTCACCGCCCCTCGATCGGAAATTTCTCGCCCTGGATGCCATCTGGCTGGTGAGAGAGCACACTTCTGAATCAAAATTAATAAAGACAGAGGACACTGGGATGTATAAAATTTGATTTTTTTTGCTAATTTAATTAATGTATTTATTTTAAAATTTATTTTTTTAATCCGGGCTGTATGCTACTGTGTAGCGTAACAATACATACATACGAAGTTCACGCGATGACAATGTGTGGATTTTGTTAATGCCCTTGTGGATGTGGATTGGCCTGATTATGAAAGTTATTTATCTGTCAACGATCCATTTAATCATTTACATTCATTATATATATTTTTTTCCAATATGCATTTTCCAAAAAGAAATGTGAATATACTTAATAATTGAAAAATTAAATTAAAAGCGAAAATGCGTGTTCCAATCCTATTTTATTTTTAATATCTTATTGCGACATGTTTTGATCCTAATTAACCAGCGTCGGGCAATAAAGGTCAATATTCGTTTTTATAAAATGATGCGAAACGAATATTGACGTTTATTGCCTGATGATGATTAATCAGGACCGAAACATGTCGCAATAAGATATTAAAAATAAAATAGGATTGGAATACGAATTTTCGCTTTTAATTTAATTTTTCATTTTAAACACACTAATCATCTGGGACACTATATACTAATAACTAATTGTTTAGAACAGAATTATATACATTTGTTTTGTCCTAACGCCCCCTTCAGTTCTAAGAAGTTAATAGTGAAGACATCTTTCCCTTTTTCGATTCTTTCTTTATTCTGCCAGACACCCTCTTTATTTTGTAATTTACGACCACTAGAGTTCCTTTGTACACCACATGCAATTACTTTTGTAACCCCACCAAGGGAAAATGGTCAGTGTAACAAGGGACTACTAGTTCAAAACCATATTGTAATAGGTAGTTCTGTTCCGACATTTCAAGCGACGATACATTTGTAAATATCTTACTATGTAAATATATGAAAATACAAAAAAAGGTTTTGTGTGTTTTGTTATTTAAATACATCAATGTAGAAGTGACAAATCCAGCACCAACGCAATCACAAAACTCTACACTAATAATAATAGCAAGAATCACCGCGTATCTAATGAGGTTAAAAGTTCCAGTAGCAAGCTTCACAATAAAAAGCTTAAAGTTAAAATGTCCATAATTGGACAAATTTTATCAAGAAGCTAAAAAACCACACCCATCTCTAGTCAAGCAAACTAAATCCTAATTCTATTCGAAAACATTATCTACTTCATCTAATCGTGCTCGAGAGACGTGGTCCATAATATCTGATTTAACTGGTAGGAAAAAGCCATATTTAAATATTGCACTGATTATTGACAATGCTCCTGTGAAGTACCTTCTGTCGGTTGCCGCTAAAAGGCCAAATAGGCGTAGGAAAAGCACTTGTAAATATGTTTCCTTTCTAGAGGGAGATAGCGATGCATGTTTAGCTAATGGATCTTTTGATATTTTTACTGAAGTTCCAAATTTTGTTGGAAAAAATCTTTGCAAATGTTGAGTTACTTTTTTGAATGATGCCGGGGTAAATATAACTTGATGTTATTGCGTATTGCACTTAATTTCATCTCTATATTTTATTTCAAAATACAATTTTGTGGTATCACAGATCTAATAGATTATGTTTCATAAAGAAAATCTTAAGATTCACCAGCTTAATATGCTGTAACTATGTGCCAATTGCCAAATGCGTTTACGAATACTGTTATTGTGTTATTGATGTTGGCTCATAAAAAAAAAAATACACCTGTAGTCGTTAGGCGCATATTCAAATCAGAGTGGGTGATATACCAATTATAAAATGTAAACTAGCAACGCTATTTGTTGCATTAAAATCGGATAACTTGTGAATTATTAATTTTCACTTAACAAGGATCTTTCTTTACTGTATAGCGTGTTTGTAGAAGATGATTAAATGCAATGTTTAGTTTATATTTTACCCATGCATTCTAAAATAATTTCAAAAGGGTCGAAATAATTCCTCCTTAACTCAGTTTCTGATTGTAAGATTTTATACATATCTGTAATGTCTATAAAGTTGTCTGTAAATCTGTAAGCATGTATTGTAGATGCTTTGAAAAGTTTACATTAATAAATAACAAAAATAAAAATGTCCTAGCGAAAAATGTCAGTGATATCGATATTCAAGTTTGTGCACTAGAGGAATTAAGGGTGGGATTCTATGCAGACCTGTAGCCCTTGCAGATAATTTTACAGACGCTATGCATAGAATCCCACCTTTAATCCTAGTATGATTGAGAAATTGCTCGCGAATGTAATATTAGTGTTTTAAACCTTTTACATAATAATAAATATCGGTCGTGCAAAACTTTTACCCGACGATTATTACTACCGCATGGAATTTTATGAATTAATAATTAATAAATATCCCGAACATGAATATTTTTTCAACAATATTATAATGGCGGCTCGTGACAATATTGAATGGTGAGGCCAATCTCGGGCCAACTACCTTCCCTTCCCCTCCATTTTATTAATTTTTCAAATCCTTGAATTAGTTTAGCTCAGCTTGCAGTAATTTATTGCCTCGTTTATTGCTAACTAAAATAATACCGACACCAAAAATTTAATGTAGACAAATTTAGAAGTAATTTTAAAATGAAAAATACATTAAGTCCTCATCAGGAATACTTATCTACCAAAATATAAATACTAACGTATTTCCTTCAGAATTGCATATATTTAGCTTTTAAATTACACGTCACTTGTTTACATTCCCCCATCTAACTAATGCAAAATTATTCAGGTATTTTTGTGATTTTATATCGACGAAAACATAACACAATGCAGAGCACATGGTCTATTTAAGCGAAGATCGTCGAGTAAAATATAATGGATATTCTGAGCATAAGCAGACGTATTTCTTACAAAGAGTGGGAAACATAATTTTTACTTTCTTTGTTTGTTTACCTAAGGAAATGGTTTGTTTCTTTTTTTATTTAAAACACTATTATGATGTATGTTTTAGGAATATCTCCCGTATTATATTTATTATTTCATTTTCATAATTGTTACCATGAGAAAGATATGAATGATAGTTCATTTTGATTTGAAATACTATAGTTATTAAATTGCGATGTCATCCTAGAATAATACTGCACTTTATTACTATAATTAATAAATATTAAATATTCTTGATTCCAATTTTTATTGCGAGGAAGTGTGTAAACCGAATCGCGCCGAAAGTAATGCGGCGGCCCTCTACATATGATTTTTTACTTTCAATAGTCATCTTCGACGGCCGTCTGACTCAACGTTTTGCCTACCGTGAAGTGGAAGACCCATACCCATATCCACAATATCCACACCACTCCCACTACCGCCGCGGATAACCTACAAACGTCTGAAATCGGTGTCAATCTAGACATGGACGCAGTTTGGCGCTTGTTTGCATAAATAACTACAAAGTGTATTTCGTCGCATCAAATCATGGGAATCGCAACGTTCATTCTGTACTTAAATGTTTGTGTATGTACGTGTATTTATCGATATTTTTATAGAAAATAAAAGCTTTTAATGATTAATTTGTGATTTGCAATGGTGCGGCCATGATCCAGGAGCCGCGCTTGTAATATACTATTTACCAAGGAATAAGTACTTTATTTACTATTTCTAGGGATTCCGGAATCAATGCTTGTCATTTTATTTGATTATTGAATGAATAGATTTTAGTTATTAAATGAGTATTATCTAATTCCTTCCTTTTTCACCAATAAGAACAAATGTAATGTTGGCTTATACAGGGTGTATCAGATATAGAGGTAAATATAATAATATGTAGCAGCTGTAATCATATACAATCAAAAAGTCTTAATGCACACTGGGTCTATCTGTAAGCATTAACGAGAAAAAAAATATTTTATAAATGCCGTGGGCTAGAGCCGCACCTGTGTCCAACCTAAATGCTGTCCCGAGCATACCCCCACATACCACTATCATTCAGCCATCACCGCTGTTAGTTTCTTGTGGATCGCTGCTTGAGTGCAAGCCACTTCGAACATTTTATATAAATTCTTCCCGTCTCGAAAAAAATATCCTTTTCAGGACCATCATGATTTCATATAAAGAAAATCAAAGCTTGATGCATCGGCAAAAGCGCGGGAATGATAAATTCATTTTCCGCGACATCATAGTAAAAAGCGGCGTTTGCAATTTCCGTATCTACATTTATTTCTGTGTATTCGATTCAATTCATTTTGCGTTATATGATTAATAAATCCAAAGAAATAACTCAGATTCATGTGGTACCGTTTATTAACAACTAACTCTCGATCGACAAAGCAAAATAAAAAATTTTACGTTTTTTGTAACTACTGAAGTCGCATATCTGGTGAAACTCGAACGTCTTATCAGGATATTAAAAATAATACTTTGTAGACTTACGTAGAATCATGGTACAAATAATACGGTATGCTTACGCGCATACGAAAGTTACGTCAGATAGGACAATAAATGGCGCCACATATATAAATATTATTATATCAAAATCGATGTCGACCGTGAGGGTTTTGTTAATGCGAAAGGTAAGTTTAAAGATCCGGACGGGGTACGAACATATTTTCAAAACGTTAAGGTGTTTTCACGATTCAATTTTAAAACAAACCACGAAAACCTGTAACACACAACGAAATTCACTACAAGTAGAAATAAACACGAGCGCTACTAGATGGCGACAAGATAGATAAAGTAAATTTCAACTTAAAACGGGCTTTTTTAAAGCAAAGCTGCATTTGAATTACATTAATTGGTAGTTGTGAATCATTTGGATTTTAACATTTTGCTATTTACCATACATGTATTTAATTGTTTTCGATACGCTCCTTAATTACGTCATCCGACCGGACTTAACGAATTTGAGATTCAAAACGAGCATACCGTATTATTTGTACCGTGCGTAGAATGTTCTTAACAAAAAAGGAATGTTTATCTTATAAAAAGAAGAAATTTAAAATGCGTCAGTTTTGCTATTTTTACAAGGGTACACTGGCCGATTGGCCTTTATTTATTCAGAATGACGTTAAATTAAACTTACGACATACCATTAAGAATAATACTAAATGAGTGCAATATATGTATTTATACATAATACTACGTTTAGCGGGGAAACATGATGTTTCCTTGCATCAGGCCCGGACTAAAGAATTTTTGGTTCTAAATGTTACTTTTTTTTTATTCTTTAATGATGAAAACCGGTTTCGGTGGGTTTGTGTTTTATATGTCGTGTAGTTAACACCCAAGCAAAATTTACCTTTTTTTATTTGATACACCTTGTATATAATACTATTTTTACAAACTTTATAAATTGGGTTTACAATAACTCACTTGGACAGTTGATTATTAATCTGGTTTTTATACTGATTAATAGGGATATAAGAGTAAGCTCCAACGAGACAAAGAATACGCTCATTTTACTTCGGCTGAGCTATGACAATTCGCCAAACGTTAATAAATATGCCTACAGCTGAAGCACTTCGCATTTCCAGTCGGCCGGAATGCGTTCCATAGCTTGCAACCTTTCACCTTATAGTATTGTTTTCTTATTCATTAGTATTCTATATGGTTTGCGTGCCAAAAATAATTTAGAGAAACAGATATTTGATTACTATCTATTGATATTGGATAAGATAAGTTTAACGTGATAACAACGCAGTGGAATGATCCGAAAAAAAAAACTACACGCATATATGAGAAAAAAAATGATGTGCGACATGCAATATTCAACAGTGGTACACAATCGACATCGTCAAAGACGCGGCGGTGGAACGAATTTACGTACGTCATCCATAAAGAAAGTCATCTGGTAAAATTGAAACACATGTAGCTAGATAACGGCAGCATAGAGGAACAAACTGTGTATATATAGTATATGTATGCATGTAGATAGAAGCAAGCACAGACCTTTTGCGCTAGACGAGAGTTTTATGAATATCGATTGATGCGACGGAGATGGGGGGTGGCCGCTTCATGAATCAATTCAGAAAGGCAATGCACCCTAGCACGCAACGCTTTGTTGTTCAGGTGTACTTTATTGGAAGCAGTATGCATAATATTATTTACCACCAGGAGTAATATTGTCGACAGGGCACAAGAGCACTTCCACGATAAACATCGACCGCGTTCAATAACGGGTATAAACGGCGCCCTTTATCTTCTATTCTTTTTTGCTTTTTAATTAATTAAGTTTTGCACTGGAACTCGTTAGTTTCACGATCAATGAGAACGTCAATATCGCTTTATTATCGCCATAAAGTCGTCCTTTCTGCTTTGAAATTATATTTAACACTCGATGCTGCAGTGAAATTTCGAACGAGCCGCGACGCGTGGAATTTCTATTAATTAGTTTCTCTCCGAAATGTTTTCGAAAGGGCGTCATCTGTCTCGTCCAAACTGGAAACTGGGTCATGGGAATTTTTGCGCTAATTGGGAATAACTGGGATAATTTTAATCACGCCATCCAATTATGATGTAAAAGTTTCACCAAACGATATATTTTTCTAACAAATTTCAGTATGAGTTTCAAATTTTAACTGCCAGTTCGGGCTTACCTCTGATGCTGGATAGACTACCGATATTATTTACAATTTGTAATTTGAAGCTCCGCGTTTTATTCCTTCTATTACGGCACTTGAATACAATACAGATAACAGTTGTGCATTTGTTTTTAAATCATACATACACTCTTTATTTATGAAAACTAAATTATTACAAATCATCCCGACCCCGTGCTCCACCTAAAAAAGGTACTACACGAGGCCACCTATTCTAAGTACTATTTGGGTTCCATAACAATTGAAATGATCCTACTCTAATTAAATAATTTCCCTATTATTCTTAATAACAAAAATATAATACTAAATAATAGCCTCGCGACCATATGAATACTACTTTTGAGAAATGATAAAATATATGAAATGTGATTAGTTCACATAATCGCGAGTCTACTGTAAATCAGTCAGCTATCAGTTATTATTAAATGCGCCCATGGAACGACCTTTGTTATCTCCCAGCATTCGCCAAGGACACTGATTATATATAATATACTTATATAAAATCAATGGCCACGGAGTAAGGGAAAACCATGGCAAAAACCTTACTCTGGGAGGATCTGGGAAGAAGTCCCAGACCTTATTACTGATGCCGGCAAACTATTGTTATCCTTCTGCATTTTAAAGAGGCAGCCTCCACGTTCTCTCAATTCAGGTAGCTGCTCTCTTCTGCACATCAGGAATTTGAAGTTGAAACAGGATAGAAGTAACGATCTAAAAACAAAAAAAAAAAACAAAACCTGTACCAATTCTAATACTTAACAATGATTTAATACTAATTATTCTAATAAATAGTAATTAAATTAAAGATTTATATCTTAAATACTTATTTATATACCTCAACCATGTCAAATCTGATCACTAAAGGCTATAAAATTTTCATTCATAAATACCTCCTACTAACTAGATAACCGCAAATTATTATTATCCTTCTGAGTGCCGAAGAAGTAGCTTCCGCCTCTCCAATTCCGACAGGCTTGCCGTTCTCGCGTAGCTGCTCCCTTTTTTACATATTCGAAGTTGAAACAGGAAAGATGATGACCTAAAAAACAAACAAAACAACAGCAGTACCTATTCTAATACTTAATAATAACTTAATCCGAATTATTCTAACCAAGAGTAGTTTAACGCCAATTCCGACCACTAAAGAGCATAAAATATTCATTTATAAGCGTGCTACCCTACTAACTATCTAAATAATATGCCGTCGCCTATCTAGTTCTTTAGCAACATTACTAAAAAATTTCCACCATTCGATCGACTCATTATCTCTAATATCTGTTTCACATCGCGGCCAATTTAACCCCCTAGCTAATGCCCTAACCTCCGTACGCGACCGCCACTCATCAGTGACTGGACATTCAAATAAGACATGCCCCGGTGTATCTACCCCACCACACTCACAAAGCGAATCATTAACCCTCCCAGTTCTACATAAATATGATTTAAAATTACCGTAACCTGTTATTAATTCTACCGCCTGATACGATAATTAACCCTCATTTCCTAAAACGTGTAATGCTACCTATAAATTTCCTAGTCCACCTCCCATTTAAGGTATTATCCAACCTACTCTGCCAATCATAATCATAGATACAGGATGTCTTCGAAAAAAAAAAAATGAAAAGTGATATAATTAACTTTGTATCCAAAATATTCCCGCGTAGATGCGGAAAAATATATATCAAAGGTATTATTTGAAAAGGAGTACCGACCGGACTTCGTTAAGGAATAAACTTAGATGTATGGGTAATGCGGTCTATTTAATAAAACTACTATATCACTTCAATATGTCGTCATATATTTAATGACTTCGTCAGGATGAAATCTACAATATTACAAAAGGATATGAAGCAATAGTAATGGAAGATGTAAAAATTATACTTACAATCAAATATATAATAATAAAATTAAAAATTTTAAAGTTTTTTGAATTCGGAATTTTTAAAAAGTCAAAAAAACATTTTTGTCAATAAGGTAATGTTACTAGATATTATGTAAAATGTTACAATAAATATGGTTAAGTTGATTTGTGTCTGTTTTAAAATTAATTGAATTTTGATTACTGTTAATATGAACCATTTCTAGAAATAACCGTTTTTTGTAATGATTTTCCACATCAAGAATTTTAGTATTATCACAATTAAAATTGTGGTCTAAATTTTGAAATAAAGGATGTCGACTGAAACTGTGTGAAAATCGAAAAATTGGCTTATCGAGCCATCATCAAACATCTGTATTTGAAGGGGTTGAGAGGTAAGCAGATTTACGGAGATATGCTAAATACCCTTGGCAAACAAAGTCCTTCGTATGCGAAGCTTAGCTTAGCTATTGCATTGCGAGCTTCAACAGGAGTAAATTTTCCATTGAAGATGAACACCGATTGGGAATGCCAGTTTCGGTATCCCTCCCCAAAAATGTTGATGCAGTTCATGACATGATTGTTGAATTGGTCTAAAACGAATATCTGAGGCACGAAGTATTTCATATGAATTCATATAGTTCACGTCGATTTAAACATGAGAAAAATTTCTGCAAAATAGATCTCCAAATGTGGGAGTGTTGACCAAAAGCGTGCAAGAGTGGAAGCATCGCGGTCGATCTGTGCTCGGTTTGAAGAAGATGCAAACTTCTTAAGGCGTATTGTTACTATGGATGAAACTTGGATACATTTCTACGACCCAGAAATAAAACAACAATCGATGGAATGGAGACGCTCTGTTTCTCCAAGGCCTAAGAAGTTTCGTATTCAAAAATCTGCTGGAGAAGTTCTTGCTTCAGTTTTTTTGGGATTGCCATGGAGTAATCATGATTAATTTTCTGGATAAGGGTAGAACAATAACTGGTAATTATTATCCGACGTTACTGACCACTCTACGACAAGAAGTTAAGAAGAGAAGATGCGGAAAGTTGTCCATAGGTGTTTTGTTTTTGCAGGACAATGCCCCATGTACACAAATCGTATGTTCCCATGCAAACAATTCATGATTTAGGGTTCGAATTACACGAACCCTCCCCTTATTGACCAGATCTGACTCCGTCCGATTATCATGTCTTTCCTCAATTGAAGAAAGATGAAAAGGTCGTAAATTTTCTTCCAACGAAGAGGTGATAGAAGCTGTGGAGGCCTGATTTGCTGAGCAAATTCTTTTTGAAAGGTCTAGACGCGTTGCAGGTTCGTTGTAATAAATGTATCCAATTAAGAAGAGAGTATGTTAAATAATCAAATATTTTGAATTTCAAACTTTGTGTGCTTCTATATAGGCTAAGAATTTTTCATACATCCTCGTATAACTCGAAAACTATCCACTTTTCGTAAATAATTTTTCTATACAAAATGAAAGGACATGGAATTTCCTATAAATTTTATGTGCAAATTTGCCGTAACCTTTTACAAGGTATTTATTGTCAGATGAGTATTTTCGTTCAACACAATCGGGAGATTGGAAGGATTCCTTTTAAAACTTTTCACCCTCCAAACTTTGTCGCACAAACAAAACTTCTCGAACAACGTATAACCCCGATATACGGACAAATAGTTTGTTTCCAAACTTTTGTAATTCACAAATTCAGATTGTAGATACTACCAATTGAAAGGAATGAAGGAATCGTATTTGTTGTTTAGTAATAAACCTATGCATTGTTGGGGCAAAGTTCTATTTGATATTGAGATATTCTCAATTGTGATTTTTTGTTTATTTATTAACCAACTTATTATTATAAGTAGCTGATCAAAATACATGGAGATGACAATAGAAATAACAGTTCAAAATAAATTTGCCAAGTTCTGGCATACTCATATGATGTAACGATAATAGCAGAAAATCTTAACTGAAAAAGAAAGTGAAACAAATATGAAAATCCTGAGTGGAAATAAAGTAGTGCGAGCATTATCAAGAATGTTAAGAGCAAAAGTACAATTGAAAGTAGTTAAAATTGGAACTCTCGAGACATTCATAAGACCGGTTGAATGCCAGCAGAATGTGGGTAATTACCATAGACAAGGATAAATATATAGATAGAGCTTAGAGATGCGCAGTGTTCAGATCACATGGAGGCCGCTATTTTGATGTATGACAGGGCCGTGAAAAAACAATTTAAAGATAAAACAAGGACGTAATGGTAATATTTTAAAATAAAAAAATAAATAAAATGCTCATACTTCCTTTTGACACTAGTATTATACTATACAGGGTATTCCACACCATACAATTTGCTATGGTATGAATATTTAAAAAAAATGAGTTTTCTGCATTTGAAAATATGTCACTTTGTTTCTCAGTTTTGAACACCCTGTATGTTAGAATGTAAAGTGTGCTTACCGTTTCTTAGAGTTATATCTACATTCATAACATAGCAAATTTGGAGTCTCTACTTGCAGTATTAACCGAGATATTAATTTCTCAATGATGCAATGATTGAATGATGACTAAAAAAAAAGAAAAACTGAAATAACTCAAAAACGGCAACATGTAGCTATAGGAATAGCTATTGCAAACTGACGTATTTATAGTTGTAGAATCCAAAAATGAATAAAAAAATTATATCATTCTATTTAAAATAAGAAAGTTGACATCCATTTCCGGTCAACCGGAAGTGATATTTTGGTTAAGGTATTTTACATTTATAGTTCCAATCGAACAGATGCTGGTGTCAAAATCTCAAATATAAGTAAATAATAGAACATCATAAACTTTTAATGAACCAGTTACGTGGAATAGCCTGTATACATACAGGAAATTGTATTTTTTACTGCTAGAAGGACATTACATTGATATTTAATTCATTTTTATTTATTCAAATGTATAAGCTAATACTAATACTTGGAATTTGAAGTTTTTAGGTTATTTCATATTTCTGGGGTATAGTAAATACACATTATGTCATGACATTTCTTTATCGGTGGCTAAACAATATAAGTTCGTTTAATTTTTTTTCTTGCTAATTCGACTTGCAGTTCTTGCTTTAATTTCACCAAACTATGAAGCCGTATTTTTCAATAACACTCAATGATCACTTTTGTTAATAAGATCAGATGTCCTTCAAGGAACTGTCTCCGATATGCTGAAATTACCAATACATATTCTTAATCTCTCGGATCAGCTGACTATTAATCCATCTGAAATAGAATACATGCCATGTCTATGTTTTGTGTCAACAGTGCAGAAATACCTTTATTCTTTCATTGCAACAGTGTATATTTATTTTCTCTCAGATTCTTTGCAGCAGACTTTAACTGCAAAGCACTCTTCACAAAGGAGAATGCAATAAATGCAATATACCACATACTCATAACAAGTAGATTATAGTTGGCTCTTACTGATGGAAACTGATGTTGTTATCAGGGGATACCAATCTACGGATGCTTTTACATCCCGGTACGCAGCAAGACATTCTACAACATAAACGCTAATTCACATCTAATTATTCACAGTAATAATACCACACACCTCACTAAATGTTCTTGGTTCTCTTAACACTTAAACTCTCTTAAAATATTTAAATAAATGGTCCAACGAAATAAATTATTTACTGACAACGTATTATTCAATAATTCAACTACACTTTAATAAACTACTAATTACTAAACAACTTTAATCGAAATAATAGTATAAATATGAAACGCTTAAATAATACGAAAATATAAACACGAATAACCTTAAAAACAATGCGTTTTATAAACCTACCACAACAACAGCTGATCTATACATCAAAATGGCGGTTTCTACACAATCTGAAAGTTCGCGAATGCGCAATGGTCTAAACTCTTTCCAATAGTTATATTCCTGTCTATGGTAATTACAAAAAAGGCGAAAGTTTGGCAGGAAAAGTCAATAAATTCTTAATTTATTGACATTCTGTACTTTTAATCTTAGATTTTTTGATGGTAAACTTGTTTAAAATCAATAATGATCTTTTTTCTAATTTTTGTTAACTCTTTCCGGGAGCACATTGTATTTTTGAATAAGATGTAAAATTTGCTGTTTGGTCATACGGTTTCTATTCGAAAAATTAACATAAAATAACGTTAAGTCCTAAAAAAAAAACAGTATGAAAAAACCTAGATTCATTTTTGAAGTTTTAAGTAGGTACCAAGAAAGTTAGAAATTAAAGAAAAAAATTTTTTTTTTAATATAAAAAAATGGTAAGATAAATCTGTAATCTGATTTCACTTATCTCATTTTTCTCATATTTCTACTGCAAAGTATATTTACCATTATGTGCATTAAATTGTTACACTGAATGGCCCGTACACTATTACATCTTAATATACAAGGGTACCCTTGAAAACCCAACGAATAATTTAAATAGGCTACTGAAGAGAAGGAGTGAGAAGAGTGCGGGAGGATATTTGAATTTTAAAACAACCCACCTGGAGAAAGATCGTTAAATATTAATTCGGTTTTTAAAAGGTACTTCGGGAATGGGATCCAAAACTCTCCATGAAATTTATCCGAGCGCGAATATTGAAAAAAGGCAAAACAAGGGGAGAACGTTTCCTTTCTCGTATTTTCATCCGCTCACGCGGAGGCGGTTGCTAAAAACAAACACGACGAAAAAAAAAAAAAAGTGGTTCTCGTTGTAATTTTACCTTTGCGAGCGCTTCGCCTTGCGCTATCACGGTCAAAAGGTTAGTCATGTATGTATAATGTAAGAGCAATGTTTTTATTATAAATTGCAAAGAAATTTCCGTTGTTGTAAAGTTCGTGCGCTTCTTGAAAACTAAATGAAACAAAAAACTTTTGTTACGATATACGGTTGAACAACAAGAAACAAAAAGAAAACGTTCTTGTTTCCCAAAAGAAATTAAAAATATGCTACGGAATAGCAACATTAGTTGGCGCAGTTAACAGCAATTTATTATGGAAAATTATTTAAGGAAATCATTCGTCTGACAGGAAAATAATTACTTAACACAAAGCGGAAAATTAAAGCTGCAATTTCACGAGTCGAAGATACTCGTACACTTAAGAGATAAATGACCTCGCTGATCCCGTTATCGTCTATCAGATAATGAGAGATAATTGAGAGACTGTTTAAGAAACATTTTTTTTAATTGATGTTTAAGTAGGACTAATTTGTAGTTGTAAAGAACATCTCTTTTACGTTACATCAAATAGTTTGGATTTTGTAGCATTAACACAGTTATGCGTTAAGTATACAGTAAAAAAATACATAATTTTTTTTTCAATACTTGTACAGAGACAACTTACTTTTAGTTGTTTTTTTTTTTTTCATTATAGGCGTAATCTTTTTGTATAAATTTGCTACAGCAGCTTCGTTTAAAGTTGTTTACAATGTTGGGAAAGGTCATCACACTCAGAATGATCAAGGAAGAAACGATTAGGCATTGGCCTCAATCTCTTGACGGTGATCAAATCTGGGACATGCTCCGAGATGACCTATCAAAAATTCGGTTTTGTGAAAGAATTCACCCCAAAGCTTAGTAATAAGAGCAAGTGGAATCAAAACAGCTTGAAATTGACGGTACACTGATGGCTCCAAAACGACAGAGAGAATTGGAATAGAAACATATGGGCCTAGAACCAAGTACTTCGAAAGCTTGGGAAAATACTCGAGTATCTTCCAGGCGGAAATTCACGCTATTGAAAGATGCGTCCAGTTCAATATTGAGAGGACATACCGAAAGCAAGAGATTATCATTCTGTTTGATAGTCAAGCAGCCATCAAGGGGCTGAGCTCACATGAAATCAGTTCCAATATGAATTGAGAATGCCTAAGAAAATTAAACGAGCTAGGCGAAAGAAAAAGAGCAACCCTACTGTGGGTTGCGGGCCACACAGGAATCGAAGGAACGAAATAACGATAACCTCGCAAAAAAGGCTGGAATGCCTTTGTAGGGCTGAAACTTTTGCGAGTAGTACAGTACAATACTGGAAAAAAGAAATAAAGAATGGACAGAGAATATCCAATTATTGCAAGAATCTTCAGGAGATGAGGCAAGGTAAAACAATTCTGGGAACCTATAACCAATGCATCAACCTGAGTAAGAACAATATTCGCATATCAACAGGAATACCTTCAGGCGATTGTATATTGAAAACACATCTGAGTAATCTTGGATTAGCAAAGGAATCTGAATGCAGATTTTGTGGGGAATAGGATGAAACATCCATCGATCTCCTCTCAACTGCGTAGCACTGTGCAACTCAAGGGCGTTCCACCTGGGAGCATGTAAAATCGAAAAGGGAGACTTACTTAACTCGGGGTCATCTCATATCCTACACTTTCTGAAAGGAATAGAATTGGAAAGTCAGCTGCAGAATAGCAAGAATAAGGGACACAATAGATCTCTTAGGTCGTAGTGTAATATCACTCTCCATTCATACGTACATAAGGCTGAGTATTAATTGGCACCTACCACACTGTAATCTAAATAACTATTTCTACATTTTTCTTTCTGTGAAATCACTGTTATTTCTAAAAAAAAAGTTCATGAAAAGTTTCAACGAGCTTATTAAACTAAAATTAATAATATCAATCATGATTTCTAGTTTAGAAACAATTCCAATTACCATTCCTTATCACACTGCACTGTAAAAAATTACAGTAATTTTGCCATGGTAAATCAGGAATATTACATGTAATAACGTTGTGAATTTACCATAATAAATCATGTAAATTTTGTTTTACATGTTTTTTCTAGGATATTTAACATGGAAAAAGAAATTTCGGTAAAATTTATAGCTTTTTCATGTAGGTTTAAGATGTAACAAAAATTCAAAAGGAAAATACAGGAAAAAACATGCATAATTTTGTGTTTACTATCAAAATTTACTTAAAAGTGTAAAATTGACAATTTTTTTGGGTATTTAGTGCACTTTAAAAGTAATTTTACTAGTAAACTAATAATTTTACTGTACAAAATATGATTTTTATATTTATTTGTTTTTACTTGAATTTTCGCGTAAAACTATAGATATCATAGAAAATACCAAATTCATACGCCGCAATGTGATTGGTTATTGGGTCATTTATCTTGCGCGTAGGTAATTCTATTCGTTTGTCGAACTTATTATGGGCTCAATGATATCACGTGGTAATAGTAATAGGATGCGTCACAAACAATCGATCCGTGGTTGAGCGATTTAGTGTGACTTATTAGGTGCTATAAAAGAATTAGGTAAGTTAGCTTTATAAATACGCATTTACAGAATTTATTATGATATAGTTATCAATTGTTCTTAAAATTAAACAGTAGTACTGTTGAAGGACATACTAACTTATAATCAGATAGGTGCAAACGTAGCCGTAGCGTATTTTCAGAAGTAGGTATACATTATATTTCCCAAATATAAGTACAAATAAATTCTTTTTAGTAATTTTTTTTTTTTTAATTTGATACAGAAGCCCGATTTTGAGTTTTTTTTTAGACATAACCATTTTAAAATAAAGAAGTAGGAGGTTATGTCAGCCTGAAATCGCATTGTCAACTTGAATCTGAACGATGTATAGATAATAATTCTTAGTATCTATTGTAAATTGACTATTAGTCATACATATGTTAATTTTTTTATTTTAACTATATGTATTGTATTATAACATTTTATTAATTTCTTTTCGTTTTCTCGATTTTAAATCTTCAAAAAAACATGGAAATGTCAAACGACGTTCGCTTACTGCAAAAGCTTTTATCAACCATTAAATATATAAAAAATATAAATCATAATTGTACTTGATTACTTTAATTTAATATATCAAATATATCGTTTTGTTTTATTTAAAGATTGTGTTTCAATGTAATGTTTTGATGTTATTTATTGTTAAATATGTAAAGAAGTATTGTATGTTAATTTTATGATCAACTGCATTTTTTGGTTTATTGAATTTTGAATCATTTCAAGTATATTACGTGTTTTTAAATTTTGTTCCTTATTTAAAATTGTTATATCGTTAAAATCAAATGTATGATTTTAATTTATTTCATGTTTTTTAAGATGTAAATTTTTGTTATATTTATATTCTTTATTCCTATTTCTAAATATTTACGGTTTTCAGTTCACAAAATTACACATACAAACACACGTTTTTAGAATATCTAAATTCTACTGTATGAAGAAGATTTTCAACTATAAAACTCAAACATCGAAGAAAATAAAAACAATCAATAACTCAAAATACCGAAAGTATACAAAACAATAATTGGGTAACCAATATATTAAAACACAATAATACCTAAAAATGTTATCAATGCATTATCATTAGGAACAAATTTTGCTTTAGATTATAAACAAATGAAATTCCTACTAATAATATAATAGTTACCACAACTAGGCTTTTGAACCTTTCAAAAGACAATTTCAAATGTTCTTTTCTCCTTTAAAATTGTTATTAAATGAAAAAAAAATCATTGCGTTAGGTTTATACATTTGTATCTTCTGAGTGTTTAGTTTAATAAATAAAAAATCTAAAAATACCTGTTCTACGCATTTTAGTTTTATATCATATTATTGAACGTTTTGCATATTGTGCAAAATGCTTTAAATTAAATTGTTATTTAAAGTAAGCTGTGATTTCCATGTTACCAAATGTATATTGCAATCGTTGGCTAGTTTAAATAGAAATTTAATTTAAGGTACGCTGCAAAAAATAATAGGCTATAATATTAAATTACACCTGTAAAAGAAATTAACATGTAAATTCTTTTACATGTGTAAATTAATATTACAGCCTTGGCAGTAATAATAATTATACTTGTAAAACAATTACCGTACAATGTATATTTACATGCAATATTCCATTCTTAGTATTTTACTTGGTTTCTTATAAAAATACATCTGAAAATTACTTCAGTGTTCGGTAAATATACAGTTCATAAAAATATTACATACGAATTTTACAGTACAATCTTGAAAATACATCAGAATGTGAAATTACTAAATGGTAGAAATTTTACCTTATGAACCAAATTATACCTGTAAAATTGTAGGCAACTTTGCTACCAACGATTTTATATGTAATTTTACTAGAATTTTTTTTACAGTGTGGAAAAGTAACATCGAAACCGGCAATAAAAAATACAAAAAATAAAATTTCAACCGTGGCCATGTGACATTTAATCAAAGAGAGTAGATATATGATAAAGTTTATAACAAAGGTCGTTAAATTTAATGGAATTTGATTTTTTTGTCGGCAGATTCAATCTCAAAATGTTTCTTTTCTTTATGATAACAAGATTTCATAAAAACTTTCCCCTATAATATGAAAGCAAACAATAATCTTTCAGCGACGGAATTTTCAGACCTGTCATACACATTCTTGAAAACAGAAATAGAAGAGGACAATCTTTTCCGCACGCGCTTTCCACGTTCATTTTTACAGCTAGTTATTTAGTGAAAAAAAAGGAAAACGTAGAGTAGACTCTTCTACGGCATAAATCTCCTAACCAGAATCATAAAAGGATAATCGGAGATTTATGAATGGAAGAGTTGCGTTTTTGAGCCGGCCAGAAAAGGGAGACGATCTCGAGGATTTATGTGTTTTCGGTGATTTGATTCCCGGTAATTTGGGGCTCGAATGTGGAGCGAAAACTCTATATAAGGGTGCCGCGCTCTAAAATTGATTTACGTTCCATCCACTTTTAAAACAGAACGCGAAGCCTGTGGCACTTAAGCAAATTGCGGCGGGCCCATCGATGATCGTCGCTTCACAGGGATGGAGTTGTTCACCTGTCGATGCGTGGCATTACGCTTAAACGCTCCGTATTCCTTGTAGAAACTGCATTATATCCTTAGAGACGATGATTATACCCTTATAGACTTCGGAGATTATATCGCGTGGAAACCACTTAAGCTTAAAGAATAAATTACTTAGAAGAAATGATATTCTAGTGAGACGTTGAAGTTCCATCGCTATAACATTCAAAATCCATTTTCTTTAATGTCTTTAGTGATAAAGCTCTAATGTATTCTGCTATTAGGATATTCTAACAAACGTGTTTAAAATAATCTATGTATAAACCTTAAAAGCTTTATAGTCTTATGAAATATTTGATAACTCCATAAAATCTTATCTCAGTGAACGACAGAGAAATAAAAAATTATCTGGAATAAATTAAGTGATCACAGGGTTATTACAAAGTTCCGTATTAGGCCCTCTACAGTTATTGATTTATTCAAATCATATAGAATCTACCAAATTAATGAATTTCTGCTAATAAGAGTAAGTAAGTAAGTAAGTGAATAAGTAAGAGGAATTTCTCCCAAGAAAAATTTTCACCTCACACAGGATTCGAACCTACACACTCTCGTTTACCGGACGAACGCTCCAAGGAATCTAGTCACAGATCAATAAAAATATTCAGTCTCAACCAGCTCTATGCACTGTAAAAAAAGTTGCAGTAAAATTACATGTAAAATCGTTGGTAATAAAGTTGCCTACAATTTTAGAGGTAAATTTGCTTCATAAAACGGTAAAATTCTACCATCTAGTTAAATTTCACATGCTGATGTGTTTTTCAAAAGATTGTACTGTAAAATTCGTAGTAATATTTATATGAACTCTATATTTACCGAACACTGAAGTAATTTCATATGTATTTTATAAAGAGAGCAAGCAACTTATTTAATTCTTTTATAGCACCTAATAGGTCATACTGAATCACTCAACCAGGGATCAAGAATGAACACGCTACGCGAAACCTACGAATTGTTTGTGACGTACATGATATCATTGAGCCAATAATAAGTTCACAAAACGAATAGAATTACCTATGCGCACAGATAAAAATCCAATAACCAATCACATTGCGAGCCATATGAATTTCGTAATTTCCATGTATCTATAGTTTTACCCGAAAATTAAGTAAAAACAAATAAATATAAAAGATCCTTACTTTTTACAGCAAAATTAATAGTTCACTAGAAAATCAATTATAAAAGGTGCACTAAATACCCCAAAAAAATGTCAATTTACACTTTTAAGTAAATTTGAGAGAAAATACAAATTGTACATGTTTTTTCCTGTTATTCCTTTGAATTTTTGTTACATCTTAAACTACATGAAAAAGCTATAAATTTGTACCTGAAATTTCGTTTTCCATGTAAAATATCCTAGAAAAACAATGTAAAACAAAATTTACATAATTTATTGTGGTAAATTCGAAACGTTATTACATGTAATATTCCTGATTTACCATGGCAAAATTACAGTAATGGTAAATGGTAATTTTTTACAGTGTAGAGGTGCATGAATGTTAGCTACTTTGCGAAGCTAATTTGCAACTGTAACATCCAATAAACTTATTGGGAATTAGCTTACAATTTGGGTGCCTGCCCTCACTCATTCAGAGAAATGAGAAAAAAAAGACTCTTTCAAGAAAGGATGCTGAGTAGCAATTTTAGCAATTTCAGGGGCCAGAATCTGTCATTGATGTATCATCTGTAATATTTACATAAGGAAGTTGCACCTCAACTAACCATGTAACTATTTAAACTTGATGGTAAAGGTGACAAAGTATTTTTTCTGCACAAAACCGGACTATCTGATAAGTCTGAATCCTGGCCGTGCTTGGATGGCAGAGGGGCAATGAAGCGCATTTTTACCACTGCCTGCAGACACAAAGTTCAAATGTGTGATATTTGAAAAGGTTGACTTTTTCTCCCTTTCAAGTCATGTATGTAAGTATGTATGTAAATAGAAGGGTGATGTTACACTGCGACCTAAAAGATCTATTGTGTCCGCTATTCTTGCTGTTTTACAGCTGGCCCTCCAAGCCTAATCCTTTCAGAAAGTGTAGGATGTCAGAGGGCCCCAGTCTTAGTAAGTCTCCCTCTTCGATTTCACATGCTCCCAGGTGCAATGCCCTCGAGTTGCACAGTGCTACGCCGTTTGACAGGAGCTGGATGGGTATTTCATCCTGTTCCCCACAAAATCTACATTCAGAATCTTTTTCCAATCCAAGCTTCCTCAGGTGTCCTTTCAGTCTATAATGGCCTGAAAGTATTCCTATTAATATGCGAACGTTGTTCTTACTCAGGTTGATGCATTCTGTAAACCTCTTCTGGTTATAAGCTCCCAGAATAATTTTACTTTATCTCATTCCCTGGAGATTTTCCCCGTAAGGTTATGAGCTAACTAAGGGCTGGAACTTGTTACAAAAGGCCTTAGTGGCTGCAATGGACGGGAGGATCAATCGAAGCACGCACTTCTCAACAAGTCTTTGCTCCCGCAATAAATTTCAACCACCTCGTCCTTTATTGTCGCACTTTTTATGTTATTTTCTATATTTGTCTATATTTCCCATTCATCTGTTACTATTCTTGTTCCTCTCAATAAATTTCCAAAAACTTCGCATGCAAATGCTTCTGCAGAGAAGTACTATTTATTGTATTTTCGAGTTTCGCTGTTAATAGAAAAAGTTTCTTAAAAGCATAAAATTAGTTAAAATACAAAATTTCTAAGTTAAATTTAGATTGTATTGATTGTATGCTATTAAGTTTAATTAAGATGTGCTATCTTGAATTGAATGCAGTTAATGATACATAATTTAAACTTATCGATGAAGGTTATTGTTTTGTCACTGTATTGACCTGTTAAACGTCATTAAGTGCAATTCTTTTACTTCAGTTGTTTCCCGTTAGTTTTACAAAATCTTAACTATTAAATAACATATTTATTTAATTAAATGTTATGACGTTGGAAGCGTATCTTACCGATATGCTATAGACATGTTTCATGAAAAATTCCCAAATATCCTGCCAAGCACTGCGCAAATTTGTAAATAAATTTGGTTTAGCAGCATTAGAATTAGAATTTATTTCGACCATTGATCATAAAAATGAAATCAGTCAAGTCAAATAAGAGTGCAGTTAGTTCGTAAAACATTAGATCACGTATTGAAAAAACAAACATTCATTAGTACTAAGAATCATTAAAATATTCCTTGAGCTTATTGAAGCATTTAGATACTAACAAGGTATCTTTTCAAATGTCTTTTAAAATGCTGGATATACTTGCACTTTCTCAGAGTTTCCGGAAGTCGCCTAAAGATGGAAATACACGAGAATGACGGACCACCCTCATACGTCACCGTTGTGTGGCTCGGGATTCTTAAATCATCTCGTCCTCTAGTATTATATTCATGACACTCACCACTTGTGTTGCATCGCTGATAATTTTCGAACATATACACACAACGCTTATAAATAAAAATTCTCGGTAAAGTTAATATATTGTTCTCTTTAAATAGCTGTCTGCACGAGTCTCTATTTTTAAGTCCGTATATTAGCCTAACTATTCGCTTCTGGGCAACTAATAATCGGTCCACAGCATTAGCAGAGATGGAACCTTCCCACGCCACCACATCATAAGCCAGATATGGATAGAGTAATCCCTGACTATCCATCTTGTCTTTTAACTTCAATATTACTATTATATTATTATGTGCTACTTGGGTTGTTCTTGTTAACTTTTCTGTGGGAATGTATATGGGTAAATTATTTTGTATAAAATAAAGTTATATGGAAGCTATTTTATAATGCTTTATTGAAAGGTATACTTAGTACAAAATAAATTATTTTTTATAGATTGCAAAATACTATAACAGGCTGCAGCGTTTTTTTAGTTTTCTTTAACATGTGCTTTTATCCTTCTCAATGATTTGATGAAGATTTGCAGGATCCTAAGAACAAATTTTAATTTGTTTTACGAACATTTTAGTAATTATTACATTATATTTCAATAATGTTTTTGTGTGTGGTGTTCAGTAGATATAGATAATTTATTTTTATAATCATAAACTTAGAAATAAAATATAAATACCGCAATGGTTTCAATAACTTTCGACCAAATCTAAGAAGAAAGAGCAGCTGCTACTAAAATATTATATATTAATAACATCTTACATATTGATAGTTTAGTATTATTTCTTAAAACAACGTCGACAACCTTTTTTCTGTGGCTAATATATTTTCTTTCCTTAAATGTCTCCCGGAATTGAAATAAGTTGCTGCTTTTCTCAGGATAAATTTTGACGAAATCACTTCATAGTACGGTGTAGGCGTCAGGTTTGGCAGGGCAGAGAGACTTTTCGAAGTACTTATGAAATCAAAAATTTCACCACCAAAAAACTTCCAATAATATCCCATCAGCACCATTTCACGGAAAGCAGCTTTAAAAATAACACTATGCTATCATAATCACTGTTACTCTCGTTATTTTCAACGTCATCTAGCAATACAGCATATGTTAATATTATGGAAAGTTTTGGCGTATGGATGCATGTGTATGTGTGAAACAGGTGAAGCAGAAAAATAAGATACAGCACGTAAGAGAGGATGAAATGTTACTTGTAGCAATAAAAACACTTTCCTAACTTGAATAGTTAAATAATACGTAGAAACTTACAGTGAAAGAGTTTTATATCATCAATAATTATGTTAACATTCATATCTATAATAGCTTTTATAATAAATACGCATAATAAGGAAATACAAATACGATACGTACAGATAATGTGATCTCACTAAACGCTAACTACTTTTAGGCAAGAACTAACTCGTATGTGCATAGTTTGCTCTACATCAAATAAACAACCACGCATAAAAATGAACCAATAGAGTTCGTGCTATCCTAATTTTTAGGATCGAATATTACAGCTATGAAAAATAAATAAAAATGTTTGTTAAAACTTTTAATACAAAAATTATGTTATACCAAGAACGTGATATTGCCATTCCAAATATAAATTTTATTTGTTGTTAAAACAAATTTCTTAATTAGAATTTTATTGAAACTTTTTTCTCAATGCATTAGGTCAGTGCCCATTGAACCTCTACGGTGGCGCCACCACGTAGTTGTATTTCATAGGAACCATTGCACACTGATTGTTGGTAGGGCTACTGGCCGAGCTTCCATAATTCGGTGGTTTGAGGAGGCGAATTTTGCAGGCGCCACCACGTTATTGCCATTCTTTGTTATTAAGCAGAGCACACTCCAGCTTCCTGGCAGCGCCGTCAAATCCAGTGAAGTATGGTGTTGAGCGAAGCTTATGACTTCAATGAAGCCATTACGGTGGCGGCACCAGCAATTAATGGTAGCCCTACAGTGGAGGTTCGATATGCAAAGGCCCTTATCTTGTTGATGGAATATAATAATAATAATATAATAAAATAATATTCGTTTATTCACTTACATGGTACATGGATGTGAAAAGTCGTAAAGTTTGTTATAAAACCAATACATGTAAAACACAGACAAAAACACTTTATGATGAAACCTATCCCAAAATTAGATCGCTGTCAACAAAAAGTTCGTCATACGAATAATAGCACTTGGATATCAAGAGATTCTTAACGGCTATTTTAAATTTTTTGACATCGGTCATATTTCTCACTGACAGAGGCAATCTAGCATACAACTTGGAAACGGAATTCAAAGGCGATCTCTCAAAACCAGTTGTTCTGTGCTGTGGAAAGTATACGTGAGATTTTCTGGTGTCATATATATGCGACGGCAGCCAAACAAGCTTGGGTTATTTTTCACAAAATACGACTGCTTTATATATATATATATTGAGGGAAACGTTAAAATCTCGTGATGCCTAAACTTATTCTTGCACGAATCCCTGGGTCGGAAACCATATATCAACCTCAGTATCCTTTTCTGTGCAAGTAGAACCCTAGCAATGTTTTTGGCGCGACCCCATACTAATACATTATAGGACATAACAGAGTAAACTAAACCGAAATAAAGGTTTAAAAGCAATCCGTGCTTAAGCAGCTTTTTTGTTTAAATGGCGAAATATTGTTGGTTAATTTTTTTGGAAACATTATCGACTTGCTTTTCGAACGTAAGCCCGAAATCCACCTCAGTCCCCAAAAATTTAACACCGTCGCTGAAATAGATATTGGGCACAACCAAAGGAATCCCATTCCGCGCGAAGTCAACACATACAGTTTTACCATCATTTAAGATTAATCGGTTTCGCATGCGCTATACGGAGAACTCTTGACACCACCCGTTTTATATTTGCCTCCAACTCCTCTTCGCTGTCCCCGCATATAGCTATTGAAGTGTCATCAGCGTACATGATCATGTGTTCCGTTCTTAATTGATATCTGAGATCATTTGCAAATAGGACAAATATGAGGAGTCCGAGGATCGACCCCTGTGGTACCCCTGGCATGACATTTCCTGACTCCGACGTACTGTCTGCAACAACAACATTTATTGTTCGTCCCTTTAAGAACGACATTATCCAATCCAACACACCTCCCCTAATACCGACAGCAAAAAGTTTTGAACGTATGAAAATAAATTCCAAACTATCAAACCCTTGGGGTAAATCGAAAAAAAATCCCAGCTACCAACTTACCTTTATCCATGCACGAAGGGGAATAGTATCGATTCTAGGACGCCCTGTATGTTGCTGGCAGCTGTTCAAGTGGTTTGTGCTAGTGTTGTTAGAAGTACATTAGCAACTTGGCACTTCAATGTATTATTCCGAAAAAGAGAATAACTGAATCCTCTTCGTGCCTTCTGGCTGTTTTAGCTTCTCGTTGAATTTATTTTGCGGAAACAGCGAGTATTTTTTTTATACCACGGTTTTAGGGGACCGTAGGTAGGTATATATCGAAACAAAACTGCCATCCTCAATCCGGGACTCCTCGAAATAAAAGAACAAACACGACATGTTCGCTCACATTTCCCCACGTCGTCGCTGCCGGCGTTCGTTACACTTCCTCCGTCATTCAAAATTTATAGGCACCCGGTAATCTTTTCCGAGTGTCTCGGTTGCCCCTTACCTCACGGCCGTCGTCCGCCAGTAATATAGCACGACCCGTCTTCTGCACGTTTCATTCCGCCCCGTATACTTCCTGAATTTTCTTCTTATCGAGGACGAGGTAATGCGAAACTTACACAATATATCTGTCATGCCACTTCCTTAGAAATTCCACCTTTACGCTAATGTAGGCGCGCTCCCTTTGTGTCCTGTGAGATTCTATGCAAACTATTTCCCAAAGGTCCCGGACACGCTTATCAACGAGGGATATTTCGTGCGCCGACAATGGACGGATCTGGCTTTATCTGGACGGACGCCCGGCCGCCAAGCCATTTGATCGAAAGTGAGGGCACGGCCGTTTGTGAGGAATGTTATAAATGGAGTGAGAACAGATCTAACAAATCGGTTTCCTTTGCTGTTGTATTTACTTAAGGATTTGGCTTTTAATTTATGCATTTTTAATGCGAAATGGAAAAATGCATATTTGACCAAACTGTTTTCCTTTTTGTCAGCCTAAATATTGTTGGTAATGGACATTAACATATTCCAAACTGTAGGGCTGGGCGAAATATCGATACATCGATAAATATTCAATTCCTTTATTGGCATATTCTTCGATACTGTGATTAGCAAAGGTACCAATGTAACGATACTAGTACTAAACTCCGCCAATGCCTGTTCCAAGCAAGATGAGAAACGGGAAGAGTATCAACCTTGTTAAAAAATCAGGTTTCATCTGGCTCAGATTGTAACGTGTCGTTACACGGAAAAATTGATTTCAGTATATATTTTGAGTTAGCAATTTATTTTATCATAAATTGTAGTTTATTTAATCAATTTTCCTGATACGCTCGTTACGCCCGCATTTATTTCGTTAATTTGTTTTCGACGGCAGCGTCTTAGTTTTAATTATTAGAGTATCGCGTCACCTCCACGCGGCGCACATTGTATCTACAGACGCTATTTCCCCACGCGCCCGTGTTGGCTTTACGCACGCTGCAGGACTGTATTCTGTTGTCGTCCTTAGGGGTGACGCGTTTACAGTTTGTTTTCCGTCCTCGCAAGATTATAGTATGCTGTCGTCCCAAGGAGTGATGCGACTATAACCGCCTACCGATCCTGCAGGACTGTATTCTGTTGTCGTCCTTAGGGGTGATGCGTTTACAGTTTGTTTTCCGTTCTCGCAAGGTCATAGTATGCTGTCGTTCCAAGGGGTGATGCGACTATAATCGCCTACCGATCCTGCAGGACTGTATTCTGTTGTCGTCCTTAGGGGTGACGCGTTTACAGTTCATTTTCCGTTCTCGCAAGGTTATAGTATGCTGTCGTCCCAGGGGGTGATGCGACTATAACCGCCTACCGATGCTGCAGGACTGTATTCTGTTGTCGTCCTTTGGGGTGATGCGTTTATAGTCCTTCCGTCCCACGAATTAATTGGTTACGCGGCGAGATTGTTACTTTTATTGTTTTGTTTCGCGTACAGATTTTTATGCCGCCCCCTATATATTGTTAGTACGAGAATGATCGTAGGCCAATTACTGCCGTAAATTATTGATATTTCATTCGTAACGTTTAATCTGATGAGCGTCATGAATTTATATATTTATTTCCCGTGCCTTCGCGGCAAATTAACCGAAAACTCCGTTAGCCAAAAAAAGAGTATTTCACCGTAATTGATTGCTATTTATATATTTATAATAATAATAATAATAATAATAATAATAATAATAATAATAATAATAATAATATATTTCACCTCATAATGCTTATACAGCGTAAGAGATCGTCAACAGTAGGTAATAAAAAAATGTATAAATGTTAAAAGACACATATATGTAAATAAGACAATAATACAAATACAAAAAACACAAACAGATCTATGTCGCGTTTAAAATATTTTTTCTGTGAAAAAATCCGCTGACGTATAAAATGTTTGTTACGTAGATATTTTTTTAGTGCATATTTAAATTTTTTGGGTGGCAAAGTTTTTTACTTCTACCTGGTAAGTGGTTGTATATCTTTAGCACAATTGAAACAAACAAGACTTCTGTATTTTGCTCAATTCGGTTTTAGGTGGCTAGAGATATGATTTCGCTGTACCCCTAGTGTTATGACCATGCACCAACTCGTATTTAGCGAAAAGGTCGGCGTAGTTGGTATGTGTAAATTTGTTATTGTTATATGTTAAATATTGTTTGTGATTTTTGCTTACCTGTATTTACACTTATTTGTCGTGCCGTTGATCTGGGGAATAAAACTACGAAAACCAAGTATTTGTTTCACTAAAATATATTATATTTGTTGCGTACTTCAAGCAAGAACCCTGGGTATTCACTCACACACTGTAGTTACTTCACTAGGGTTTCTTCGCTACCGAAGAAACAAGAATTACGATTACAGCGCGCGATAGATTATCTTTTAACGGAAGCTAAAGATAAATCAAACATTAAAGAGAACATCACACACCGAGAGAAACGTCGTCACAAGATAAAAAAGAGCTTGTTAAAGGGCCTCTACTTAGAGTTACAGATATCCTAATCAAAAAACATCGGCAATCCGAAAAGGCATGGAAAAAGATAAACCTAAGATGGGGGACGCAAGCCAACTACTACTAAAGGTAATAAGAACAGCATCGAGAGTTGAAAAGACCTGGCAAAGACTCTAAAACACAGCTACAAGCCTCAAAAAAACCCATTGAATGTCTCAGCAAGGCAGCATCAGCAATGAATCAAGAGCAGATGGATCCGATTAAAAAAACGAGCATCAATTTTATGCAATTCTCGAAGAAAATCTTCACTGAGAAAGTAAATGACCTTTCGCTGTCAAGGCACAAGAATCTAGTTCAAGGCAAAGGCATCCACGACGAATATTTGAAAGGACACGGATTTAACTATTGTTGAATCTAAGCACCTTCCAAAGGAACCAAGGATATGAGACTTGAATCGACATCAGTAAAACCTAGTAAGAGCAAGGTTAGAAGTCTGGGGCATCTGATGTAAACTGGTTTATAGTAGAACCTCCGAAATACTCAGAAAACTTGTTAACCAACTTTGGTCGCAGACAAAATAGGCCATGGGACAAGGATATGTCGAAGGATTTAACTATTGGATCGGCATATTTAATATTTTGCTGACCTTGACTTAGCACAAATCAAAGACTGACTAGGAAACTTATATTTATAGCAGGAAAACGAACTCCAGAGGCTGCAGTGTTTCTGAAGATTCTATATCAGACGGCGCTCACTAAGTACAAGAAGAAACAGCTGCTAGTACTTTTTACTAGTATTATCGATAGTCTACTAGGATATCGATATTAAATTTATTTTATGACTATGTTCTATGACGCACATTTCCAGTTCAATATCTTCTGAGGTTCTTAAATCTGCTGCCACGGCATTTAGCCACTTTTTCTTGGGGTTTCCTTTTACTTTCTTCTACTTTTTCAGTATTCCTGTGGAATATCTGCTACATGTCATAACCAGAGGTTGGCACTTCTGTGCTTTTACATGCTAAACTATTTGGCTGTGCTTGAAAAAAATTCTCTTAATTTCACGATTTATTTTTCTTCACCAGCCACCTTCTTCTATTTTCGTTCCTCCAAAATACTTCTTGACATTTTTCTCTCCCACACAACTATTTTCATTTTGTTCTTTTTCGTCAACGCCCATGCTTCACATCCGTTATGATTATGTTGTATATGTATATAAATCAATTAAAACACTTTTATATCAATTATTTTCTTAATTTTGGCAATAGTTTTGTTGACATTTGTAGCTGTGTAAGAAAAAATAAATGTGGTTTTTGTAAATTTAGAGGTTTGCTTGTTAGTTTCACTAACACCGACATGAAAATCTCAAGGGATGCTGAAAATGTCGGTGGATTTTTTTACTGTCGTCCGTCAAACTAATGCACTACCTATAGAATTAGAAGTTTTTATACTAAAATTATTCGCTATTTTTAAACGACACTGGAGGTTGTGAAATAATAAAAAATAAATGTAACTTTTATAAGTTAAATTTATTGATTTCTGTAATAAAAATATGCAGCATTTATATTACAACATTAGCGGGGATTTTATATTAATACTACCCGCTATTTTTGAAGGACATTGGGAATCCTGAGAGAAAAAGTTGATTTTTATAAGTTTGAGGATTTGGAATTAACAATTTATTTAAATTTATTACAAATACAATCATCCATTTCAAGTAGGAAAATATCAGTATTTTAATATGTATATTGTCAGAAACCTTCATTTAATAGCATATTATAAATCAAACATAGTTTTTTGAAATATTACCGAAAACCCCAGTGTATACGTAATACATTATTTAAAGTAAAGTAATCGCATCTAACTTCTGCTTTACATTGAGAAATATTGTTATGGGATGCCATTTCCAATCTCTCATCCTTTGACTTGAAATCCCCTTACGCATAGTTATGACTTGCAAATGGGAAATTACGCATCGGATACGAGGCAGTATTTGGTAATCTTTACCTCACAAAACTTGGCAACCCCTCTGTAGTTTTAACATTTCCACAGCCAATAACACAGTTATCTCTTATGAATAACGTTGTTTAGGATATCTGGTTTACTCCTACTTAAATTCTCACTGTTTTGGTAGTAAAAATGAACGCTAATTTATTTTTTTGGTCAGCTAAAAATAGAGAAAAACAGTTATTTCTTTACGAAGAATACATTGCTGTATCTTATTGTTGCCTACTAGTAATAATTTAATCGTACATTTGTTTCTAGAAGTCACTAGTCAATTTAATCGAAAAGTTACAGTTTTTCAATTCGAATAGCTTTTTGATAAATTTAATTTAGCATCAAACAATGATTTTCATTTAACAGAATTTTTATCTAATACCTATTTTATGTTTAGTGAATTTAAAATTAAAGATTTCATGCCACTCTCATAAAAATTATTCAAAAATTCAATAGCAAAACCTCCGAAAAAAAATGTTTTTCAGATAAAGAAATATTATTTGAATTAAATATAGTGATTACTAACAATACTTTGATAGAAAAAAAAGACAAGTATTTTTTAGTTAAGAGAAAACAATTTCTTTGGTACGAAGTCGGTAAAACTACAGACAAAGAAATACTAGTTTGATGTGTAAATTGTATTATTTAAAAGATCGGCTTTGGTGGCTATGGATTCGGCTTTAGGTAATTTACCACCAAAGATAAACTGCCTAAGTTTCATGGCCATAGAAATAAGCAATCAGAAATAAAATCTTATTTTCGTAATGTTTTGGTAGAGGATCGTTTGAAATAAACTGTGGTGATACAGTTTTTACCATTTTTATGAAGATTGTGAGAGTACGTGATTGTGATTACATGAAGTAGTGAAAGCAATCATGTCATTTTTTTAGTTTTGTTTGATTAATTTAACAAACTAAATAGCTTTACTTAAATAATAAGTATTGTTAAGCTTAAGATTTAGGAATTTCATACAATACAATGAAACTATATTTTTAAATTACTGCTTCCTAAATCTAACCCTCTCCATTTTTACCAACTTGAATCCCGATTTCAACATTATTGTAGCAAAGTTTTCTGCATATAGTAGTCAATTAGGTTAAATTATTATTAATTAATTAAAAATATAATTAATTGTATGCGTACAAAAGTGAGTACAAAGTCAAAATTTTAGTTTTTTTTTTTTAAGACATCTACATGATTGGTTAAAATTTAGTTTATGTAAAGTACGTAATATTTTTTTTTGGAACCAATATTCTAAAAGTATCAATGGTAAAAATTCTTATTGCTATTTAATCACCTGGTAGCTAGGTATCTCCAGCCAAAGTTTCATCAAGATCGTGCCAATTATAACGTATATACAATGTGGGAGTCATGAAAAGTGAGACACATTGTATATGTTTAATAAAATACAAATAAAATAGATTGTTTAACTAAATATATGCTTTATTAATTTCAAATATTCTCGTTTCTTAAAGGGGAAAAAAATATATGAAACAAATAGTGGATTAACAAGCATATTTCTCCCCCCCTACAGCTTTTACTTATCGATATCTTATACAGGATGTGTCAGATATAGAGGTAAATATAATAATATGTAGCAGCTGTAATCATATACGATCAAAAAGTCTTAATGCACAGGGGGTCTTACTGTAAGCATTAACGAGAAAAAAAATATTTTGTAAACGCCGTGGGCTAGAGCCGCACCTGTGCGGTTGGGCTAAATGCTATCTTGAGTATACCCCCACATACCACTATCACTCAGCCATTACCGCTGTTAGTTTTGTATGGATCGCCGCTTGGAGTGCAAGCCACTTCGAACATTTTATTTAAATTCTTCCCGTCTCGAAAAAACGATCCTTTTCAGGACCATCATGATTTCATATAAAGAAAATCGAAACTTGATGCATCGGCAAAAGCGCGGGAATGAATAGATTCATTTTCGCGCGATATCATAGTAAAAAGACGTGTTTGCAAATTGTTTGCAAATTTTCTGTATCTACATTTATTTGCGTGTAATTCGATTCAATTCTGTTTGCATTATATGATTAAATAAATCCAAAGGAAATAACTCAGATTCATGTGGTACTGTTTATTAACAACTAACTCTCGATTCGACAAAGCAAAAGAAAAATATTTACGTGAAACTCGAACGTCTTATCAGGATATTAAAAACAATACTTTGTAGACTTACGTAGAATGCTCTTAACAAATAAGGAATGTTTATTTTATAAAAAGAAGAAAATTAAAATGCCTCAGTTTTGCTATTTTTACAAGGGCGCACTGGCCGATTCGCCTTTATTTATTCAGAATGACGTTAAATGAACTTACGGCATACCATTAAGAATAACACTAAATGAGTGCAATGTATTTATACATAATACCACGTTTAGCGGGTGCTTAACATGACGTTTCCTTGCATCAGGCCCGGACTAAAGAATTTTTGGCTCTAAATTTTCCTTTTTTTTAAATTTTTTAATGAAGAAATCCGGTTTCGGCGGGTTTGTGCTTTATATGTCGTGTAGTACCTAACACCCAAGCAAAATTTACTTTTTTATTTCATACACCCTGTATAATCGATATTAGTCGCAAAGTAAAATTCCATTATTGGAATAGTAGGTAAAGCACGTTTGGCCGAAAAAACATGCCAATATTAATATCGACTGTATTCAAGCTAAAACTGTATCTTTCGTAGTAAAAAAATATGGTTGCTAAACCAATACTTGTTTAAAAATAATGTTTTTCTGAGCATTCAATTAATTTCTTTGACAGGATTGAAGTAAAAGAATAATTTATTTCAATTAATGCATACTTATTAAGGACCCAGAAATTTTGATATCACTGCAGACTTTAATAGGCTCACATGGTCAGCTCAATCCTGATTTAATCTAATTTGCGTTAATCTAATCCTTTGCCCTGGTGCCTGCTGCCTTTGCTGTCTACTCAGAAGAAAAGCCTGGACAATAAATTATAGTTATAAAATATATATTATATGTATAATTTCCAGAAAATGTCATCTTAAATTAATTTTTAATAGAATATAAACGAACACGCATGAATAGGAATTAGAACGGCTTTAGGAAATGAACTCTCGGAGTCCCGAGTGTTACGTAGTACTTCATCCGAGAGCAACACAGCGAAACTCGCCATTAATAACTGTCAAAAGTTTCGCTAACTGTCGTACATACGATCCACCCGTTCGTGTATATTTATTTAGCGACCGTCGCCATCTACTCGCGGGACGCAAAGCACCGCATACGGGACGCGATAATGTCATAATTCCATTCAATTTTAAAGATAGAACCGGCACACGAACGACACCATCGCGCCGTCCGCCACCGTATAGCTAATTATAGTTTTTGAATTACGGACAATTGTTGACATAGTTTTTTTTGTGTGTTACAGGGGACCATGGCAACGAGTTTGGCAGTAGTGTCAGTCGGAGCGTCCGCAATGGCGACAATTCAAAAACTTGTCGTCGGAATATTATGGCTGTATTGATTCGACGTATAGTTGGAGATGTGCAGGTAAATGCAAGGCGTGCAGCGCTCGCCATTTACACATTTACCGCGTTTGCTGTTTCGATGCTTGTGTGTGTGTGTGCGTGTCTCATTTGAGCCGCTTCTCTCGCTTTTAAAATCCTGGTCGGCTGACTGAAGATGTGCGGAAATTGAGCGCGATGTTTTTACTTGCGAGTCGAGTGTAAAAGGATTTTGATTTTAATTGAAGCCTATGCTGATAGAATGCGTGCGTATCTATGGCATGTAGTATCTATATACGCGTATATGAAAAGGCAGTTTGCCAAAAATTCCTGAAACTTGTTTATGGTGGGTTTGTACGCTAGACTGTTGTGGCTGGTTTTTGTTTTTGTTTTCATGATTTCCTTTGAAAATAGTTTTAAACACGATTTTATTTCCACATAGTATAGTTTGTGTAAACTTGATAGTTTTTCACTGATTTTTCCCGTATTTTGTTTCGTACATTGAGAAACAAAAATGTCCCATCTCGTAAATAAATACCGTGGTGGCCACGAATTTAAGACACGCCATGTAACGAGTTTAGTTATGATAATTTTTACAACCCTGCGATAATCAAATTAGATCTTATTTATTTTTCAGTGTACCCTGTAATGTTAAGGGGGCGTTTACAAATCTCTTTAAGCGCCAACATAATGGCAGTATAACATGGGTTATTTTGTTCAAGTTATTTTCGCAACGTAGGCGGTTTTTCTGGAAAACAAGGGCATTTACACATTCTCCATGAATATGCGGAGCGAAACGATACATTTTCCATTTCATACTTAAAATATATTATTTAAAAACAGAAAGTGAAACATGCATGAATAGGCGATGTAGAAAATTAACAAAAAATTTAAATGTGGAGCTGTAAATGTAGATAAAATTGCATGGCTTGCCTCGGGAATTGTTGTAGAAATAAAATAAACATAAGAGTAGCTAATTAAATAATCTAATTATTATAAACAACTTGAAAAACAAAACTGGGATACACAGAAGAGAAGTTTACAGATATCTGCTACAACAGATATTATTTTAGTTTGGCATTCGTGAAATAGATGGCACACCAAACTGACGGAATGTATTCTATTGTAGTAGCTTGTTCATTTCTTCTTATAAACTATGCAAAGGATATTAGATATTAGAGGAATTACAGTGTAATATTATTCAATTAAAATAGAAATTGGAGTTTTATTGCAAACAAATTGCGGGGTTTTATTTTATTTTTTTGTAATTTTGCAGTGGAAAAAAACAATATTATGTAAAAAAATTTATTTTAAAAATCCTACTATTTCGTCTTGAATCTGAAAGAGTAAAATGTGTATTTCACAGTGTAACAGTAAGGACATAATTGTTGGCACCTCTGATGTTTTGTAGACACGCGTTCGTGACCTACGAATACAAAGTGAACTTAGGGGCATCTTCTAGCGATAGGGAAATAAATTATCTTAAGTATTATATTATATATATAACATAATAGATATTATTTTATTAATGTGATGTGTGCTTTGACGTTGAAATATTTAAAAGAATCATGACTAGTAGTGGAAGTTATAAGCAAATAACTTTATAAGTTTTTACATAGACATAGAAGTTAGCTGTATAATGTATTATAAATAAAACAAAAAAAAAGTTTTATTCACTGCTTTAATAATTTAATTTGTTTAATTATACCATTTTACTACTTCTAACAACATTCTCCGTTCAAATCTTTTTAGGTTTCCAATATCCTAATTGATATGTGATACTTGTTGGTACAAAAAATCATGGAAAAACATTCATTGTTAAAATATATTGGCCTTGTCACATTTGTTTTTTAATAATCTATTAAAGTGTTGCAAGTCTTCGGAATGTATTTTCAGAGTATTCGAGCAGTTTTCCATAAATTTGTCTATATAAATATCCTACTGTTTTACATTTCTTTGTCCACTGTAAGAGCACTATAATACAAAATGGAAAATGAATATATTTGATATAGAAAACATATGTAGAGAATTTACCACATTTTATTTATCAGAAAGAAAACAAAACTACATCTTGTTTTTTTAGAATTATTGAAGCATGTTTCCGCAGCACAATGTATTGCAGTCTTTGATCACTTTTTATTCATTGTAAGAAGTTATTTTTGCACACTTTAGAGCAAATAAAAGCAAAACTGTATGCTACGATGAAACAATCTAATGTCTTTCGCAATAACTATACACACCACACAGAAATACACACGAACTAGTTATCTAATAAACAGTATACAAAATTAAAAAGATAAAATAATCTGAATAAAACAAATTTCGTTTATTTATAAAACATAAACATTTTGTGCACAAAATATTCGATACCACTGAAAGTCCGTCAACTGTAACTAGTATAATAATAACAATAAAATCACTAGTATCCCGGTATTTCAATTCAAATGTATAAGAGAAAGTGAATACGCACGCCGCGATGTATTAGGCAAGCGCCCAAACGTATAATCATAAATCATAATTCAAGGAATTTTCCAAGAATATGTTTACCAGATATTTACGGTCGAAACACGCACCATCTCTTTTCAGAACTACCCATCACTTTCTAAATTGTTACTTAAAACTTTTTCCCAACAATAGTAAGCGAATGGTACTAGTAGCGCCATCTCATGTTCAATATATTCTACAGTAAGTAGCAAAAGTACCGTTATTTGGTTTTGTTTGTTTTTACATATTCTTGCTATTTTTATTGTATTGTAAAAACGCATTTGAAGCTGGCCACAAATTTAAAACATATTCGAAACATTTGGCTTTTAAGTGATTGTTTAGTGTTTTTCGAAGCTAAAGGGTAAGTAATCAATGTTTTATTCCATTTTATGTTGGGATACATTAAAATATTTAGTTAGAAATGGTCAAAGGTACTTGGAGTTCGGATGTCGAGCGAAAACTGATCCAACAAATGAATATTGATGGAAAAACAGTAATGGAGATTTCCAAGTTACTTAAATGTTCCAAATCCAAGATTTACAACGCCCTGGAACACATCAAACAACATGGTACCACAAAAAATGTCAAACAGCACCCTAGATCCCGAAAAATTACACCCAGGGAGGATAGCTTAATTTATAAAGCAGCTGTTAAAGATCCTTTCACGAGCTCAAGTAAAATTAAAAAAAGAGATTTCATCGGATTTTGGTATTAATATGTCGTCCAGGACAATAAGAAGACGTCTGAAAGAGAAAAACTTACGTGGGTGTATTGCACAACGTAAACCACTTGTGTCAAAAAAAAATATTAAATCCCGACTAGCGTTTTCAAAAAAACATCTCAATAAACCGATGACCTTTTGGAAAAATATACTTTGGAGCGACGAGTCGAAGTTTTGCCGCTTCGGTTCTGATGAAAAATAGTACGTATAGCGCCCTCCAAAACCTGGAGCATCACCCAAAGTACACCCTTAAAACGGTTAAGCATAGTGGTGGCAATGTCATGGTGTGGGCAGCATTTTCCTGGCATGGTGTAGGTCCCATTCACAAGATTAGTACTAAAATGGACCAGCACATTTACAAAAACATACTTATAAGCATTATGATATCATTCGCTGAAGACAACATGCCTTTAATGTGGAAATTTATGCATGATAATGACCCTAAGCACACTTCACGCCTAGTGAAGAGTTGCTTACAGGACAACTATATCACTGTTCTGATGTGGCCAGCTCAATCCGCGGACCTCAATCCAATTGAGAACTTGTGGAACGATGTTGAGGAGCATGTACGAGCAGTAAGGCCAAAAAATTTGAGCGATTTATGGGAAGAAATCCAAAGAGCTTGGTATGCCATCCAAAGGAACGTTGTATGGCATTAGTTGGAAGTTTGCCCAGGAGATGCGCTGCTGTGATCCAAAATAAAGGATATCCCACCAAATACTAAGACTTTTTTTATGAAGCTGAGCTTTACTTTAGTGAATTAACTTTTATTTTGTCTATGTCCTAAATTCATGACCAGGCTAAAACTTGAAATAATCTTTATAATATATAAATAAAAAATAACAATATATAGCTAACAAACTATTGTTAGTTTTTTTTTCATAACATTACTAGGATCTTTGAAAAAATAACATGGATCTAAAAATTTTTCGATAAGATATAAAAATTATCAGAAATATATAAGTGAAATGTCGTGTCTTAACTTCGTGGCCATCACTGTAGATATCTTTGAAAAAATTATTTCACGTAAAGAAACTTTAATTGAATTAAATATAGTAACTTAGGATGTTACTGCATCCTCTGAAGCGATCAAAATAATACTTAAAAAAACCTTTTATTCAAGCAGCTTTAGCAGCAAGAAAATATTTTTTTTGAATATATGGTATCAAACGTAAATTGTCCAAAAAAATATTTCATTTTATATAAGGTTGGTACAATTACAGACAAAGGAATGCTAGTTTTATCAGAATAAATTGTATTATTTAAATGATCGGCTTTGATCGTTATGGATTCAGTCTTAGGTAATTTATCACCGATTCCATACTACATAGATTTTATTGCCTCAAAGTAAGTAAATACAAATTAAATCTTATTTTCGTTATTTTGTGCTTACACTCAAAAAAATATATATTACCGAATATGAGAAACATTCAAGATAAAAACGCTCCAACGGTTAAATTCAAAATGAGGAAGAAAATGGCTAATTGAGCAATGTTTTATATTCACTTATAACATATCTTACAAAAGCCACGTTTCGGTGACTAAACAACACTCACCTTTCTCAAGCTACAACAAACCTTAAAAAATAACTTAAAATTATATTAAAGTATTATTCATACCTTAGTAATTATTTATAAGTACGTTGATATATATAAAAAAAAATGATTGCAACATAATAACAATGCAAAATCATATTAAAACTGAGGAGGACAAATAGATCTACAAGATATAAAAGCGTGTGAGAGAATGAATATGCCAGCGTACACACCGGACAACTTCGTACAAACAATTTTTTCTTTAACATTAAAAACGGAAAACTAAGAAAAGAATTGAAAACATTCTACTAACTATTCGTAAATCATTTTCACACGTTACAAAAAACCAAAAACCATACAGAATCCAGAACCACAGAAAAAAACATCAAAGATTATATGAAATTAGATTTATTATAAAATAAAATTAAGTTATACGCTTCACTAAAATATGATGTGTCAGAATTAAAATTACAATTTTCACGGGTTCTAATATGTATGTTTTCGGATATCAATCTTTTTTTTGGTTGACGGCATTCTAATGTTGTTGAATCCTTTTTTCAATTGTTGAGTTGTTTGGCCAATATAATTGGTATTGTACTGATTGCATTTAATTTTGTACACCACGTTTCTTGTTAAAAATTTATCTTGTTTTGATTTAGTATTAGTAAATTTATTGAGTTTTTTGTAAGGTATTATTATTATAAAATACAACCTTGTCAGTGTCGGTTTCCAAAATACGTTTTATTTTCTCCCCCATTATCACGAGGTGGAGAGGAGGGAGGTCTAGCAGGTATTTCATTGCTGCTCTAGGAGTGGTCTTTGCGCCTGTTATTCCTAAACACGCAAGTCTCTGTATCTTGTTCTAAGTTCAGTTATAGCTGTTGTTGCTGCATCTCTGTCCACCATACCGAAGATGCATAAGTGATCATAGGCTAACCACTGTTTTTCCGTATTTACATAACTATAAAAATACATGGAATAAATTTTGCCTAATATAACACAAATACAACAGAGAAAACCTCCAAGGATTAACGGGGAAATAAAATACATTAATGACGCTTTTTGCACTTATGAACTGATTATTAAATAACTTTGATAAAAAAAATATATTAGTTTTTACGCTCAATTTCTCCCATCCCAAAGTATCTAATTTATGCTTTTTTTTTATAAATATACAAATTTCTTATAAAATTCACTGGCCACGGACAGTTGACTATAGATAGGTCTATTTATGGCTAATGAATAAAGATGAAAGATACTTTCATTTATCGTTCACAGATAAAGATAAAAGATAGAGTTATCTACCGCCTTTGGATAAACATAATATGTAGTTATCTTTATCCGTTAGTTCATCTAAATAATTTTGTGCCCGTCTCTGGTGTGTTGTACGGATTTTTAATTAATACCCTACCTGTTTAATGTATTTTATTTATTTAAACTCGCATATGCGATTCTCTTACATTCTTACTTAACCACTCACTGGTCCAATCTATGCAGGTCCTAAATCTCAAAAATAATTTATTTAAATAAAAGTTTTTTTTTTAAGAAACATTTTGATCGCTTCAAGGAAACTATTAGAATCCACCGTAAGTATATATAAAGTTTCTCTACATGAAATATTTTTTCACCTTGCGTAAGAAATACGAAAATAATATTTTAATATTAACTCATCAATCATCCGCAATTATTTTTAAAGAAAATTCGGTATAAATTGTACTATATATGCAGATAACTATTTATAAGGTCTTTGAATAAAAAGGAACAGGAAAAGGTATAAATAAAGTGGGCCAGCAATAAACCAAATTGGATTTCTTTGAAGGCGAACGACGCCATATAATTGAAACTTGAAATAAAACTAGATCAAACGTGTTCAATAGCTAGACGTCCGCATCGGCGCTCTTTTATTTAATCAATCGAAAATGAACTATTCTTCTCTTCGGGCCGATGCACGATAGTAAAAAAAAAAACCGACCGACCGAGCAAAGTTCGATTGAAACCACTAGATACATGCAGCTCTTTTGGATGGGATTACATTGGTGTGCGGTTTATTCAAATTACGGGAGAATACCACCGGAACGAGTAAATAGAACTTATTAGATCTCTCTTCCTGTGTGTTCTACTCATATATTTTACATTATTTACTTGCCAGATGAAAATCAATTCGGTTAGAAGTTCAAAATGAAACTACCGCAGGTTTTTATTTTAAGATTAGTCCGTAATAAATAGATAATTAAATAAGAAAAAAGAGTTGGTGGAAAATATAAGCCATGCTGATTGTAATTTTGATGCTAATCAATACCTGAGTCTGGTGAAAGAGTGGAGCACCTGAAATGAGCAATAAAAGTCTTAATGTTATATGAAATTAACAAAGTATTATCCAAATTTAACGTGCTCACATGCGGGTATTTTCTTATATATTCTTATACATATGAATTTAGATTTTTTTTTTTCATATACAGGATGTATCAGATAAAGAGGTAAATATAATAATATGTAGCAGCTGTAATCATATACGATCAAAAAGTCTCAATGCACAGAGGGTCTATCTGTAAGCATTAATGAAAAAAAAAACTATTTTGTAAATGCCGTGGGCTAGAGCCGCACCTGTGCCCAACCTAAATGCTGTCCCGAGTATACCCCCACATACCACTATCATTCAGCCATTACCGTTGTTAGTTTTGTGTGGATCGCCGCTTGGAGTGCAAGCCACTTCGAACATTTTATTTAAATTCTTCCCGTCTCGAAAAAACGATCCTTTTCAGGACCATCATGATTTCATATAAAGAAAATGGAAGCTTGATGCATCGGCAAAAGCGCGGGAATGAATAGATTCATTTTCGCGCGACATCATAGTAAAAAGGCGTGTTTGCAAATTTTCTGTATCTACATTTATTTCTGTGTAATTCGATTCAATTCATTTTGGGTTATTTGATTAAATAAATCCAAAAGAAATAACTCAGATTCATATGGTACCGTTTATTAACAACAAACTCTCGATTCGACAAAGCTAAAGAAAAATATTTAGTTTTTTAAGTCGCATATCCGGTGAAACTCGAACGTCTTATCAGGATATTAAAAATAATACTTTGTAGACTTACGTAGAATGCTCTTAACAAATAAGGAATGTTTATTTTATAAAAAGAAGAAATTTAAACTGCCTCAGTTTTGCTATTTTTACAAGGGCACACTGGCCGATTGGCCTTTATTTATTCAGAATGACGTTAAATGAACTTACGGCATACTATTAAGAATAATACTAAATGAGTGCAATGTATTTATACATAATACCACGTTTAGCGGGTGCTTAACATGACGTTTCCTTGCATCAGGCCCGGACTAAAGAATTTTTGGCTCTAAATTTTACTTTTTTTTATTTTGTAATGATGAAATCCGGTTTCGGCGGGTTTGTGCTTTATATGTCGTGTAGTTAACACCCAAGCAAAATTTACTTTTTTATTTGATACACCCTGTATAGTGCTACAGCATTCATTCATTCATTCATTAAGTTACGGTGGGCACCTAAAGCCAGGTGCTCATTGTACCATCCCTATTAATTCTCTTATTTCCACTCGAGCAGCTTGGTGTTCTCTATAAAGCCCAGTATCTTGCCCAGTGGAAACTTGAGAACCTTTCAGGGCTCCAATAGCTCTCTCCTGAAATATTTCTGCCTGAGTACGTTCAATTTCTCATATGTGCAGATTACATGTAAGCTCGTTTCCTCCTGTAGTTCGCGTCTTCTGCACCACGGTTCGCTTACTCGACCTGCGTTGTATAAATGCTTTTTCAGGGGACAGTGTCCAGTTACCAGCCCAGCAAAGGTTTTAGCTTCTTTCTTGCTGCGCCTGAGTAGGTTATCAGAGAATCTAGCATCCCCATTCCATATTAGCGCTTTGCTATGGAGTTGACCTTCAGTCGACCTCAATATCTTTATACTTTCTTTATCTAACCAGGTCCAGGTCTCCCTTCTTGCGAAATCCTTAGTAATCCTACATACGCGCTCTGGACCCATAGAGTGTCTTTTAGAGCCCTCCTTGGCTAGTTCGTTGGCTATTACATTGCCCTTTATATCCTCATGTCCCGGCACCCAAATCAGAGACACCGTATAGTCTCGTGCCAGTGTATTGAGGAATTGTTTGCAGTCTCTAACTAGTTTTGACCTAGTTATGGGGTTCGAGACTGCTTTCATGACAGCCTGGCTGTAAGTGCTACAGCACTTCAAGTTTTATGTAAATTCCTAATATCATTAGTTACGTAAAAAAGATTAAAAATATTCTTAACAAACACTGGACATTCGTAAATAAAAATACCCCATAATGTCAGTAAATTATTTAATTTGGGCGAAAGCTATCAAAATATTGCGTTGAGAAAAAGTTGTTCTTAAAATACTCTTTTGTAGAACAAAAAAATTGGGAAGATTCTAAAATATTATATTATATGTGTGAGCGCCCGCGTTTCGTAAAAGTACAAAGTACAAAGATACAAAAAAAAAAACTTACAACCACGGATTAGCTATACCAAGTCCAGCAACCAGTATTATATGTATTATAACAAATTATTTTACTCGAGTTCGTGGATCACTTTGAATATCCCACTTTTGAAATTCTGTAGGGCGATTCTCTAATTCTTTGCTTCTACAACAAATAATAACTTCTCACTCTATATCATGTAGTTTAATGTATGAAGGAAAAAGTGAAAACAACTTGACTTAATTATATATATCAATATTTTTTTTGTTTTTACTTGCTCTCTAGAAAAAAAAAAAAAACTCTCAAACTCTCCAACGAAACACGAGCGCTCACAACTCGGCTTCTCCTTAAAGAGCATTGTCTCAATACTTTCATCTTCTACCAGATAGTTATTTCCTTCTTCCATATCGTCAACCTCACTGACATCATCACCAGTTCGGACATATTCTTCAGACTTGTCCTCCTCCAAATCTGCATAACGAATCCACGGCTTGATTCTTTCAGGTGGTAAATACTTCTATATGACTTCTGTTTCAATTGAAAGCCTGGTATGTCGGTAACCAAATAGCGATCATTGTCCAACAGTTTGGCCTCTCCACATTGGCGGTTAATTCCCAAAAATCAAGCGCTATTGTTTGCCATGGGGAAATTGTTGTGATAACAGTTTCTAAGAAATCTTTATCTGACAAGTAATAGATAAATATTTGATAACTATGTCTGTCATGTAGAAAACTTACATATATTGAGTATGGAAAGTTAGTTTAGTGAAATAGGAGAACCGCCACCTTCACGATAATTTCTGTACTTGTCGAATATATTTAACGTATATGCTATTATAGGACAGAAAACTTTGCTATTATATGTCTCGAACATCATGACGTGATGATGTACAGTTTTGTAATATAATTTTGCTTAAATCTGCTACTACTTTATCTATAACTGCGCCCACTTTGTATAAAATAAATAGTTCCTTTAAGGAACTCGTAAGTACTTGATATCATATATTCGAAAAATATTTTTTTGCTGTTAAGGTAATTTATTTGAATAAAATTAATAATTTTCCAAATTGTAAGAAATTTTAAGTTTTTCCCAAGAGAGATTAATATTTTTCTTGGTAATATTATTAGAAATTTTTTTCTAAGTAACAGAAATTTTCCTATAATATTCACGTAAAATACTTGTATTATGGGAAAATTTCTAACATTTCGACATTTTCCTTAAGTCTCTGCGCGTTTACCACGATTCAGTGCGGAAACTTATCAAAAAAAAGTGATTTTTACCACAGAAAAAATTACCTAATTTTTTTAATGTGAAGTAGTTAAAATAGAAAATTATTGTAGTCAAATAAGAAATTATTGAAAAAGGTTATGAAATAATAACGGAAACGTAAAATAATAAATAATCTAACCAAAAATACCGTAGTATTAATACCTAGATCGAAATTACCCAAAAAATATAATAGAAAGGGAAAAAGTTTCTGTATATATAACCACGGTCAAATAAAAGTACAATCAATTTATTTAGCCTTAAAAAGCCTTGGTACTATATTGGCATTTATTAATTGTAAAATAGTTTTCTATATATATCCTTAGGTTAAGGGGAACAACAAACACTTCACTTGTGAATCGGATATTTTTTTTAATAAGGACCTTTTATTGTTATTATTATTATTATAGTGTCTCAAAGGTTCTTGCGTATTTTCAGAAAAGAAAATTCACCCAACAATGCTTACACTTCTCGATCTCTTGGATTATGATTACAAAGGTCAATTGCCAATTTTCTCTACGTCTCAAACACGACATTTGCTCTAAATTACATGCTGTAAGTGTAAACGTGGCCATAAAAATTCATGGAGGAATTTTACCGTCACGTAAACCGGCAATTTAAAACCATAGTGATACCTAAACCTTAAGGGTATTAACATCAAATCAGGTCTTTCGAAGAAAAAGACTCGGAAGTGAAAAAGGGAAAACTATACCTACTACTAACGAAAATATATGGAATTAGGAACTGTTTAATGAGTGTTTATTGCTATGTAGAACGCTGAAGCGAACGCCTAATGATTTCTATAGGATTAATGTTCGATGAAGCTGATAAAGTTATCAGATTTGCTTGGGTAGATCTTAATTGTCTACTCCCAGCTCCTATTATATTATTATTTCCAAATTCGCGTAATTTCAGTATCGACTATGTTACTATTATACATACATCCGATAATGCTATTGTATTTTCTTGCTCATATCTCCGATTTTGAACAAATCCACGTCCCAATTATAAGCTGTTTGATTACAGTGTAACTTATCTTCTCAACTTGATATAGTACTGAGTTGTATTAGTTTTCTGATTACGAGCTCCGGTAACTCGGAGTCTCATCGCTTATCACAAATATCCATTGTTCCGGTTCTCGGAGAAGATCCTGTTTTCCCGGGTGGCTGCTATTAATTCTGTTGAATTCGGAAATAAAGCTTTGCGATTAGGACGGATTCCGTTACGAATTTACGGAATTAAGTCAATATTTCCAGACCGCCTAAATTTGTTCTCGTTAATAAGGAGATAATCTAGTTTGAACTTCGTATAAAATTGTTGTTTGTGTAAGATGTATACATATTTACTAATCCAATGATTCGTTTAAAATAATATTTTATTAAACATTTTACAATTAGCCCTTTAAATGTATTATATAATAAAAGCATTAATGTGAATGTGCTGAATTATGGAATAGGAAAATTTATGACTTTATGATAATGACACATCTTTAATTGTGATATATCTTTTTTATTTAACTATTCCATCAAAAAGTTACAGCTATACACGCTAGTTCGTGTTTTTTTTTTTTATATTTTATAAATATTTTTAATTTTTAAGGTTTTTAAAGGACGTACATACATGCAGATATGCGTTTCGTGATTTATTCTTTTGTTTCTACATATTCATTTCTATTTTATCATAAATTCTACTCGACAGTTTGGCTGCTGGCCAGTTTGTAGTTTCTTTAGAAGTTTCTGTTAAATAAATTTATTTTAGATAGATAAATTTTTATTGCATCCTCGCCTTTGATTCTTGAAAAAATAATCATGTAGATATTATTATAATTTATTACAAATTTAAAATTTTAATAAACTGCTACGTATGTACGTGATGTATATACGAATAACTTGGGGAAATGTGTGGAAATTGAAATACCATAATTTTCAGGAACATAATTCTGAAGTTCATGAGTTCGTTATTATTGACAATTCCAAGTATAAGGTGTCATGCGGCATTTTTTCTATCAGGATTTATTGCCAATTCTTGTGAATTTAATTTAAAAAATTATTATAGTTTAAATTTGCCCTTGGATTATAAATCAGCTTTTGTTTTTCTTAAGCATATAGTTTATAATAGGGGAGACCCTTGAGTTTGATGTACTTTTGTCAATTTTTTTAATTGTGGTAGTGACTCGGGCGGGACACGAAACTGTATCTAGTCTTTTAACTACCTTTTATCCATTTTTTATATTTTAATGTAATTTGGTAGATTAATGGAAAAATTAATAAAATTCGAAAAATTAAAAATGCGACAGGCGAGTATTTTTCGTCACAAATAATTTCTTCAACCATATAATTATGTCTGCTATATTATGGGTGATAAATAGAAAAAATATTTTGATGTCATGTAACATTTGCAAGGTCACTAAAGCAATAATATTCTTTACAATAGAGAACTAAATTTCTAAGTATTATTATTATTAAAGTTGTTTTGTGGCAATAATTATTTTTTTTAACTGTAAACCATGCGAACGACACTTGTCTACAGTTTAATCGTTAAGGAAGATAAATACGTGCGGTGTGGAAAATTGATTCACTTAAACAATTTGAATTTTAACTACGATAAGGCTAATATCATAGTACTTAGTATTTTTATACCAAGTGTCTGAATGCGAATGGCATATTTGAAATATATGGAGAATGAACTCAAATTTTGTATTTGCAAGTTATTCAGAGTGAACTACATTTCTAAAATATTTTTAGAAATGCGACGTTGCCGCTTCTACCAATCCAAGAAACAACTTTTCTTTAAGCGGAACACCCTGTATCTTTTTTTATTATTAGATTCTTTATTCATTTTGTACCACTTTTCCATACGCTTCCTCAAAGCGTTTTCAAGATAAAAATGAATTTCAATATTTTCTGGGAAAATCTGAGCCTTACAGAAGCAGGGATATCTTTGCTACTTATAGTAACTAAAAGTGCAAATTTTAAATGCAGCTTAAAAAAGCTTTGGGCTAATTTGATGTGACATCCAATTTAAGTAAAATATACAAAAGGTTTTATAAGTTACGTTTATGAAAAATACCTTTAAACCATTTTTTAATGGAACATGTTTATTAATCACTCTCTGCAAAACCTAATAAATTTGCTTTTCAAAAATGTATAGTGTTTGTATACCTACTTATACCTTTGCGATTTTTAATTATAATCATTTTTTTTAAATACTCTTCCTTATTTAATTTTATTGGCTATGAATATTTGACACCCATTCATATGTCACGCCTTTTACAACTTTATGGTATTTTGCTTAGTACTAATGGCTAAATATGTAAAAGTAATGAATACTTAATGAATTGAAGATTTAATAAAATGTACTGCTGTGAACTGATGGTCCAAGCATATAAGTTTAAAGAAATTAAAAATGACAAAATTAATTTAGCTAGCTCAGCAAAAATGAATTTAAAAGGGCGCCAGAGATTCTTAAATCTCAGAGTAAATTTTAAAAAAATTAATAGTGGGCGTTTACAAAATTTACTTTCTTTAAAATCCCCAAAAATTGAAATGGCAGATTTAAAAATAAAAGAACTATTTAAGATGATATTTACAATCATTAGATTTTTATTATAAAAAGAAAAAAAAACATTTACTACAAATTACAGGAAAAATGAAAACCATAAATATAAGATTCTGGCAAAAAACAAACCTGCATAAGATTCTACAATTTAAAAAGGACAATGCAAATCCTTTAGCAAACAAAATGGTGAATTCGTTCTAGAAGGAATTTCAACATACCACAAAAAATCCACGTGGTTTCAAAAATTCAAAGCAAACTACAAATTAATTCAAAGAACATGGAGAAACAAGCAAAATCAAAAATGAAATTTAAACAAGCTCACAGCTTCACTTCACCTACCCCGAGGTGATAAAATAAAATTAAATTAGAAAATTAAAAAAAAAACGGAAAATTTAAACTCTAAACGCGATTACTTCTAAAACGAATATTATTAAAAAGCCTTACATGTATTGTGCACAACTATCCAATACCATTTAACAAAAGAATTACTAGATAGACGATTTTTAAAAACAAACAACGAACTACATCTTAAAATTAAAAAGGATTACCAGAAACGGTAACCAAGACAACTAAACAAGACTATACACGGGCTCGTCTATCTGATAACTCCTCGGGCCTCTAGGTAACATTCTCATATATATGAAATTTACAATCTGCGTGCGATGACCGCAACGCATCGCAAAGAAAAAACTAGCAAATAAACTATACAATACAGGTACACGCAAAATGTACAAATAAATGAAATTAACTATACACAACTGACCAAATAAAATGATACAAACAATTATAAGAATTGTGGAAACTCTAACATTGTTTTGACAAGACTGATTTGGAATAAATAAAAATACACATTTAAATTTCCGAAACCCGGGGTGCCATTCCACAGCACAGTAATGAGCAACAGATGTTTTTAAGGTTACAATCTAAGTTAGGAATTTTTTTTTTTAATTTTTAAAATGAAAAGTAACACTTATTTTAACAATTGCTCAAATTGTTGACTGTTTACTTCCAAAAATTTTCGGGATAAAACTGCGGTTATGCTGGCTCTAATTTTATCTCTACCAAAATTTACAAATGCTTGAATAACCTGGTTTTCTAATATTTTCGTTGTGTTTGCTGGTGTTCGATAAACTCTTGCAATCTCTAGCAGAAAATTTTACAACTCCAGAATTTAGACCAAAAATATTTAAGGAAATGGTACTTATAAATATAATTAATTGAAAAACAACACATTTTCAATTTTAACGAAATTAAAAATACAAAGCAAAATGCATTTTAGAATTGTTCCAAATTAAAAAAAAAAAACAATGATAACAAGAAACTTATTTTATTTTTATAATTTAAAAACTAAAAAATCGTATATCAATTAAATTTCACATTATTATGGCATATAATACATAAATTATGTAGTACTAAACAAAGTAGTTATCATCATACGATTACTTCGTTTATCTTGCTTAAAACAATCGCGTGTAATGATATGCCATAGAGAACACATAGACGTCATCGGAAATCATTTTCAACATACTTTTTCAACATCTTTACTGCACTCTAGAGATGATAAAGGTAATTACTGTTACTTCAACCCTCAAACACAAATTATCACTGACATAGAACAATTTAGCTTACAATTGCGGCAATTTTTAATATACCGGCAATTACCACCAAAACGAATTAATAATCTCTGGACAATTACCACAATAATTCTCAAATTTCTTTGTGAAAAATACCTTTTCTTAAATTTCTTTGTTAATTAGCACCCTGCATTTTCGCGAATTTGTTAAGGGCTAATTTGATCTTTCACTATGCTTGTATATTTGCGTCAAAAAAAAAAAAGATGACACAAGGAAAATAAGCTGTAAGGAAAGATACATTTCCTTTAGTCTAACAGCAATTGCGTATGTGCAGATTCTAAGAATTATTGTTTTATTGAATTTTTCGGCGGAAACTATAAAGTCAAATTCTGCGAATGTAAATCTCTAGCCGAAAAGGTTACGACACCTTTGTCGTATACCATCAAGAGGATCAGCTTTCGGAACGATTGTTGGCATATATACCTTTCTTTTGTTGTTTATTTTAGTCATCGATTATTCGTGGGTATTTTCAGATGGTATAATTTGTGAGTACTTAAAATATGTTATTGTATAATTATTTGAAGAAATAAATTTACTGAAGCCATTACATTATTACAAGAAAACTGGTTGAGGTTTTTTATAAGAATTTCTTAATGTGGATGTATAAAATAATCCATCAGACGTAAACGCCAACTGACAATTTGTATTAAAAAAGCCTAAAATTTTTTATAGACTTTGGAAAAATTGTTACTTTAATTTAAAAAAAATAGTTTTCTTTCTTAATGTTTTTTCGAACAACATTAATTAAAATTTCAGCATAAAATGTGGATAAGGAAAATCATGATACATATTATAAATAACTAATCGAGCAAACAGGCATCAATATTTGTAAAGGTAAAAAGATATGCAAAGATTGTCATTATATACATCCTTATATAACCGAAAACAATTTAAATTAAAACTACCTACAAAAATAAATCATTGCTTACATAAATACTAATATAACGAACGCAGGCAAACCGTACAACTACAGTTAATGATAACTAAAATATAAGAAAAAAATATGAGCAGTAGATCGGAATAAAATTTCGACGTGAAAAAGCGAATTAAAAATCAGAATTCCTTGACGGAAACTACAAAGATATAATTCTAGAAATGCAAATCGCTGCGCAAGCCGAAAAGGTTGCGGCATCTTTGTCGCGCTTCGTAAAGGATATTTAGCTTTCGAGACGATAGTCCACTTCGTCGAGGATTGTATTTAAAGTATATGAGTTAGATTACGTTTACGAATTTGTTTTACGTGCCTAGGTCATTACTTTTTGAGTTGATTGTACATTTTAGTGTCTTGTCATTCCCTATCGTCTATGGTATTTATTTATTATTGGTGACAGTTATTGGCATTGTTCAGTCATGGCCACCTAGAACCGACACATGTACTCGTAACGATTATGCTGCGGCAGTTTTTCTGCAATATCTCCTAAACCATACATTTCACCTAAAAACGGTTTTTAACATTTATACGTATTTTTTGACGGTCAATCGATTGGCGCAGAGAAACTTAGGGGTTGCTATTAAAAAAAAAAAAATGAGTCATCACAAATTGAAGGTCTTTTCTTTGCCCCCTCTCTTGCTGCAGTCAGTTTAATATTTCTTAATTTCTTTGTTGGAAATAGATACCCCATTTGGTGGATATTAGTTACAATGAAAATGAAAAAATTGCACTGTACCAACTGCAAGCAACTCAAAAGTTCTTGTACCACTGCATAATACAAAATTATTTAAAAAAAAAAGCGAATATCTTGTAAAGCATAAAGATTAAGGGCATGGTATGTTAGATAAACTTGACCTAAAATTCAGAATAGAATCCAAATTTGAAATAAAAATACTGCCTTTCCATTTGAAATCACAAAGTTAGCAACTACTGCCGGTATTAGGGAACATTACCGGAAGTCGAAAATATTTTAGCTAAACTAACCTACACCCACAGGCTCACTACAAAAATTTTTAAATCTTGCATTTATTTGCTTCTATATAAACTTTTAATGGAAGCTCGTCATGACACACACTGTATATTTGCGATCTTTTGTTAATGTGAATTCATTTACAAATTACAATTAACTGTTTATTCTTAATATATGAAAATAATATTTCTTTGTAGATATTGATTTTGCATAAAAAATGGTCTAAGTGCAATAATTTCATAAATACTAATTTTGCATGAAAACTGGTCTAAATGCACGCAAACAAAATTGGCACTTACACCCTTTAGAAGTTATAATCTTTGATTAATAAAGAAAAAGAAGAATAATACAAGAGCTTTTACACCCAGGCTTTGCAATTCCATTCTATTTCAGTGTTAAATTATGAATGCCGCCTTTCTTTCGTGACGAGATCGATGAATCAAAAGGTATCTTAATGTAAATTTCGCAGCGATAAATTTGCATTTCAAACGACCTCATTTAGAAATCAATTTCCTTCCTCTTGTTGCAGGCAAAACTTCGCAAAATGGTAGAAGAACACTCCACCAACATCAAAACGCAAATAGAATCCGAATATTCGCCTTCGAACGCCGTCCACGTGGCGGCGAATCTCAAGAACAGGGAGAGCGGAATTCTAGAGGGCGACTTCAAACTTCCCGATTCGGATATCCAGTCGTTGGCCGGCGCTATGAGCGCGGGTGAAAAGGCGCCGACCCTGGCGACGTCAGCGGACGATCCGGCGGACGGGCCGAAACAACAGGAGCAGGCCAAGAAGGGTTTTAAGTGTTCGAAGCCGTCTTCGATCGACTCCAAACGCAGTAGGTCCCTGTGCAATACGAGCTCGGTGGATTCGGCGGAAGACTCGAGGGCGAAGAAGGAGGGTGGCGCAGCGGGAACCGGCAAACCTCAATCAAATCCGACGAAATGTGATAATAATCAAAACGACAACAATGAAGTGAAAATTAGTGATGAGGTCGAAATCAAAACGAACGTAGAGGAGAAATCTAGTCCGACGGATAATTTGAAGGGCGGATTTTTTAAATTTATCGAAACCCGAATCTCCGAAAGCCGGAAGCAGTACACAACCGGATCATGGTAAGCAAAACAATTAACTACCATAACTTAATTCCTGGGTTAATTAATTATTTAACCAATTTTGAGTAATTTTACCAACTCTTTAAGGTTATTTTTTTGACAATATGGCTGTCTTAAGCTACAGTCTATGTAAATCAGAATCCGCATGCGGAAGACGCACTGCGCAGTCTGCATTTATTATTATGTGTAACTTATAATAGAAACGTTCTATGTACGACGTACTGCGCTTGCGCGTCGCAATAACCTTGGAGGCAACTGGTCCGCACCCTACAGCGCACGAGCACGTTGCGAAATTGTGAAGTGAAGTTTTATTGCGCATGTGCTTGAATGTGTTTATCTGCTCATCATTTAGAAAAATGGCCACTGAAAAGACTAAAAACTATTGTAAATTTTCAAAGGAGCAGGTCGAAATATTAATAGATAGTGTATCACGCATCACAGTACCCAGCACTATTTGATCCAAGTACAAAATCCTATAAAGATAATAGTGTTCGGGAAAACATATGGCGTGAAATTGAGACAATAGTCAACAGAAGCGGTGAGTGTTATTTCCTGTAACTTTATTCTAAACCTAAATGTATAGTAAGTATATATAACATGTGGTAACTATGATAAGAAATACATCTGTTCTTTTATTACTACTCAGTTCGATTTATTATATATTCTTGCCAATGTAGACTTCCATGTGTGCTACAAAAATATTCTTTAAATTCTTCTCGAGTTTGTAAAGCTTGTAAAGTTGCATTTCCTCCTACTCTAGTTAAAGGAAACATATTTTCGTTTGGAAGCACTGCATTATTATATTCTTCTTCATTTAAATTGTGAACATTTTTGGAACTTCTTAACAAATTATGTAAGCAACAGCTTGCTATAATTAACGTTTCAGCAGTTTCTGGTTTAACAGCAATTGGCGTGAAAAATACTCTGCGCCATAATTCCAAAAGCATTTCCCACAGTTTTCCTAGATCTACATAGTCTGTAATTGAAGATTCTTTTCTCTTTATCGGTTGTTTGATCTTTTGGATATGGTCTTAACAAATATTTCGAAAGTGGAAAAGCTTCATCTACTACAATCACAAGCGGCAAAACAGTATTACTTCCTGGCAAGTGTGCTTCTGCTGGTATACAGTACTTTTCACTCGGCATAAATTTTCCCAAATTTATTTTTTTAAATATGCCACTGTCTCCTTCTTTACCATAAGATCCTACATCTATACATATGAAATTATATTTAGCATCAATTATTGCAAGCAGGAAAATGGAGAAAAATGATTTATAGTTAAAATACATATAGTGATCCAGTATTGTCAGGACATACTACACGACAATGTTTCCCATCAAGTGCACCACAGCAATTAGGAAAATTCCATATTTCATTATAATCTTTAGCAACAGCCCGCATACTTTGTACTTTGGAAAGTGAATCAGAAATACGAGACGATCCTGAAGCTGTCAGAATCTGTAATGGAGGAAACACATAATACTGCAAAGAGACCTGCTGAAACAAGTATTTCTCAAAAAGAAATAAAAAAGAAATAAGAAAAGCGATCGCATCATTGAATTTATCGAAAAAAGAGGAGAGGAGAGAATACAACTGTTCCGACAATTGTTAAGTAAACCGGTTGCCAAGGAAACACACCCCATCAAAACTTTTTTGACAGTATGGCCCAAACTGTCATGTCTTTCCCCCCAGCACTTGCCCAGTCACAGCCAGCGGCGACAGAAAATACTTCTACACAAAGTCAACCACCTATACATAGTCCATTGTGTATGGACACTGATTTACAGTCCTGTAGCTCAGTAGTAAATTATGAAAATTATTCTAATTTGTAAGCTACTGTAATAAATATTTGATAAAAATTGTTTATTTACTAATTGACTTACCTTACTATGAAGTTATTTGTTGTTTTTCAATTTCTGGGGTTATTAAATTTAAAACTTCTTGAAACTGACTTTGGTTTAATCTAAAATATTCTTTAAACTTTATGTCATCATTATTTAAGTAATTTTGGATTAAAACATTGAAAGTGCACTCAATGTTTCTTCTTTTTAATAAGTTGCTACGGTAATCCCGATTATCTAATATTGACAATAAGAATAACTCTTCATCGTCTTCCTGTTCTTCAAAAAGCATGGCTGTCAATAACATATTTCTTTTCGCTATTTTAATAGTTGACTGTTCTAAACTACCCTAGCAACGATAATAAAAAATAAAATACAACAACAAACGACATGCAATGCGCATTGTAAATAGACCACAGTTAATGCGCAATTCAGATGCGCATTCAGCAGCGCGTCTTGCGCATGCGGATTCTGCTCTACATAGACCGTAGCTTTAGAACAAACAAAAATCCAAATTAAACAAAACGTTTCGACGTTTTTGTTATCTTCAATTGTGTGTAATTAATTAAAGAGCAACAAATTTTGTAAAATAAGCAATACACAACAATACAACATATAAATAGATAAAAATTATTGAGAGGAATTTCTCCACAAGATTAAAACTAGAACGGAGACAACACTCATGTTGGCTAGAGGTGCTCAAAAATATGGGGGTTAAGACCTAATATGATGTACTAGATTTTCATGGATCTTACAAAAGCATTCGATTGTGTCAACCATGTTACACTGTGTGCTAAACTTGGAGTTGTGGGTATAAGAGGTGTTGGACTAAAATTGATAACATCGTACTTGCAAAACAGAAAACAAAGACTAGTGAACAATATATTGGTGGGTGTCGTCATCAAGAGGAGTACCACAAGGATCGGTGTTGGGACCTCTTTTGTTTTTAATGTATGTTAATGAGCTACCAACACAAACTGGATATAAAACGGTACTCTACGCCGACGATTCAACGGTGGTCTTGAGGTCTAAATTTGAGACAGTCGGCGCTGGGATGGAGTCTGTGTTGGGGACTTTTGATAAATGGGTGCACTCAACATAATCTAAAACTCATAGAGAAGACAAATATTGTGTATTTCACTTATTTTAAGCAAGAGCCAATTACCATTTATTATCAAAAGAAACAATTAGAGACGCAAAACACTGTGAAATTTTTAGGACTGCATCTTGACATGCAGTTGAATTGGAAGAACCACATTGACTGTCTAGCAGGGAAAATCTCTTCGTTGTGCTATGCTCAACGAACAATTACTACGTTTATGCTTTCACTAAATGCGTATTGAACGCGAATTAATAGTATAATTCGATTCTAAATCCTATAGCATAAACACTTCTCAATGCGCATTATAGCTCGAAATGCGAATTGACGAAATACCGATTTTAATAGTGGTTTTAGGATAATCGTTTGGTTGTATAAACGTTTAATACGAATTCAAACTGTATTAAAGCAGGTTACCAAGAGGTGTAAACAAACAACATATCACAGGTCAAATAGAGGTTATGTGTATATAGATGTTAATACATAAAGATTTGTGTTAGTTTGAGTTGAGTACTTGCGTGTTAATTGGGCAAATAAAACTCGATGGAAGGAAGAAAACGTACACTGTGGGGAGAAGCTGAAATAAGCTTCATGTTAGCTATCATAAGAAATAAAAAATATAGTAAAAATGTTGGATAGTAAACAGTATCGAAATGGAGAAATTTTTCACATTGTTGAAGAGGAGTTGAAGAAACGGTAGGCTTATAAATACCAAAATGTGAAGCTAGGTTCTATATTCGCAACAGCTTGCAAGTTTATAAAGAGCAATAGCATTTATTTTTCTGTTGACAGATCTCTTTGCTTTATCGTATTTTTTAAAATCATTATGTAATCTATTGTAAATAAAAGTAAACATTGATTTAAAAGCTCGGAAATTTTCTATCCACTCAACGTCATCAAATTCCTGACAAACTATTTTTCGCCAGTATTCTTCACTTTTAGTTTTTTTTTCAATCTTTCTCTACCTTTAATCGAAAAAGGTATCACAAAAGAAATATTTTGCGTAGTTTTGGGATTCTGTATTATTGCGCCTATCTTTCTTTTTATTTTTCTTCTTATTCTACATCTTCTGCGCTGTATTCTCTGTTTTATTCGAAGAAAATGCATTTGTTGAAGAACTAATAATTGTGTGCAAAAGCCCACACATAAATTCACTATTTCTTCCATGTTTTATTATAAAAACAAAACACCGGCAAATATAAATCGGTATATGACAAGTGACAACTGAGGTTGCGTAAGGTTATGTTTTTACATTATTAATTTACAAATTCAAACGATTGGCCATAACCCTTGTGAACCGCGGTAAATTTCAAAATATTTCAATGCGTATTATTTTTATTGCGCATTGCGTGAAAAGCACAAACTAATGAAGTTTTCGATTCGTACTTACTAATTCGCAATTTCTAATGCGCATCTAGAAAACATAAACGTAGTAAATATCTAAATACCTGAATAAAAGTGCCAGCCTAACAGCTTACCATGCGCATCTGTGTTCTCGCCTCAGAGATATGGTATAGTGTTCTGGGGAAATTCAACGGATGTCTCCAGAATTTTCGTCTTACAAAGGGCATGCATCAGAGCTATGTTTCGCCTGAAAAAAAGAGAATCATGCAAAAAAATATTCCAACAAAAAAATATACTTACCTTAACAAGACTTTATATAATAGAATGTGTTGTGTTTGTGAAAAAAAAAAAAATTAACTTCTTCACCAAATGTCAACTGGAGCATACCTATAATACCAGAGGGATAAGAAATGGATACCTACTTCCGATACAAACAATAAAGGTGACTATTAATAAAAATGCTATTGTGCAAATGAGCAAAGTTTTTAATCATTTACCGACAAACATGATAGAGTTAGGCAAAGATTGCAAACTTTTTATAGTAAGCTGTTCGGTTAAACGCCCGAATTGGCATCCTCTACTAGCTTAATTGGTAAAAGCGCTCGTCCGGCAAACGGGGAGATGCAGGTTCGAATCCTGCGTGAGGAGAAATTTTTTTTTTGAAAAAAATCCTCCTAATTATTACAGTTAAAGGCAGAAATTCGTTAATTTGAAAGAGTTACCTTTACGATTACTAAAACAAAAATTACATAATATGCTAGTTGTCAATGCCGTTTATGATATACAAGAGCTTTTTAGCTACAAATTCCAAAAAAATTGTGTTGTTTTTCAAATATTTCACATAATATCTTCTTTTTTAATCTCTACAATATTTGTACCTTTGTTTGTCTGTATGTATATGTTCATATTTATATGTAAGTATACACCTTTTATGTAAATTGACGTGTTCAACACATTTATATGTATTATTGAATAAATTGCTAACAAAAAAAAAAATAAACATCACGATGCGATGGTCGGACATACATTTTTCAGCAGTTTAATTTACCAATTTAATAAGCGCAACAGCGCAATTATAGCAGCTTAAAAATCAACCTGTATTAACATGTTCCGATATGAAACAACATTGTAGGTTTAAATTGACTACATTAGCAAAATCTTCGCAAATAATTAGAGTTTAATATCTTAACGTTCTAAGTCAATATATTTTAACATATATAGAAAATGATTTTTCCTTCTTCTCGATCTTTTTACCAACAGATACTGACAGTGAGATATTGATTTTAGAAATATTGTTTTCTGTTCTGGTATTAAAATTAAAAGTAAAGTTGTATAGGTAATCACAACAATTCAATTTTATTTTAATTTACGACAATCTTCAGTGTTAAAAATTCTGGCCTGAAGATGTTCTTCTAAGGAACAAAACCTGTTGCCAAATTGTAGTAAGGAATTTGTGACAAATTAGTGCTTTTCTGTTCTTCTCCTATAATATTACCTATATCGCCTGAAATTTAATTTAATATTTGATAATCCAGAATGTAAAAATACTTCCACTAAATAGTGGTAAATTGACATACTGCTGTAGTTTAGGCACCCCGTTTTTCGCGAGTGTATTTTAAGTTGCATAGATTTTGTCTTGTTTACTCCGTTCAGCCATTAATCATTTTACCGAGAGAATTTTCACAAATTTAGATTTTATTTTTGTATAAATTTAGTTAAAGAGTTGATTGTATGTTTTATTTATTTAGTGTTTTTTAATTTAATTTCATTCATTTAGATGTCTAGCATTTGCTAGTTCTGTTTAACGCGGATTCTACTAGATTTTGTCGGTGATTTGTGTGTTTGCGTTGTAGAGTTTTGTCAGGGAGTTCCTTGGTCGACTATTGACGTGAGTAAGCGTATTTTTGTAAATCATTGTTGCCATTTTGTAATCCATTTTGATTATAGTAAATTTCGTTTCGTTTCTTTAGACATTTTGTCCATCAAGGAATTCATTTAGTAATAATTGTTAATATATTGAAGTGTGCACATTATAGATATAAGATCAATTATTATTTTTATTCGGAAAGATACAATTTAGTTAATTTTCTTTTTTTTAATTATAGTTTAAAGAGTCAATTTTTCCGTTTTTTTTTTATTTTGCTGTTTCGTTTTTAATTATCAATCACCTCGGTTTGGGTGAGTAAAAGCATTGTTCTTGTTTTTAGTTTTGCTTTATTGTAAATTTCTAGTGTTTGTCCACGAATTTATTTTAAATTGTTGAAACCACATGGATTGATATTGGTATATTTAGGATTATCTTCCTGAACAAACAAAACTTTTGCTTTGTATAGGAAATAGCGTTGTCCTATTGTAATTTAGAATCAAGTGCAGTTTTTAATTTAGGCCAGAACCTTCAGTTCACGTTTTTTTTCTGTACCTTTGTAATTAAACCCATTTAAAAAAAAATTGATTGTTAATTAGCATCTTTGGGTTAAAAATTCTGTTCTTTTATTATTAATTATACCTTTTCAATTTTTCTGGTATTTAAGTAAGTCAGATTTATTTTTTTACTTTTCGTGGTTAGATTCAAGTTTTAATTCGCGAGGGTAACTCTGAGGTTAATAATTCTTTTGCGCCCTTTAGCTCAACGGTTAAAAATTTTAACCATTGAGCTAGCTAATTTAAATTTTTTCTTTTTCATTTTAAAATTCATTTTACTTTTTCAATTATTTCAGTCAGTACACAGCATACTTATTTGGCGCCCCACGTTGGGCGCCAAATAAATATGCTGTGTACTGAATGAATTAATTGAAAAAGTAAGTCAGATTTCTTTTGCGCCCTTTTAAAATTTTATCCGTTGAGCTAGCTAATTTAATTTTCTGTTTTCGTTGTAAAATCAGTTTTGCTTTTTCAATTAATTCATTCAGTACACAGCAATACGTTGTTAACCTTTTGGGCGGTCGCATTTTTACATTTTTTTTACAATTTGATTTTAAAGCTGCAAACACGATTCCAAGTTAGATACGAATTCGTATAAACTGAAATGATCCGTATGTAATTCGAAGTCATACTACAAGCAGTCGCTTGGTAGGAAACCGTATCGGAGCCCATATTGTACTGGTATCATAGACATTCATATATTGATACGGATCTTACTGTACGCACGTATCATTTATGGAAATTGAATAAACTATACGAATCTGACCCATTGCTAGTAGACACGTGTAAACTCCAATAAATTCAATTTAATCCAGATATTGTTGTGTAAATTGTAAGCTTCCCCTAATTTAAATTAAGTCCCACTGCTTTAGCAAGCATTGTTTCGGGGTACAGCAGTAGCACAGAATTGCTTTGTTTACGCTCCAATAAGCGATGGTTAAATTCTATTTTATCCTTCAAAGATATCCGTCGATCAAAACGAAGCCTGAACGTATTTCCGATACAGGCGGATGAAAGAAAACCAAACAGAAGATCCGAGAATCGTTGCTGTTTGGTCAGAACGGAACTCCGGAACTCTATCGGGAGACTTCCGCAACGCGGCCTTTTCGCACGACACATTTCCAGGTCAAAATTCATAAACGATCGCAGGAGACCGGTTTGGCCGTCGAAATTTACGTTTTATCCTCGTCCGTGTTCTCGTTATGTTTGCGCAACGTGTAGAACGGGATTTCATTGGGCGCGAATATTAAAAATCATCGAAATTCCATCCGGTGGTGTCTACGGCAGAGAGAATCGAATATTCCGAGCGAATAACAACAGAAAAAAAAAAAACAATAATAAAATCGAATTGGGACGACCAGCATTCGGACCGCGTGGTGGTAATTGATAGGCACTGTATACGCAGAGAAACAACCTAATCCGATTTTTTTCATGCATGATCAACAGAGCATTAAGGACTCACTGCGCCATGATAACTTGCACGTCACGTATTCGCGATTGCAATGATTGTAATTCGCATTGCACCTACGGTGCATGTTGAGAACGACCGCTCTGCTATTAGATTCATTAATGCGTGAATTAATACCAGCTACGGGCTAAAAAATTTTTACTCCTTTTTTGGGAATGAGAGGTGAAACAGCATTGGAATGAAAATTTGAATACATTATTACGTTTTTTCTTTAGTTACAGATTCCCCTTCTCCCAGATCTCCGAGGAGTTCCGACGGTACGAAAGATGAACTTTCCATTCTGGCCTTGCCTTGTTCCTCCGGGTCGACGAGGACGAACGCGGCCGTTCGCCGGTTACGTATGGAGAATGAAAAATTACAGGCCGAGGTAACCAGATTAAGGAGATTAGTGGTGTCGGGCGCCTTGTCTCTGTTAAATGAGAAGAAGGCGGCGGCCGCTGACGGGAATGTGGAATCCCCCGTGAAAATGCAGGCTTTACAGATCGAGCTGCAGCTCACGAAGGAAGCGTTACTGAGTGAGTTTATTTTTATCTGCTATCCCAATTTCGCCGCCGAATGAAATTTTCGCTGAATAAATAGTGAGCGTATTTTTCTAGTCTTGATATAGAGAAGAGGTAGATCCTGCGCTGCGTAGAATTAAGGTTGTAATACTGTTTATTATTCATAAGATGAAAATTACTCCAGCTGGAAAGACGCGCAGGGAATATTGGGCTTTTAAGATATTACCCAGAACTACAACTCCATCTACTAATTATTACTAATATTATTTATTATTACCATTGATAAATTGATAATTCATTGTTATGCAGAGTTTTCGCACCGTGTATATTTTGTTGTAAACTAAGATTTTTTGAATATATTCGATTAATGGTGAGATTCTGTGCACCTGTAAGGCTATCTATAAGTCTTTAAGCATTCATAATACTTAGTTACAGTATTACAGTTAATCTTACAGATATGCGTAGAATTCCACCATAAGTCCCTTCCCTTTTCTACCTATAAACATATTCTAACCAATAAAATTTAAATGCTACTACCTGCATTTAAATTTTATTGGTAGCCTGTGCAGCTGTTCTCGTGCGCTCGGAAATGAATGTTCTTTAAGAATAGAAAATCATTTGAGATTAGATGAAAAGAAAAATACTGGATACAAAGCAAACTTTTCGTTCATTGACTGGAATATTTGACGTTTGGATCTATTTTTTTTTTGGTATTTCACATAATACAAACTTACTACTTAGTTTTCAAATATGTAGGACAATTTCGATTACCGTATTTATTCTCACAGGTGGCCTGGTTAGTGATTGTAAATTTACCGATTTTTGCATTTACCGGTAATTCGGTAAATGAAAATGAAAATACCGTTTACCGTAAAATTACCGGTAATTTTTTTTTCATGTGTGACATTAATAGGGATTTCCCAAGAAAATAGGGTTAGAATTTAGGCTAGAATAATACATATTTTACAAAATCTTAAGGCATAATATTAGAATTTTGTAATAAATATTTGTTTAATTATTTTAAACAGTTGTAAGTAACTAACAGGAAATAAACTTCAGTCTCACAAATTCTTTAATCTTCAAAACACAATGTACATTTCGTTAGCTAAGCTAACATCGTTAGGTGTACATACAAGTGTATTGTCAAATACTAAAAAAAAATAATTTTTTTTAGTATTTTTTTTTAGTATTTTTTTTTAGTATTTGACAATATACTTGTATGTACACCTGAAGATGTTAGCTTAGTTAACGAAATGTACATTGTGTTTTGAAGATTAAAGAATTTGTGAGACTGAAGTTTATTGGTATTTCCTGTTAGTTATCAGTATATCTCACAGTGCTCGATTTACCTTCTATTTAGTTGTAAGTAAAACAAAATATTTAAGGTTCAAATTTTAATGTTATTTTACAACAATGTTGCATTAATGTTCTCATAATGTGGGGTATTCAAAATTGCTATTAGTTTAAATACGTGAAATGTTGTTCTTATATATTATTATTTTTAAATATTAAAAATGAGACATTTACTTACTCTTTAAGAAAAACGATTTTAAACTTTTAAAAATCTTAAAAAAACTCCAGAGCACAAATCACATATGCTAACTCAACTTTTTACGAAAGATAAGTAAAACACAAAAAACCAAAAAATGAAGAAAATTGAAATTGCACTTGTTGACAAAGGCAAATAGGAAAAATGGGGTGTTTTGCTTCCTACCGTCCTATCAACAAAATGAACATTAATCTCGCTTTTCTTTGCGTTGCTTTTGTTATTCTCTATTCTAGGGCATTACCAGCGGTTCTCAATCTCAAGAAGTTTAAATTACAATTAAACAAAAACATCTCCATAATTAATAAGTTACCTGTTTTTTTTTTTTATTTTCAATGTCCCTTTAGACCTTTAAATACATATCTATAAACACAATATTTCGTAGATAAAAATTTCTGGTATGGATTTTTCATTTACCGAATTACTGGTAAATTTACCGATCGTTTTTTGATCAATTTACAATATACAATTCTTAGGCCTGGTATTTAATCACAGCGGTTCTCAAACTTTTTTGGGCCACCGCCCCCTTGCCGTATCGAGCAGCTGACTAACGCTCCCTCCTCTTTCGTGCATATATTGGAGCACTTCTGGTGCCAGTCAGTGTACCTTGAGTCCATAGAAAGTTTTCGGATAGATATTATAATGGTTTTTTAGCATTTTTTTGCGATATCAGCACCTATCTGTGCTGGTACAGATAGTGGAGAGTGGGTAAGCGCGATGTTGAGAATGTAAGAAGAAATCCTGAGCGATAAACTATAATTCTTTCATTACATTTTGACCCGTAACGTTTAAACAAACTCCCTGGCTTACTGCCCTAATAAGCAAATAAGATCTTCAATAAGAATATTTCTAACTACATTATACACTATAAAAAATCTGCTAGAATAGCTCTATCAAACAAACGAAAGAAAAAAACGACACATTTTTCTACTTTCAATTTTCTGATTATACCGAAATAAAAATATTACGAAAATTAGGATTTACAGAAATGGCAAAAAAACAACTTCGGAAAAAAACATTCCATATTTTCGAACTAAGTAAAATAAAAAACTCGGCACATTTTAATTGTCTGCGTGTGATCGAAAAATCTTAAAATTAAAAATAAAACAAAATTCAAATTTAGGTCCATCTGATTTCAGCTCTGTCGCAGCCATAAGGCAACCTTTTCAAATACGTTGAGCCTGTTCCTTAATTTAGTAAAATCTCCTGTACTGCGTAAAATCATTTTCTCTTATAGATATGTCAATAACGATTGCCTACATTAAATTATGGTTGTGCAAGATATTTAAAAATATCCGTAAAACATCTATTGGCAATTAGATGCCAATTAACGGGGGTCGTGCCATTTACCTGAGTGCTGACCCTGTCAATTGAATGAATTGCTGTCATCAGGACGACGTAAACAACACAATTAGAAATCTATTTGAGCATGCGCAGATTTTATAAATTATTTTTACATTTTGTCCTATATGGCGGATTACGATGGCATTGCATTTTCAAGGGTAAGAATGTGATAACAACAAACTGTTACTATTGCAGTTGCACTCTGTACAGATATTGAATTTTTGCATGCGATAGCCGAAATGATAAATATAATGTGTCGAACGAGAATTCCGTAAAAAAATCATATCGTTATCCAAGATTAATGCGCAATAATAAGATTTTTTTTTCTGTTCTAGCAAACACATGCCTTTTTTTTGTTGTTTACTCCCATTGATCGCTTGGGAGTGTTCAGATATACAAGTATACAAGTCTCCGATAAATATATTAAAGCGGAGGTAGCGAACAAAACACATCTGCTGTCGTCGTAGGTTTGGATACAAGTAGAAAATTAGTTTAGTTTAGTTTATAATATTTCTTTTTTACTCCATGCTTTTGCGGTTATTTTAATACTACATATTGCTGTGAACTGATGGTCCAAGCATATAAGTAAAGAGAAAATAAAAATGACAAAAATTAATTTAGCTAGCTCAGCAAAAATGAATTCAAATTCTTTTAGAGATTCTCAAACTCAGGAAATTTCTTTAAAAAATAAAAGTGGGCTTTTGATAAATTTACTTTCTTTAAAATCCCCAAAATTGAAATAGCAGATTTAGAAATAAAAGAACTAATTAAGGTGATATTAATATTCATTAATTTATTGAAAAAAAAAAAAAAACACAAATCGATTACAACAATAGGGGAAAAAACCGTGACACAGAAGGTGTCGGATTAAAATAACCCCTTCGTGAATCTAAAATTTAAGAAGGACAATTCAAATCCTTCAGCAAACAAAATGGTGAATTCGTTCTAGAAGGAATTTCAATACAAAAAAAAAACTAAAAATCCACGTGGTTTCAAAAATTCAAAGCAAACTAAAAATTTAATTCAAATAACGTGGAGTAACAAGCAAAATTAAAAAATGAAAATAAAAAACAAGCTCACAGCTTCACTTCACCTTCCCCGAGGTGATAAAATTAAAATTAAATTGATAACTACAAAAAAAAAACAGAAAATTTAAACTCTACACGCGCTTTCTTCTAAAACGAATATAAATAAACAAAAACTTACTTAAATTGTGCACAAAATAAGAAGAGAAGTCTGAATACTGATCAAAAATAAAATTAAAACGAAACAAATGACAAATCGTTAAAAAGGGCTAAAATGAAAGATCTCAAAATTTTACATCTATAACCTCCCGTCACTATTCAGACTCTGCCCCAACGTGGCCTCAAGCACCGCGTATATACAAAACAGCTGACTGCGCGCGCTCTGCAACGGCCGCAAACAACATAAAAATACGCCTTAAAAGAAGGACATAAAACAAGATAAACTAATGCCTAAACTTACAATCAAAGAATAATGAAACTAAACTAACTGAACAATTAATTATCCAACAAAACTACTAATTCAAAGTAAAAATAAAATTAGTGAGAATTGCGCGCCGTCAAAGCCAAAACATGAACTTAGAAAATACACAGCATAGAGTTTACACAACGGGAGACATTTCACAGCACATCTCCAATTCTTAAGGGGAAAACGAAAGTTTCGCAGAAAATAGATGTTTCTCCTTAAAAATTGTCCGCACACGAAAAAAAAAACAAAAGTCAATAGTGTCTCGCACAAAAAAACAAAACAGTATCTCCGCACACAGGGGTGAAACGTCACTCACGGGTGATGAACCTACCCGGGGTCGGGTGGAAGTGCTGGAGTGCTGAAATGTGGTAACGCCCTGTTCTGCATACCATCCAACGAATGAAGTTCATAAGTGACTCCATCAAAAACTCTAGCCACTCTATACGGTCCCACGAACGGTAGTTCAAGTTTTTGGCAGATCTTGCCGATCACGTCTGGCCACACGTACCGACGAACTAGGACAGCATCACCAACTTCGAACCGAGTACGCTTGACGACCTTCGCGTTCTCCCTGGCGAACGTAACGATCTCCACGGAGCTGCAGTTTCCTTCTGCTTCATCAGTGCAGCCTCGAGGTACACAGACTCTCTAAAAAGATTCCAGGGACGGCTGGGCATCCTTCATACATCAACGTATAAGGACATTCCTCGGTGGTGGTGTTAGGAGTTTGATTGATCCAATCTTCTATGTTCTTGGACATGACGAACCCAGTCCGGTGTGGCGTGGTGAGTCTGCATTCGGAGACAACTTCACGACTTCTTGGATGTATCCTCTCGCAAGGATTTCCACAAGGATGACGTATAGAACAGAAAAGACACTCTATATCACGCCTCTAACAAGGCGTCAGTAAAAACGATGAGTATTAAAATATGTCGCATTGTCGGCTAGAATGCGTCGCATCTTACCTTGATGCAAGATAAAGTATCAATACATCTAATAGCAGTATCAGTATTATAAAATCTTAGTGGAAAAAGTCTTACAAATTTAGAAAACATATCAACCATCACAAAAAATGTTCCGGTATCCAAATGATCCAGGAATTAAATTTCCAAGAAAATCGATGGCAAACTAGGTCGAATTTGTTGTCCACAACGATGCTCTTGATAACATCTTGACAAGTTCGGTTCTTCGTTTTTCCAAGTTGACACTGAAGACATGAGCGTACAATGTCCTTGGCGATGTTCTTGTCTCTGACAGCGAAGAAAGCTTCTCTGAACGTGAGCCAAACTTTGTGACTCCAATGTGTCCAAGGGATTCATGAATAGTAACATTGCTTGACGAGCATACACTTCAGTTAATACAACGTTGAATTGACCACGTAACCTCTTCATTAAAACGCCATCTCTGATCACATACTCTTTTATAAACATCTTGTGAACTAATGCCCCTCGTATACCATTGAAACATTCATCTTGTTGAATCTCATTTATCTGACAAAGTCAAACAACCCCTCGGCTTCATACATATTATATGTATTTAACTCAACATGGTTAAAAATGGCTTTTAAACTGTGCATGACGAGATAATGCATCAGCTTTACATTAAGTTCTCCTTTTATATGTCGAATTTCAAAAACATACTCGAAAGTAGCAGTGACCAACGATAAATGCGGTTGTTCGAAAACCGTGTTGACATTAACGAGGTGAGGGCAGCATGATCCAGATTCTACAATAAATTTCTACCAAGCAAATAAAATCTTAATTTGCTTATTGCATAGACAACGGCTAGCATCTCTTTCTCTGAAACAGTGTATCTCATCTCCATAGCTCTAAGGATTCTGGAAATAAAAACAAATTGGTTCCTCTCCACTTTGACCAATTTGAATTAACACACCACTAATGGCTGTGTCACTGGCATCGACACGTAACAAAAATTCCTTATTAAAATCTGGTAAAAGTAAACATAACGACTTGTGGAATTCTGACTTTACATTTCAAACGCAGCTAATTCTCTAGCTGTCCAACTGAATTTCTCATTCTTACGCAACAATTGGAATAAAGGTGCACTGATGTGTGCTAATCTTGGTACAAATCTCTTATAATAATTTATTATTCCTAAAATCCTCTCAACAACTTAACACTACTAGGTCTGGTACTTCTTAAGACTTCTAGCCTAGATACATCTTACTCACATGATTCTGTGATAAATCATACCCCAAAACTTTACTTCACGTTTCATAAATTCACACTTCCGAAGGTTCACTTTCAGACCATTCATTGCAAGAACCTCAATAACTTTGCGTAAATGTAAAAAATGCTCATCTAAACTTTTGCTAAAAATTAAAATATCATCAATATAATGTGCTACAAATGAATTAAATGGTTCTAAAATTTGTTGCATAGCGCGTATCAAGGCGGCAGCCGAACTACTCAAACCATAAGGTACAACCTTAATTGATAAACATTACATCAACATAAAACCACAAAATCTTCTAGATGCCTTGTCCAAAGGTACCAACCAAAAAGAGCTCTATAGATTAGTTTCGTAAAATAATTTGCATTTGTACACCTTGCTAATAACGTTTCCACCGTGATCGGTGTCTCAAACTGCGGACGAGTGCGCTCATTAAGACGTCGAGCGTCGAGACACAGACGAATGTCTCCATCCTTCTTCTTCACAACGACCAAAGGATTGATATACTTAGTAACGCCACGCTCAATCACACCATCTCGAAGCATCTGGGAAACTTCCTCTCTTACTTTCTCCTGCATGGCCTTGGGAATGGGATAATTCTTGATCTTGTAAGGCTTTGACTCATCCACCCTCAAGAGAGTGCTCATAATTAACAGCAAAACTAGGGAATTTATCTACTAGGGAAACATACTGCTTCAAAATTTCTTTAACTTCCGATTCAAACTTCACATCACAATTAATTTCAATTTCATCAACATCATCTGGATTCTATCTGGGAATTGTTTACTTCAACTAAACTCTAACTCTGACTCTCCAATAACTTAACCTCCTTATCCTCTTCAGATAAAACTACACCTCTTGTACATCATCACTTTCAACAACTTTTCCGCAACTCTGTATAACCTTCTTAAAACTATCACTTTTTTCTCTCATTTCATCATTTTTCATTTTTCCTTTTCTCTGCTTAAATAATTAACTACTTTCTCCTCATCAGGAGTCTCAGAACACCAATTAAATCTCTCCCCTTCTATCTGAACAAATTCCTTTCTACATCTATAATTGCTTTCGATATGTTCTCAGTAAAATCAATCCCAATAATTCCGTGTCTGCGTAATCCTCTACAGAAATAAATTCTCCAGAAATTTAAAATTGTGAAGTTTATATTCAGTAACAAAAATTTTATTGATAACAGAAATCACTTTCTTTGTAGCAGATACTATTGTGATTTTTTCGAGTTGGAATGAATTTCCCTAATTCTGTCTCTCTAATACTTTTATAACTTCCTCATCCAAAATGAAGCCTCACTTCCCGAATCAACCAAAGACATTTAAAATCATTATTCCCAAATCTAACATTAATATGTGGAATTCTAAATTCAATAGATCTTATCGTCTCATTCCGCATCATGGTGTACAATTTAATCTTTTTGGTTGGTCAATTTAAAAATCCTTCCCTCGAGCTTCATCCACTAATTATCCGCCTTGATACCGCTTTTTCCGCTTTAAAAGTTACCCTTGGTCTTTGGTATAGTGCCAGTATTGTTTGACAATTGACTTTTAATCTCTACATTATTAAACATTACAATTTGTAACCCTTGCCCTGGTCCTCTGCTATAATCTCTATCAGCTGACTTAAAATAATTATTGACATAGTGTGGGAAGCAACTTTGATTTGTGTTTGACCTTCGTCTGATCACCTGAACGACGGTCATTTATTAGCTGAGCACGTTCACTCGGATCATTGTTTTGAACTCTGACGTTCACCATTTCTACGATTAATACCCTGACTCCTGTTGGCATAGGGAGCTGGCTCGGCGTTACGTTTAAACCTGAAGGCTTGTGACGTGTTTGAATCCGTCACTTTGCGAACTAACAAATGCCTGATTTTGGTTGACATTATTTCAGGTCTTCGCGTATTCCAAGAATTGACATTGCTTTGTTCCGCATAGGTCTAATCTCTTAATTAGCTTCCAAAAACTGACTAATAGAGGTTATATTCCTGCATCGCAACAGCTTGCGTGACCTTCAGGTTCAAAAATGCCTGGACAAATTGAGTGATTTAAATCTGATTTCTAATATTGAAGGTGATAAATATTTAAGGACATTTGATCTTTTTTATTACATAAACCTCTCTACTGTCTAAACCACCTTTTCTATATGCGCCTAAGAATAATTATGGTTCTACCCTTAGCTGTATTGGACTGACTCCAATATTGGCGCCTCAAATGCTTCCTTGAACTGCTCCATGTGGTTATATCATCTGCGACAAATTCAAACCAAGTCGAGCTTCATCCTTCATGCAACTCCTGGCAACTTGCAATTTATTCCGGTCTCCAGGAATGGACTCTACAAAATCATTCAGGTTTTCAGAAAAGCCATCGGATTGTGGGTTGCTAAACCGTAAAATTTCGGTAGCTGCTCCACTTGCACAGGCAATGAAAAATTGAGACCATTGTAAGGTTGAAAATTAACTTGAACTTCTTTCATTCTGAATATCTTTTTTGAAATTTCCTCTTCTGCTTTTTCCACACTTTCTGCTATTTTCTCTTCATCTCACATTCTATAGCCTTACTTTATCCTCAACCATATTCTCACTCTCATCCCATTTATTCTTCATCTTGCTAATCTCTTTGATGACAAAACTCTATCGCCAATTTGATTTGACGTGCTTCTTACTGTGTTATCTAAAACTTTACTTTCTATTTCTTTAACAATTCTTATCAATTCGGTCAACCTCAAGTTTACTACCAATACAATTTCCTCTAATTTTTTAAACAATCATTTTGCATCTGTACCAATTCTTTGGTCTCAGCAATCACTTCTTTTTTTTATTAGCAATCAAAACTCTTTTATCATTTCATCATCATATCATTCATACTATTAATACTTTCCTTCGTATTTTCCGCCTCGTCTTTCTGCATACGCACATCCTCCATCCTTTCTGTCCTCAACTTCCGAATCTCCCATTGACGATCTGTTTGTTCCTGCCACATCCGACTCATCCTCACTGCCAATAGTTCTTGGATTCCGCCACGTCTGGTTCGTTCGGAACGTAGACTTCCTGTTGTGTGGTGAGCTTGTCCATATTCATTCCAGCAACGGTATATATAAAAAAATGTTAAACACACGAAAAAGATCAGTTTTGTCTGAGCAACGCGAAATTCTCACAAATTCAAAACACGGATCCTAATCTTACTATTACAATTACAAATCGCGCCGCACGTTGGGATTGCCAAAAATATATGCTGTGAACTGATGGTCCAAGCATATAAGTAAAGAGAAAATAAAAATGACAAAAATAATTTAGCTAGCTCAGCAAAAATGAATTCAAATTCTTTTAGAGATTCTCAAAACTCAGGGAAATTTCTTTAAAAATTAAAAGTGGGTTTTGATAAATTTACTTTCTTTAAAAATCCCCAAAAAATTGAAATAGCAGATTTAGAAATAAAAGAACTAATTAAGTGATATTAATATTCATTAAATTTATTGAAAAAAAAAAAAAACACAATCGATTACAACAATAGGGGAAAAAACCGTGACACAGAAGGTGTCGGATTAAAATAACCCCTTCGTGAATCTAAAATTTAAGAAGGACAATTCAAATCCTTCAGCAAACAAAATGGTGAATTCGTTCTAGAAGGAATTTCAATACAAAAAAAAAACTAAAAATCCACGTGGTTTCAAAAATTCAAAGCAAACTAAAAATTTAATTCAAATAACGTGGAGTAACAAGCAAAATTAAAAATGAAATAAAAAACAAGCTCACAGCTTCACTTCACCTTCCCCGAGGTGATAAAATTAAAATTAAATTGATAACTACAAAAAAAAAACAGAAAATTTAAACTCTACACGCGCTTTCTTCTAAAACGAAATATAAATAAACAAAAACTTACTTAAATTGTGCACAAAATAAGAAGAGAAGTCTGAATACTGATCAAAAATAAAATTAAAACGAAACAAATGACAAATCGTTAAAAAGGGCTAAAATGAAAGATCTCAAAATTTTACATCTATAACCTCCCGTCACTATTCAGACTCTGCCCCAACGTGGCCTCAAGCACCGCGTATATACAAAACAGCTGACTGCGCGCGCTCTGCAACGGCCGCAAACAAACATAAAAATACGCCTTAAAAGAAGGACATAAACAAGATAAACTAATGCTAAACTTACAATCAAAGAATAATGAACTAACTAACTGAACAATTAATTATCCAACAAAACTACTAAATTCAAAGTAAAAATAAAATTAGTGAGAATTTGCGCGCGTCAAAGCCAAAACATGAACTTAGAAAATACACAGCATAGAGTTTACACAACCGGGGAGACATTTCACAGCAATATGTATATATACTTTAATTACCAGATTGGTAAATAGCAATTAATTTACGATGTATTAAGTTACATAAATTTTTACATTAAGGGAACAACAGATTTCTAATATGAATTAATACACCTATTAATATCAGTATGAATAGTCTAAAAATAACAAGAAAAACAGAACAACATGTGCCTGAACACCATGTCATTTCTGCCTACGTCTAACTTAAACCAGAACATTCTAAATTAATGCTTGCTTATTTCCTCATCACTTGAAAATTACTACATATTTACGACTGTAATTTTCCAAATTACAAGATTTTTTTTTCCTAAGAGATATTAACATTTTTCTTGGTAATATTCAAATGTTAGAGATTTTTTCTAACAAACAGTAATTTTCCTATAATATTCACATAAAATACTTCCATTATGGGAAAATTTCTCACATTTCGACATTTTCCTTAAGTTTCTTTACATTTACCTCTATTCAGTGCGAAAAATTATAAAAAAAAAGTGGTTTTTACCAAGATAAAATATCTAAATTTTTTAGTGTGTACCCACATGCTGTAAAAGTGTAATATCTTTTCTTTTTTTCCCTGAATATTTCTATATAAATGTCCCCGTCTTGCTGATTAACTAATATCTTTTTTTCTGTGTAACACTCAATCTTATTTTTGCCTTGCAGCTTTAAAATCCGACCGGAGACGACTCAAAGCTGAGAAGTTCGAGTTACTTAATCAAATGAAGCAACTCTACGACACTCTGGAGGATAAGGAGAAAGAACTGCGCGATTTCATCCGAAACTACGAACAGGTAACGGTCAAAGGACGCTTTTACTTCACATTTTTCTTCCCTCCATACATCCCTAAAACCAACTCGATTCACGTGTGATCGATAGAGTGTCGTATCAGACGTCAAAAAACGAAATCCGAACCGCCTCGTCATTTCCACCGTACGATTCTGTAAATAAATTAGTCGAATCGCCAACAAGAGTTCAAAGTTCCCTTTTTGTCTCCGCCTTTGCGAACTTTCAAATTGAATGTTTCGATTTACGGGGATCGCCGTTAGTCTCATTTCTCTTTTTCGCGTGCCCCGCCAGTCGATTCGATAACTGTTTGACCGGGAATTAATTAAAAATTGCGGACGCCCGGTGGAACGTTTCGGGGAAAAGTTCGTGCCTCCGGGAAGGAAGTTTAGAACGGGGAGCTATAGCTTTTAAACGACTTCAAAGGTGTCCGTGATGTGCAAGTTTAGTAGGTTTTATGGGCTGACGTTTCCATTTCGGCGCGAGCTGTGACCAGCAGATCGTGCCACGTCAATAAAAACGCTCTCGGGGGCCTTTATGTTAAGTTCACGAAGGTTAGACAGGAAATTTATCGACAATATTTCAGTGTTGGAAGGAGCAATTTTTTTGAGGACAACGTGATCTTTTCATTCTATCGAAATTTGAAACGGGTCGCTATTTTTTTTGTTTCCACTTGTTTCCTATATATGTTTAAATGTGTTTATTTTTACATCAATTAAGTGTCAGGGTTTTAAAAACTATTTGTGTAGGTACATTCCAAAACGCAGTTTTTGCGACCGGTTTTTGATAGTATTCACTAGAGCGCACAATGGGACAAAATTACAAAAAGCTGGCTACCCTCAACCCAACATTGTAATATCACATTTTTAGGTACGTAGTTTATTAATTCAATGTTGTGGGAACCTTTATCTATCCCTAATACTGACCAATATTCTTACCCGTTTACGCATACGGTCAATATAGATCCCATTTTTAACATTATCGGATCGAAACGAATCTTTTAAGCGTACGTATAGTAGTAAATGTTTGCTTTTGTTACAAATTTGGGATTTTAATCACAGTTTCAGTATGGATCCGGTTCTTTACGGTAAGTAGTTCATAATTTTAGCTTACTTTCAATTATTACATTTTGTTGGGTATGTTTGAGTATTTTCTTCTTAGCGTACTCTCTATCCATTAAAATGAAAATAATACATACTTACAACACAGTTATAAAAATAGACCTAGTTAGACTCGCCCTAATTTTTGTTTTAGAAGAGAGGCAATATATTAAAGTATTTGTACACAAAAAATTGGCTGCGCGTCGCTGCGCCTTTTTGAAATATTTGCAATTAAAGTCAGTTGCTAAAAAGTAACAAAAATAGCGATCACATTACACTTTTTTTCCAAATAATTTATTGATTTTCGAGTTTTCCAGCACTTATGTATTAATATTATAGGGAAAATAATCTTAATATTCTTATAATAATTATTCATTTTTTGGGGTGATTAATCAAGGAAATCGAAAAACAGCTGATTGAAGCAAATATTAATTTTTGTAAATTACAATTTATTTTTCACTGACATTTCGACTGTCAACAGTCGTTTTCAAGATATCGAAACTACTAAAGATTTTTGACAATTTAAAAAAAGACTATTGGCAGTCGAAATGTCATTTGAAAATTAAATTTGAATTTACGAAAGTAAATATCAGTTCAAATTGGCTGCATTTAGGTTTCCTTTAAAATAATTTTTTGGTTGTGATTAGATGGTGGTAATTATTGTACCTAAATGTGTATTATCGTGCCCTAAATTTTATTTTTATTTACATATTTCTATTAAAGACAAAAAGATGGAACTGACTAGGGTGAGCATTTTTGAAATATGGCAAGAAAAACTAAATTTAAATTCAACTGTGAAATGTGAACACGTTGTCAACGTTATTTTCAACCAACTGGATATTCAGAAATTATTAAAAGAGATAGCGGCACGATATATATCGACTGTGTAGCAAAATTACGGAAGGCTGGAGAGATTATTGTAGGAAAAAGGAGCTATTTATATCAAAAAATAGTGTCTGACTAAACGAATGCATAAAACTGCCACATAAAGTCTTGGCGAATAGATCGAAAGCAATAGGAACACCCAAAATTGCTTTTGACGAAAACAGCGAAAGAATAAAACGCAGAAAAACTGCAGAACTTCGTGAAAAGTTTGATACTACCGAATTTATTTATGCAACTCAAATGAGTTTGCGATCGTCTGTATATATCGTATAGGTTGGATATAAAAAAAAATAGCAAATACGTGCTGAAGACAAAAATATTGCAGGAAAAAAAGAAAAAGGCTGTTCAATCGTTATTTAAGGCAAAATTTGGTTTGATTGTTGATTAGTTAAGGCCAAGAGAAAGGCCAAAATTTAAAATTTGACAGCGGCTCCGTAATCAATCACCTCGAAAACCCTAATATGCCAAGTTTTATTAGAATCCTAATCCATTTTAGGTTTTGGCCAGCTTTTTGGTATTTTGTCCCACTGTGGAGCGTTATGGAATTAGTTGTAACTTCGGAAAAAATGGAAGAACTTGAAGAAAACATTAAAAATTAGACGGCAGCATGTGTGCAAATATTACGTCATGTTTTCAAGCTAATTTCAGTTTTCGAAAATGAAATAGTTGCGTTGTTAAACAAAATCTCAAAATACTGCGCTTTGCATTGGAATTTGATTAAATACTGCCTCTCAGTGGCGGCTCGTGATAATATTGAATTAATTTTATTAATTTTACAAAGTTTTGAATTAATTTAGCGCAACTACTTAAATTTAATGTAGACAAATTTAGAAGTCATTTTAAAATGAAAAATACATTATGTTCTTATCGGGAATACTTATAAACCTTAACCCTATGAAACTTACCTAAATATGAATACTAACGTATTTTTTTAAATTGCACGTACATTGATCACTTGTTTACATTCATTATTCAAGTGTTTTGTGATTTTATATCAACCAAAACATAACACAACACAGAGCACATGAGCTATTTCGTCGAGTAAAATATAATGGATATTCTAAACATAAGCGGACGTATTTCTTACAAAGAATGGGATAAACAAATGGCTTGTTACTTAAAACACTACATTTTTTTACTTAAAACACTACACTGTATTTTTCAAGAATAACTCCCTTATTATATTTATTATTTCATTTTCATATTTTTCACCCTAAGAAAGATATGAGTGGTAGTTCATTTTGATTTAAAATGCTATAGTTATCAATTTGCGATATCATCATAAAATAATACTACACTTTATTACTATAATTAATAAATATTAAATATTCTTGAACCCAATTTCTATTGCGGGGAAGTGTCTAAACCGAAGTCCGTATGCGACCGCCATCTACATATGTTTTTTACCTTCAATAGTCCATCTTCGACGGCCGTCTGACTCACACGCTTATCTACCGTGGTAGTGGGAGACGTAACGTGCGTTCTATACTTAAATATGAGTGCGTGTACGTGTATTTATTGGTATTAATGAAACCTTTTTAATGATGAATTTGTGATTTGCAATGGTGGCACCATAACGAATATAAACTTATTAAAGGCAGAATTTAGTGATTTTTGGTGATTGCATGATCTCTCAAAATCCTCCACATTGGGGAAATAATTAGCAAACCTAAAGAATACGACATTAGAACCTTGGTATAATCTCACTTTATTTATTTTATATGGTTTCTTTCTGTCTTTGTTTTTGTTTAGTTTTGGCGATTCGCTAATACCATCTTTCGCATACACTAAATTGACACAATTATCATTTATTTTGAAATGTAAAACGTCGTTTACAATTGTCGTGAATAAGAGAGCTTGACATAAAACACAACAATCAAAAATGTTGTATGAAACGGACGGTTGATAATGAACACTGCATTTTGAAATGTAAAAATGAATTCTGTCTTTTACAGCAAGGAATATTGCAGTTAGCTCCAAATGAAATGTAATTTAGCTCATTTAGAGCAGATGGCGCCATATCTAGTTTAAGATCGCCATTATTTGCGAAAACTGCGTTTTGAAATATACCTCCCCATTTATAATCAAGGAAATGTTTTTGATAAAATATATATTAAACTACATGGAAAGTTAGAAACAAAACCGATGTTAATTCAAATGTTTTTGAGTTGCCGTACACCTTTTTAATATGCCTGTAAATGTAGTTTATTTGCGTTTTTATTAAATTTGGTAAATTTTTGAAGAAACAATGATTATGCTTAAACAAAATATTAATAATTGAGGCGTGTTTTACAAAACAGCAAAACCAAAAATTCCCAAAATCAAGTTTGGTGCGCTATCTCACAAGAAAATGGGATGCCTATTCAAGTATACAATTTTAGTCTTTTGTTTCTGCTCCTAAGGTAAACTCAGGTGTGTAGTAAAAATTGCATAGTGTGAAGAAAATGTAGCACTGTTCACATAATAAGACATTTTGATAAATTTTACACATAGAAGTACGTAATGTATGCCCAGTTGTAAACCTTCAATAGGTAGGCTTTTTATAATTATCAACGGTTTACTAGAAAAAAAAAAAATAAGCAGTGTCAATACTACACACTTACCCAGCAAAATGGGGTAAGTGTGTAATCGTTCCGCATTTTATATATTAATAGCATTATCCTTTAGTTCGGCCAAGTGTGTAATACTATACTGATGCCTTTTTAATAGGGTATGATAAATTTACAAGATATCTAAGTTATTACACGTTAGCAGATGTGAATTTTTATTTGTAAAACTAGTATGAAGTTTAGTATATTAGTAATATAACAGAAGACATCCTTATTTTAATTTTAAAAATAAATATAGCCAATCTACACACTTGCCCCGGTTACATACTTACCTGACTTTACCTTATACTTTTTTTTAATCACGTGTAATATACGCAAATAATAAGAAGTTTATATATTTTTGTCAATTATTGTTTACTATTTCTGAGAAATTATATATTCGGACATATGTTATTTCTGTAAATTACGCCTCAATTTATTTTTGGATATGCCGGTTGTAATTTATTATACTTAGCTTTGAATAAGAATTATCATTATTGGTTAAGTAAATACGAGAATATCGGAATTGTTTCATAGCTCTTTTTTCGAAACAACGGCTTCTCACAGTTTTATAAATTTCTTACAATTTGACATTTTTTTTTTTGCTGAAACAGGAAAGTTGATTATCACCTTTAAAAATTTACTTTGTAGTTACGCTAGAGGCTTTTTGTCACACACCAAAATGGTATTAACAAAATTACCGCTACAGTCAAGCCAAATTTTTACTAATATTAATCAACTTTTCTGTTCTATTCATAAAATTTGTAAAATTGTAGGAGATTTTTAGAAATGCAAATGTGTTTCAAATTCAAAAGTTTCTTTTATTTAGTGGTATATTTTTAAACAGAAAGGGCCATACTTCGGTTTGAAGGAATAATGCATAAGAAAAAAATGTTTTCATTAAAAATGGGTATATTGTAAGCCATACTACCTGTGAGCAAATAAATTTACTGAAAAAAAGTTAATATATTTGGTAAAAACCGCATCAAATTGTTCACGTAACATAATATAAATTTAAAATCTGCAATATCTACATCTTGCAACAGGAAGAATTTGATACAACTGTTCTCGCTCTTAATGCGCCTATTACAAAACTAATGCGCTCTTGGACCGCCTTGTTAAAGCATGCCTTATACCTTCCAAATTACTCAATCAGCATTTATTTGAAACTGGGGAATATTCATTTGGGAACAATTTACTTCTAAATGGATAGCCGTCCTGCGCATCCCATTAAGCGTTCAATTTGGCCTTTGGTTTCATTTGCCTAAAGCCTGAATTTGCCCTCTCGAATTGGGGCATCCAGCAAGAGATATTCGAAAATAATAATGTGATAAAATTTTAAATGTTTTTTTTTGTAAAAAATACTACAAATATATTCAATTTAATACGAATTTTGGTGTATATTTTTTACAAAGCATTGTATGCGACACATACTGAATATAAATAAAACTAAAAAAAAAAAAAATAAAGCTGAACTTGAAATGAACCTGGAAACGTAACAGGTGCATATTTCTAGAATAAACGCACTTCATCAATTATTCAGCTATGACGTTCATGCTGTCAATATGGAAATAATGTGTCTTCTATAGGGGTAAATATACGCGTCTGTATTTTATCGATTGTGGTAGTTCGTTACTGTAAAATATTAATACAACACGACTATGCATTGTGAAGCTCTAGCCGACAATTTAAATAGAATGCAGCCTTCTTGTGTCGAAGCTTTATGCAAGTCACAAACATTTGATAATTTCCTACAAACCTTGCATAAGTTTTTTTTTTAGTAACATTGGTGAGTGGGCAGGTGTTAATGTTTCACCTTAATGCTCTCTTATACAAATGTAATTTTTTTATGTATGTGGGTAATACTACAGTATACAACCAGTAAGGACGACCTCGCAAAATCCTTTGCTCTTTTGTGGTCCATTTTCAATGACCTTGAAGGCCTAGCTGCCTAGCTGCCATCTTGTAATGTTGTCCGGGAATTTTCGACATATGTGGAGTAAGTAGGAAAATAGATTAGAAAAATCCACAAATTTATGCCATTTTTATTTATTTAATTTTATTGCAAATATTTTTAAACAGCTTATAATAATAAAAAAACACGATTCTAGTAAAATAATCTTTGATAAAGTGATACATATATTTGCTAGTGTTTTACAATAATTGAGTTCACATTTTTTCCTTTTTCTGAAACTAAATCTTTATTTATATATTTTATAGCATCAAATATTCATTAGAGTTCAAGGGTTATAACTATATCGTTCTGTGCAATACAAAGATTGTTCCTTTTTATTCGACTACTTAATTTTTAACATCCGACCCTGCACTGGTTTGTCAACAATAATTTCTGGGGGTGCACAAGTGGATAGAGTTTCAGACGTAGACTAAATAATATCGAGTTGTCTATGATAATGTGAATATATGTGAAATGTGAGAATTAAAATTTATACTAGTGTGACTAAAATCGCATTATTTTAAAAAGTGGACATGAAATTAGTTATTGTGAACAGCAACACTAATACAGAAAAAGTAGCAAAACAAAATCAGTCGAGATTATCCAGCATTTGGTTACCCAGTTTCGAAAGAGTATATGTTGGTAGTCGTTTTGCGTAATTCGTTCTGGTAAAAGGAACAACGAAGGTAGACTCGTACCTCGCATTCGGTCTCGGGACAAGAAAGGACATACGCTCGAGCAGGAACGGACAATCGACACGGTTCTCCGAAAGTTTCGTCAAGAATTTCTCACAGATCCTTGTCCTCCTCGCACTCAAGGAAAGCATTCCATGCCTTGCTAGAAGTTCATCCTGCGAAGTTCCTCGCTCTGGACATACTCCGTCCAATTTGAAAGAAAGATATTTCAAAAACTTTCGGTGAATCGACCAGGCCAGAGATGTCGAGGAGCATACAAAGATGCCAAACTAAGCATGCGTAGTTCTATTTTGCTCATTACGTAGGGCAAGTAAAATGCTCTGCGAGTATTGCGACGTTAGCAACAAAAAAAAAAATTGGCATTAAAAATCCCAACGCCTTACATGCATTGGAGCATTTGAAGGTCAGGCCAGAGTCAAATATTATACCAAGATCCTCAGTCTCTGAAGCTGATCTCAACTCAGTGCCATTAATCTGATACGATGTTGCAGAAATTTGGCTTGATCGTGAATATATTACAACACAACACTTTTTGATGTTTGTCCCCATCCGTAGCAGAAGCAATCTCAGAAAAAATCTTGATGTCATCGGCATACCCAAGGATCGGACAATCGAGTTTCAGTAATAAATCATTTATGAATAGCACAAATAAAAAGAGGGCCAAGGTTGGGTTGATAAATAGCGATACAGTTTAAAATGAGTATCTAACAAATAAATTGATTGAATGTGTCATAGGAACCTCTGCGCAATGACAATAGTTATTTTTATCCATGTTCTTAATTCTTGTCCTGCTGTACATAATAGATTCATTCGGAAATCCAAAGAAACTGCGACCATCGTTAACATCAGAATTTATCTTGCAAGAGCGAATGGCACAATAGCATGATGGCGTCTTCTTTCACGGTTATTTCACTCAAATTTTACAATATGATATATAACAAAGTATGTAAATGTTATGGCCACTAATCTTAACTAAATGCACGAGCAATGCAGGCACCTTATCAAGGTTCATTAATTGTTTTTTTTTTAAACTGCAGGGGTAATTTAAAACTAATAACAAACAAAATAAATATATAAAACAAGTAAATCATGTAGCTTAAACGGGTGAGTAAACTAATTTAGCTAGGTACCAATGTAGAACAAACAAATATTGGGGGGGGCCCCCACAATGCGGGTAAGAAGATGCTTGGTTTGTTGGTGAAGGTGACATTCCAGACCTCATGACTCATCCATTGTTCTTATTCTTTTATCATATAATGACTATGATGTATATCTTTATCTGAAAAAGATAGCGACAACTTTATGGAACCGTGACAACTAAGTGATATTTTTATATATCGGTACTTTTAATGTAAAATGAGGTTCACATCTATGCAATTCTGATTTAGGAATTCGCATCAAAGACGCTGCTATCTTTACAAATTCCATGGTCAGTTCACATTAGACTTATTTCACAACAGTTGTTAAGTTGTATGTTGATTTAGATGTGACTGCGTGTATATAAATTTAAAATAAATGCAATAGATTGTGGAAGGAAAATGGCAATAGTGACAATGATAATAGGTACATTTATTCTTTAAAAAAATGACTTCGTAAATTGTATATTTTTTGTTAAACACCATCGTTGTTTAGGTACCGGTTGGCTGCGAATGTATATTCTTTTCTATTAATTTATTTTTTACAAAAAAAAAATATCTATAAATAATTTTAATGACACCTTTTACAATTTTACATATTTTTAATTATATTTTATAACTCGAAGAAAATAAAATAAAGCCAAACGTTGTTAAATACTTTTACACTTTCTCTAAAGACCTAAAAACCAAGACGAAACTCTGTACACACATCATTCAATAGAGCTAGCAATATTCAGCAAAAACTCCCTGTGAAAAATCCAATTGAATAGAAAAGATGAAAAAAGGAAAAGATGAAAAAACACAACCTTCGATGTGTGGGTTTAACGGTAAATAGCTCGGCAAAGGGTACCAACTCTCCGCAAATACGACGAAGTGTCTCCAGATAAATTGACGTCGATAAGACATATACGTCGCTGGTTGCAATAAAAACGAGCCCCTTGGCCCTATTTATTTGCGAGCCTCATCTTGTTCGCCCGAGCGGATGTGGCCAGAAGACGATAAATTCTCTATATATAGATGTTTTTACGGTACCCGCAACTTATTGTAATGTACGGCTACAAGGTACTACCTACATATTTTCCACATTAGTGTTTTCGGCATTAACGTCCTAAGTAGTTATGTCTCCGGAAATTTTAGTGATAATAAATAACGAGAGAGAACAAACTAGAAGCTAAGATGGTTAATAGTTATATAAATTTTTGCTAGTAAATATTTTGACATAAGTGACAGTCACATAGTTATATGTTGTGAAGTATAATAAATACATGGATATCCAATATACTATATCTACCTTCGCATGCCCGGAACCAACTGATCTCCAAGAATAAATCCAAAGAATGGCGCGCTGCATCCAACAGGCAATAGAAGCTCACAATAGCTGCATATAAAATTGAATTTAATATTATGAATTTATTTGGTAACTAAACAATATTTTTGGTTGAAAAATATTTATATTGTTAATTTAAACATCTCTAATTTGTCGGCGTATATTGCCTGCCTACATTTTGACTAAATTTTGAGATTTGATAACATTTGTGCTGCAAATCGAACCTGAATCTAGACGAGGACCCCACGAGAGAAGACGTGTATACACATGACTCTGTCTCGTCTAAGATTCCGTGTTCGATTCAAGTTTTTTTTACTAAAACAAACAAGTTAGCCTTTCAGGTATATAACATTAATGCAAGGAAAAAACAACATACAAATTAAACAACATTCAACATCAAGAAACAATTTCGTTTTACTGTGTAATATATATAATTATAAGCGCCTATTTAATATTTTTGTTGTATATATCTAAATATAATTAGTCAGTCATTAACTACAAATATGAAAGAATAGTTGCAGGACTGACCTTATCGTCTCATAATTACTTTTTATCAGCGAGGTTTCTTATTGCCATTGTCAACTATTGCGCTACGCCTTTCTAAAAAAAAAATTAACAAATATACCAAATTGCGTTTTTCTAACGCAATAAAAATATAATAAATATTGTCTATCTGTTCACAAACCATTTTCTACTGCACAAGTTTTTAAAATATACAGAACATATTGACGTGAGGTACAATTTAAACATCTGACCGCCGCCTACAATAATACAAGGGATGCAATTACTACGTCTGGCGCTATCGCTAGGGTGGTTGCAGCATTTTTTTTTTCTCACGCATTGTCTTGACAGCACAGAGCAGGAGGTAGGATAATTTGTATAGACATAGGCGGCTGTATATACCAGCTGTCGATACCAAATCGACGGAGAAGTAATGCTTGTGATACGTTCATATACTACCTTTTGCGAAAACATAAACCCGTATGAAAGTATGAAAAAATACCATTTCAACGTAGGGCATATCACTGTTGTATAAAATTAATTTCAACGTTATATAAAATTAACATAACACTGTTGTATAAAATTAAAATTGAATCCCATTAAATTATTTCTCCAACAATTATTACGCCATCAATATCAGAGAATAATGTACAATGCGCCTTTAGGTATTGTTGTTCTTGAAACCAATAAGCAACGCTACAGATTCATAAAAATCCCTTTTTTATATCACAACTGCCAATAGACGTTTTCGATTGTAACAGCTGGTTAAACCAATTGAGTTCGAACATGACGTGAATAGGTAAGAACCGGGATTAACAACAAGTTATCCGATCGAATGTAAACGGTTATACAGGTTTGGTTGTAACCGTTGTAGCTTATAACATTCTGCTTTATATTTTCGAAATACTAACGTTACACTAGCCTTTTTTTACGAAATGTATAAGAGAATTACTGAAAAGGAAATATTTGCGTCTTGCATTAGGCTGTTGGACGATATCACACATTCTCCAAACAACAGTTTGAATGTTTTGCCTGTCATTTTAAAAAATTGTGCATATAAAATTATTCCTTTATACGAAAGAATACCAGATTATTTCGAAACATGAGTTAATAGATATCTGGCGTATGATTTTTTGCATTTTAGAATGCAAGTCGATACATTTTAGTGCTTAGTCCGTCTAGTACACTCAAATTTTACAAGAAAAAAAATAGGCGGATGCGTGGCAGTGCCATTACAAAAATGTCTTTTGATGAGGCTTTGGTATTTAGCAAAAGGAGAGACAATTGCGTCTATTGCAGATCGCTTCGATGTTGCAAATTCAACAGCATGTATTGTAAAACTATCAAGTAAGATAATTATTTGGCCTACGTCAGAGTAAGCTACGTATTTGAGTAGCCGGAAATCGCTGAGTTACCGGTAAACTTCAATATTTTTTACTGATTTAGAATACGCAACATAATTCAGTAACGCAGTTGACGATATTAATTAAAATATTAATATTAATGGAATGCCACTCGTGAAAGATTATTCATTAATAGTGTAGTTGTAAAAGTTCTATATCGCATAAGCCGTATTTTTTTTTAATTTGCCGCTATTAATGGTCTCCTCAAAAAATTCATACATAAAGTTATCGTCTGCAAATGAAATTTTATTAAGAATAAATGTAAAACACATATCTTTATATTTATCGTGCATTAAATTATCTATAACTATACTATCAGTTTCTTCAAACTCAACATTTATATTATAATTAATAAATTTAAGCAACATTTTTAATACTTTTCTACGACTGATGAAAACTTAGGAAATTGACACCCGTTGCAAACAGCTGTAAACAGTAAGAAGAGGTTATGTAAATGCTAAAAACGTTTAATACCCAAGTCCCGACTCCGGTTAAAATTGGTAGAACCAGGTTGGAACTGTGACGTCACGAAAAACACAATCGAATACTGTTGGTTATAACCGAATGATACCTGGTTAACACCAATGTACAATCGAAAACGTCTATTGTCTTTCAAAAATATTGCCAAAATTAAGAAAATAATTGATATGGAAACGTTTGAGTTTATTTATATATACTCAGTGGTACGAATGTGAACTTTTTATCTTCAATATATTTTTTGCGAAAAACAAATTTTATCTCTTAGTTTTTTTTTTGTGAAAAAACCTGTTTATGAGAGCTGACTTGTACATACAGAAATGTTTAGTTATTGCGCTTCCGTCTACAAGTGTTAAGCGTAACAAAATGCCTAGAGTTCGAAGACGTCAAAATTGTCATCGTGTTAGTGACTTTGACAAGGGTAGAATTGTTGCTTATCGAGATGCTGGTTTGTCCCAAGGTTCTTTAACGTCTAAGGTTGCCTCAACTCTGAGCGTATAGATGCGGGGAGTGAGGTGTGTGGCCGGTTAGTTGACGTCATTGCGAGCCCTTGGGTTGACAGTCTGACAGGTCTGACATATTATGTCGACCATTTTCTTTAATTAAAATTTGTTTAAGTAAATGGCAGGTACACTTTGTGCTGTGGCAACGTGTAATAATAGTTTGGTGGTAACAAAACGTTTGCAGAAAGATATAACATATGATATTAATCCAGACACATCATATGTTTGTTCAATCCATTTTGTTTCTGATGATTATGTGCGGAATTTGATAGCAGAATTATTAAATTTAACTTGCAAAAAGAAGTTGAAACGAATAGGTAAGGAGGAAGCGTATAATGTTGACACAGACTTGGAAATTGTTTATGTCATCCTTTTAGATATGCTGACACTATTATATTAAGATAAAATGAAGTTTTAATTTAGTTCCCGTAAAAATATACTTTTACACGTATCCTTAAAATCTCGCAAGTGTAAAGAGAAACAAAATTGTCATCTATTAATGGATATAATTAAACCGCGTATGCATTAGATTAAAGCATAAGTTATGATGTTTTTGTTGTTTTCCAGTTAAAAGTAACTTGCAAGAACAACGCAAGCTTTTTTAAACAAATAACCCTAATAAGCGAAATAGTTGTTACATTTAAAGGCACCATTGCAGAATAGTCCCAATAATTTCATATCCTTCCAAAAGAAAGGGCTTCCCCGTGACGTCATCAGGAGACAAGCCAATCGCGTAAGATTAGAACAGTTGATGGTAACCCTAGCGTAAAGGAACCTTGGTTTGTTCCTATCGCGAAATTGGGCCGCACAGTGTCAGGGCCGGAAAAAATCACTTTTGACCAAGCATGAAATCTAATGATGATATTTGCCGTAAATACTTAGTTAAATGTTCAAACTTAATAAAAAATGCTATTTTGCAATATTTTATTTCGTAATAAACGTATGCAATATCTCCGCTAAAAGTTGCATAAGTAAAAAATCCTGAAATAAACCGTATATTTTTGGTTAAAATTAATAATGCTGTATTTTAAGTTGTTATCAAATTGAATATAATTCTGGAGTAATGTTCTATGGTCCTTATAGTAGTTAGGGACCTGCCTAAAAAAATTATTTATATTTGTAAATGTTTGATTTTATCAACAGTTTCTAAATACTAAAACATGGATCACATGAAAAAAAGAGTTCAGGTGGACTTTTAGTTGGTCATCGGCAATTATCGACAAGCAGAATTTTTACATTACATGATCTCTAAAGCCTCTAGTATAATGCCCAAAAAAGAATCAGCTGGCGTCCTTCGCTTCTCTCCGAGAAAAATCACATTTAATTGCGAGCATGTCGAAAATAAGTTAGCATTCCGCCATTGTATTACTGCCGTCGACAATGTTATCTCGATATATCTATAGCTACATTTATATTTATGTGTGTTTATGTCAATTTGACATGTGTGTATACGTGTTACTTGTATATAGGTAAATCCCTTCGGTCTATTGATTTTTTAATTTTAAAAGTTCGTTTTAGAAGCGATGTTTTTTTTTTATTTCACCTATCTGGCACGAAGGTATTTATTGTATTGAAATTGGAAATTTTACCGACCTGAATTTGAATATCGAAAGAAATATTAAGAAAACTCATGCGGAAGTTTAAACAGTGAACGATCAAATCGACAACTACATAAACAGATATATACTTTTAGAACGCCCATTAGAGCGACTCATGAGTTACAATGCAAACTTTACAATGCTGATGGAAAGGTTGCGCAGCCATAACAAATACATCATCAGCATCAAGATGCCTACATATGCAAAGCTACCCAAAAGAAATGAATAACCTGACCGTATTTATTAAAACCTGATCAGAAAGAATGTTTAAATTAGTCTTTCAACACTACACGTGCGATATAAGTTTATGGAATGCATATTACCTATTCACTATAGAAATTACCGATATAAAAATGGTCTGCTGTAACACTAGAAACAAAAACAATGGCAGATAAAGAAAAAGACCAAGACGAGTTTAAGAAGGAAAATGGGATTAAGTAGAGTTTGTGCAGCAAGGTCAGGAACAGCATGTGGCATACCGCTTAGAAGGTTTTTCAAAATCTCAAATGACTGGAGATATAAACAGGGGTTGATGCAGAACCTAATTGGAAGATTTAGCGTTAATTTTGCAAATAGTAACAAGTAGTAAGTAATGGACATTGCAGAATTCATATGTAGCAGGTAAAATTGGTACCTAATGCCTGTAACCGTGCATAAAGTTTTAATTCATGGCAACAGATATATATTAGACTAGAGTTTCTGCTTTTTACGTAGGATTATTGTCAGAGGAAGCACGAAGAAAGCCCAATAAAAATCATGTAAGGTATGAAGCCCACCATTCGCGAAAATGTTCTCGTAAAGCAACAAATGAGGACATTATGTATATGCTGCTCCTAAAAAAAATATCTCACAAAATTCTCAAATTACATATGAAAAGCAACAGCAGTCATCAGTTTACGCCCACCAATAAATAAATAAATAAAAATTCAAGTTCATAATCAATTCATTCACCCAACTGCATAGCTATTCCGATTGCCGAATATCCAATAAAGACATTGAAAGCGCTGTCAATTACAGTATTTACTATTTGTGTTCACATAAATCCTTTACACATTACCATTTCTATCTGTTTTAATTTAATGTATATATCGCATTTGTGCGCGTTTTAAATCAATTGCACCACCCCGAAATGTGGGGTTCCCGCCTGTAGCCCGTATGCAAACTATTTACCGGCATTTAATCGGAAACGAGGGTGGAGAATTTATTGCTCTTATATATCACTTAAAGACCACTGTATGCGCGTGTGTACACGCCCGGCGGTCTGTTTGTATGGGTGCTCCATTAAAAAATCGTCTACCGCCGCTTTGTTTCGCGTAGATAAGAGGAACCGCGTGACGGATTAGCGGCTAGCGTGATCGTCGGCCCGCCTTTGGCGTTTCGGAGTGCCGTGAGTTACGGATTCCGGTGATAAAATCCGGTGGAAGACAACGACCGAAGGAAATCAACGCAACCGTGTCAGTATTTCTGGCGTCTCGGCTCGGAAGTTTCATAGAACACTTGTTTGTTTGGTTCGAGGTTATCTCTGTTGGTTTTCGGGGGAAAACCGAGCTTCCTTGTCAACGCTTTGAGATATACGAGCGAGTGAAATGCGAAATGCAAACAAGAAAAAGCGCTATTCCGTGTTTAATTTGCATCTGATTGTAATTTAAAAAGTAAAGCTTTGAGACAGAAGGAAAAAGGGACTCCCCATTCTTATTATAGGTCTAAAGAGGGTTCAGTTTCATTGCTTTTTTTGTTTATTTTAGCAGCCGCTATAATTCTTATAACAATATAAAAAAAAATGTAAATAAGGTAGATATTAAATAATCAAATAGCTTTTTTTTTTTAAAATGATCCTGGGGAAAGATGATAACAAAGAAAGTCACAGCTGATATTTATATTTTACTCAAAATCACTATTTTTAATAATTTTGTATTTGTGTGTTGTGTGCAGTAATAGGAATTGTAATGACAAAAATCAGTGATTATCACTGTTAAAGATTGACACAGTTAGTTATTATGGGCGTGTTGTGTTCCGAAATCTGCTGAAGCAAATATTACTGCTTTACTGTTAGCCAGAAAAAGTACAATAATTCAGTATACAGGTTGTCCCCGGATTAAGTTCACAACAGGTATAATTGACAAACAAATTTTGGATAAGATTTTCATATTTGGGAATTAACCTGCTTGATGTAAAACCTTTACTGCTAGCAAATTGCCAAAGCATTGCTAAAAAACGTTGTTTAGAATAAAAAGTTCTGAAGTTGGCCCTACTTTGATTTTGTTCGATTCAGCTTCATTTAAAGTACTTTTTTTGCTCACAGTATGCCCATTTCTTACCAAAAAAAAGTTGTTCAAACCGAAGAGTTATTCCGTTACACAAAATTTCAAAAAGATCAAGTAAGTTTCATTAAATTTGCGTAGCAAATAACTGATTGACACTATCTAAGCAAAAAATATTTAGCAGTTAGTTAAATACAAGTAATAATTGTATTTGGCTTTGTCCACAATTTGCACATTTTTCCACCCTAATAGCCGTTTTACACGTACGAGAATTCTTACGCAAATTAAAACAAAAAATTTATCCCCGAAAACTTTTGTGACAATTTTTTGTCGCGACACTTTCAGGTCATTTTACACAGGAATAAATTTTAACCGGAATTTTCACGATATTTGTTGTTATAAGCAGGCGCATTTGTTAAATTAATGTTGTAATAATTGTTATTTGATTATGGTTATCATAGAAATCCTATATAAATAACAGTTAACCAATAAACCAGCAAAATATGGATTATAATTGTTTAGATTTAGGTTACAACTTAACGAAAGTGTCGCGACAAAAATTCTTACGAAAATTGTCATCAAAATTTTTGGGATAAAACTTGTTATAATTTGCGTAAGAATTCTCGTACGTGTAAAACGGCTCTAACTCTGACATAGTTGTAACATTTGATTAAATAAATGCGCTGTTCCAAAGTTAACATTTTTAATACAGAAAACTGCATAAAGAAGATGAGAAAGGTGATCAAGTACAATTGCAACTTCAAGGTTTTGAATCTATCTAAGTAGCGACTCATTTATTTGCTTTACTAAGACGTGGATTTAATGAAATTTATTTAATCTTCTTTTATCTATCGGTGGTTGAAAAATTTGCATCTTCTCGGATAACGCAATAACTTTTTGTTCTGAATAACGTTTTTTTGGCGACTTTAGTTGAGCCAAAATTAACAAAATCAAAATAGGCCAATCGTTCTGAAATTTGGGATGAAACAATTTCGAAACGATTATTTGAGTTCAGTGAATTTGATATGTACAATACAATTTGACGAAAAACAAAATCAAATCGAAATATATATTGCAAAAAAATAGAAAGTATAGCAATAATTGCTGATCTGCGTTTCTCTTCTCATGATGTAGTTCTTGAACTTTTATTCCGTTACTGGTAGTATTTTAAAATTTTATATTTTTAAATTCGGATATTTTAATTAACTTTTAATATTAATTTTATCCTTCATATTTTATTTTTGACCTCTGATCTGACATGGCTCTGAAGATGGCGTCGTAACGTAAGTCATCAACTCAATTTGGACATAACCATAGATAATTGGTATGTAATAATAATATAGTGGAGTCGTCAAGCAAAGATGAAAATCAGGAACGAATCCTATCAAAAAATAGTTACCACTCTGACTAATCCTGTGACAACTCTAACTTATAGGTTTGTGGTTGACATCATTTCCGAGGTAACAGGAATGTCTGCAGAAACATATTACGTCATTCTTAATTGACAATTTAGTTCAGTTACTGTTCTCAACCCATGTAAACTGATTACGGAACGCGAATTTAGCAATGTCAGTACTGTCAACAGATTTCGGAACATACCCTATACCTGTCACAATTGCAAAGGATATAAATTGCCAAAATTTGCAGCAAGAACTTTTAAAAAGTTTGTCTAAATATTTTATAATTCTAATATAAAGCATATCTGAAATCACGTATGAATTATTATTGTTTTTATTTTAAGTAAAGGAAACTGAGAGTAATCTTTTCTTATTTATTAATCAAATATCAAGGACTAGTGGATTTATTGGCGTATCTTGTTAAAAACGGCCGGAAATCACATAAATTGATTTATCCACATTTCCACTTTTATCTTTCACCAGTAATCTGCCAAGAAATTTGGCCCATCCTACCATCTGATATTTAGCAGTAAATACTGAGGATATTAAAGAAATAAAATAGATGACAGTAGGATGTGCAAACTACAAGGATTCACGTATAATATTTTTAGTTTTGAAGTAAAAACAAACCCAGATTAAAATAAAAATTATAACAATATGTGCCTTATTATACCGGGCATTGTGCTGTTCCACAGCATAAAATATAAAACTATTCTGATCGGCTAGTTGATGGAAACGTATAAAATTGCGTTTACGATGTATTAAAGTCAAAGATTCATTATTCACTTAACTGGCATCGTCTCCACGATTGTGTTAGTTGAAATCGTTCATGAAAACTATGAACTTTAAATGCCGAGAACTGAAGCATAAATACATATAAGAATCGTAGCTTAAAGAAAGCAAATTATTTTCACATTGTATGAACGAGTTGAATCCCAAGTTCCTTTCCTCTTGCGCTTTTAAATTTGACATTAACACAATGTAGACTTTGCATGGTTTTTATTATTACTTTATTTGGTTATGCTACTACAGAATATTTCTTATTTTTCGCTTCTTATGCTTGCTGTTATATAAATACTGAAAGGATTTATTAAAGGGGCTTGGATATGAGTCACCTTCGAATATTAGCAGATCAACAATGAAAACCACACCCCTGCACACTTAAACGTTTTCCCTACAATTTGTGTTGTGGTGTGTTCGTGTGTCAGTCGATATTCCATGTTTTATTCTAGAGAATCAGAGAAAATGAAACGTCTCTTCAACAGCTTTCTACGGAACGCGAGGAGAGGGAGCGAGAACGGTGGAGCCTGCTTCGACACGCCAGAGACGAGGCGGAGAGGAGCTTAGCACTGGCGGCCCAATTGAACGCCAAAGAATTACAACTGCAGCACGCTCAAGAACAATTGCAAGACGTAAGTTCACGGTTAATACTTCGTTTATTCCTTCGAAGTACGGTTTGTCTTTTGCGTACTTAATTCCTAAATCCTTTCTACCGGTTCAGGTATAGAGGGTTGTTCGCATTTTTATTTTTCGTTTTTCTTCAAGGTCCTTTTACTTGTATTTCCGCTAAATTGCCTTCTTTCGTTTGGTGTTATCTCAAATCATTGCTTCCATTACTTTATCCTTTAAGATGTTCACTCATTCTACGTATTTTCTTTTATATTTTTTATACAAGTGAATACACATTCACTATCCGATGTCTTTATAAATAATTAAGACCAGTAAAGTAAAAACAGCCACTTAAATGTTCCTTTTCTAAATAAATACATACAACTATGTTCTCCAATTAAGGTATTAATATAATAGTTTTTCAACTACGCACAGAAGAAACGTACAAAATTAACGTCATAACAAAGACAGAAAGAGTTTGAATTGATTTTAAAGATAAGACAAGGCAGCTTAGAAAGTAAGAAATTCATTAAATGAGTAACAGTTTATGCTTAATAAATATTTTTTAACTTGTATAGTAAAACATTTGAAATTATTTATAGACTTAATATTACTTGAAAGCTTATTGAACAACTTACATCCCAAGTAGGTGATTTTTTTTTTTTGATAGAGAGCCGTCCTATGAGATGGGGGCAATAAATTTAGGGAATTTCTGATATCATACGTTGATGGAAGATTTGTTGAAAATTCAGATTTATGTTTGAAAACAAAACATAGTAATTCGTAGATGTAGCAATCATAAAAGAGTAGCATATTTTCTTTGAAGGTTTGTTTACAAGATTCTCTATACTCTAAATCCATAAAATTACTTCTAAGTTACTCGTTTTGTAAGATCATTTATGCGATCAACATTTGATCCGCCTCCCCAATGGATTATTCCATAATATCATTTTAGAGTAGAAGTTAGAAAAATAAAATGTTTTTAGAGTTAGCAAATTGCAAGATTTCTTTAAATTGTAAGTAGCATAACAACATTTTCGATAGTTCCTTAGAAAGGTAATCTACATGATAGTTCCATTTTAAGTTTTCATCGACAAAAACACCAAGAAATTTTGCTGATTGAATAAGATTGATTCTATTCATATTCAAAAGAAAATCATTAATATTATATCTCGAACAATTTCGAAAGAGTAGGCATTGGGTTTTATCCGAGTTAATAGTTAAATTGTTATAAGAAAGCCATTGACACAATTTAGAGTATACAACATTTACATTTTCAATTAAATTATGAAAACCAGTGCTTCTAAATAGAAGAGTGATATCATCAGCATAAAGAATGATATTGTCAGAATTAGTTATGTGACGTGATAAGTCATTTAGTATAATTAAAACAAAGCGGGCCAAGGATTGATTCCTGTGGCACACCTCTTCGGACATCAGATATTTTAGAATGATAACTATCTACAATAACTCTTTGTTTTCTGTTAGGCAAATAACTTTTAAACCATGATAGTGCAATTCCCCTTATTCCATAACACTCAAGCTTATGTAGTAATATATTGTGATCAACACTATCGGAGGCTTTAGACAGGTCGATAAACATAGCTAACGTAAAATAGCCGACAACAATATCAATAAAAATTGGTTAATAAATTGAAATATAAAGCAGTATTTAAGAATGTTTAGGCAGAAACACTTGTGACAAGTCTAAAATAAATTATGCTTATTGAAAAACTTATTAGTTTTTGATTCAAATCGATTCATAGATTTTAGAAAGGTCGTGAAGTACACTAATGGGTCGAAAGTTGTCTAAATTATTTCATTTTTTTTTTATATATGGGATGAGCATGGGCAGTTTCAGAAAAATGCGGAAAATTCCCCTGTTAGACTGTTCTTAGCCAAGAGCTAAAAATATAGTCATGACCAAAAGTGTATTTTTCAGACGGTTTATAACAGACTGCACATCACTCTCCACAACTGGCGATTTAAAAAAAAAAATAATAATATCCGTTGCCATTTAAGAAAGGATTATTCTGCGTTTAATACGGCTAATCAACACAAAATACCAACTCAATACCTACTTTATTTATAATACACTAAATATTTGCCATTCATCCTAAACCCCGTGCTCCACCTAAAGGTAGGTACTAAGCAAGGCTACTTATTCTAAGCATTATGTTAATTGTATTAAATCTAACGTTACTAGTTTTACTTTTATGTATTTTAAAAATGATAAGGATATAACAAAAAAGGATATAAAATCTCGTTAGATGGCCAGAGGATTCAGATATTGTAGGAAACCTCTGCATATGGCAAGTTTTTCAAGGGCATTTTCTTTCAGAATTTTCCTTTCAGAATTTTCCTTTCAGGAGATACAGATGATCAGTAGTGAGACACCTAGAGATTGAAATCAAATATTAGAATTTGAATATTAAATATTTACTACAGATATTGACAGATCAAAGTTGGATCAAGTTTCAGTTCGAAAGAACATTTTATTTTTTTTTAGTGTATTTATTTTGCTTAAATTTAGTCTAATAGCCGTTTTATATGTATTTTCAATCCAAGTGCATTGATATGTCAACAAAAAGATTGGGAATTCGGCTGAGTCAAGAAATGACGTGTATACAATTATTGCGTATTCGTAGTACAGTAATTAATTTTAAGATTGTAAATTTAACATAGTAATAAGTATTGAAAATTTTTAAATGTATTTTTCCCATGGTGTACACACACCTGCCTTTATTTTATAATAAATGTAAGGTGATTCCATAATTTTGCAGTAATTATTTATTTGAATTTAGTATAAACACTTCTAGTTCCATTTAGTCACATGGACATTCCCATGTTTTAAATACCTTGTATTCCCCTCATTTCGGTGAAAGTAACGGATTTCTCAAAGGCAGTTTGCTCCCCTGGCGAAAACAATCGCTATCGGTGTCTGTTACAGAATTCCAATTCAAAAGCATTCACTAGCCAACCTCCGCGAGAGACGGACATGTCTCGATAAATTTTTGTAAAATTTAACGGCTATTTTGCTACTTATACTTATAAGAAATTGCATTTTTAATATGTTCTGCAAAATGTTAGTTAGAAATGTTATAAACGACCGTCGATCAGTTTGCGTTCACTGAGGGAAAATTTTTATAACATGGTTTATTATTAGTCAAAATGGCAATATTCACGACACGAACTGAATACCCAGTAATTTAATAATAATAATAATTTCACCTTCAATTGTTATACATAGTGTTTTTACCGTCTTTTAAACATAGAATCACACAGGTAGAAAGTTTAGGAAGACGCGGGAATATTGAAATTTAATTTTAAACGTATTTATATTTCTATGATGAATTTATATTGCAAAAAGTGGAATTACTAACAAAAACGTTTTTGTTATTTAATAAGCGAACTCGATTGACTTACCCGAGATACTTATATCCTTATTTATGTTGTTTTTTTTCACGGTTTCACATTTGGAAGCGTTTATAAACAAAAAATTCATGTGTTTCAACCTAAATGTTGTCTTTATCGTACAAAGTCGATCATAATTGATGTGCCAGAGTCTCATGCACATTATTTCACGTAAATTAAGAACTTTATTGAAATAGAGGACATTCAAGCAACATGCTCCTACAGCATCTGGAGCTGTACTGAAGAATAAGAAGGGTTAACTAGCTATTCGATTTTTTTTAATGCCAGCGCGTCTCTAGCCTCTGTCAGACAGAAATTCCCACCCCGCATGCCATCTGGCATTTGAGAGGGCACACTTATGACTAAAAAGTAATGAACATACATGACACTAGGATGTTTAAAGTTTAATTTTACTAATTTAATTAAAGTATTATATTTAATTTTTTTTTTAATACCGGGCTATGTGCTACCTCGTAGCATTACCGTTCCTACTCTAATCAGATAATTTTCCCATGACTATTAATAATAATAGCTGCTATCAGTTGTTATTAAGTTCGTGCCCGTGGTGCGACATAAGTTATCTCCCAGCATTTGCTGAGAAGCGGAGAAAGACCACAGTAAAAGTTACTCTAGCAACAGAACCTGGGAATCAGCTCCAGGTCCTGTTACTCATAACCAGCAAATTATTATTATTCTTCCCACATATAGTCGAAAATATTTCATATTCCTATTGATGTGCCAAATATATTTCTAGATTCATAAAGCATTTAGACATTTTCCAATCCTTTTGCTTTTCTCATCTTTCCACTATATGACGCACGTAAACATAGCTTCTGTCAACTTTAACCATTTGTTCCCTTTGTTAATCCTTTTTTAAATTAATGAAAGTGGCTTATATTGTTCCAATAATTTTCTCGATATATACAATCTCTACTGTGGATTGAACTGTTTTATCCAATTTTTGTGAAGTCTTCATGGTTCAGCCCATACCTCATATGTATTCTCTTTCTCATGTTCCTTTTACCTTTTGCCACTTTACCTCAAGGAAATAGTAGTTTCGATAGAACCAAATAAAATACTAATCTAATTTCTTATAAAGGTAAAATCAGACAAAACTGGTAAAAAATAACTGAATGTAACACGCTCTTGCTTATACCTTACGAATAGATTTTGACCATGACGAAAGCTTTGTTTTGTTTAAATACAGGGTGCGGCAAAAAAAAAAAACGTTACTCATATTTTTATGCATAACTTTATTAAAGAAAAGAAATTTAACAAAAGTAACGATTCTAAACAATACATGGGCCATTAGCAATAATATACTCAGGCGGTTTTCGAAGTTGGCCCCCTCCGGCGGCGATGCAGAGCCCCAAACGTTGATTTTGAAATTTTCGGCGATGGGCGCAGGTCTTCTGGCGACAATCGGTCCCACTCCCGACGCATTTGAGCCGCTCCAGCGACTCCAAACTGTTGTGGCGTTAGCACAGCCCTGGCCTTCCAAATATGGACCAGACGCTGTAGTCCATCGGATTGAGATCTGGCGAATAGGGCGGCCAGTTCCGACAACGAGAATGAGAAAGTCCGGAAATTGGGTCCGGCACCAGTCCTGAGTCGTTACGCCTTGTGGGCCGGGCGGAGTCCTTTGGAACGTCCAATCCGCATTCGCCGAAGTGCTGCTGGGCCACGGAAGTACACGGCCTGCGAGAATGTCGCGGCGTAGACTTCTTGGTTGATTTTGACCCCCTGTTCCACGAAAACGCGAGGAGTCTTACCTGCTGCGCGCACCGTTCGACGACGGCTGAGGTGCCTGGAGCCTCTTGCGGACCAAACCCTGTCGTTCTGGTGATTGTGCGCTTGTTCGACGGTTAAACGCTTTTCTCGTCCGTTTTTTTGGAAAGAAAAAGAAAGGATGCGTCCCATCGCTGACCAGCGGCCCGACGCTTGAGTTGGCGGCATCTTTTGAGCCGTACGCGTTTGTGTCGTCCGTGAGGAGCTGAACTTTTTGGAGCTTATAGGGCTTGAGGTTGAGCTCATTTTTTGCCTTCTCACGAGCGATTTTTCTCATAGAGACCCGCGGATTCGGCCGAGTTCCTTGGAATCGCCGTAACAGCCGCGCGACACCTTCATCTTGAAGACGGACGCAAACGAGCGATTTTAACATTGACGTTTGCTTTAACGAAACAGCTTCCCACATTGCGTGCTAAAATTCGACATGCTGAAAGCACAACAAGACTTACACACACTATTATTGGTCGAAAATACAGTCCTTAGTACAGAAAAACATGGAGAATCCGATATAATCATAACTATTATTTGGATACGTTACAGTACTTTCGTGTTAGGACGCATTAAACTTTGTAACGTTTTTTTTTTGCCGCACAGGGTATATAATTGAGAAATGACTAATGCTTCATTTCTCTGCCTGCTCATATAAGTTGTTCTTATAATTCCTTTATTTGTCAGTAGTGTATTTTTTAACCATGTTCTTTGCAAAATTAACAAATACCTGATATCCCACGTAGGCTAGAAGACAACTAGCATCGAGCGGTTGTCTCTCGGATCAAGAATCGGTGGCATCGATGCCGCGTCACAGCCTAAACGGCGGAGCTGTCACACCCGGCTCCGGAGGGTTTCCCGCAACGACGCACGGCCTCGGACTTCTGCCAGGCGACCGGGGCAGTTGTAGCGCCGATTCCGGTGTTAGAGTCAGCTCGGATAGGGAAAGCGCCGCTACGTCTATCGGAGGTAATCTATCCGATTCGACGATAGATGGCACGCCGACGATAACCATAGAGGGAAATAACGTGGACGTGGATTCCATTTCCATTGTGTCTTCCATTCCTCTTCCTCACATGTACCAATGTAAGAACTGGGATACTATACTAAAACACACACATTAAAAAGAAAGAGAACGCCTGCAATGTTTTCGGTAAACCGTCCTGTAGTGCACCGTAGATCTTTTCGACATTTTTATTGTTGAGATAAATGGGTTCCAATATACAGACAAAAATATTGCATACTTTGATTCTTATTAATTTTTTTCCTAAATTGTTTACACTGGAGTGTTTTATTTACTTTTCATGTATTACAGGTAAAAAAAAATGTTTAAGAGTGAATATTTTATATGTTTAAAATTGACGTCAAAATACGGGTCGAAGCTTTTGCTATATACCGCATGCCTGAGGCCGATCCTGACATATGGGGCGCTCGCACTCTGTACCATTGCCGAGTCGCACTTCACCACCATGGAGGTCCTGCAGAATCGTATGCTGCGTCTTATCGTCGGAGCTCCATGGAGTGGTGAGGAATCAACCAGCTTCGCGACTGACCTTTAAATTCCATTACTCCGGATATCTTTTGGAATTGGAATTGGTCATGGCGGGAGGGCGGGCGAATCTCTCAATCCCTTGATTGCCCGTGTTATTGAGCCCCAGGTAAGCCACCACCGAAAATCCGGGTCCGGCGAGTCGCGGCGCCATCAACCTCGCTCCAGAGCGGACTAGACAAACATACACATCTACACTGAGCGCACGCTGTTGTGCGAACCGCTCCGCATTGTGTCTTTGAACCTCAACAATAATCCACCAGCGAGACATTGGAACACGCCGCTATTTTAAGATAAAGGTGCCATAAAGACCTTCGGTCTGGCACCAGGAGGACGACGAGACCGCTGATGATGACGTCAAAATACCAATTATATTTGTGCTAAAATGTTTCCAAACATACAAATATAATAATATCAGTAATGATGGAAAATGCCTGTGTACGCGAGGTTGCCTTTTGTTTGTTACCTGTCTATATAGAATTTTGACGGAATATTATACTGTCACAGTTCTGCCACTTTACAAAACGCATTTCCGTCACTATATCCACTGTGATTAATATCTCAGCTGATTGTGTAAACATATGGACCTGACACACTTAAAAATACATCATTAACTAACGATGACGAAGGGCCCTTGTTAGCGTCAGAAGCCAATATAAATTAATGAACGATAGTGATAAAAAGATTGAATATTCTGTGTTCTAGAAGGCGTTTTTTAAATTTGTCTCCTTAACTAGAACTACCCTCTTTAAGAGCGGCTTCTTTATGTAGCTATTAAATGAACTTAACTAGAAACTTCTCCTCGCCAAGCCATTGCATTGGCTGCTGAACTGGTGTTTCTTCCTCCTATTGGCAGAATTTGCAAATAGCGTCACACACCAAGCTAATGTTATACATATGCTTAGTCTACGGTGGACAGTCAGAAAACCTGTGCTTTTAAGAATCTTCATGTGTTTACTTAGTTGATCTTTAGCAAATTCAGGTCTCTGTTCCCTTAAGAACTCGTTTGCCAATCTCTATCTTAAAGACTTTTGCCACCACTCTCTGGACTCATTATGTATCCATTCAATGGGTGATTTGTGGTAGTGCCAAAAGGAGAACCAGCTCCAACAAATGACCATGATGAACCTCGCCTGGCCAAATCGTCAGTCGCTTCATTTCCCTTTCACGCCGAGAACTCAGGCCATGTTGATTTCCTTTGGGTGCCGATCTCATTTAGGGCACTTACACAGTCCCGAATCAGTTAAAATTCAACACTAAGTCTGAAACAAAGAATGAATTGCAGCGATCTCAGCCTGGAACACCGTTGTTTCTGAAGTTTTGCTGACTTAACAAAAGGCCTTTTTAAGCTTTCTTCCCAAATATTCCAGCTCCTATGCCACTGTCAGTTTAAGAGCCGTCTGTGTACCAGTTTGAGTCTACTCTTACTGGAGTGTCAACCCTTTCTGTCTGATATTATAACCTGATACTTTTTTAACTAGGTTGAATTTCAGAACCATGGCATTACTTGCCATCCTCATGAGGGGTGCCGCCTTAACTTCATCTAATAGTTTTTGACGGCGAGCACCGTACAATGGTACGATTTACTTATCGATGTTTGACTATGTATAAGTCTATATGCTGTAGATCAAGCAATTATTTGTATATAAATATGTAGCGATGGCAGGTTTAGGGTTACATCCTTTGCGACAGTAGGAGTCGATCGCATCGAACGCGTGGCCACATAGACACACCAGTCTTAGTGTTTTGGCCCTCGTCTGCTGCACTTTTGGCAACCACACTACTGCTTCGTATGTTATCTTGGGTCTAATTACCTTTACATATAACCACTTGAAGGTAAGGCCTCAATTTCTTCCACACAGCGCACCTTTGGCTACCATACTATTGAGCAATGAAGACACCTGAAGACGCATCCGGTGCTAAAATAATAAAAATTGAAAATATCAAAGGTGCGAGACAGCACTTGTCGCTTCTTGTCATATCTATTCATTGGCAGGATGATATGAAACTTTAATGATACTGTAAACAAAATTATACTGAGCTCCATTATAGCAATGTTTTCGATTGAGAAATTGCTTATTTTAGCATCCAAATAGAAAATGAAATATATGAGTACGAAATCGACCTTCTAACTAGAAAAAAAAAAGAATGAAGCACTGCTGTATAGCCGTATATCTATCTGTAAGAATCTATTGTATAGTAATAATGACATCAAAGTGCGCAAGAAGCCATTAAAACCTTTTACGCATCATGCTCAGATACACAGGCTGTCATTAAAGCAATAGGGTGAACTGCTAAGCAATGAACTGTTAATAAAATATTCTACGAAATTTAAAATTTATGTTAATAATTCTTTCACGAATTCCTTATTAATAATCAATGTGTAACTTATTTGATAATGATTTATCAGCAAAGAAATCATAGAATTTTTAGAGAAAAAAATAAAAATGAAGTAGGTATGCGTATGCATATTTTTATCTGTCAGAGTACTTTATTTGAATTCTTTATTTTATTCAGTAATTTACAATGATTAAAATTAATTTTTCAGCTATTTCTACTAAAGACTGCAGCCCAACACTGTCACCCTCTATCGCCTCGTCATTCTCGAAATCCATGGGTTCTACTATATTATCAAGGTAGATATTTCGCGTTTTATTCAATTTATTTCGCATCATTTGTACATAATGAACATTTGTTACTTAGGTTTTCTCTGCAATCATTATATCAAACTTATATTTTGTAAGTAAATAAAGTAATTTGAGGACTTTGTGTGATAGGAGTATTTTATTCAGACTACTAAAGCTGTTAATTGACTAACATTAAATCGCTATAACTATTACGTATTTCTTCTATAGTGAAAGTGAACATACAATCTGTAATTAAAATTGCACCATCTCGGAATGTTTTTAATATATTCTCGAAACTTTTACACAACGAATAGTGCGTATGGTATTTCGTAGGTACCTGCCGACTTTCATTTATTGCCACTACCCTATGCAGTATGAATATGAAGAGTGTATCTCATGTAAACAAGAGGAACATATAAAAAACGAACAACTAGGAAATTTGAACTGGGCGAGATCGCCATCTTTTCTGAATTCCTTCTGGCTAATAACAAGCCAATTCCACTGCTAAGCTGCGCTCTTGTCAAGACAATTTTTGACAGTTATTTGACAGTATTCGTAATTTTGGTGATGTAACCCATGGCACAAATTGGGTACAAATAGATGATATCAGAACAGAGATATGCTCGAGGAGGTTATTCTGCTGTTCTTACCCAGGCCGCGTCATAGAATCACTTGTCAAATTTTACTAAAACCATTAAAAACTTTGGCAGTTGACAGGTCCTATGACGCGGCTGGGGAATAACAGCAGAGTAACGTTTTCCTTTGGAGTATAGAGTGAACCCAAAATGAGAAGTACATATGTCGTCATCGTAATGTCGACGTAGAATGGAGGAACTAAAGTCATTAGTGGTGGGGGTGATTGTTCTTACGATAGAAATTACGTTAAATACTTCTGTCAAAGTGACAGGAACACTCCTAAAGCTAGTATAATAGACTCTTCCGACGATTCCAGCGCTCAAAATGGATATGACAACAGATGCACTTACACAATTTAGAACCAATGGAACGTTTTTTGTGCTTTCAAATTGTAAAGAGAGGAAGGAAAGGAACCTAACCTAGAAATCAGATTTTGATGTAAACAACAAATCGTGACCGCAAGGAAATCTTACTTCAAAATGTCAAAAAAGTCTTACAACGATTATAATAGTAATATTTAATTTGCAATCATTTAATTTACCAAAGTAAAAAGAAACATTTTTCCACAAATAATTTAAAAAAATCGCTGTAGCTTTCTAACCTTGTCATAAATGGCGTGTAGAGCACGAAACACTAGCAAATAAATTAGTGCATAAGGGTAAAAGGGGAGGTAGAACTGAGTACATTGGGAGTTTCGTGCTCCTTATCAAAGGAACGTTTAAATTGCAGTTAAAGTACACCGGAAGTACTACCGAACTGCTTTTATGAGTGAATGGAAAGCACTATATATCTAGTATAATTGTATCATGATGTAATCTATGAACGCGAATTCATACAATGATATACTTAATACACACCCTAATAGCTGCGGCACTGTGGCAAGGATAATGCCAGTTTGACAGCTAGCAAATTTTGAATACGCATACGCAATCGTGAGAACGTGCTAGCCAATAGCAAATGAGTAAGCAAGCTGAAGGTAACAAAGATCAAAGATGCCTGTTCTTGTTTATATGTTGCCTGATAATGGTTTGAAGCGTCACCATTTCCCACTTCAGTCACAAATCCCAATACTTGACAATACATTTCCAGGTCACCAATGATACAAATTCATTGCGCTGAATTAGCTGCTGTAGTTGCATGCCGAATGGGCTAGACTAGTCCTTAAGAAAACTATTTAGGACGGTATATTTCGTGTCGCCTTATGCAGCACGACAAACTATGATTTCTTGTCTGAAACAATATAGGATATTCTTTATGGCGTGCGAGTTAAGCATATTTTTTACTCATCGAACGCCTATGGCATATTATTTGACGACTGCTCAATGGAAATCTGTTTCCTGCTACCAAAATGAAGGAATTGTGCAGCGTAATAAGAGTAATACTATACTATCTGTAGACAGTACACAATATTCTAACCAGATTACTGAGAATATTAAGAGACAAGGATGGGATACATGCATTATTAAACAGATTTTTTTTTAATTTGCCCATTCACAATTTTTACTCACGAATTGTTTTTTATTTAAACTTTTACATGTAGCATAAACAGCTTTTGTGGTACCTACTAATAAACGCTATTAAAAAAAAAAAAAACTTATAATGGTGCGCTTTTAATTGCAGGCGGTATGTGTATTACATGTGAGATATTCTTTCTAGCTAGGGTATGCACATTTTGAGAAATTCAATTTCAAGACGAATATCACGATTTTTAAAGCGCATGGGTTTGACTTTCAGTGAGATTCTTTATGAAGAGATGGAGCGAACTACTAACCAAATTATTTCTAATTTGGAAAAGAGTGTTTAAAATTGGGCCAACGTTTCATTTCGGGGTTCAAATAACCGTTCATGTTCAAAAGGCACATTTGCTAGACTGTGGCTGGTGATTTCACGGACCAATGCTTGATACGCCAGCAGAAACAGATGAAGTAGCTGGTCCAACCTCGCTGGTGATCTGCGAACAACTTTGGCAGATTCTTGATGATTGTCCTGTTCATGCGTTGAACCATGGCATCTAATTGTTGGTGTAATGCAATTGTTATGCCTTCGCGAGTACTCAATTTGTTACAAACCTCTTGAAACTCCGACGACTCGAAATTACCTCCTTGATCGGAATGAAATATTTAAGCGGTACACCAAATCTACCGAACAGGTCTTTTACTAACGTTTCAGTAACCGTTACAGCTTCTAGGTTTGGCAATGCGTAGGCTTTCAATCATTTTTAAATTATTGTTCTGAATTGGTGGATTTAATTTGAACGATTAAAAGCAAAGAAAACGTACTTCATTCATTTACTGAATCAAACTATCGTAACCATGATGTATTTATTACCGTCCACTGTTGTAGGAAATGGATTGGCAGTATCAATCCCAATTCTTTCGAAAGGTCTACCAACATTATCTTACCTTCTTAGAGTTCACTAAATAGAACCGGTCTTTGAACTCCTGAATGTTTAATAGCAGCTACTGAATTTTTATTTCGATAACACACCAATAGATGGCAAATGAGACATGATGTGTGCGTCGTGGATATGCAAGAAGGCCAATCTTACCGACGGTTGCCTAATATTTACCGTGTGTCTATTGTCGGTGGCGTCTAATCGTTTAATGTCATTTGTCTTAGCCCAATTTGCATCGCCATGTTAAGCCTGGTTTAATTTTAAGAGGTAAGCGGTACTTTGAAGGTGATAGTTCATGTCTCGTGCATATAGTGAACGTCGTATTCTGAGCATCACTTAAAATTAAACCAAGCTTAACGTGTCGGTGCAAACGGCAATTAGTACATGGTTAGTAGGCTTGAAAGTATACAAAAAACAACTTTTCACGATACTGTATATGATGATGGCGAATATCATCACCAGGGAGTCTATGTTGAATGCAGTTTCTCATATAATATGGAAAACTGCGCTCAACATAGACTCCCATCCTGATCATTAAATTTTTTCACTAGCAGCATTCTTTAGTATACCGTTTAAATAAACGCGCGGTTCTTAATAAGCTTTGATAACACACCTACAGATGGCTCATTAGTTTATCTGTGCTCCCGATGTTCTATCATGTAGGAGTTCTAACACTTGGAGAACTCCTAACTTTAAAACAACATGAAGCATCTTTTTTTGTCCCAGCTTCGTTTTCTAATGCTCGTTTCAATTCACAATTTTATTTTCACGCAATTAACGAATTCCAATGCTCTACTATATTCTGTCCCAGATGGGCCGTGTGCCTTCTTTCTTTCACTCTAATAATTCACTCATCCCTTGGCATGCCACGACAGCTTTCGCCAATTATAGGGGGTATCGGCCCAGGCATGAGTTATTACGCCTGCGCCCGTGGAGCGACTTAAGATGTTCGTCTCTTAGCATTTGCCAAGGAGTGAGAGGATCCACGAAAACCTCACTCTGAGAGCAGTCCGTCAGGTTCGGACCGAAGACCCCGCTACTGGTAGCCAAGTCTGCAGGCCACTAGTCCATTAGCCGTGCTCTAGTACGTATTTCAAATCCTCGTCGGACTCTTGATCAACTCGGATTTGATCTTCTCTCCAGTCATCATTTGTGACAGGAACTTGGCAGCGGGTTGCTTCAGTTTCTTCTTCAGCACGACAAAAATCTGCGTGCAGTCCTTTAGGGTGAGGTCTTCTTGATAATACGTCAACGTTACGATGACTAGTTCTAGGCCGTTATTCTAAGTCTAAAACATACGCTTTCAGACGTTGCATCCATCTTGCCACTTGTCCTTCATAGATTTTGGAGCGTAGTAACCACATCAATGCCGAATAATCTGTTCTTAACCAGAACTTCCTGTCATAAAGATACCTATTTAGGAATGGGTTAGAAGCTGTGGTTATGTTATTCACTTTGTGGGCAATTGACGATATAGTTAAACCACTTCGCAGAGGCGTGTGACAATGTTATAATTTTTTGAGAAAAAGGAATATCCCGAGGCACTCATATTTTACTCTTATGTCTACGCCACACGTTCCAGGATGACTTGTCTCTATCCTTTATTATTATCATCTTTTTGTTAGGTCCATTAGTAATGGTCAGTAGCCACAGCAGTATGCTGTTAAGAAATTTTAGCATTAGTTAAAGCCACAGGCGGATTAACCAGCACGCAAAAAGAAAGTTTAAATAAATAAAAGAACTAAAACGTTGACGCAATTTCAAACATTTAGTTTGAAGCAATACCGACTAGATAACAGGCCTTGGACTTGAAGAAGGGGATAGTCCGAGAACTATAAGTTAGTGCCGGCATTTTGCAGAGCGCAACAGCGGATAAGCATGACATCTACACCTCTCAACAGCTATTATATGTTTGCTTACAAACTACCTTTAATAGAATATCGCACACGAAAGATTTCTTGGAAGAAAAGTGTGCATCTCAGAGGAAATAAATAAACAAAAATAACAAATAAAGCTTAAGTTCTTTTAGCTTTCTTTTGCTTTTTAGAAGCTTCTTTAGTATTAATATTTTGATACTACACAAGCATGAAGAGACGTACGTTTCAATTACATACCGCAAAGAACTATTGCAATTACATGAGGAAAACTGTAACAATCATTTTATTGTAATTGTAAATTTCTTTTAATTAAGTTTTTTAGTCGGGAACGTTTTTGAAGTATTTTTCAAATTCAAAATAAATAATAGAAAATGATGGTATGGTGGTGTTTGTAATTTTCCCTTTATGTTATATTGAGGAGAGCTAAGCACACAACTATGATCTCCCAATCGCAGACAAATCACTGCAAATCACTTCTGTATTTCGAGATACCCCGACACGTTACCTGCTCCCACCCCATGTCATAGGCCTGAATATCTAGCTGGTGTTGGTTTAAGACCTACATAATTTAAAATTGGTCATAGTGTCCCTATAGAAAACACAAAATACTTTTCCGATATTTTTATCGCTGATTCGCCTCTCACTTTGCCCATCCATTAAACATGCTAAACTAGTTTCTGCTAAGGCTTCCGCCGAAATTATTTTACTTTTTTTCTCAAAAAGTGTGTTCTTGAAATTGGATTTCATTTGGAGTAGAAATTGAGTTTTTGTGTGTTCCATTTACGTTAACATGCACTATTAATTACTCGAAGTAACCAAATTAGTTTTTTCGTCCGCCAAAATCTAGCTGGAAAATGTGTAGACCTTATTCTCCAATTCCCATAGATCTGTGGAACAACTAAGTTCGCCCCTGGATCCAGAGCCCGTCAATTTGGGCGACGTTCGAAGAACAGTCACAATCGGCCGGGCGGCGGCAGGGGAGGCACCTGGGGCAGCATCTCGAGGGTGTTCGCGCGGTCCAGGAACCGCAACAAGGCCGCCTCACTGCAAGACAATAGTAAGTTGTGGCCGCCTTAAATTTCCCACGGCCAATCCGTTCGTCCTTCGATAGGTGAGAGTAATTTAGAAGCATATCGTAATTGGTCTCCTTTAACAGAAGAGGGCTATGCAGAGAAATTGAGGCTGCTGAGCGAGGCCTCCTCCATCCCTATGGAAAGGTGGCGAGCGCCTACCGTAGTGGCTTGGTTGGAGGTGGCGTTAGGTATGCCACAGTACAGTGCCAGGTGTACTGAAAATATAAAAAGCGGAAAGGTAAAGTGGCACGTGGTTTATTGTGCTCTTTGAAGACGGGTAGTAAATGAGGGAATTTTGCTCGACTTTAGGTACTTTTGGAACTGAGCGATTTCGAGTTGGAATGCGGCTTGGGAATCACCCATCCCATGCATAGGAAGAAACTTCGCCTGGCCATCGAGGAACATAGACATCCGGAACTGATACGTTACAGTTGTATAGCTCAATTGGGTCATACATGGGTGTCTAGTGAATGGTTACCGGATTTAGGTTTATCTCAGGTAAGTTTTTTTTTTTTTTCGAATACGCTTTCCCATAATTAACGATTTTGCTCGAATATTCTATGATCAATCACGAGATACCTTTTCTTTACCCTCTGATTTAAATATTTATCTTTATATTTATTTATTGGGTATGATACTCATTACACTGGCCGATTATTAATGTCGTCGTCTACAGTCGTGACTATCAAAACTACTCACCATTTGCACAGGTGCGCGTTCGGCTGGCATCGGTTGTTCCAGGTAAATGATTTATTGGGGTATACAGTTGTAAAACCCTCCGCAATTATGCAAATCAGGTACAAAAATTAGATTATTTAATATCACAAGTAAACGTTGTATACTGCGGTTTGAACGTGCTTTACATTTAAATATCTCTTCTCTATCATAACTTGGACCCAATTGAATCTTAAAACTTAAACTTACATAGAAATAAATAAACTTTTGGTATTCATAGTAAATCTTGTATTAATTGTTTTAAAAATGTAAGAATAGCAAACAACCGAGGAAGATTTCAACAAATATTAGCTATTCTAAGCGTTCATTAATAACTATTTTTTTAAATGAAGATTTCAATAATATTTAATTATTAGCATTTATTATTGCAGGACTCACCTACGTGTGAGTAATGCTGTAAAATTGCGATTCATAAGAAAATGAAAACTATGTTTGGCCTAGTAATATTATTTATTTAAAATATGCTAATTCTAAACAACATAAAAACTAATATTGCAACTATTACTAGCTGCTTTTATATCACAGAATATCCCACCCTTCCATATTTCTTGAATTGCACTTGTAATTATTTATGCATAGTGCCATACAATAATCTTTTTAAAGCAATTTTGTTGAAATGAAGGGTTATACGCCTTAATTGTAATAAACAACAATTTTAATAAAGTACATCAATTATCACATTAGAGAGAATAAAGTTTTGTTTTTGAAATTTTAATACCCAAATTATAAATTCATTACTTTTATGAGTATTGCCTAAATTTGCATTTGCAATTTACAAACAATTACAAAACTGGGCCGTTTCCTATAATTACAATTAATCCTCTATGTAATCCAACGACGCGACGCCTAGTGTTTTTGAATGATGAGCTCCTATATCTACATGATAGTGTTTAGTTGAGCAATAAATTTTTAAAAACATTTTAATTTTTCTTTTGCAGATTTATGTATTTTTTTATATATTTATATAATATAAACAAATACATAAATCAACACAAACAAAATACTAAGAATATTAAAGAAATATAATTATTATAAATTATTTTAAAATTTTTATAAATTTCAGAATGGATTCATTCAAATATTTTTATTTTTGTAAAATAGATAACATGAGTCTAATTGAATTTTTTTTTGCATATTTATGTATTTTTTACATATTTATATATTATTTTATTAATATTTGTGTTACAAGTATTCCTTCTAATTCTGAAATTAGGAACATATGGAGTATGTAGTTTTGTTGATCATTTAAATTCATTCAGCATATAAATATTTAAAAAAAAGTGTTTTAAAAATGTATTGCTCTTACATGTAGGCATATGAGCTCGTTATTCAGCAAAATTTGAGTCGCTGGATTACACAGAGGATGTATACTACTTGTCGTAAGGGGCCGAGTTTTATAATTGCCGCAGATTGAAATCCATATAAAGAATTAATGAATTTGTAATTAATGTGATAATAATTTATGTGGTTTATTAAAATTTTCCCTTAATACAATTGCTCTGTACATCGCATTATTTAACAAAATGAATGATCTGCAGAACATGTGTGATTTTCTCACGAACAGATTTACGGCATTTCTTATCTGTGTGTAATTATCATATTAATATTTATTGAAACTAAAGGTAATGAACTTATGAAGTGTTACTGCTCCTTGTTTTCATAATACATTTCAACACACAAATTGTAATTCAAAGCACAATATTAAGGTTTGTTTTTAGATAGTTAAATATCTTGATCTACCTGATTTTGCAAAACAGCCGCGCTGGCCGAACGCGCACCTGTGCGTAAGTAGTTTTGATAGTCACTGCACTGTAGACGACGACATTAAATAAGTCGGCCAGTGTACATAAATAAATAAATAAAAAACTGCGTTGCCTGCTAGTAAAGAGAGAGATGACAAATATAATCATTGCCGATATATTAGAAGCTTTCCATTAATTTACCGGCTGATTTCATTTATGAAAAGCTAAATAATTACAACTGATCCTAAACCCCGTGCTCCACTCAACGCCACTACAGGAGCCTACTATTCTACCAAGGGAACCTCGCGAACTGTAAATCGCAGATTTTGATGAAACTTTGTCAGTTTGTAGACTCCATGGAGTGTTGCTCAAGGACGCTTTCCGTTGCTGCGGAACTTCAACTTTGGGGGTGCAATTCACCCTTGAAATTTGGCCCAATTTGTTTTTTTTTCTGAATAACTTTTAAACGGCAAGAGATAGAAAAAAAGTTTCAATGGCCGACTTATACCGTTTAGTCGGCCCTTTTGATTGGTATATTTTTATACGGGGTGTTCCAATAAACGTGTTTATGTTGTGTTTATTTTATCGAATTTCAGAAATCGGTTATAATGGCGTTTTTTATGATCAAATGGTCTATAGAGCGGTAATTTAAAAAGTTATACATAAATATCCATAAAAATATAAATTTTTGCATATTTTCTTATTTTAAGGAGATACTCTGTATGGAATTTCAAATTAAATCCACTTTCGTCTGCATTATAGACATCTTCTGCTCCACATGCTTCGATGTACGGTTTTACAGAATTGACAAAGTTTGTAGCCATCGCTTTCAGTTTCTCTTTCTCCTGTCCATAAGTTCGGCCAACATATTTAGTTATCTTTCTAGAGGTAATTTTATTGGTTTGCCTTTTAAATTGCAAAATCCAGGTTTTAAATGCTCTGAAATTTTCCAGCCTAATGATTGCGTTTGCTTCTAGCGCCCACTGCCGCAGGCCTATATCGTGTACTATTATGGCGTTTTTATCCATAGCTGATGAAATTTACATAATACGTGTTTTGCAATTTCCAGCCATTTATCCCTATTCCTTCCACCCCTCCCTATGTATTTTTTCTCATCTGTACAGCTGCTGAACCGATGTTACTTTCCTAAATTTGCTTTTTACAGAACTTAACGATCGTCATTTTGATTTCGAATCAGTCCAAAACTCAACAGCTCTCCTTTTGTAATCTGGAGTAATATTATCATTTTCCAAAACGCATGTCTCCTCATACTCTTCTTCAGCATCTTCTAAATCGTAGGACGATGAAGGCTCACCTTCAACTGCTCTTTCAATAACTCCAGGACGATCCATATCTTCAAATTCTAATGCTTCTATTGTTTCTACTGCGAAAGTTATTTCGCGAACACTTGTATCGATTAGAGTTCTCACCGCATCATACAATTCTATTTCTGACTAGCTGACTAAACGGTACAAGTCCGCCATTGAAACTTTTTTTTATCTCTTACCGTTTAAAAGTTATTCCGAAAAAAAAACAAATTTGGGCCAAATTGCAAGGATGAATTGTACCCCCTAAAGTTGAAGTTCCGCAGCAACGGAAAGCGTCCTTGAGTAACACTCCATGGAGTCTACAAACTGACAAAGTTTCAACAAAATCTGCGATTTACAGTTCGCGAGGTTCCCTTGTAAGTAACAAGTAATAAATAAGTAAAACAACAGCAGTACCTATAAATTATTATTGTAATTCGAATCATCAACATATAATAATATGTTCATTCTACTAGTATTCAGACACTTTCGCTGCGAATTTGGTAGACGCTCGAATGCTAGAACACTTGAGCAAGAAAGAATTGGAAAAATACCTGGGAGTCACGAGGAAATTTCATCAAGCCTCCGTCGTACACGGAATTCATTTGTTACGAATCATGAAATACGATAGACAAGTAAGTTCGATCACTATTAGTTTGTTAAAGAAATAAGGGACAATCATCTTCACGATTTTCCGCACAGGCTTTAGCAGTTAGGCGCCATCAATGCGAAAACATGGACACAGATCCGCTCGTCTGGACCAATCAAAGATTCATTAGATGGGCTAGGAATATTGATTTAGGAGAATACGCGGACAATTTAAAAGGTAAAAAATACAATGAAGTTACTTTCAGGAAGGGTTTTAGTTAATCTTTTTTTGTTTTCGCATTATAGACAGCGGTGTTCATGGTGGTTTAGTAGTTTTGGAACCGTCGTTCAATGGCGACACGATGGCCACGGCTTTAGGCATACCGACCAGTAAAAATATAATTAGAAGACATTTAACTGCCGAACTCGAGGCCCTTATTTTACCCGCGAGGTACGTCATCTTCTGCCAGATGGAGGAGTTCCAATTGGAGGCAGCTCGAGCAGTGACTAAACACCATAAAATAAGCAAAACGAAAAACAATAACTACTAAATGAATGGAAGAATCATATTAACGCATAGTGAAATTCATTTGTTTATTTATAAGTCATAAATTATCGTTTTTGTGATATGAAAATCTTTAATTTTTAAGCAATACTTTCAATTTATCCTCATTCTCATGATCGTCATCGTTTCCGTACAAGTTATTTATTGTAATATAATTTATTTATTTTTGTAATATATGATAATAATTGTAATAATAATAATATAATAAATATGAAATTGCTACGACATGCGTGATGGAATGAAAAAATGGAAGGAACATGCGAAACGAAATGTTGTGTATTAAGCTAGTCTAATATTTGTAACAAAGATCGATACCAAATATGTAATTTGTTTCTAGTTAGTATAAATTATTTTTTTAAGTTATTATTGAAATAATCTTGATTTATTCTAATATATATATTGTTTATTTCTGACGTTAAATTCTAATTCACGTTAAGCTATTTTTATTCGTTATTTCTTTCAGGGAATTCATTTTAGACTGTAGAATTCGATGGTTGTAAAACATGTGATTAAATTATCTCTACCGTGAAGATATAATATATAAGTGTCGCAGAAAAAAAATCTACAGTTAAAGTGAATGCTTATCATTTTTTTTTTAATATTGAAAGGTATGATTTTGTTATGTTTTTAAACTGAAAAAGATTCCTGTGCTTCAATATCAATGTAAATTTTGTTTTGATGAAATTTTAAATATATTTGTCGAAAAAATAAAGAGCTTTTCTGCTTTTAACATCTCATATTATCAAATCTTAAGCAGTTCCTTTTATTATTTGCATCCTCAATCTCCGTTCCTCGCATCCTCAATTACTAAAATTCTGTATCTATCTACAATTCCTTTTGATGTTTTTTTTAGTATTTATTATCTGAGGAAGCTTTACTGCGATTAAATATTGACTTGGTTATTATTTATATACAAATTAATGCAATGGGCTTTGACATGGATGTGCGGAATGTTGCATTTGCCCTGTTGGGAAAACTGAGCTTAACATGATAGCTATAGCTTTTGAGAAAAGATACATTTTTTTTCAGGAAATGACGCACGTTGTCTTTATTATTCTGCCTTGTCGTACAATGAACAAATAAAATCTAGAGAATCACTCGTCGAAACTCGCCGAACTGGGTCTGCGCTCTTGTTAAGCATTGGTTGAAGATTGGCCATCAAACCAATTCCAAATCCTATCTCGCACACCTTACTATTGGGCGGAATCCGCCCAAATCTTGAAGAAGAATCTATGGAAATTCATAAACGTCTCAATAAGTTGAACTGTTAACGCAATTATCTCCTACGCAACACCTAGAAGGCCCCCTCTTTCCCAAACCAAATCAAAACCGTCACGCTTCTCTGAACCAAAACCATCACGACCCACTGAACCGTAACTGTTGCCCCTGTATAAACTTGTTCCCATGTGTCGGTCTTGCAGTTTCAGGCCAACAGTAGCAACTCTGAAGGTGTCCCTTGCGATCGTGCATTAAGGAAACGTTGACCAGAAGGAGATCCAAAACGCGGTTCCATGCCGGAAGTCACGCAGTGTGTAGTAGAAACAACTTATACTTTGCAAATTGTCCAGTTTTGCAAAATAATATAACAATCGGTGTTTTTCTGCGGGGTAACATATTCTCTTTAAAAAAAGAAAAATAAATTTATTGTTTCAACAGTGTTCCTTTGAAGCTGGTAGTTGACGTCATTATGATTAAAAAAGTTTATATACACTTTTAACTTTTTCTTGGTAGGAATATTGCATTACAGAGCTGAGTTATGACTTTATTCCCAGCACTGTTCCTGGATTACGGCGTTGCATAACATGGTGCTGTCAAAAGTGACAGTTCGACATTAGATAAAACCGTTTGCTTGATTAATTTTTTGTCTGCCAATTTAAAAAATGAAACAGCTGTAACGTTTAAAGGAAACGTCGAAAGTCAAAAGCGTATATAAACTTTTTCAACCATAATGGCGTCCTCTATCAGCTCCCCCAAAATCAGAATACCTTTAGCGAATATATATTTCATTTCGATATTTGTTTTCAAATGTACAGTGAATAGTAATGTATTTCTTATCTCACAGAAATGAAATGAGCTGAACTAGACAGTAAAAAGAAAGCATGTGCTACAGACAATTCAGATTGGATTCCTTTCGACAGACTAGGTGTAGATTGAAACTATCCTGAAGTTTCAAACAACAAACAAACCTCGAGATTAGACATGTTCGTAAATATCCTTAAATCATAGCCATAAGCAAGTGCATCGGAGTCCGAAAAAATCACTAAAGATCACTAAAAGATGTTAAAAGCACAGGTCCGAGATTAGAATCTTGCGGAACACCAGAAAAAGTAAAGTATCTGCTGTAATTCCAAATCATGTAATATAATATGTAAGTAAGTAAGTAAGTAATTTATTCGTCCGTTAAACAAAAAGTTTATGGACCCGTCAATGCAATAAATACACAAATACAATAATTCACAATACACATTAAAATTGTCAGCTCTGCGATTGCCTGCACGTTGCTAGATCACAAATATTCTCCTCAAACTCATCAATGCTGCATAAGCATATATCTATTAAAATTTCTTTTAATTTGATTTTAAATTTGAGACGGCAAATTCACTAAACTTTGGGGCATAGCATTGCAGGCAATATCCTAAAAATGAGATTACAGTGGCCAATAAACGATAAATAGTTTTTCCTTAAGATATTTGACGCCTACTAAGTAAGTGTAGTAGTTCTTGCCTTTTACTTACATAAAATAAAATAAAAATATTTGCGTGTAAACTTCTCATGTACCGAAAAGATTATTAAATATATTACCCAATAGGTACTTATAATTGTTGATTTAATTCCAAATTTTGATATGTTATTAGGAAGTACCGGAAGTAATTCAAATAATCGATATCAGAAAACAAACCTAATACTATATAAAGGATATTGATAAATAATTCATTTAATAGCAAGGACCTTTTGACCTATTTAAATTTAAATCAAGTTATAAAAAATTTAAAGTAATTTGTCAAGTTTTATAATACATGTTTTTTTCCATTCCTAAAGCCAACCAGAATGAGAATCCAAATTAAGGACAAACTCTGGAATACACTCTTGTTGTCTTTCGATTATTTCCTCCCAAAATATCAATATATTATTGAATTAAATAAAGACGCTGCAATGAGATTATAAAATGTATATTTAAAAGAATATCTGCGTTTTTAATCGTTTGATAAATTTGACAAGAAATATATTAGTTGATGGTGCACCTAAGTAGAGACATCAAGGTGAATTTTTAACTGGAAAAATAATTTAATTCTATGTGTTGAACATGCATTTTAGTGCATTTGGCAATAAATATATTAGTTGATGATACAGTGCACCTAAATAGAGACATCATGATGAGTTTTTGCTGGAAACAATTTGTTAGAATATAAATGATTTTTTATTAGTGCATGATATATTTTTATTCAATCCAAATGCTTCAAAATTAAGCGTATACTGTGCTTTCAATCCATTGTTCCAAAGTAAATGTCATCCTCCCATTGTTATAGTGGTCTACCTCTTTGAATAGTGCTGAAATCGTATTCATTTAAAATAAACACACTTTTTAGCATATTAATTTAGCTTACTTAACATGGTCTTTAATCTCACGGCGGCAGCAATGAAATCTTCTAATTCCAATTGCCCATTCTGATTGGCGTAACGTTGCATCAATAGATTCAATATGCGAGCGTTAACGCGGAAACCCACAGAATTCAACGCCTTCCGCAATTCGAACGAGTTTAGGGTACCCGATTTATCCTCATCGCATAGTTGAAATACGGTCTATGCATATCGAAAAATTAATTATAGCATTGATAGTGGTCTAAAACAGAAACATGTACTACCTTCCAATGCTTGATGTCTGTCCAAAGGATCCTAAATTCTTCCAGGCTCAATTCACCTGAGCGATCTATATCCAGCATGGCTAGAAGACTTTTACAACAATCTCTTGAAAAATTCACGTCTGGCTTATCTGTAATGAAATAAACGCTATTGTTACTTGCAGAAACATTTATAACTTACAATTTACCAGATTTTAAAACAGTATCCAATAGAATTTTTAATTTGTTCCAAGTTATGCTGGCAGTGTCTCCAGAGTACTTAGTGAACAGTGCCGTAGCCTGGTCTTCTTTAACCGTTTCTTCAAATGTGGAACATTGTTTCGTTACCTATAAAAAAAAAGATAGATCCCAAATCTTTTTAATGCTTTTATAAAACACTTACTTGTTCCTCAATACTGCTTGGATCGTAACCTATTTCATCATCATGTTCCCTGTAGATTAAAGAAAGAAAATTAAACAATCTCGGTAGACAACAAATCCCTGTAATTTATTTACTCGAATACATGTTTTTGTTCGGTGAATACCCGAATTAAGAAGTCTCCTTCCTGATTAGGTTCGTGAGTGCATGGGACTATGCAATAAGTACCAGGTGGTACTTGAAGCCTCCTAGAAAATTCACGTAAAACCTCGTGGTCTGGAGAAGAGACTACTGCTTGACAACTGGAAAGGGAACTGATGTCCAACCGGGTGTTGGAGCTGCATTTGGATCCTCTAACTACGAAGGCAAAACATTATAGAAAAAGCAGTTTTTGTGTGGAATGGCTTTTTTTTAAAACAAAAATGTATTAGGTCACTATTTTATGTTGGAATAAAGTAAAAAAATATTAACCACACGACATGGAAGGCAACCACTTTCTTGACCAAACTTGGCAGAAATATTTAGCTGTCCAATGGTAATAATTAATTAAAATTTTATTTCTATAGATCAAGTGGTCATAACTTGGTTTAATTTCCTTTGTGAGTTTAATTATGCCTAGAGTCGGGCAACATGAGAATTATCGCCAGTTGAGCGAAGGCAAGACGAATTGTTGGCTTGCGCTCAGATGGTTTTCTTGTCGTAAGTCTTGGACCAGAAAACTCGTCGAAGAGGGACTGGTGGAACTGGAATTGTATTAAGAAACCGATTCTCCAGTACCATGTCACTTGCTAATCAATGACTGGGAAGTGAAGATGGACCCTGTGACCACATTTTGTGTTAATCATACTTTCTGACAATGATGTTGGCAGACAATACGCAGCTGTTATCCTTTTATCTTATATGCATGCATACTTTATCTCTGGTTTAAGGGCATTATAAAACAAATACAGAAATTTTTGAAGCAAACTGTTATTACTTATTTGTAAATTAAAAACTACATTTATATTCTTAGGCTTCTATTATAGGCGCCCTCAGATAACGAGATTTCTTCTAAATTGGTTCTAAGAGGCCCATATCTTGGCTCTGCTATGATTACCCAGGAAGTGAACGGATTCCATATATCAATGAGGCGTAATATTTTGGAGTATGGCTTGATCAAAAACATAGTTGGAAGTGAAATATCCAGAATACTACTAATAAAGTCACTATCGTCCTGGGCAGGTGCAGGAGGCTGTGTGGAAGAAATTAAGACCCTAGCCTCAAGATGACTCTGTGGTTATACACAAGGGTAATTTGATCCACGATAACATACGGAACAGAAGTTTGGTAGCCAAAAGCAAACGCACTAAGTGGCATACAAAGACTGATGTGTCTGTGTGCCGTGGGTACTATGAGATCGAACCCCATCACCGCGATGAAACCAATTTATTCTAAACCTGCCACCGCTACATGTTTATATACAAGGAACTGCTAGATCTGCAGCATATAGACCTATGCACAGTGTGAGCGGTATGGTTCAAAAAATCAACCCAGATAGCAAGTATTTGGTTATAATACCAGATAACAAGAATTGGGGAAAAGTACTCCAGTAAGAGCGGACTCGAACTAGCATACGGACGTTGCTAAAACGGACTATGGCGTAGGAGCTGGAAGGAGAAGCCTAAAAAGGCTTTTTCGGTAAGCTTCAACAAAGACGCGTTCCAGCATGAGACGACTGCAATTCATTCATTGTTTCAGAGAAATAGAAAGATGGGGCGAGTTATGTAAAAAACGACGCTATTTTCTCTGACAGACAGTCAAACGATTTTAAGTATTAACTTTAAGCGGATTTGGAATTGTGTGAGTATCACTGATTGAGATGAGCATCCAAAGAAAATTAACATTGACCTGGATTCCCAGCCACTCAGGCATGAAGGGAAATGGTACGGCGGACAATCTAGTTAAGCAAACCTCATCAAGATCATTCATTGGAGCGGGCTCTTCTTTTAGCATTACCAAATCGTAAATTAAAAAGTCAATCAGTGAATGGATACAAGTTTGGGGAGTGGTGGCAAAAGTCGACCGGATAAAGACAGGCAAAAAAGTTCCTAAAGGAACAGAGATCTGAAGTTACTAAAGACCTACAGAGTAAAGATAGGAAGACTATCAAAATGATAGTAGGTCTGTTGGCTGATCATTGTGGACTAAATAAGCATATGTACAATATAAGCTTAATAGATGACAATACTTGCAAATTCTTCCAAGGGGAGAAAGAAACATCAGTTGACATGCTGTGCCAATGCGACTGCCGGAGAAGCACAAGTTTTCTAGTAATGGGCATGGAAAACCGCACAGCTAGTAGCTACACAAAGAAGTCGCTCTCAAAAATAGGCCTAATTAACTCCAATCTAATTTAATGATCACCCAGATATTCTGGCCTCGACGAATCCTCCGCAAGCACTGACATGTGTTGCTAGGGACAACATCCCCTACATAGAGGACATAGACCACCTCCTAGAATCATGTCGCGAAGGATGAAATCGATAGAGGCACCCAAACACATTATTGTTAAAAAATATTAAATTGTGTTCATTTTTGTTCATTTTTGAACATGAAATTTTAATCAACTATTAGCTTTGAGTAGCTAAGCGTTTCTGCCAAGTTTGATCAAAACAATTGCATTCCTTGGTGCTGCAATTTCCATATCATCGATTATATAAGTGCTTTTAGGTCGTCAATTATTCCATTTGATTTCTAAAGAACGAAACACTCAAATCGCGTTATATAGTACTTACGCGATATACTTCAAAAGCAATCTCAAGGTTCTTGACACCCAAATGTTTTTGCTGTCTTCGGAACTTCTGTAGCAGACCTATAAGCAACGTGCAATCTGTCTTGCCTTCATCTGGTTCTGTTACGACGACGCGGTACTGTGGATTGTGGCAGAATGTTGCTGAAATTAAAATGTGAACAAAGAAAATATTGAAGGGAAGATCTTTGCTCGCTATCTTTTAAGACCACCAAGAGAAATGTAAAGTTTGAGGAACTGATGCTGGTTATATAAAAATGGGGATATAACGTCTCAAAATTAAAAAAAAAAATAATTTTTAAAATAATGAAGCCTTTTACACTTCAAAGTTTTATTTTAAATTTTATCTCAACCAATATACTCAAAGACACTTACATTTAAAACATGACCGGCCTCCAGCTGTAACGTCCTTCACCCATTTACCCTCAAAGAAGGACACTTGCCAGTTACTTGACAAAGAATCTACTTGCAGCTCATAACTCGGAAGAGGACTTAAATAACAGACTTCAACACGAATGTAGTTCCTGTCAAAATCTTCATAGGACATCCAAAACTCACCCTCCTGTCTAACGGTTAAATTTAGCTCTTTTCTTCCTTCTTCTGATATCGATTGCCATTTGTCTGATCTACCCAAAAAGTATCATATAGAAAAATAATGAAAATATTCAATATAGTGCTTCAATAGCACCTATCGCTCCAATCTCCTTTCCACTCGTGTAGACCCCACGGATTCCTAACGCGAATTAGTGGAATTTTCTCTGAGGTGTCTTTGTCGTGGACATATCTCACGCCCGTTATACTGTAGGCATGGCCATTTTGCAATTGTAATTTTTCATTGAACTGGAGGCAAATTGAAATAAAATAGAGTAAAATAGAATCTTTTGGGAAGAAGTATTTACCCTAAATGAGCAACTTATCAGTGCTGACTTCTCGTAAGCCTTTCGTAAAGCTTCATATACATTTCCTGGATCGTCTTTGAAGCGACAAACTTCAGTTATTCCCCCAGTGAAGTCTTGCATGGCATCTAAGGCATATCCGTAATTCAAGGCTTCATAACAGCCGTGCAATCTAAAATTTATTAGAATGATCACAACGTTAAAAATACTTTCGCGTCTTACTTAGCATATGCTTTCTCCACAAGGGCACTCCAGAACTCATCACATTGCCTCGAACGCAAACTGAACAATTTTCCCTTTGCCGTATTATAAGGAAGCCTGTCATCTACAACCACATCTACCCATCTTCCGTATTGCCAGAACCTAAAAAGAATCATTTAAATCTTGAAGGCTCGATTCCCTTGCGAAAGTCCACCTAAAATGGAAGATACCAGCATATTTCTCATCAAATCCTTGATCGGATGGTATGACGAAATGAAGCAACCCCTCATGATCTGCTAGATTAGCGACAGACGCAATCACCCAGCAATTGCAATAACCCCCTTGTATGGCATCCATGCGAGAATGACCGTCTCGAAACAATTTTGGCTCACTGCACATTTCCTAGAATCGTACAGTTAGCTTTAAAGTTCTTTGCTTAAACGCACTTTTAGGAACATACTTTGGGTCTTTTCCAAATGACTCCCGAATTTTTCTTTGAAAAATACAAGGAAGAATCATCTGCTGGGAACCATTCGTCTTCAAATAAAGTGCCTTCTTCTAAGTGCTTGTCCCGTAATACGTAAAAATCCTGAGGTCTTTTGATAGATCGTGGTACCCCGTTTAGTTCTCCTAGCTATTCAAAGTATTTATAGTTATCGAGACAGGGGTACTAGAAAATGGAAATAAAGCTCACTTACCAGAAAAATTTTATTTGACATAGATCTTTTCAACATTTTGTTATGTTATTCGCACAATTTTAGAAGCGACAGATTTTCAATGGCAAAATTTTATATCAGTTGGCTTTGAAATTATAGCAAAAATGATATTTTTTTAGCCTTCACGCTATGATGTTGCGCTGAATATTAACAGGAATTATAATAATCAATACGATTAGAAGTTCACCTTTCATTGATAAGGAAAACTAAAAGGATGAAGATATTGTGGCAACATTCTTTATCAAAACTGCTTAGAAAAACCTTGAAGTAGTACGACGTAGAAAAGTTGTACTCATTCATATTATTACAAAAATTAAATTGAAGTCGATTTTGTCTGATTGTGAGTACACTATACCAGGTGTAAGTAAAATAATAGATCTATTTCTTCACATTTTTTTTAATAATAGGCTACTAGTTTCGTCCTATGCGACATCATCAGGCAAGGATTACTAGCAGTAAAGATTAGTCAAAATAAATAAAATGTTAAATAATTAAATTGTGCAATTACTGCTATAAAATAAAACTTGTAAAGGACACACATGAAATAAAACAAGCTACACGACTAATAAACTTGTTTGAAATTATCCACATTTGATACACATACATATCATCACAATTTGCTCAACCAATATGTACTTATTACGTAATGTTTATGATTATATAAATATAATCTTTCAAAACCTGAAATCTCGAATATAAATAACTCAAAATCTGGCATTTCCACCATTTTTAAATAGGTATTAGGTTTTCTAGAAGGGTAGTGTTGGATCTTACCCCTCTCCACATTGTGGTAGAGGGCGTGGCAAGAAGAACCACACAGAATGATCCAGGAAGGAACGATTAGGCGTAGGCCTCACTCTCCTGACGGTGATCAAACCTGGGACATGTCCAAAGATGACATGTCAAAAAAATTCAGCTTTCTGAAAGAATTCTCAACAAAGCTTAGCAAGAAGAGCGGTGGGGTCTAAACACCATGTTGAATTGAATAGAAATGCCATCAAATGGCATCAAAAGAGGAAACTGGAATAGGAATATATGGGCCTAAAACCAAATACTTCGAAAGCTTAGGAAAATACCCGAATATCCAGTCGGAAATAGACTTTATTGTAAGATGCGTCTGGTTCAATATTGACAGCAATTACCAAAAGGAGATTATTATTATGTCTGATAATCAAGGCGCTGAGCTAATAGGTTCCAAGATGGTCTGGAGATGCTTAGGAAAATTAAACGAACAAGGCAAAAGGAATAAAGTAAGCCTCCTGTGGGTGTCGAGTCACACAGGAGTGGAAGGAAAGGAAATAACGCATAATCTTGCAAAAAAAAGGGGCTGGAATACCATTCACAGCACCTCAACCCTTTTGCAGGATAAGCAGCAGTAGAATACTGAAAAAATTGAAAAGCGAAATGAAGCAGAGAAAATCTAATTATTGGGAGAATCTCCAGGGAATGAGGCAAGATAAAACTCTTCTGGGAATCTATAATTAGAAGAGGTTTATAGAATGCATCAACCTGAGTAAGAACAATATTCGCATATTAACAGAAAGACTTTCAGGCCATTGCAAACTGAAAGGACATGCGAATAAGCTTGAGTTAGCAGAGAAATGTGAATGTAGTTTTTGTGGGGAATAGGATGAATCACCCATCCATCTTCTTTCAAATTGCGTAGCACTGTGCAACCCAAGGGCGTTGCACTTGGGAGCATGTGAAATCGAATTGAATTGAAACGCCAGCTGAAAAACAACAAGAATAGGGGTCACATCTAAGAGATTTATCTTAGATCGCAATATAATATCACCCTCCATTCATGTATACATTCTAGAAGGGCTTCTTAAAAGCTTCACAGAGAAGCGCAAATTTCTTGTCTACGCAACTGATAAAACATATGTTTTGAAGGTATTTAAAAACTAGGTGCCTTATTGCAAAGGTCGGAACTAATTATTCTCTTGTCTATTTTATAACGTCTGAAGGGAAAACTATTAGATTATCTACAAATCAAACCAATTTGATTAGATTTTGAGAGATTATTTTTAGTTTATTCGCCAAATTCGTCAGTAATTACATACGGGCAAGAAATTGAAAAACAAAAATTTAAAAATCGAAACCCACAAACCAATCGATATTATTATTAAAGGTGATAAGCCTCTGATAAATAGAAAATTCTAAAACGGAGACAGGAAATCCTTAATTAGAGGCGTAAAATATTGAATCTATTTCCGCTGAACCTTGGACTAATCAGCGATATCACCTGCTATTAAAAATGGTTTCCTTATTGATGATAAGTTTTGGCACGTTATAAAAAGATATTATAATTTCATAGTAAAGGTAGGACGTATAAGTTTGGGAAAAGAAAATGATGAATACAAAAAAAAAAACAAGTTAACTCGAGAAAATATTTATTCAATTGTAAACGTTTTAAAATATAAATACTTACTATGCTATATATGTTTGTCAAATTTATAAAAAAGATATATTTACGTATTTCAGAAACATGTTAATAGTTCAACCTCATAAATATATTTTTGTGCGCGCATATAATAAAGAAATATATATAAATTAAAAAAAACAATAACAGAATACAATAAAAAAAAAACAAGTATTCATATTTCATATATAAAACAGAAGCACTTATCTGGACAATTTTCAATGAGGTATTTTTAAAATAGCCTCATGAATTAACAATTTTAAATACAATCTCTCTATATGCTTATGACGCCTAAGTAGATTTTCTTAGGTAAAATCGAAGACTTTTCATTAACTGGAAGTGCGGTCAATTTCAAGGGCGTTTATGCGTACAAAGTGTTGATTATCCATTCTTCCATGGTGAACTGGGCGCTGTTGGTGGAGTCCGGGTCTTTCGATTTAAAAATGTCTGAAAATAAGTATGTGTTAGCAGATTTTGAAAGTATTTTTAGGTAGATTTGTTATGAAAATCTCACACCATGTAAAGAGTAGATTTTTCTCGTAAGTAAATTTTTGAATTTCCATCATTTGTAGTAAGTTTTAATAAAAAATAAATAAAATAAGCTTTGCAGACATTTTTTTCAATAATTAAGTAGAAAAATCTGCTCTTATTGTTATAATATATCGGTGTTATATCTCCAATAGTTTTCATATGCTGTTAATGTTGTTAAACGTTAAATGAAAAGATTACGACGCTGAAATCAAATGAAGAAATCGCCAGCCTGTAAATTGCTATAAGTTTAGAAGTTAAGGTGACAAACGTCCCATGTAGCATGAAATATTTATAAAATATTACTCAGTAATATTTATTACATATTCATCATATACATATACATATTCATTCATATCATATATTCATGACAGATTTTTAATTATTGAAAAAATATTTGATGTACTTAATATTATATAAATATACAACCTAATATAAAAATAAAATATAAGTAATATATATAAAAAATCTATCACATTCAATATCCAATAAATATTACTTATTTATATATTAGAAATATTATTAATTTACATATTATAAATATTACTATTAGTATACCTGGTAAATTAGATTGGGGTTTAGGACACCTTTCTATTTTAACAAATATGTGGCTATAACAACATGTATGTATATTACCAAGTCGCTCATTAAACCACATGAAATGACGTTTTCGAATTATTTCTATAATTATGACTAATGACATACCTATATCTGTCAGCCACTGATTTTTTAGTCATTTTTTTTTTGTGAAGCTTGTTCTATATTTAACTGTATAGATGACTCATAACAAAAATTTTGAAAAAAAAATATATATGGGCGTTTTAGTATATAAGTTAGAATGACTAGCCATAGAAACAATTGCACTGTATTCAAAGCGTCATAAACAGGGCTCCCTACGTTTCAAACCAAATGTAAGTCATTTTGAACATTTAACTATTAAGATTTTTACTTTTTTTATTGTTTCCAAAATTTTAGTTCATATCGATACTACTTTATAGTTTAATGTGGAAGAATAAAGCATTGACTAAACATATGTGCCACATCTTTGTAAAATTAACCGTCGACACTTTAACATATACATATGGTGCCCCACGTTGGGCGCCAATATTATTTTGTAACGCTACAGGGTAGCATTCTGAAGGAACATGCCTTGACGGACTTACCAAATGTAGAGATTTCCTACATCACCTGGACATCGTCTGGCTGTCTACTGCTACATTTTATATCTTTTTTTTTATATACCCTTCATTTTTTTTTTTTAGAATACATAAAAGTAAAACTAGTAACTTTACACTTAAATAATATTAAATGATTAATCCATAACAATATATATGTAATATATAATCAAGATGGAAAATATATTGAATAAATATTACATGGTACATGGGGTAAAGCAACAGATAAAAGTGTGCAAGCAACACGTTCGTGTTGTTCATTCCTTCAACTATTCTACTAAGTGCCTTCCGGTGAGTAACTTTCCAGCGCTTCAACTTACAAAGTTAGTAATAATTCCATCTTCCATCATAGCCAAGTAAAGATAGGATAGGTTATAAATCAATATTAAAACACTTATAAACAGAAGTAAAGCATTGAAATAATAATAGATATATGTTAGTACTAATGGAAAACATTAGAAAATCGATCGTCCACATATTAGTACCGTCCATAGCTATATCTTGTGTGGTCGTTTACAAACCTATTGTCGCCATATTGATATTCGTTCTGTATATCCTGTATGAGAGCTTCTTCGCTTATGCCTCCTGTTCTAACTGTAAACGAAAATGGTAAACGGTTCGACGAGTTTACTTAATGCTTTTTTTTTTTTAATTTCTGATGCAAGTAACCATTACAAAAGAAAATCAATTAGATTTAAACTTACTTATCATCGTTTTTAGCTTAACTGCACACATGATGTAGTCGTCAAATTCCAATTGGCCTTGTTTGTTGCCGTATCGGTGCATCAGGATATTCAATATGTGGTTATTTAAGTGGTATCCAGCGGAGTTCAGAGCTTGACGCAATTCGAAACCATCCAAGGTGCCCGAATTATCTCTGTCGTACAATCCTGAAGACGTTCTGAGAAGATAGAAATTAAGCTTTTAGATATTTTGCTTTGTTAGTTATATCAGTTTGTGTTTATTATCGGCAAACAAGAACTAGGTATTAATATCGTAAGTATTGGATGTGGTGCACATATCGTGCACAAAACACTTCAATCTGGTCGTAGATGGCCTAGCAGTGGAAATTGAAGCACTTGTTGTGAAAATATTATTAGATATTTTCAAAAAAATTATAATATTTTCATATTTACACAGTTCCCATCACGCAACTGAAGGAATTTTGCGGATTTGTAGATGTTGAGTATAAAAAAAAGTAGTTTAACATGGAAGTACCAGATTTCTTCGTCTATTGCCAGCAGTCGATAAAGAATTTTAGATATGGTCGTCATACTTCCTTTCTGATGAGAACTTTCCACGTGCATTGCGACATTTTTTGAAAGTGAGGCAAGTGTACTATATTTTCGGTTTATCTACTGGCAGTTAAATACTTTCAGTAAGACTGTATGTACTGCCCGTGGAAAAACTTCAAGCGCCACAGACGTTGTTTTGCACTCGAAAACTTAAAATCTAATCTTCAAGAAAGTATGAATAGTTACTTCGTTCCACAAAGAGTGACACAGTCGTTGGGTTTCTGGTGACCAGACTGTTAATACATTTATGACCGCGATAACCGTTTTTTTCACAGACGGTGTATCTCCCATATTGAACTGTGGGAAAACAGTTGGTGCTGAAATCTTCGCCTGGGTTGGACTTCATCATGTATATTGAAATGGGACGAAATTGAACGACTTTCTGAGGCTATAAACGTAATACAGGATTCAGATTCTTAACAAAAAGTTAACATTGATAGTCTTTTTGATGAGATGTCACTCGAAAAACTTTTCTTACATCAAAAAATGCAGAATGCAATTCAACGACGACTCAAATTGAATATATTGATAAATAGGTTCAATTATTCCAATATTTTGAACAACATATACCTAGATGTAGCCAATTTGATAAAAGTTATTGAATATATTTTGTGCCTGCCAGGAATTTACGCATTTGTGGAGCGTGTTTTGAAACATATTTGATCGGACGACCGAGGCTGCATGCAGAAATCTATGCTACGGGCGCTGTTGCACTGCAAACTAAACTTCAGCATTACGTGCAACTCTCTTATGAAAAAATTAAAACTAGTGAGAAATTATGAGAAAAGCTCATTCCAGACAGAAGTACGGGTGGTATGGTACAACAAAAAATAGTATATTTCAAACCAAGGGAGGAAAGTGCTCTATTGCAGGCCGCGGGCAAATATTATAAACCGACCCGAAGGCTAGGGAGGAAAAGTACAACTTTCCTCCCTAGGGAAGAAAAGTATAACTTTCCTCCCTCAAATGTGAGAGGAAAGTGGACACTTTCCTTCCTGCTGGAAAAAATATTTTATTCTATCCAACAGCAGATCTTCCGAGTACTTCTATCAATAATAAAAAAAGTAATTAAATTTGTTTTATTGTATGCGTGTACAATGTGAACAAAAAGTAAGGAATAAATTCGAAAACAGAAATTATGTAATAATATATAAATAAGTGTTCTTTCCAATCATTTATTTTAAAAATTCTCTGTCTACCGGTTTCGGCTTAAGCCATCTTCTGGACAACACTGATATGAAAACTACAGAATTATAGTGATAACTAATTAGAGAATTAAAGTTTTAAAAATTTTTATATACTTACGTACGTCTTAAAAGGAACTCGAAGTTAGTCATTTAAAGTTGATGTAATTAACATAAAATACTTTAAATAAAAACAAGGACAATGCAGAAATAAAACGAAAAACACGTTAAAGTATGTAATAATCGTAATGTGTGTGAAAACGGACTAGATAAATTTTGTATTCAGTTTTGTACAATTTTTAATGTGAATATAGTTTTTGTTGTATTTGAGTATGTGTGCATTATGTGTATGTGAATGTTTTTAAATATATGTGTGTGTTTGTTGAGAATGTACGTATTTGTTAAAATAGGATATGAATTTTATTTTGAAATATTTTAATGTAATGAGTATGAAAATCTAATGTGAAATATGGATGGCTTTTTTTAAAAAGATGTTTTCTTATGACGAAATAAACATTAAATGATTGTTTTGTTTGTGCATGTAGGTGTGTTGTTGTGTTTATTTAGATATGTGAAGATAGGTGGCGTACTATATTCTAATTGTTCGTTTAATAATATTACATTAATATTTTTCTATCGTGTATGCTTCAAGTAATTTTAATTTTAGACTTTTATCACAAGGATAAATTAATTTTATATTTTTTTCATTATTCCCTGTGTGTCCATTGTTGACCAAACGCTGATAAAAATTGGATTTTGTTTGTTTTCTGTGATCATTAATTCTTATTTCTAATCTTCTTCCTGTTTCTCCAACATATATCGCGTTACAGTTATCGCATTTTATAGTATAAACACCGTTCTTTTGTAGTATGTTTGTATTTCTATTTTATATTATCTTCATTAGGTTGTTTTGTTTGTTTAAATGTGGGTATTATATTGTATGGTTTAAAAAATTTAGTTAATTTATTAGAAATATTATTGTATGTGAATGATCTGTATAAGTTATTATTGTTTTCGTTGTTATTGTGGTTATGTGATAGGGGGTCTTTCTTTATTTTATATTTATTATTTAGTTTTTCTATTGTGTGTAATGGAAAACCTTTTTCATTAGCTATTTGTTGTATTATAGTATATTCTTTTTGATATTCTGTTGGATTTAAAGGCATGGTGTTTAATCGATGTAAATAATAATGAAATGCCGCAAATTTCTGGGAATTGTGGTGATTAGATTGAAAAGGAATGATATTATTGGTGGTTGTAGGTTTACGATATATGCTATATTCAAATTTATCCGTATATCTATGTATTTGTAAATCTAGGAAGTTGATAGTGTTATTATCCTCTATTTCAATTGTAAATTTCAGTTTTTTGTGTATGCTAAAACTATAATTCTGTAATTTTCATATCAGTGTTGTCCAGAAGATGGCTTAAGCCGAAACCGGTAGACGGAGAATTTTAAAAATAAATGATTGGAAAGAACACTTATTTATATATTATTGCTAATTCCACCACCAATCTGAAACTTTCAATAACTATAAAAATTATGTAATTTTCAATATTTAATATTATTATTTATATAAATTCTTCTATAAAATCTGATATTTTTGGAATTTAAAAAAAAAAATCAATGATTCCATATTTATTGAGTTTGTTCTTTTTTTTGCTCACACTAGGCATGAATGAGAATTAAGATGAACAACTCACTAATTGTTCATAGGTATATAGATATGCCCCGGTTTGGAGCTTTATAATTATGGTAGGTCTGTTTTACCCGATCTCGATATTCCTTCTCGTTTCTGAAATATTGAAAAAAAAAATTGTGTTTTTGGGGGAAACTTTGAGCCCCCGAAGAGGTCAACTTGGGTACCTTTCCTTGTTAGTATGATTCGTAGATGTAAAACTATCAGAAAACACTAATTTCCCAAACAAAATCGAGATCAGTTTATATGTTTATTCGAAAAATGATTCGCTAATGTCAGCATCTGATACATTACCTTCCAATCCCTGACATCAGACCACAATGCCTTGAATTCCTCGAACCCTAATTTGCCAGATCTATCACTATCCAACATCGCAACCATGCTCCTGCATACATCAGGAGAGAATCCTTTGTTTCTCATTTCTGTAATCCCAAACCAAATCAGAGATTAATATAACTGTCCGATCGGTTTCAGAGAATGAAATGCTTGTCGCATTGTTTTAAGCGAGCTACTAATAAGCGAAAAGCAAATTAATTTTTAAAAAACGTAAAACGCTATACAGGGTACGGACAAAAGTACAAGAAATCAAACGGCTACTAAATCGAAAACACTACGATCGCAATCGTGTTTAGAGTTATTAATCTGGATTTTGTTACCAGGGCTGTAGTCCTGCACCTACCATATTGATCGGCATGATTCGTCGTCAGATCTGGCGGTGAAGTAATTATCTGATTGTCGACAGTATTATAATTTACATGAGGATTGTTCGTCGCATTCCCCGTGGCATTGCCCGCGCACAGATTCGCCAAGCAACCTGTCGCTAGTGGAGCTAGGGTGTTTGACGCGTTCGTCTGCGATTGATTGTCTTTGTTGCACAACTGCATACAGAGGAAGCAGCATAGGGCGGCGCCACCTATGACTAGCAATTGTGTACAGCAGTTAGAATCTCCAGGCGTCTCCTGTTGTTGTTGCTGTTGTGGATATCCCGAATATCCCGAGTGTGGATACCCGCCTGCTTCCACAGCTTTTGCGTCTGTCCTGTACATTGGTGCGTCTGTGGCCACAAAGAGCATTATAAGCCACAAACTACAACGGCTGATTCCAAATAAACCCGTTAATTCCTTTTTAATATGTTGAGAGTTAGTAGATCAATAAAAAAAAAAGAATTGCAGTTTGTGGCTCTTCATACAGTAGAGAAGAAAAGTAACAATTAGTGCGTAAAGGGTAGAGATAATTTTACTAACAGCTACGCATGCTTACATCGCACAATAAGCTTACAAAGACCAATACTATATTTTAAACATCACATGAGAAATGGGTAGTTGCAATCTGGTAATGTATTCGCCAAAGCAAAGCATGGTAATTATATAATCTCTACACCGAATAATATGCAATTGTCTTTTATTTTTCCCAGAACTACTAATACATATTTTCAGATTTAATCTGAACAATCGAAACATATTCCAAAAGCACAGACTGGTGTTTACGATAGAGACAGTTTAGAAAGTGTGATATAAGTTAAACTAAAAAAACCAACACTCAAAGCACAATAATTTTAGTATTAACTTAAGTGCGTGCAATTCATACCATTCATCAAACATACAAGTTCTTTGCAGTTATTTTCGATCGTTAAAACTAAATTATTAGTACTATTATCTATTTTCGTGGTGGCGATTACCCAAACACTTATCTATTGTTATTATGGCCATACATTTAAAATTTAATTATTTTATTTGAAGACACTAGTTAGTACAGTTGTTATATTTTCATAGGCATCCTAGTTTTGTTAGTTAACATTATAAATACAGCATAGTAGAAGTCGGCGCAGAGTAAAAAGCAAAGCAATAAAAAAAACAGTAAGAATATAAAATTAAATAGTCTGTGTATTTGCTCCAGTTTCAGTAAGCCAAATTAAATTTAGCGATCTTTAGATATAAGAAATTTACTTTTATAAGGCTTGTTTTATTTTGAACTAACTCCAGATAGCACAGTGACGTTTAATAGACGTCAATATTATGTAAAAGACAGTAACTACGCCCATTAAACGTCATTTTACGTCACTCTGCTACCTAGAACGTTATGAAGCGAAAAACACAAACGATTTTCTACCAAATTGAACATGTGTGCGTTTTCCGCTGTGACATAAGTACGAAAACAACAAGAAGAAAGCTGGTAACAAGTGAGAATAGAATTGAATACCACTGTTGCCCATCAAATCTAAAAACCATTGATTCTTCAAGTAAATCCAATCAAAATACATATAAATTTGGCTTAATGATAATGAACATTTTTTTTCCTTAATGTTAGTAACATTAATAAATCATATGCATGAGGAATTAAAGATATGTGAATAAAAATACAAAGATTGGTTATAACATGCCAACAATTTTATAGTGTTGTTAGTGTTATTACTGACTACTCTTAATAACCTTAAAAAAAAAAAACATAAATATCTGTATTTATAAAAGGTTTATTTAGTCAAAAATAATTTGCTCAAATAAGAGAAAATCATGTTTGAAATACGTAAGTACTTTAAAAAAACAGTACTTCATTGGTTTGACCAACATACACACTATTTATACAGGGTGATTGTGGAGAAATTCCCAATATTAAGAGATGATGTGGGAACATAATGATGAAGAAAGTTTAATAAACATATGCTCAAATATCAACGGTTAATGACAATATTTTCATTGCTTATTTTTACGAAGCTGTTATTATTTGACATTTTAAGCAAAATACACAAGTTATAATAATAATGTGACAACCAGATAACACCTACTAGTCATTCATGTGTTTTGCTTAGTATGCATGACCTACTCAAAATAAAATATGAAATAATAACAGTTTCGTAAAAATAGGCATTGATTATCTCAGTAATCGTTGATATGTTTACTACACGTTTTTGATGATTTATGTCCCTATAACACGTACCGTCGAATGGGGCAATATAGGACAAAAATGCGTTTTTTGAAGCTTCGCGATTTTCTTATAAAGAGTAGATATTTTACAGTAATGTAGACTGGCGTATTTGTTCACTTATGTCACAGATAGCGGTGCAATAGATCAAAAACCCTGAGTTGTTTTGTTTTGTTTTGTCTACAGCGACCGTTATTATCATCCCATTAAAGCAATAAAATTCGAAAGCTGCGAGTTTCAGCTAGCGCCGCTAATACAAGTCAGTTAATACAATTTTACATTAATATATTAAAAGCTTATGGTGTTAAGCTCTTCTATTTCTTTTGTAATATGTTCTTTCGGTCAAGAATTATCAAGAATCATTAGTTTGTTTAATATATCAGATTACAGCATTGTTTTAGTTCATTGCTTATTTACTAACATTTTTAATTGCTTTTTTTTGTATATATTCCATTTAAACTTTCAAGAATCCAAGGCAAACTATAATTTGCATTTAAGTGGGTTTTTACTGTGAAAACTAGCTATGTGTATTATTACTCCACATGCAAGGAAATATGGGACACAACTAAAGAAAGATATATACAGAGCAGTATGAGATGTTTTCAAAATGTAAGTAGATCTTTTGCTTCTTCCCAGAAACTCGCACTCTACAGGTGTCTCAGCATTTAGTTTACAGGCGTTATCTACTTTTACTGTATAGTTAGTAAAAAAAATGTTCAAATAGACGTCACTTTACACCATGTTATGTCGAAAATGACATACGTAGTTTTTTATTCGCTCGTGGCCTTGAAGAAGATTTCAAGACCGACTTTTTAAACGGAAACATGCATTTTTTGATGTTGTATGTTATTTGTCAAAAATTAGCAAACAACTTTTGATTGACACATTTTTTAATGATTTTTCGCTTTTCACAAGTTCGCAATATCACACCAACTTTAACCGAATTTACACTGCGATTTTTAAAAATTGCTGTTTGCAAGCGCTAACGTCAAAAGTGACAAGACAAATTAAAAAATATGTCAAACAAAAGTTGTTTACTAATTTTTGACAAATAAGATACAACATTAAAAAAATGTATGTTTCTGTTTAAAAAATCAAAGTCGGCTTTGAAATCTCCTTTAAGGTCAACAAGCAAATAAAAACCTGCATACGTCATTTTCGACATAACATGATATAAAGCAACTTTTATTTGAACATTTTGTTGTGTAAGCTAGAAGCTGAGACACTCGTATATACTTTTTCAGATTTTTTTAGTTGAAGAAAAAAGATATAACCCAATTTACAATTGCGATTTCAAAGATAAATAACAAAAATTAATTCGTAAATAATTAATAAAATGATTACTGCTTTTACTCCCCAAACGTGCTTTTAACTGGGCACAGCGAGGTGATGAGTTGAACTGAGATTGGTGTCAAAAGGAACGCTACATAGGTTACATTAACCACAAAAAAATATTTACATACTTTAACTTACTGGCTTATTAGTGGTTTCGTGACATATGTCAAAATAAATTGTTGGGTTTGTTAGGCATGGTGAACCTATTCCCCTAAAGAAAATTTTTCATGTTTTAATAATAAAAAGAATTCCGCGTGTTGAATGAACATTTTGCATAAATGATTTGTATTTTTTTTTGCAAAATCTTAAAAAAAAACATTTGTTGTCTGCTTGTAGACTTTCAAACAGGAGCAGATAAAAGTGCTCATGTTATTTAATAGGAAAAGTATAATTCAACTTTAAGGTTGCACTTTGCATTAATGATAAGGTGATAATTGTTTTTGAAATATATATGTATTTTAAAATAAACACCTAATATTTTTTAAGTAGTGTAAACACATTCACAAAAAAAAAAGTAAACTTAAAGACTGTGTGTTAAGGCCACCTAAATAAACAAATCGGTGCAACCAACATTCACAAAGACGTTTTTAAAATCGTATCCACTTGAATCTGAGTTGTGCTGAACATAATAAATAACAAGTGCATATTATAACATCAAATCAACATAAAATACAGAGCAAATTACAACCAATCCACTTACCTAATCGCATGGCATAATCCAATATCTCCTTCAATTCCATCCAATCTACTTCTCCATCTTCGCCGGCCAATTTCAGGAAGAACTGGTACACTTGGTCCTTCTCCTGTGCTTCTTTGGGTGTTGGCTGGATATCCTTAACCTATAGTCAAATTGCGCAAACTTTTAGAATCATACGTTGAAATAAGTTCACAAGGTGAAATGTGTACAGCTTTCTCAAAATGTTGGTGCTATGATATTTTGATGAATAACATTTTCATATATTTATATGCAGGATCGGAACGTGAACATCTTTCAATAGGGACGTAAACATTCCATAAAATCTCGCCCCAGTAGCTAATGAGCCCCATGTTCTGCCATTATATATGCAGTCGTTACATACAAGCGACAATATTAACATTACGTCCCTATTTAAAGATGTGTAAGTGCCAACCCGGTATACACTTTTATAAGCGAAACTATTTACAGTGAGAACTTACTGTCTTGTCAGTGGTTGCCTGCGGATACAACACATCAAACCAACAACCAATCAAGGAACAACATAAAAAAGAGGCAAACATTAATAAATTATTTACATGCAGGAAAGGTTAGAGGTAATTAAGGGAAAGGGATACTTAGGAGTTACGCACTTCTAGGGTGGGAAGTTCGCGGGCATGGAATGAAGCGTGTAGTATTCTTTGGTACTGTTTAGAAAGGGAAAGGAAATTAAAAACATTAATAAAATTAATAGTAGTTAAAAAAAATATAACAGATCTTCTGTAATATGACAATATTATGTAAGTTTAAAAGTTAGGTAATTAAGACTAAATTATTCAGAAAATATTATCTTAATTGTAAGCCGCAATTATATAGCAAATGGATCTACATGCACAATTTACAATAGAGAGTTAATCAGCAAAAAGTCCGGCTTTGCCAATAATGAATACTTATTAGAGTATTCATTTTACCTGGACGAAGGAAGTGACCACAAAGTTAGGCATTCCAAATAACCTAATCGATTATTAGGGATTGTCAAAGTAGCCAATTTCTTTGTTCCTATTCAATTTTTGAAAAACTTGAGGAATGGTAGAAGAAAAAGACCGACACTTTATGCTTCAGTGCGGTAGGTCAAAATATTTCTTTGCTGGAAGTCAGAATTGCATAATACTAATTTATTCAAACGTTGATGGGCCACATTCGAGAAAGTTATGTAATAAGTCTATTATATCGTGATTTTAATTAATACTGCAGTTCCACACCAAACCTATACCTACGCAAGTTCTGTTTTAGGGAAATCAACCGAGCAACTGATAGGAGTAGTACAAAAACAAAATAAAAACGATATTTTTTTTGAACGGCGAAAAAACGCGTTTAATCGTAAATTTGTAATTTACATCATTATATTGAACTGAAAATATCTGCTTTGGTAGAATTAAATCTCGACAAATTGAAAAATTGACACTGCTCCAACAATGGTTCAAAAAATTCTACGAAGTACCAAACAAATACTTATTTTAAAGAATTGCTACTTCAACAGAAACTAAAACTTAAACAGACGAAAAACCATTTCAGGTGTATGGACATCATATACCGCGCAATTTATCCGCATTGGTATTGCAGAAATCTACAATTTAAGATATATACCGACGCCAACACAATATCCATAGAAAGCGAAATGAAGCCATAGGATATTCTCCAGCGTAAAGGAGGCGAAGATAGTATCAACGAAAAGGTTTGATTCTATCACACAGAGAATTAAAATTCGTATTCTTGAAACTCCATATTTCGCAATTGGATATGAAGCAATGAACAAGTTTATTATACCTAAAGTTCAGTAATTTGTATGTTGAGTGATGTATTATCTATTCTGCAAAATATATTTTTGTATTGAATGAATAACATACAATGCCAAACTACGTTTTTGATAAAACATCATTTTGTAACTGTTTATATACTTAGCTTAACTTAGCTATTTAAAATTTAAGATAGTATTGGTGATATAACATGGATAATGACACGATCTTCACACGTTTCTCCTAATATCTAAAGATTTCCCACAAATTTCTGAGAGGAGAAACTGCATTTCTGGGAGAAATGACATTTAGAAAATACGACATTATTGATATCATGAGAACCTCGCTCACTATTCTTACGTATTCGTTCCTTCTTAAGGGAAAATAAGAATTCTGGCATCATTGAAAATCAAATAATTAATCTATTTATTAATAGATACATATAACTTCTGACACGTTCGCTGCTCTTGGAAATCTAGTACTTGTATAGGAAATTATTTACCGTCGTGCCACAAGGATTATAGCATTGACCTTGAGGTCCTCAACTATTTTTGATATTCGTGACAATCTTCGCACTAATTTCTGTATCAGTAAAGTCATTTTGCCGATGATACTTCCAGTTTCTTTCAGCGAAAGTATCATTGGAACTATCTTAAAAAAAAAACTTGGTTGTGTTTGACCATTGCAAAACGGAGTTACTCTTTATTGCTCCCATCCTGTCAGTGCCGAAATATACTAAACAATATTTTGGGATTTTTATTATTTTAATATAATATTTTAACGTTTCACTATTTTAACATTTTTATAATTTTATTATACATTTACGGCGAGGACAACAAATATTGAAGTAGTTGATATTACCAACTATAAAGCACATTACGGCACAAACAAGTGGTCTATATCTATATGACAAGACACATATTTGCCTTGGCGAATCTAAACGCCAAATAAACTATTATTAAATATTATATTAATCATGTTACATCGCACATAAAGAGATGGCGTTGGGTGGCATTAATAAAATGCGAATATCGGTATGTCTCAGGATAATAGAACTGAACAGAACATGGTTTCTTGACCACTTCTTGTCATTATTCACCGTTGTAGTTATGTGTGACGGTGTGATATATTGTGGAGTTGTAAGATAAAGGTGTCGGTACGTTATTACTCTCTTCCCTATATACTTCCCAATAACTGGCGTCGAGGAAATTGGTGAAGTATACTACAAACTTATCACAAACAGTAGTTTATTTATTATCGAATTATTCGATAAACATAAAACACAATGGAAAAAGGTGGACTAAGAGATTCGGAGGTAGCATTTAGTATATATTTTTAGAATTACAGATCCTCCAGAAAAAATACATCCATTAATACACTATATATTGGACTAGAGGCATGCGATATGTTGTGCGATAAGGTAGTGCCACAAAAAGCCAGCAGAAGAAAAGTTATGGAGAGATTACAAATGTCCTGCACCTTTTTTTTCTGAGGCGAAACCATTAGGGATTGCAGAAAATTAAAAAATTTCGTATGAAAAAGCAAATCCAAAGAGAATATGACTTCCTGATATTATTTACTGTTGTAGTTACGTGTCAAATTGTATAATATATTATGAAGTTATAGAATAAAGATATTGATGCATTATTAATTCCTTCTGTATATATCTCTCAACAATTCCCGCCATAAATATTACAAAAGCTAAAAGCATTTAAATTTGGTCCCCTACCGTTCCTCAAGTTTTAAAAAGTCGTTCTTCCGCACCGCGCATATGAAGTGTCAATAAAAATGCTGTACACACAAAATAAAATTCATTTTTTTTCATCTTTGATTTTTCACAGCAAATATAATATTTTCCAGGATAATTTAAATGCTTACTGGAAAATAAAAGTGTTTTATCATGAGAAGTTGCAAATAAAGAACAAATAAAATAACATTTAAAAATAATAAAATCAGTTGCTGAAGCACACTGTGGGCATATTGTGTGCATACTACAGTGCTACTGTGCTTCTAAACAATTTCGTAGCAATTTAAAACTAAACATTTACTTGGTAATAGATTAGATAAGAATAAATATCCCAGCAAAATAGTTTTATAATAGCAACGCATGGCATAAACATGTGAATTTTTTTCGCACAACTCGTGCAGGTAAATAATATCTGATATTATTTACTTCGAAGCTTTATATAAAGGAATATTCTTCTGACGTAAGTAGCATTTCACACAGCAAACTAATTATAATATATTTACACATTATAGTTTCAGGAAAATGAAATAAAATAAATATCAATCTGGCTAAGTAAGATCAGTACTTTGATATATGGAGCATTTCAAAGATGTAAATAAAAAGACTTACCCTCTGATCAACTTCGCCATATCCGATGTCCTCGTCATTTTCTCTGCAAATAGGAAAGATTGTAAAAATTCGGAATCCCATATTAAAAAAAAGAAAACAGAGAAAAGTCAAAGAAAAAAAGGTGGGGTATATTAATAGAAAATCGGCAATTGTTAAAATGATACAGCGTCAATCGGGTAGATAATACTTTATTTCCTTAATAAACAGTGATTTATTATAATATAGATTTGAAACTTCATAAGAGTAGGTATTTTATAGTAAGTTAGTTACTTTAGAATAGAAAAATAAATATACTACTAGAAAGATCTACCTACATATATACAACAATATCTACGTTACAACACAACCAAAAATATTATTCGAGTTACTTTAAATGAAGAGTCATTATATTTAGGGGTAATAATCTGGTCGATGATAAATATAATGTCTATGAAAATTTAATATCTGAATTTTCAAAGTGATAATTGCGTCATTTAGATGACTAACTTATATATGTCAGATTTAGTAATTATATTATCTATTTTCCAACAGATTCATTTGCAAGTAAAGTTAATATATAATCACCACACACAAAAGAACCTAGATCTCAACGACATTGCTTCTAAATGTCCGTGCATAAGTGCACCAATTGGAACACCATACAATGTGATGTCACTACTGTAAATAATCGTTCCGATTGGTCTAGTCAAGCGCGCACAATTATAAATAACGCTGAAGATAATCCGGTTCTTTGATCTCTAGTGATCACTTATTTTAATTATATAACGGGAATGTTTAATATGTTTTGTACTTAGCTATGAAATTTATTATTTCATAATAATTGAAATAAACGTACTGCTTTAGATTTAGGCGAAAATTTGGAATATAAAATAGGCCCTGATCTGGACAATTTTGATTGCCCAGTGGCAGAATGAATTTTTTAATGTTTTATAACACGTGCAGTAGGTTTATAAAAAATAGAGAAATGGACGCAATAAAGGTTAAAGTGTAAATAAGTAAAAAAAAGCTGCACATTACTAATCTAAAAAAGATAGTGAAAAGCAATCTAATTAATATACAAATTAGACTACTAAAAAGCCAAAAGACGAAAAGATTAAACATGCATAAGTATATATGATGTAAGTCTATTTTAAAAAGCTGGGAATATCTAATACTGAAGGAAAATTGAAAATATATTGTTTTTAAAAATACTTATGGCTGAGTTTCTGTAAGTTCCCTACCCCAACAACAGCAAAGAAAATGCATACAATACTGAATAGTGTAGAGGTCGATAGCATGTTGTGACAGGCTTTAGGACTTGTTTAAATGGCAAAAATGTGCGCGATGTGTAGTGTTAACCATGCAAAATCAAGCCTTCGCTGATAGTTGATTATCCACAAAGTACTGTCCAGTAAACCAAATTCAAATTTCCCTCAATTATTTCTAGTAACTTCAACACTAAAGCATGAACTTACCGACGATTTTGTATTACATTAATACTTATTTGAATACCTTGCGGGAAATTTGAATTTTGTTTAGTGGGTGGTTACCAATATTAATGAATTGCGCATGGGACAATATCTTACATATATTTACATTATAATTATATTATAATTAATTTGAAAATAAAGAAGAAGAACAATTAATTTTCATATGAAGGAAGTGATACAGATTTTTGTGGATGTATAATTATACGTGTGCTAAAAACTGCTGAGTGATCTATTCAATCGTTGCATATATTTGTAGTTGCTTATAAAAGTAAATCTGTTCTACTTCGTCATAAGCATCTGAAGTTCTTAATATATTTCCAGGGAATTTGGAACTTTATGGAGGTTATTTTTAGATATATCACTGCATATAGAAAATAAGACATTATCCAAATAAGTAATTATGTAGTAATATGATGTAGATTATAGAAACCAGTAGAATCAATCACCTATGATACGATGAAAATGCGCCTATTACAAATGAGAGATGACGAGAGTATTATTAAATACGTTGTTTGCGAACCTCAGTTTGATGATGATAATTACTTAAATGATAAAAAAAATATTGCATTGAAGATAATTTTGAAAATGTCAAAATGACAAAGTACTTCAAATTGCCTGAATTATCATCGACCAGAAAAGGGATTTTATATTATCAAGATAAATATCTAAACAAATAAAAAATAAATCTAGATGTAACAAACAAATGCATCATCCTGAACGTTGTAAGAATGGTCGATAGGATAAAATACTGTTTTAAATATACAGGATGACTGGTAAGTATGTGTATTCCTTTGAGAACATGTTAACATACTGTATTTACAGTAAATTTAGCCAACATATTTATATCTTTGTAAACCAAATTTGACCGTTTTTGCGACATTTTTGTAAAAAAAAACTAAACTTTTTTCTAATAATTCAAAATTTATAAAAATTGCATCGTTCTTCGAAGAGAGTTTCTTAACCAGTGTAATATATACCAGAACTAATATATGTAAGAAAAATAATTTGGTTCAATATCGTCTTAAATGGAAGCAGCGCCAAACAAACATTTCTAGAAACAAAAAACCGTGCACTTCCACGAAATTTTTGCAAAAGCACAGCCACAGATTTCACATAACTAGCAGATACTGAATACAGAGTACAGAAAACATAGCATATATGCACAAAAAAGGCACCTGATGTATTTTAAATACGATTGGGCTACAGTGTGTCAAGTCTTTCTTCGTTACGCATGTTATTGTTAGTTTTTCTCTTTTTTGCTTGGTAGAGACTGACAAGCATTTCAATATGCCATTTTTTAATTGATTTGACAAAGTTTAAGCATGTTACGTTTTGGTAGTTATAGAGTTGAGCTTTCACACATCCATTATTATTTCAATTATTGTCAAAATGCGAAACCGTCAATATGATCATAATCCTTACGGGAGTTTCACACCAAAGTGGCGTATTTAAGTACCATAAATCTATGTAAGTTGGACGTAACGAGTAGCATGCCACTTTGGTGTGAAATCCCCTTTATGTTGTAAAAACAATGTGTAAGTCGGTAATGCCCTCTTGCTTTCACTTTCGCCGCTGTTACCAACTGGCTACTGTTACTTTTTGTTTATTTATGTCGTCATAGATTATGCCGATGCTTCACTTTTTATTATTTCTTGATCGATATCTTACTATGTTTTGGAACGTGCGCCTCGTGGTCAATTAGTCCCCAGTTGCATTTTTTTTATTGTGCTATATAATATGCATAATATATAATGATTATTGCTTAGGGCTCTTGATCCGTTATGTCACCTGTCAAGCCAGTTATCAAATCTAATAGCATCATTAGTTTGTGTATTTAGTTTATTATTAGTGATTTCTCGTTCGTTTTTCGCTTTCTTTCTATATTTTGCAAGAAAAAAATATTCTTTTTAGGACCCAAAGCTATCACTAGTACTGAAATACAAAGAACAAAAAACTTGAACATAAACCAATTTAAACTAATATTGAAAAATCGCTCATAAGGTATCCTGGCATCCTGTTTATATTTAATCAGCCCTAAGTATCGATTTGATTCATATGGACAAAAATCGATGACGTAGGTTAAAACATAAAATAGACAAAGTACCTATATATCTGAAGTTACATACATTATATGGCGCTAAATTCAGAAAATAAATAAATGAGAATGCCACATTACCTGGTTATTAATTCTTACTTTTGTATACATATTAAACGTTTTTATAGAAGTTTCGCTGTTGACTGAGTAGCACAGTTTGCTATGATGTGGTAATGTTTTATCAGTTCGCGGTTGTGGGAATAAATATGTTTATTTTATAATACGAGAAGAATTTAACAAGGCGAATATTACCCCTTTACTATTATAAAACTTTTCGTTGAGAAATATCTTTGATAATAGATATAGCGTAATGGAAAACTTTTATAAAAGTGCTTTTATCGTAGTTAGTTTTTGATTAAATATTTTACAAAAATTTTGATATTGCGATATAACCTTTGAATCTATATCATATATTTGTGCTATGGTCCTTATTTCTTCGGGGATTTTTTTTTGTTATTTACGATGCACTTTTTAATTTTGTATAAATTGGCTTAACCAGGCGAAAATATAAATCATCAACACTATTTTCCAGCATATTCTGCTCCACTTGTTTTTAAAATATTTATTTCCAAAGGCAGTAATTTTTGCAAATTCGACTAGATGGCGGTAAGATAAATAAACTAAACGTCAACGTAAACAGGTTTTTAAAGCTGCATTTGAATTACATTAATTAGTTGTGAATAAGTTTTTGGATTTTAACATCTTACTATTTACGGTAAATGTATTTGGTCGTTTTTGATATGCTCCGCAATGACGTCATCTGACCGACCTTGACGAATTTGAGATTCATATCGAGCATAATGTATTATTTGTAGTGTAATTCTAAGCACATGCATCTCCAGACGCGTCATCAGTGTACGTAGTTACTGGCGCCATTTAAACTTTTTTATATGGTTTAACTTGTACGCAAGTAAATTATAAAATAACAAGACAACTGTTTTGTTTAAAATTTGAAATACTCTTTTATTTAGTAAATTTTCATATTAAAATGACTTATAAATTTGTCTATATTATTTTTTTTTGCGTCGTATTATTTTACTTAGCAATAGACGAGGTAATCAATTACTACAAGTTGAGCTGAACTAATTCAAAACTTTGTAAAATTAATAAAATGGGGAGAAGGAGGGAGTTGGCCTCACCACTCAATATTGTCACGAGCCGCCACTGGTAGTGTAATATAAGAATCTTTTGATTGTCAATTATCTTTCATGCAAGAAGTTCTAGTTGAAGTTTTGTAAAAAATCTTTGCAAAAGGACTTTTATAGTGCAACATTCGCCTGTCAACATGCGCGTGGTGTCTGCGCATAGTTAAATTTTCATAGCGAACATCAAAGGTGTCGATAGAAAGTGAAGCACGTGTATAATCTATAGTATGGTAGCAGTAGTTCAAAATCATAATAATAATAATTTTATATGCTACTGAGCCCAAATATTCTTACTGTATTTTTCCCTTATACTGTGGTGCAATGGCTAAATTTATTGGAAATTAAATGAGTTATAACGCCCTGCAAGGAATACGATCAGCCACCAATCATCTTGTATAGTCATAACAAATCCAGTCTAGTTTTACAGAAATATTTTTTCTCCCTCCTGATTAAGAAATAAAAGCAGCAGGCAAAACAGAGTGTATGGTTCATATATACATACTAATAGAAGTGTAAAAAAAATAAGCAAACGCAAATATGTCCTTAGTAAAACTTATTTGAGAGCTGCGAGATTATATTGAGAGACAATTAAGATATTTTCAATTAATTTTTTACTCAATATATTCGAGATATCTTTCAAAAATAACTTGTGTGGTTTGTAGTTAGTCTTTTTTTAAATCCCCATTTTGGCAAATTCTATCATTAATTACCTCTCTAGCCACTCATAAAAATCAAATCAAACTCAATAGGGATAACCACGACCACTACCCGGATAACTAGGGTTGTAACCAGAGCCGCCCTGATTAGGATAAGGGTAATTGGGGGGCGGATAACCTCCGCTAGGATTCTGATTTGGATAAGGATATCCAGCAGTGGGATAGGGTAGAGATTACCACCAGGTGGCGCGCTTGGATAGCCCGGTAACGGTGGAGCTCCCGCTGCCGAGGTCGGATAAGGCAAGGAATTTCAGAAGTGGGATAAGGCAAGGAATTCCCAGAAGTGGGATAAGGCAGGGGAGCGTCGCTTGTCTCCGGATAGGGCGGTTTGGAACTCTCGTCGCCGAAGAAGAAGCGATTCCTAAAGAAATCGCTGCGCGGGTAGAAATCGTAGTTACTCCTCGGAGCAGGAGATACTACTCGAGTAGGTGAAGAAGGTGAAGAAACGTACACCATATGGTTTTGGTGTTCGGAGAAGACCCGGAGCAGGAATTCCCCTTCCTCGTTGGGTTCGAACGTGGACGGCACGATACAGTAGGTTCCGGGCGGCAGTTTGAAACGGCAACTCACTTCGCGCAAGTTAATGAAAGACGGAGATCTTGCCACCGAGGCGTTGTACTTGAAGAAGTTGAGATTCAATGGTTTTGGCAGAATATCCGGATTCGGTAACTAAAAAAATTAAAATTAGAGGTAGTCAAAGATCAGATAGATTATTCCATTATTTACATAGTAGATTGCAAATCCGATAGTCAAGACATCGATGCCCATATTCCTTTGCGATCTGCGGTTCTTCTGCATCAATGCCACGATTAAGGTACATTTTCCATCATCCTCCCCTTCATCCACCTCGGTCAACGTAACCCTGTATTGGGGATTGTGCCAGAACGTTTCTAAAACACAAAGGAACGAATAGACAGATAGATATAAAGAGATTAATAGATAGATGGTTTAATGCCCAACAGATACAAAGTAATCTACTAACAGGACACATATGCAGGGTCGCTAAAAAGTATGGATACAGTTAAATATTTTTAGAACGGTTTAGCAGAGCTCGTTGAAATTTGGCATACAGTTAGAAGTGTTTAAATTCTATCATCTGAGATTTCTTTCAATTTTCTACCATCATTTATTTTGAAAATACAAGACTACCTTGATTTTTTTTAAATGGCACGGGTGGTCAAATTTGATATTTTAAAAAGAGCATTTTTTTTCTGAATTCAGTAATGTAACACATGCCCACCTTTATTTTTATTAAAAGGCAAAAAAAAAATTAAATTCAAAAATTTTATTCTGGAAAAATAAAACTAAGTTAGCTTTGAAAATGCTGTTATTGACGATGTGTCACTTGCATATCCGCCAAAAATTAAACTTGTGTGCAATAGTTTGTTTAACAATGGTACATTTAAGCGAAACTGAGCGTATAGAAATTCTCATGATGGTTGGTTATGGCGACAGAAAACGAAGTTGTGCTCAAGTAGTGACTCTTTTTAATGAAATTCATCCAAACCGGGAACCGATCTCCAGGACGACGGTTTCAAAAACCTTACAAAGATTTCAAGAAACTGGTAGCGTTAAAGACCGTGCAAATATTTTGATTGACTCTTTGCAAAATTTTGCTCAACGTGTTCATTATTGCCAGGAGGTAAATGGAAATCATTTCGAACATCTTTTGTAACATAAAAATTATGTAATTTCTTGTTTGAGCTTCTTTTTATTAAAATCTGTTCGGTTTCAGTTAAATGTGTTATTTTTACAATTATTATTAACTATTATTATTTATTTTTTGGTCAACCTTCACGCAGCAAAGAAGTAACGATAGATAAAGACAACATTTCCAAGACTAACAAAATTTTTCATTTTTCAAAATTTTACTAGTTCGAATTTTTTTTTAAAGTTTTGATTAAAATAAGATATGGATGTGTTACATCACAGAACGCAGAAAAAAATTCTCTTTTCAAAAATATTAAATTTGAATCTTGAATAGTGCGCACTGCTGCATATAATTTCAAGTCATCCGCAAATAATAACTTTGAATGGGATAAAATGTCGCGCAGATCATTGATAAAGGTAAGAAGAGGTAGCGGATCCAAATTGCTGCCTTGTGGAACTCCAGATGTTCCAAAACAAGCCACATAGCACTTCCTGTCAGACAAGTATGTTCTAAAAAATGACAAAAGTTTCGAGAAGAATGTAAATCTATCCATCTTTGAATAGGAGAGCTGCATGATGAATGCGATTTTCCGATTTTCTCCGCAATAAATTGAGTAGTAGTTGTTAAATTGTGTACTTCTGGAGTAGATCTGGAGTAATCCAGTTCGGCAGATATCCTGGTCGCAGTGCAAATGTTTCTATATATCCTCTCATGAACTAGCCAAGGAGGGCTCTAAGAGACACTTCATGGGTCCAGAGCCCGTATGTGGGATTACTAAGGATTCCGCAAGAAGGGAGATCTGGACCTGGTTAGATAAAGAAAGTACAAAGAAATGGAGGTCGACTGACGGTCATAGGAGATGGGGATGGTACTTTTTCTGATAACCTACTCAGGCGCAGTAAGAAAGAAGTTAAGACCATTACTGGGTTAGTAACTGGACACTGTCCTCTGAAAAAGCATCTATACAACACAGGCCGGGTAAGCGAACCGTGCTGTAGAAGATGCGAACTACAGGAGGAAACGAGTTTACATGTAATCTGCACATGTGAGGAACTGAGGGTACTTAGCAGAAGTACTTCGGGAGAGATCTATTGGAGCCCTCGAAGGTCCTCAAGTTTCCACTGGGCAAGATACTGGGCTTTATAGAGAACACCAAGCTGCTCGAGTGGAAATAAGAGAATCAATAGGGATGGTACAATGAGCACTTAGCTCAAGTGCCTGGACATCTAGTGCCCGCCCTAACTTGAATGAATGAATGAATGAATGAAATATCCTCTCAAAAGACCTTAAACAACGCAATGGGACAATAGTTACATACAGAATTCCTCTCTCCCGACTTAAAGGCAGGCACTAGTTTGGTGGTTTTCCATATAAAAGGAAAGGTGCAGATGCTTATAATAAGACTGAAAAGTTTCTCCAATGTTTTAAGAGCGTTTACTACTTCAATTTCAGATCTAGCATCGAGAGCAATACTATTAGCACCACAAAAAGATGGGTTGGTTGAAGTACACTGATTGAAAAAATTTTCTAAGGTAATTCACAATTACTGAGGGATCATCAACATCATTTCCATCACTATCCACGACAATGTTAGGGATGCTGTTAATTAATTCTTCTAGAATTAGCAAATTGTCAGAAGCGACTGAGGTTAAGAGCAATGGGAACTTTGGTATTGTGCATATAATCATTCTATCAATACTGCCACGGAAAGTTCCACTACATAGAAATAAGTTAGATTTACGAAAAAGATGTGTTCAAAGATGCCAATGGGATTACCAGAACCGTCAGCGATTTTCGAGTACCGTGCTCGTGAGGGGATTGGCGACGAGATATTGGCAATTCAGGTTGTGATATCTGAAGTGTGTGGTGTGAATAAAGTTAGGAATAAATTGTTATAAAGTGTTTCAATAAGCAGCCCCAGGGTAAGTACTTTTTAATATTTCCTATTTATACATAAGATCAGAGAAGCGAGTAGCTCAAACCCCCAACCCTTGAGCAAAGGGGCGCGACATTTAAGAAAAGTCGCGACAATACAAAACCATCGCTTGCAATTTTCTGTACTTACCAAGATAATTTCTGCAACCGCCGGCAGTAACACCTCGTACCCATTCCCCCTCGTAGAACGACACTTCCCATTTCTTCTTATTACCCTCTTGCGCCTCCTCCTCGGTCAACGAGTCGGGGTTCAAATTGCAGATCTCCAAACGGTCGAAATGCGTCTGGAAATCCTTGAAGGACATCCAGAATTCGCCGTCGTCGTCAAAGGTCAAGCCCAATTCTTGTTTTTCGACTTCTGGAATAAATCTCCACTCTGGAGATCTACGCAGGAGCAATATTAGCGTAAAAATAAAATTAAAATTGTAACTTACTTGTCGCTCCACGGTCCATTCCATTCGCTCTCGTTGCCCCAGGGGTTTCTCAGTCGAAGCAAGGGGATCTTTCCAACAGTGTTCGGTGTTTGGATATTGACGAATCTCACTTTAGTTATGCTGTAGGCGTGTCCGCGAATTAGGCCGTCTCTGGTTTCGGCTTCAAGTACATTTGGGTCGGGCTATATAAACGAAAAACATATAATTTATTGGAAAATTAAGCGCTCAACAAATTTGATCGTCAAAGAATATCCTACAAAAATAAAATACATGACGATTAAAGTTAGAGTATAACAAAATTGGATCTCCTTTCGAATTTAATGGCACAAAACGAAGATAGCTTAAACGATTCATGACTTCATTTTAACCAAACATCCACAGATGATCAGTGATTTGAACTAGTATATACACAAAATGTTACTAAATTCGTTGTAGATTCGCAATAGGAATAACGAGTTATACCAGCAAAGAGATAAAAAAGATAATGGTCACTTGTCGTTTTCAGTGAATCCGTGTACACGAATTTGGCGCGCTGACGTTTAATTTGACGGTCAGGAGGTTGATTCATTTTATGGTACCTTTTTTTTTTTTTTGCTGTTTTGCTAATAACAAGAGTAATGATTTCTTCACTAACAGTCAAATTTCACACAAAATGATCTGCTCTTCAACATATGTCTGTTGAAGGTGTAAATTAAAATAGAGTCATCTGGTGTTAAAGCAATGAGGTAGCACCAGCAGTTATTTTTCAGACTGATTTACTTCAAAATTTTATTACCATACGATAATTCCGAACAAAATTGATAGAAAATAGGAATTTATGTCGAGTTAGGATTTTTAGACATATGCATATCGTTTTGACGAATGCTATTAAGTGGTTCTTCTAATTAAGTTAGAAGACTAGACATCATAAAACAACGAGTAAAACTGAAAATATTTAAATGTTAAACGAAGAAGTGACCTTTGGACTTCCTCAATTATTTCTGCCGTAACTTGTCCAGATTGTGTGATCGACTACTATAAACCACAGATTTTAAATGACTCCAAAGGAAAAAAATCCAGGGTATTTAAATCTGGAGACCGTGGGAGCCATAAGTACACCTATTTGTGAATGTTTAGTTTAAAAAACTTCTAACATTAAGGGTGTGTAGTGAGGGGATGCTCCATCTTGTTGGCACCAAACATTTACAGTAAATTCCTCATTGGTGTACCATGAATGAAAAAAGCACCAATAATAATACGGTTCCAAAAAATACCAGCCCAAACGTTGAATTTTTGCGGATGTATCCGATCGAACACTGAAGTCATACAGATCAATAAACCTATCCTCCTCTCTGCTCAAAACTCTTGAAAGGTTAGTGAACAGGTACATAAGAGATGCTGCGCTGAGAGAACAGCCACTCAGTGATGGACAATAAGCATATCAAACGGGAAAGCCTATGGAGGTCGCATAGATGACCACTTTTCTGAACATCGAGGGACCAATTAGCAAACTACCACAAACTCAATTAGCAAGGCTTTATGGAGGAAAAGCGTCGCACTGAAGCTTCTACACTGGGTAAGAGTCAGACTGGAAAGAACAATAATCACATCTACAATTGATGAGGTTACCATCGAAGCGGAGGCGAGAGGGTGGTGCCCACAGGGCGGAGTTTTGTCTCCCTTGTTGTGGGCTACCCTAGTGGATGACCCTAAAAACGGCATTTTAAAATGCCTGGGGTGTGCTAACGTCCTTATAATAGTCGTTAGAGGGCGGTTACCAAAGGTAGGGCTCTGGTAGAGCGTATGCTTTAAATACGATTGACAAATGGTGTAAACAAGAGCAACTATCAATCAATGCTCAGAAAACACAAGTTGTAACGTTCACAAGAAAAAGAACCTACAACTACTACTGATAGGAGGCAAAAGGATTTCATATGTTGACGAGGCGAAATACCTGGGGGTATGGTTTGATCAAAGACATACATGGAACCCATATACCGCCATTTATTGATAAATTAAAACGATACAAAAAAAACATTCTTAAACCCCGTGCTCCACTCAAGGGTACTACATGGGGCTACCTACTCTAATTATGTCATTGTTCCTAACATATCATTGGGCCCTATTTTAATTAACTAGTACCTAATTACTATTGCGGAAGTAGTGACGGTGGTTTTGATAATATTGCGCCCGTGGAGCGACTTTATAGATCTCTCAGTATTCACCTACCCATATACCAAGAACACAACCAACACCAGCCACCAAGCCACTATCCCTCTGGGTAGATGCAAGAGGATGTGTGGAAGGAATTGGGGACTTAGCCCTAAGATGACTCTGTGGTTATACACAAGAGTAATTAGATCTATGATTATGTACGAAGCTATAGTATGGTGGTCAAAGATGCGGCAGGTGGGGGCGGCCAAAAAGTGGCGTACTAAGACTGGCGTGTCTGTGCGCCACGGGTATGATGAGATCGACCCTTACTACTGCAATGGAAGTAATTATAAACCTGCCACCCCTACACATTTACATACAAGAAACTGCAAGGTCTACAGCACATAGACTTATGCATAATCAAGTACCAATATGCAAATCGCACGGCACTAACTACCAAAAACTATTGGATGAACTTTATAAGTCCTTTTAGAAATGCCATGGTCCAAAAATTCAACCTAGATAGAAAATATCAGGTTATAATACCAGATAAGACCTAAATGAGGTGGGCACCCAAAGGAAAGTAACCCTAGCCTGGGTCCCTAGCCACTCGAGCGTGAGAGGAAATGAGGCGGCGGACGAACTGGCCAGGTGAGGTTCGTCAAGGCCATTCGTTGGAGCCGACCCCTCTTTCGGCACTACCAAATCGCAAATTAAAAAATCCATCAATGATTGGATATACAATCAGTCAGTGGTGGCAAAAATCACCGGGACAATGGCAGGCAAAAGAGTTCCTAAAGGAGCAGAGGCCTGAACTCACGAGAGATCTACTGAATAAAGACAGGAAGACTGTCAACATGATTGTAGGTCTGCTGACTGGTCACCGTAGACTGAATAGGCATATGTATAACATAGGCCTGGCAGATGATACAACCTGCAGATACTGCCAAGAGGAGGAAGAAACACCAGTTCATGTGCTGTGTCAATGTGAAGGCCTGGCGAGGACAAGGTTTCTAGTAATGGGGGAGGAGAACCCCACAGCTAGTAGCTACTTAAAGAAGCCGCTCTCAAAGATGATAGGCCTAATTAAGAGGGCAAAATTAGAGAGCGTCCTCTAGGAAAAAAGGAAATCACAATAGATCTGAAAAGGTCGCGGTGAAACAGGTCGATAGGCCACCCCAATCCTAATCTAATCTAATCTAATCTAATCTACCAAATAAGAAGGACTGGGAGACAGGTACTCCAGTAAGAGCGGACTCAAACTGGTATACAGACGGCTCTAAAACGAACTACGACGTCGGAGCTGGAATATACACAAGGAAGCTTAAAAAGGCCATTTCGGTAAGCTTCAACAAAGACACAACGGTGTTCCAAGCTGAGGTTGCTGCAATTCACCATTGTGTCCGAGAAATAGAAAAATGAACCAGGCCAGGTAAAAGCGTCGCTAACTTCTGACAGTCAGTCGACATATAAAGCGATTAATTCAGTAAGTGTGGACTCTTAGCTGATTTGGGACTGAGGTGGGGACCCAAATGGAACTAACATTGGCTTGGGTTGCTAGCCACTAGGGCGTGAAAGGAAATGAGGCGACGGACGACCTGGCCAGACGAGGTTCGTCAAGGTCATTCGTTGGAGCTGGCTCTTCTTTAGGCACTACCAAATCGCAAATTAAAAACTCCATCCATGAATAGATACATAATCAGTCCAGAGGGTGGTGACAAAAATCGCCAGAACAGAGACAGGCAAAAGAGTTCCTAAAGGAACAGAGGCCTGAATTTACTATGGATCTACCAAATAAACATAGGAAGACGGTCAAAATGATAGTAAGTCTGTTGACTGGTCACTGTAAACTAAATAGGCGTATGTACAACATAGTTCTGGTAGATGACACCACCCTAGAGCGTCTTCTAAGAAAAAGGGGATTACCATAAATCTGAAAAGGTCGCGGTGAATCAGGTCCAACGGCCACTCAAATCCTAACCTAATCTAATCTATTTAGGATACCTATCTATGTGGTAACGTAACTCGGGATACAATAAAAAGACACGGCAGATGAATAAACAACCATATCAAAGAAAGAATATTTGTTGAATAATAAAAACAAATTAATGTAAAAATGGTTCCAATATGCAGTGATGGGCTATCCTCAAGGTCGAAAACGAGCGACCAAATTAATTCAATTAGTAATTGATAAGCAGGGTTCTAGGTATTATAGCCGTACATATATTACAGTAAAATGTATGCAAATGTATTTCTATTATGTGAAGTAGTTGTTATTCAGACGACCTTCTAATTAATCCTGTACTCCGGGGATTTTCTGTGTGGACTCTTTTAAATTAGGTTAAAATTGTACTTGATAAGTGTATCTACTGCGTTTGTATAATTAAACACTAAAATAAATTAGGAAAAATGGCATATCTCCTGTATATACAGTAATTATTATCGATTAATTTTTTATCTCGATTGATGTACGGTTCTGAAATGGCTAATTTACGCCAGGATATTAGATAGTTATTTTTCTATATTTGTGTCAATTGGTTGTTTTTAATTTTTTAAGTGGCAGCTGGAACGTATTCTTTTCTCTTAATGAAACAAAACCTATGTTTAGCAAGATGAATACATTGAAAAGCTTTATTTAAAAATAGAAATAATTTTATCTAAGAGTTAAAAGATATATTTTTTTTTAATAAAAACATAAGTTTTTACAGGTTTTTGGAAATCTTGCTGTAGTATTATTGTGTAAAGTAAAACTGAATAAGAAAAATTGGCAAGAATATCAATTTTCAAAGTTCGTTCATAATACTACAATTGCAGGCATAAAATAATTTTATAATACGTGTAAATTAACCGTACCCACCTCTAAAGAGCATCCCATTAACGAGGACCGTTCGTACGCTTTTAGTATAATTTTGAAGAGGTTCGGCGGACTGGCATTCATTTCATACATTTCTGTCACGCCACCGGTAAAATCCTCCATGGCTTCACATGTTGAACCGCCCTTCAGGGCCTCATACGATCCGTGTAATCTGTAATGAGATCGTTCGTTTTTACGCTTTCTTTTTTTAACAATTGGAATATAAAAGCGACCCAATTACACATTAAACAGGTGGACGATGCTAAATTGGTGTTCAGTAACGTGTAGTGTAGTTGGATAATCTGCTTAAGACACTTACTTTGCATACGCTTTCTCTAATAAGGCACTCCAAAATTCGTTGTCTTCGGTAGAGTGAAGGAAAACGAGTTCGCCGTTATACGTGGGCAATCGGTCGTCTATTACTACGTCTATCCATCTACCGTACTGCCAAAATCTAGGAAATTCATGACATATTTAAGAAAAGTTGTTAAATGATGCATCCGCGTACTTTATTTACCTAAAGTGAAATATGCCAGCATATTTCTCATCGAAACTTTGATCATCGGGTACAACTTGGAAGAAGAGACGCCTGTAGAGGGTCAAATTGGCAACAGCTGCTAGGAGCCAACAATCACCTAGTTCGCCCTGTTGAACGTCGAAACGAGAATAACCTTCTACGAATAATTGAGGGTTATCACAAATTTCCTGCAAAAATAATCAAATTTAAGTGATTGGGATCCCTAATTATTTTTGTAACAGTTCGAAATTCCATGCGGTATAATACAAAGTATTTAAATTCATTTTATTAATACGTTGATAATAAGTACTGTGGCATTTGCTGAAGCAGCGTCTACTCTACAGGAAATAACAGTCTATTTTGTTTAAGTCTCGCCTAATTAAGGTAATACGGTATTTATTTTAAATTTTTTCTACTTCTTTGTCTATTGTATGTTACAATTGCTGATCAGCGAATCCCACATTACTCTCCAGAAGGGCGTTTGAAGTTCAGAAAAATAACGCCAACTATCATTTTTGCGCCCTCTTGTAAAAAGAAGCGGAACTAGTAATCGGTGCGGAATGACGTCACAACTAAAGTTTATAAAAATTCTTTACAGAAAAAGCACGCATTGTCCCTTCATTACCGGGCGTTTCCATATCTTAAAATTAAAATTAAACTTCTCTTGTTAATTTTGTAATTAAAATAAGCTTGAAAATTCGAGAACAGGAAGCAAAAGCTTTCCACGAGAGGTGTTTCTGTTTTTGTGCTAAAACCGTTCGAAAACCCCTTCTTTTTTTAAATTTCTGTGAGTGTTGTGTAAAGAACAAAAAGATTGTTTTCCAGCGGTGGCTCGTCGGTCAAAAGAGCAGGTGGGGTTACCTGTGAAACGGCGTTTGGTTCAGTTTGAATGAATTTGGACTGACCACCGCCAAAGTTTCCAGATAAGAAAACCCGTTCCGTTATATTTTGATTACGACTCATATAAAAATTGTAAATACCGCATCAAATATTGAAACTAAAGCGATATTGTTGCGTCCGAGGCATTGGAGGAGAGGATTTATGGTGATCCAGTGATGCTAATTTTTTATGTTGTACATTCTATTGTTTGAAAAATTGTGCCAAAAACGTCATTCTTCGTTCAAAGTCCGTATGAAACAAAGTTCGCATTGGCCGATATTTAAATGGTACATATTTGTGTTTCTTCAAAATAGTATGTATTTGCACCAACACAAATATTAAGTCTCGAATCGAGTTAGGAGAATTTGCATTAAAGTAAGCCGAAATGTTAATTTCCAATTCTGCACTGATAATATTTCATTTTCTGGTTCGGCTTTTAGATATAGAATAGTAAAAAATACCTTCTAGCTGGTAGTTAGTATCTTCTTTGGAAACATTTCTACATACAAAATATGCCTGAAGCATATCACATTACTCCAACTTGAATAATATCTAAGTAAGTAAATAATTAACAAAAAGCAACAGTAAAAAGGAACACGGCAATAAACCTAATTTAGATATAAAACAAAATAAGCAGCAATTAGAATCAATAAAGTTTTTTTTTTCAATAGCAGTACACAACAACCTTCGCAGAACTGTTAAAATAATTTCGTTTTATCTTAAAATTAAGCAACCAAAATTGCTTCGATTCCTACTTTGCTAAACAACAAAGTTTTGACTGTTGTATCGCATCCATCATTATACGAGTCGTAGCTTTTTTGTTTTTCATTTTAGGATCATACTATTATCACAATATTGTGTGCAAAACCTGGTTTCTATCAATTGGCAACAAAATATACGAGCAGGTGCATAAAAAAAAGAAAACGAAGTTATCTATTATATCTCGTAAACGCGATTTTCAATTGTTTTATCCAATTAAATGATTCTAATCAGCGTGAAAAACCCTACATCTTTTGTAATTTAGCCAACATCATTGACATTCTGTATAATATTATATAAGAACGCTTAGTTTAGGACTAATGCGTATTGAAACAATTCTTGTCAGCTACATATGTGTAAAATGTATTTCTTGATTCTATGTAAGATTGTGATATAAAAAAATGTTAACGTATATCTAATTACTGAACCCATTTATGTATTCTTTTATTATTATATTGCAGTATTGAAAATGATTCATTGGGTCTGATAAAAAACGGAATCCATTAATAACGATAAAAATGTCAATCTCTGCTTAATATCTTAAAATCAATTGGGGTGCTAATCTTATATTTTAAATTACAAACAAGGAATTACTTAACGTCATCTAAAAATAAATATTTTTGGCGATATCTGATAACAAGGCTCAAATTTACTGCATATAGCTTTTAATCGTTCTAGGAATTAGTGTATCTTCGACTTACGAGTTTTCGAGATATTCCATTTTTTGTAATGCGTGCAAAATATTACCGAACACTGTAGTACCGAGTTATATACTTATATGCAATAAGACGGGTTAGGTTAGTACTTTTATTTAAGCTACCTGCTAAAATTCCAGTAACTAATGATACATGTTAAAAGAGAAGGTCATTTTACCCCAAATAAATAAATTAATATTTAATGATGGAATGGCGCGTATTCCTGATTAATTATTTCAATGTTTTCTCATGTAACTTACTCGAATAAATTACTTAATCGGAAATATTGACAGAAGAACCCGTTCCTTTATTTCTATCATTAGTTCTTGGTAATTTAGCAGATTTAAGCAGGTCTAGAAAAAGCATTTGTAAAATATTCCTTTTAAAGGGAAAACTGCATGTTTAAGTAATAAGTTTTTTCTTGATTCATTCGATATTCAATTAAAAATGGGAATCCACGAATTCCAGAACTAGTTATCCGGCATTGATAAGCTGGTGTAGTAAGGAGTAATTCATATTTTACGTTTCTATTGCTATACGTTACAGTCAGGCAGAGTTCACATTGGAGTGATACGACTACAATACGACAAGCGACACAACCAGCAACACGACACGTACCGTGTAAATTTAAGTAGAATGCGCACCGGAGGAATATGACAGGCAATATAACAAGCCACACAACCAGTTGTTTCGTTTGTCGTATTCGTGTCATATCCGTGTGGTATCACTCCGGTGTGAACACTGCCTTACTGGTTGTGTGGCTTGTTATATTGTGTGTCATATTCCTCCGTTGGGGATTTTATCTAAATTTACACGGTACGTATCGCGTTGCTGATTGTGTCGCTTGTCGTATTGCGGTCGTATCACTTCGGTATGAACTCTGTCTTAGGCAGAGATCACTCCGGAGTGATACGACACGGATATAACACGAATATGACAAGCGTATATAGCAATATATAATTTGAAAAATACTTTTTTATCTATTAAGTATTATAAAATGTTACAATAAAGTTATAAACAGCCTCGAGGGAATGTGTTTATGAGCTATAAACCCGCTAGTGTATTAATAGCTTTATAGAAGGATTTCTACCTGAATTTCCTTCTTAAGTTAAAAAGGGCGATTAATGTGCAAAAATACATACAAATTGTTATAACTAGCACTAAGACAGTGTATCACAAACACATTTCCCTTTCATTATTTAAATAGCTACTTGTTAGCGATAAGTAGTTTGAAGCACCACTTATTGACTGAAACACAATCCATACGTTATAAATGTACTCGACACCTCGCAAGTAAATAAACATGTATTCTGTTAACAATCGACGAGTACCTTACCCAACAATGCGAATAGGTAAAATACTTACTCGTAGGTAATCATTAATGTAGGGTGCAATAATTGTCTGCGGTACTACTTGTTGGTTATCAGTTAGTGGCATAATCTACCTATAATTTATTAATTTATATCCCTATGCTATTGTATTTATTGTCATTTCCTAAAACGTCTATTCAAATTCATTTATGGCTAAACTATTTTACTTTGCACTTCCATGTCTTCTCAGTTAAACAGTTATTGACGGGACGCCATATAATACTAATAATAATAATATAATTTATTGACAACTACTACATTTCAAATGAATTGTCAAAAAGACTATATCACCCGTAATATAATATTTCTAGTAGATATATTCCACAAATTTCAAAAATATTCCTCAACACAGTCATAAAATTGGCAAAAAAAAAATAACTAAAGAAAATAAGCCATAGTTATGCTGTTTTACATTTAAGTAAAAAAAGCAGGTATTTTTGAAACAGCTTAAGGACTTTACTAATGTTTTTCTTTTTTTTTTGGTGTATATAACGCGAAAGTAAAATTACTAATCTCTCTTCGACACGTCAAATATAAGGCAGTAAAAGTAAAGTAAAAAAGAAGTTTAGTAAGTACATAAGTTTTTCCAATTGTTCCTGACGACGCCAGCTACTAATCATACGATACTGCGGTACTACCTACAATACGTGTGCGCAATTATACGTACGGCTAATACACATCGTCATATAAATACTCCTCCAAAATGTATACGTATTGCTATGGTATGGTACCACGGGTTTCGGAAATTTAAATTTGTGTTTTTATTCATTCCGAATTAGCCTTATTAGAGTAAAGATAAAGTTTCCACTATTCTAATATTTTATTTTGACAAGATTTTGTTAATAGCATTGTTTAATGAATTTAAGTATTTAATTGTTCAGTTGTGTATACTAATTTCATTCATTTGTACTTATTGCGTTCGTCAGTATTGTATATTTTGTTCTTTGTTATATTCGAGGAATTTTCTTTGCTATTCGTGCGACTTTGTAGCACGCAGATGTTATTTTTATATGTATGCGAGTTTGGGCCTCTTTAGAGCAGTTCCGAGGTTGATGTCGCGTATGTAAGTACTTGTATTATATTTGCTTGGTTACCGATTTGGTAATTTCAATTTTTATATTAAATTTTTGATCGCTTAATTTGAATTTAGAACATTAATCGAGGAACTCCTATTAAATAATAATTGATATTATATTATTGTGCACATTTTAGGTATAAGATCCGTTATTATAATTTGTTCTAGAGAATTTTGTTTTTTGTTTAAAGAGTTAAATTTTTCTGTTTCTAGTTTTCTTTGTTAATCACCTCGTGTAAGGTGAAAAGAAGCATTGTGCTTGTAATGTAAATTCAATTGTGTAAATTTAATTTTTGTTGGTTTAAAATTTGAAACCACGTGGATTTTGTGTGAAATAGAAATTTCTTCTAGAACAAATCTACCATTTTGTTTGTTAGAGGGTTTTGAATTGTCCTCTCCTAGTTGTTAGATTCATGCAGGTTTTGATTTCGGCCAGGACTTTTAGTCTACGGTTTTTATTTTGCCTGTTAATTGTAATTAAATGTTTTTTTTTTAATAATAAATTTTGATTACTTTCACCCACATTGTACTTTTCATGATTAGATTAGTAAACCTGAGTTCAGATAATCTTTTGCGCCCCCCTAAATTTTTATCCGCTGAGCTAGTAAATTTAATTTTTCATTTTTATTTTCATTTGTTTTTTTTTTTTATGCTGGTACCAACAGTACACAGCAGTATGTATGTTACGTACTTATAACTTGCACGATGCCGTACTTACTCAGGCAAGTCCCTAGACGTCTAGAATGTACAATGTATTTAATTGAATTCATTTTTGTACAAACATTGTGATGTGGAGCATTAACCGCAATTAATGTTATCAATTGCTAGTTATAAAACATATCTATGATCAACCGCCGGGATCAGTTAACCGGTTACGATAACACTGGTTAACCGGTTAAAATGCACAGCACTAGTTTAGCCCTACCTTATAGAAATACAGGTTCACGTAAGGGTAATAGAATCATGAATTATCGCAAAATATTATTTGTTATTTTTGATTATCTTTTCATTTTAAGTACACAGAAATATTATCTCCTTAAATATAAGTAATGATAAAATAAAGTAGTAGTAGTAATAGCACTCCTTGTGCATAACCAAACAGGTGGCACCAGAATGACCTCCATACATCACATTATCTTCTATCCAGATATTAAAATAAGCCATATTAATGAAAATTGACGGAGATCCACTGTGGCCTCCTGGTATGGTGACACATCCTACTATCTCGTCGTTACATAACAGACTGGCCCCAGCGTCCACCATACTTAGATCGGTTTCTTCACCAGCGCAAATTACAGTCGAATCGATCTTAGTGAATCCATCTGAGTGATGCTTTTCGCACGTTTTAGTAGACATCAGTGTTACACCGATCTTCTCTAAAACAGAATCCGGCAATAGAGTTTCACCGACCCCAAGCGAGAGACCCCAACCGTGTAGATGACACTTGGTCTTGGGGCTAACATCTACAGTCGAGGCAACCGGCATCGTGCCTACGTTGGCTCCCTGATCGAAGGCTTTCTCCAATTGCACCAGGGCAACGTCAAACAGGAGCATCTTATTGTTGTACTTGGGATGGGTGATGACATTCGTTGCCTTCCTCCTTTGGCCGCCCTTTCCATTGGCATGCAGACTGCCAATAATGAAATTGATATCACTTACGGCGAAAACGGCTAGACAATGGGCAACGGTTAACACCCAAGTATTTTGAATGTACACGCCCGAGCATACGTGCAACTCCTCCACTATAATGTTCACGACGAATTTTGCTTCCTCCGGACTAGCTGGACGCGGATGGTTGCTCGCACCTCGCACTTGAGGTTTTGCAATTTCTATAAACTCTTCTTTTACTGGCGGCTCAGTTTCATTCCCAATTGGTATCACTATTATGGAATTGTCGGAAACACTTTCCAAACCCTCGCAAGATAAAATCACTACGATTAAAAGAAATAGCGGCGTACACGGACATAATTTAAACATTATTTAAAAGCTCAACGGAAGAATTAAAAGCCCCGTACATAATTTAGCTGTCAACGATTTCGACAATTTTGACAACTATTATAACATCACAGTACCCAGTAAAGTGCAAAGAAATGCAATAATTAATTGAGTTGTATTAATACTAAAAATTGAAACTTTAGTTCATGTTAATTAGTTAATTATGATCATAGTCAAGAGAGGTTAATTTATCCTAAATTGCGTTTAATTCTGCGGAAGAACGACCCATTTGACTTGAGAGTAAGTCGTTGTGAGTGATGCCAACCGATCGACGAAGATTATCTTGCTCTTGTACCATATTCCTCTGCGTGTAGATCAATATTTACTTTCAAATACGCCGTTATTAAATAGAATGTAGTTTTCTACAATTTTATTGTCAAAATTGACATATGTTCTCCATATTTTACGTCCAATTTTTGCCCAACACCAGGTTGAAGCTAGTGTACACCAAGTGAATAAAAATTAAGTAAAAGTATAAAGAAAGCCTGGATGGTTTCTGTACTATAATAACCACAGGAAAATGCCTAAACAATATAATCTTGCAAACAGTGCAGGCAATGCAGTCACTGATATTACCTCCTAAAAGAAAATCCATAGACGTTATGTCCAGGAACCCAGGAAACTCAGTCTTAAATTGTGGTTTAAGAATCCACAAAGTTGCTGACCGAAATGCGGCGAAGAACTATCAGATATGTGGATGCAAAGCTTGTGGAATTATTGGATTTGGTTTGATGTTTTTTATTTGTGGTGCAATATGATTTTGCACTAGTTTTGAATAACTGACAGATGTTAATGCACCATATGTATGTAATGTATAAAGAATGAATCGATGACATTCTTCTTCAATATTCCACACTAAACGTTAAATCATTTCCTTTGCGTGTGAGTTTCCAAGTTGACATGGGTATCACCAAGGTTAAATGTACCTTCGTCTGAAAAACCAATGTTTCATACAACATTTTGATCGGGTTCCATTACATCTTGCCATCACGATTTGTTGGGATAATACTCAAACTGCTTGAATATCTTTCTTTATTGATCCTTTAGATACATTATGACGTACTGTAAGTTGCACGAATGAAGTTTATGGCGTTTCACGATTATCGAGTAAAGCTGGCAACGAAAAGCTATTAATTGTTGCTGTTTTCGTTCTTGAATTGGACGATTTTTTTGCACGTATGAGTTCATGAAATCGTTGTACTGTTTGCGACAGTGGCGGCTCGTGAGTTATGAAAGAGGATGGGCACACAATAAGAACTTGCCTGTTTTTCGTACATAAAATCCATTCTCCTATTTTTCATGCTGGAAAAGACGTGTATGACTTTGTTGTAAAAATGCGTTCAGTCGATCTTCTAACATTTTGCTTTTCAGAAATGTTGTAATGCGTTTAAGATGGAAAAACATCGTTCGGGGGTTGTACAAATAATATCTAATAGTTTATATGTTTCCGTCAAAACTTCTTTTAAGTTGTTGTCTGTTATGAATACTAAAAGTGGCAAAACACCACCTACACCTACGTCACACATGTCATCGCGCTCATAAATTAGGTACTGAAAGTTCATTTTTCAATTTTACGCTGTCCAACATAGGATTAGATTTCATAGTTTTTTATACACGTAATTAACCGATGGAAAATGTGACTGAGATTTTTCCACATCTTCGTTGTACTTAATTTTATGTCGCAAATAAGCACTTCGCCTAGAATATTAAAATCCACGCACGCATGCATGTGAGAAACGGAATTTTCGTGTTTCTTTGCCCTCTCTGCGATATACATATAATCATTTAACCCTTGTTTATTCCACGCACTGACCTCTTTCTTAAAAATTAAGCAGATAAAACAATTTATTTATTAGTGAACATCCGCACATCCACTCATATTTTTCATATATATTTTTTTTGAATACTTTGTTGAACTTGTGGAAGCGTAGTTTACTTAAAGATCAGGAATAGGCCTCCCTTTCTTCTTAATTAAAAATTTTTCCTCAAAGGAGAATGGTTTTTTTTTTTTAGATTTTGCACTCTATTAACTTCCATCATTAATAATAAACATCACTTCAAGCCTTTGAAATCACACATGCGTGGTACGCATTGAAAACGATGCAATCGCAATGAATGCAAGACGTTAACTGGAGACACGAAATTGTGTGCCCCAAAGCGACCGCATAAGCGCATATGGCGAAGGTAAACGGAGCCGTCCGATTCATACTCGAAATAGGTACATCGGAAATAGTGCCCCGGAACATAGTTTTGAGCGTTCGCATATGCGCTAGTGTCTGTGGTGCGAAAGGAAGCTTTGATACCATTGTTATAAAAACACGTAAAAATAATAAAATAAAATAAAACACTGAATTACATGCGAATTTCTTTTTGTGTCTATCTTGGTGGTTGGGTGGGCACGTGCCTTGTGCCCTTTAGTACCAGCTAGTGATTGTAAATTTACCGATGTTTTCATTTACCGGTAGTTCGGTAAATGAAAATGAAAATACCGGTTTACCAGTAAATTACCGGTAATTTTTTTTCCATGTGTGACATTAATGGGGATTCCCCAAGAAGGCATAATATTATAATTTTGCAATAAATATTTGTATTTTATTATTTTAAACAGTTGTAAGAAGTAAAACAAAATACTATTTAAGGTTATTTTACAATAATGTTGCATTAATGTCCTCTCATAATGTGGTGTATTCAAAATTGCTATTAATTTAAATACGTGAAATTATTCTTATATATTATTATTTTTAAATATTAAAAAATGAGACATTTACTTACTCTTTAAAAAAAACGGTTTTAAACTTTTAAAAATGTTAAAAAACTCGAGTACAAATCACATATGTTAACTCAACTTTTTTCGAGAGATAAATAAAATCCACATAAAAAAACGTAAAATGAGAGAATTGAAATTGCACTTGTTGACAAAGGTAGGAAAAGTGGGGTGTTTTGCTTTCTACCGTCCTAGCAATCGTCCTAGCAACAAATGATATTAATCTCGTTTTTCTTTGCTTTGCTTTTCGTTATCCATCTCGTTTGGGACTTATTTTCTTTTAATGTCTACACGACCTTTTTCAATTTTTTGCTTTTTTTGTTGAGAATTTTTTGATTCCTTCTCTTTCTGACTATCTCGGTGGAATGGAGGTTATACGTTTCTAATCAACAAAAAATTGTCAGTTTCTTTTCTATATTCTCTATTTTAGAGAATTACAGCAGCTCTCAATTTCAAGAAAGTTTAAATTAAACAAAAAAACATCTCCCATAAAATTAATAATTGAGTATACAGGGTATTCCACGTAACCTTGGTTCATTAAAAGTTTATGATGTTCTATTATTTACTTATATTTGAGATTTTGGCACCAGTGTCTGTTCGATTGGAACTATAAATGCAAAATACCTTAACCAAATATCACTTAACCGGTAAACCGGTATACAATCCTTAGTACCAGCCGCCACTGGTTTGCGATACTGCAGATCATGATAAGTGGAGGTATGTTTGGATGACTCTCGTTGAAGTCATGACAAGACATTAGAATTGCGATCACTCGAGAATATCTGCAGAATCTTTCAACAAAAACGCCAAGGCATTTGTTGATAAACATACTGTCATATGAAGTGTATAGACAACTGCTTGCGCAATTCAGTTACCTGCTCAATATCTAATTTTTTGTGCTATTTCATTCTTTCATGACATACCGTATTGTAATTCTAAATCAATTACCTATTAAATGACACCAAACTAAACCCAAGTTGCCGTTTAAAAAATTAAGATAACTGTCCCTGGCCAACGCAAGTCACATAAAACAAATGAAACTTATACCAAAATGTGGGTACTTATGTATCACGACTAAGGATTGTATACCGGTTTACCGGTAAACCGGTTAACCGGTAAATGACCCCAAACTGTTCGGTTAAATTTACCGCGTAAATTACAAAAAAAATTACCGGTAATTCGGTAAATAAAAAATCCATACCAGAAATTTTTATTTACGAAATATTGTGTTTATGGATATGTATTTAAAGGTCTAAAGGGACATTGAAAATAAAAAAAAAAACAGGTACACTTATTAATTTATGGGAGATTGTTTTTTGTTTAATTTTAATTTAAAGTTTCTTGAGATTGAGAACCGCTGTAATGCCCTAGAATAGAGAATATAGAAAAGAAACTGACAAACACTTTTGATTAGAAACGTATAACCTACATTCCACCGAGTTAGTCAGAAAGAGAAGGAATCAAAAAATTGAAAAAAAGGTCGTGTAGAAATTAAAAGAAAAAAAAGAATGAAAACAAGACGGATAACGAAAAGCAACGCAAAGAAAAGCGAGATTAATGTTCATTTGTTGCTAGGACGGCAGGAAGCAAAACACCCCACTTTTCCTAGCTGCCTTTGTCAACAAGTGCAATTCCAATTCTCTTCATTTTTTGGTTTTTTGTGTTTTACTTATCTTTCGTAAACAGTTGAGTTAGCATATGTGATTTGTGCTCTGGAGTTTTTTTAATATTTTTAAAAGTTTAAAATCGTTTTTCTTAAAGAGTAAGTAAATGTCTCAATTTATAACATTTAAAAATAATAATATTAAGAACAACATTTCCACGTATTTAAATTAAATAGCAATTTTGAATACACCACATTATGGAGAAGATTAATGCAACATTGTTGTAAAATAACATTAAAATTTGAACGTTAAATATTTTGTTTTACTTCTTACAACTGCTTAAAATAATTAAATACAAATATTTATTACATATTATGCCTTAAGATTGTGCAAAATATGTATTATTCTAGCCTAACTTCTAACCCTATTTCCTTGGGGAATCCCCATTAATGTCACACATGAAAAAAAAAATTACCGGTAATTTACCGGTAAACCGGTATTTTCATTTTCATTTACCGGTAAATGAAAAAATCGGTAAATTTACAATCACTAATCACGACCTGTTTCTGCCTGCTTCATACGGCCTCTCGAATCATGAGTTGCACGTGTTCACCGCTGGCGCGGACTTTTTTGGGAAAATTGCTTACCCTTCGGTTGTAGGATTGTGACAGCAAAATATCAATCTAATTTAAATGAACGTCATATTGACAAGTACCAAAGCATTTCTTCATTAAAAACCGAGCTATTAAGGTTTTTAAAGTTGTATTTCACATCTTATTGGTTGTTTCAGTTGCATTATTATTTGGTTAATAATTTTATACTATTTAGTTTTGACATAAACCAGGTTGTCATCAGCTGTGTCCACCATTACTATCATTTTGAAGAAAGTAGTTCTCATGTTGCCAAACGTCATGCAGATGTCGCTACTCACCGGAATCTGGTGTAACATTTAATTAAATGTAAATTTGAATGATTTGACAGGCCGTATCAAGCAAATTGTCTAAGTTATCAAGCAGGTCGTGTTATGTATAATTTAATCTTACCAAACATCGAATCTAATGTCAAACCGTTTTTACATAATACTATTTGGAGTAACACTATTAAGTAGCTTCTACAATGAATTTAACTATTTAAAAGAATCATACACTTATTAATGATTATTCGATAACAGTATCGACCAAGCTGTTAAAATAAAAACCCATAAGAATTTGTACGTATGGAATGTAGGTATTAGTGTTTAGGTTCTATATAAACAGTGTTACAGAAAAAATAAAACGTTTGATGCTTTTCCGACTTTATAAAATCAAATTAAGAAAAATCTTTCTTTTTTTGTAACTACTAGTATTTAACTCACGTGAGGCCTTTTCCATTCGAAATATCTATCAGGTCTTTGGCTGTAGAATAGGGAAGCGTTGGTCGGAGGAAACTCTGGATCTTCAAAAAGTGATCCGTTTTCCAGAAGTTCGTCACGTATCTTGTAGAAGTCCTGCACTTCACCTCTAGCTCTCAATCCTGAACCCCTTTCTCCAAGCTAAATAACAAAATACTAATGCAATAGCGTAAATGCATAAGGAAGATTAACGTATTTCTGCTAATTATTGTAATAAATTGTCTTTATTAGTGAATTAGCAGAAATACATTAATTTCGTTAATGATTTGATATTGTACAAAAGCTTGCATATTCCTGTATAAGCAATACTTTAAAAGTAAGAAAATCAAAAGAAATCATAAATAAACAAGAAAAAAAAAAAAATGAGAAACATATTATAAGGATATATGTTTAATATACATATATGTTTGTTCGGTTTCATGTAATTATGTTCTTCACAATTTTAAAATATTAGATTATTACAGTAATTTTGACACAAGGGCTATATTAATATTAATGAAACGCAATGCAAAAAGGAAAACGTAAAAGGTGTTTGAAAAAGTTGCCAACAGGCAATGAAACGTACTGCTGTGGTCTGGCACTCCGGTTTTCGTAATTTCAGTGATCATATTTACTCCGATTTGGTTTTATCAATGTTTCGAGAAAAAGTTTCTCAGAAGTTAATGTTTATTTGTAAATAAGATTTAGTTAATGTTTTGGATTGTTTAGTTTAGTTATTTAAATGTTTAGTTGAAATTGTTTTCACTCTTTCATATATTTTTTTGCTCATGTTGTTCAATGTCTTTCTTTGAGGAGTTCTTCTATGATCTTTGTGCAGCGCACGCAGCTGTAGAATTTATATGTATGCGATTGTTTTAACCCTGAGGGGCCAGTTCTTTGAAAGATGCCGTGAAGTACATGTAATTTTATTTTGTTTACTGCCATTTTGGTATTTCATTTTTATTTAAAGATTTGTTTCGTTAATTTTTAATTATTTCATCCATCAAAGAACTCGTTATATAATAATTGGTATTATATTATTGTGTACACAAATTAGATATAGGATCATTTATTATTTGAGTTCTGGAAGGTATATTTTAAGTTTAAAGAGTTAATTTTTCGTTTTTTTTTTAAATTTTGCTGATTTGTAATTATTGATTAATCACCTCGGGTTGGGTGAATAGAAGCATTGTGCTTGTATTAAAATTTTCTGGTGTAAATTTACTTGAATTGTCCACGGTTAATTTTGAAACCACGTGGACTGATTGATATAACAGAATTATCTTCCTGAACTGTTTTGTCTTTTGTTTGATAAAGGATTTTACATTGTCCTTTTGTAAATTAGAATCTCATGCAATTTTTGATTTCGGCCAGAGCCCTAAGCTCATGGTTTTTTTCTGCAATTTGTAACCATTTTTTTTTCTTTTTTTTTATATAATAAATATTTTTAATTGTTATTAACGTCATTCTGAATTCTGTTCTTTTATTTTTGATTTAAACCTTTTAAATTTTTGGAGTAATTAAAGAAAGTTAGTTTTCTTTCACCCACAATTTACTTTTCGTGATTAGTTTTAATTTGCGAGGGTAACCCTGAGTTTAATTGTTCTTTTGCGCCCTTTTAAAATTTTCTGTTGAGCTAGCTAATTTAATTTTTCATTTTTACTTTTCATTCACCTTCAGTACACAGCAGTACGTAGCACACACAAAAAAAATAAAACTAAAATGTTTTCACAAAGAAATTTTAATTTCAACCTAACCAATATTCCCAAGAAAAAAGAAACTAAATAAAAGAAAAAGTCAAATAATTTAAAACAGAAAACGTTTACTAAGAATTTCATTTAAATCGTATTTATGTTGAAGAAATGTTTAAGGAATTAATATTAATATTATTATGAGAAACTCAAACACAGTATTTGGTAACTTCTTCAAAGTTAACAATAGTGATGGGTATTCGGAATAGTTTCAATTCAAGATTCCGTTTATAGTTACCAATCCATTTAGCCCGATAACAAAAACGAATAGTTGAGCGAAATATAGTCGTATAGATAAGATCATCTACATCGTTAAAAATACATATTATCTTATGCGTATATATGTGCATATTTTAGAATCTCGGTGTTTTTTCCATTGCCCAATACCTGTACAATGTTTGCTAAAAATTAGTAATACACACATTCAGTGTAGTCAGAATAGTAAAATATCCTATGATGAGATAAATTTAGGATTTCCAATTTTACTGCTGGTGCCTTTGTTTAATAAATACTGTCGATATCTTATTTATCTACAAAATAATTAAATATTTTAAGACAAAATCGCCCGATTAGTATTTTGGAGGAGTTAATAGAAAACCAAAATTTGAAGATGTTTGCTATTTGTTATAATTGCTGTTGCATATGTAAATATAAACTTTCATAAAAAAAGTCAATTTTTTTACTTTTAAATAAAATTATTAGAGAGGTCGGACGTATTTACTTCCACCGGCCGCACTCGCCTCGCGTTATGCAAACCGTTTAGCCATAATATATCTTCATGGCAGTGAAATCACTCCCTCCGGTTCGTGTGTCTAATATCAGTGTTAGTCGAGTCTTGATGCAAGATAGTACAAATCTCCGTTAACGTTTTACGCATTGTTAATGTAATACAATGTCGGGCATAGAAAATCCCAGAAAACGACCATCGTTTCATAATGTGGAAAATTATATCGGTGAATTCCAGGATTTACATTATGGTGGTGCCAAAATAGTTTGTACAGTGTGCGATAAACAGTTATTGTGCTGGCACAAATCGGACTACATATTGGTGGAGGTGCATCTGCTCCGTTATCTACCTATAAAGATTATTTTAATTATGCGTGTGTTAAATATAAACATATTTTATCAGCGCGACGAAAGTGGTTTAGTGAGAAAAATCTTAAAACACTTAATAGTAAAAACTTTTCAGCAATCCTATACCATTTCTGCTACTTAAATAAGGTAAGGTATTTATAGTTAAATAAATAATTTGCTCTTTCCCGACATTGTACAAACGTGTGAAGGTTTAGCACAAGTATTTTATACTTACGCTAAACCTCCATGTCACTTATATGAAACTTAGTACTGACCTGGCGCACAGACGAAAGTTGACGACTCTAAAAATTATATACAATTTCATTAATTTAAAGAATGTACGTACTACGTATGCACAATACATTAAATAATGATTTTGTAGGTTATCTCTTTATCAAAATACCAATCAGACACTTTATGTTAAAATACGGTCTACGCAGCAGTAGGAACTAACATGTGGTTTAATATATTGGGGTGACGATTAAAATATATTAATGAATTTTTTTTTGCTAAACCAATATTTCTTTCTATATCTTTAATTTAGAGTGAAAAGAAACTTTTGTACTAATTTTTTTTCTTATTAACCTTTTCCATGTCGCTTTTCAATTGATCTTTACACTACTATTTTTTATAGGTAGTAATCATTTTCAATTGCTATACTTTGTTTAATGATTCGGTTTCGGACTTAAAAGAATCAGCAACTATAAATAGAATCTTGAATCGTTTACCAAAAGAATCGGAAGCGGTAAGAAAAGATTCCGATTTTTTTGCCGTATCTACTAAAGATTCGTTATCAGGTTATCAGATGATTTACTCCTATTCGCCCACCATTAGTTAACAAAAATACCTTTAACTACATTATTTTTTTAAATAAAATAAAACAAAAGCCGGTCCAATATTTCACAATGTTACTATTAAAGTAAAATATTTAACAGCGACCGGTTTCGTGTTTCGTCAAACACATCTTCAGGCCGTGTTAGAAAGAATAATAAAGGAACAATCTAGCATTGATGTATGTATAAGGTAAGTATTAATGAAAATAGCTAAGGTATAAAAAGAAAATACTATAAATTTACTTACAAATTTATCAGTACAAAATGGTCAAAAGTATAAATGAGATGCCCAAATGTTTAAATACCACATATTATGTGAACAAATGGATAATTAAACAGATCACAATGTCGAAAAAAATAAAGTCAAATATTAAAAGCACAGAAAACTAAAGCAAACGAAAGTAGAAATGCGATTGATGGAAAATCATTTAACAATTGATTAGACAGACTTAAGCTAATAATCAGTCAAATAAAGCTTGAAAGGTAGAGGAAGCTTCAAAAGTAACTTGGGAGTTAATATAGACTGACCTATTTTTAATTTGTTGTTTTAGAATTTCTAAGCTCTTTAGATTATTAACGATTAGTCTTTATCACAAAAGTGTGAAATATCAAAATTGTTGGCAGGATCAAAATGGTATTTATTCTCCAACAAGTGACTCGCAAATTGAGAAAAGCCAGAGGAACTAAGTTGCAGGCATCTTACAAGTCCTCAAGTCTAATTTCAAAGTTTCTGAAAGTTCTACTAAGGCAATGTACTGCATTTGGCAATCATTGCAAGTTATTCTATAAATATCATTATGTTTTTTTTAGGATGAATTTTGTCTTTATTTTTTAAAATATAGTTTTTTATAGGATGTCTTGAATGGTGTTTTAAATATATTCTGAATTATTTTTTTATTTTGTAATTGCTGAGAGAAATACAAAGAGAACAAAAAAAATCAATTTGATATTTCCTCATAGTAGTTGTAAATTTATTATATAAATAAAAAAACGACTTCTTTGTTAACATTGATGTAAATGTTTACACACATAGCAAGTTTGGTCTAGACAGACTTAAGGTTCGATTTGCTTGCAATGACTGTGACTTTCTCCGTTTGTTTGAATTTGATATAACAAAGGATTAAACATTTCATATAAAATTTCTTCTATTTCAATTTACAAATTCATTCATCAATTTCACATCATTCTATATAAAATATTAAAGATATTTCATACGAAATGAAATGAGTTTACATCAGGCATTTGGCATAAACAAAAGTTAAGGGTGTCATTTAAAACAATTCATCAGTGAAATCACTATTGGTTAAGGAAATGTTCGCTGCTATCATATCATTCTTGCATTAAGATAAGTTTGTAGTTACAGTACTTAAAATATGGACACTCAAAGTAAATGCGAACGTCATCAACAACACCATCTTAAATATCAGAGATTCACATTAGGGGCGTTTTTATAGCAGACTAAATAACAACGTTATTATTAAAGCAAGGCATTTACTTAGGAGTTTACATAAAGGTGTATTATTCTTGTGCATAGAATTCAAGTATGGAGCAATGGGTAAGATGTTTCATTTAAAATAACGAAGTAAGTACATGTTCATCTACGTTTGGTACACTCTGTATAGTCTAAAATATTTTTAGGTTATGCAGAAGCGAATTTTATAAAACTTTTGTAGATTTTTTCTTTTCGAAATGAAAAATGGGTCCGTAATCAAAGCTCCCAGACCTCACTGGGACCTCTCCTGTACAGGTGTCCGTTTATATTTAGACCCCTACCTACAGACTGTATTATTTAAGGTACGAAAAAACTTTAAATATCAAAGTTATAGGATTTTTGCTGTATTATCTTTTACAAATTTCATTTTCAGCTAATATTATCTTTATAAATTGGTAGACAAATGAATACAGCTTGCATTTTTTTAAATACAACGCCCTATAAATTGTTGGATAGTATGAAAGACCTCCTTTCACTGATTTTAAATAACTATACATTGTTGATATTTATATATTATTTTATTATATTTATTATTATATTTTTGTATCAGTGAAAAATCTAGATTACTATGAAAAGTATGAAGTTTATATAAAGAAGAAAAGAATGTTTAGTTATCAAAAACCAAAATAAAAACAAATATTAGAATACTAAAATTTTTCAACATAACCACTTCCATTATTTGTACAATTAACGATGTTTCTCATGAACTTTGTTGCAGAATTGCGTTTAAAATAAAGTTGCGATGATCTCTATTGAAAATTAATATTTAATTTGACCAAATCGTTGCATCACTTGGTTGTTGTAAAAAAATATTTTAGACGTTCAACGCTCCCTACCTAATTGCTGAGAACAACTTCATTGAACCGCTTTAACACTATTTTTTTTTTTTTAATTTCTTTTTCTCTTGGTTTTTAGGTTGAAAATATTGAAAACATGAATGAGTACTACAACGTTTCGCTTTATTGCAAAGCTTTTTCAAGTATATAAATATAAATGTAAAAAGTGTAAATTATAAATAAAATGTTTTTGTTTAATTTAATTGAGTCAAGAATTGAAGTTTTAAAAAAACACTATTTTTGGTTAAATTAACAATATGTTTTTTTCAGAGTATTAATCATGAACATCTTGCTTATTTTCTTACAGTAGTTTTCTCCCCATATAGTTTAGCAAATACGTAAAATACTTGTGTGTGTTACAGAAATTGTCGCATAGATGGCGCTTCTCCTATTCCATTCCAGTAACAGAACATATTTGGTATAAATAGCACCAAATACAAATATTTCAAAAACGTGTTTGAAATGCAAAACACTATTTGTATTTTATATTTGACCTAATTTTTTGATTATTTTGAATAAAATTTTTGTTATAACATGGTGTATGTGACTATATGATTTATATCATTGAAATATTATTGCTGTTTCTCTGAATTTGTTATACACCATCGCTTTCTACGTAAAGCCTTTTTTTTTGAGAGATAAGAAAAAGAAAAATTCTTCCCCCATTATTAGTTTCTTGGGAATTGAGAAGATAGATTATATATAATCATCTTTTGGACCATATAATTGGGCGATTGAGAAACAAATTCATTACAACAACATAGTGCTAAATACAATTTGCCAGAAAGGAAATGAAATTATATCGCATTCTAATTTGTACTTCCTCTTAAGTTCCTGAAGAAAACAAGAACGATGATAACAATGTTAGAAGCTTTGTTAAGTTTAAAAATAATACTTTTCTCGCATAACGATTGTTGAAATTAGATCAAGTAAAGAATATCTTATTTTTTTTTTTTTGCAAATTGTTGAAATGTACAAAATTATTTATTATAATATGCTTTTGGACAATTAATATTCTTTAAAAAAAATTAAAAAGATTAAATGATGAACAAAATAATTAAACAATTGCATCGAGGCTTTCGTATACAAATATCATAAAGCAGATTTTGGTTTCCTTATTGGCACAGAAATTATTAAACTTCCGAACGCGTTATCTTACCATATAGATCTTATTCGTCATTGTTCCAATTGACTTAAACTGGAGAGTGTTGTTCTCATTTCTTTTGTTATTATTTAAAATGTCAACCTTCTTTGACATTAGCCGCGTCCCATTTCCTTTTATCGAAGGGGCATCGCCGAAACGGACTTTCGCTTCCGTGACGACCCTCGGCCGTATATTAATCACTTTTCTGCTCTCGTTCTGGCCGAACACCCTCTGAACGATAGGCTCGTTCACATCGGACGGCGTCACCGAATGCTTGGTGAATCGGGTGCCAGTTATCACCTGTTTGCTCTCGTGAAGGATCAAATTCTCCGAAGCGGTCACGTCCTGGTTACCGTTCACGTCGTCGGTCAGGGTTTTGTCCTGACTCTTCCTCTTGAAGAGTTTGTTGAAGGTTTTACCGAACGACATCGCGCCGGATTTGGTATCGCGCGGAAAAAGGGGTGAAACTGGGAGCGTTATCTACGTGTTCTCGTTACCGCTGATGAGACTAGACTAAACGGTGTGCACGCTAAACGGCGCACTTTTTATCTAGCGGAAGGAGATTTTGATAAGCGCGACATTGATAAGTTTTGAGAGCTAAAATAAAATAATTTGCGCAAAGTGTAATCCGCTGTTTGCGATACGAAAAATAAATAAACAAACGCAGGTTCAGTAATCTGCAGGTTCTTCTTGGAATTAAAGGATTATGTTTTGTTGCATCTGGTTTATGCAATCTATTACATCGGGATACAACATCTTGCACCTTAACAAACAATCAGATTCCCAAAAATCAAAAAAATATAATTTTTTTTTGTCTAAAACTATTAAATTTATTGAAATTTTAAAAAGATATTGAAGGTATTTTCACGTTTTCTCAACAATGGCAGTCAGAAACTTAGAACATCAATAAAACAGAAGAGCTACCGTGAGCATTAAATAACTTTTCTATAAAAGAAATATGTTAGCCTCGGTTGTATCATAAAAGACTGATTTGTATTATCTTCAGCTATTTAATATACCATTTACATACGATCCAAATGAATAAGTAGATATGTTAGTAATCTACGGAGAATGCAGAAAGAATTCTAGAGGAGCTGCAAACTTGTATCGAGATATAAGGTAATAAGATTTCCAGAAGTTACTGCTGTGGACGGACACCCAGTTTTCGCGAGTTTTTTTTTTAAGTGGCATAGATTTTGTCATGTTTACTCCGTTCAGCCTTTGTCAATGTTTCGAGAGAATTTTCACAGATGTAGTTTTTATTTTTATATAAGATTAAGTTAATGAGTTAATTGTTTAATTTATTTAAGTGTTCAGTTTTTTTTAAATTAATTTCATTTATTTAGATATCTTTTATTCGCTTTTGTTGTCAGCGCCTTTATTTTTGTCGGTGAATTGCACAACTGCGTTGTGCGTGGTATGATATACGACTGTTCAACTTCGTCACTCAGTTCCTTGGTCGACTGTCAGCGTGAGTACATGTATTTTTAAATCGTTTGCTGCCATTTTGTTAATACTTTTGATATCATTATTTGATTCGCATAATTTGAATATATTTTGTCCATCAAGGAATTCGCTTAATAATAATTGTTATTGTATTGATGTGTGCACATCATAGTTGTAAGATCATTTATTATTTTCGTGCAGGAAGATAGATTTAACTATAACTAACAACTTCAGTTCAGTTATCCTGAAGAAGCTGTCAGTATGAACAGCGAAACGTCGAGCAAAAGTTTTGACACACGGCGAAACCCGCAAGAAGCTGTTAGTTATAGTTACACCGGCCGTGAAAGCCTACGCAGTGTGAAGATAGATTTAGTTGTAATTCTCTCATTATATTTTAAAGAAGTAATTTTTTCCGTTTTTCATTTTTCTGTTTCATATTAATTATTAATCACCTCGGATTGGGTGAATAGGAGCATTGTTCTTGTTTTTAGTTTTAATTTTTGGATAATTTCTAGTGTTCCATGAATTTATTTTATTTTATTTGAAACCACGTGGTTTGAAATTGTAAGAATTACGATTATCTTCCTGAGCAAATTAATCTTTTGCTTTGTATAAGAAATAGCATTGTCCTATAGTAATTTAGAATCACGTGCAGTTTTTGATTTAGGCCAGAACCCTCTGTTCACGGTTTTTTTTTCTGCAAATTGTATTGGACTTGTTTTTTTTTCTTTTTTTTTATAATAAATTTTTGATTGTTAATTAACGTCTTTGGGTTAATAATCCCGTTCTTTTATTTTAAGTAACCCTTTTCAATTTTTGGGGTAATTAAAAAAGTCAGTTTTCTTTCACTCACAATTTACTTTTCGTGGTTAGAGTCAAGTTTTAATTCGCGAGGGTAACTCTGAGATTAATTGTTCTTTTGCGCCCTTTTAAGTTTTTATACGTTGAGCTAGCTAATTTAATTTTTCATTTTTAATATTCATTTTGCATTTTCAAATTCAGTCAGTACACAGCAGTACTCATCATCACATACAACATTTAGCTAAGTAGAGACAAAGCTACGAGCTGGATCATTTCTTTCTACTGTAAAATATGCTCACTAAAATGCTCCTGCTAGAAATGAAGAGAACGTGATCAGCCTTTTGGCATATATAGCTGTAAACCCCCATGTGCCGCTTCCAATTTTGTCAGAAGAAATGGGGGTTAATAAGGATACAGTACATAGAATTTTAAAAGCGGATCGATGGATGATGATTTAAAGTTCATTTATGGCAAGAATTAAGGCCAAACGATTTACAAAGACGACTGGATTTCATTGCACGATTGCAAGTTTTAGAAGATGCTAATCCGAATTTTCTTAACTGTATTTTATGGAGTGACAAAAGTCGCTTTCACAATAATGGTGTTGTGAACAAACATAATGCTCATTACTGTTCCAACCAAAATCCGCGTTAGATGGAGGAAGTACGCTTTCAAACGGTATGAGGAATCAGTGTATGGTGTGGAATGTTTATAAATGGGCATTTCATTGGTCCCCACTTTTACGAAGGAGCTCTAACAGGACAACGTTATTTACAGTTTTTGCAATATATGCTTCCAGATTTAATGGAAGATATTCTTCTCAATGAAAGACAAACCCTAATTTGGCAGCAAGATGGTGCTTCACCTCATAATGCGCAAAGTTTGACTGTTTACTTAAATGTACTTTACCTCAATGGATAGATTTTAAAGGAATTTGTATACCGAGTGCGGCCGACAGACCTCGATGATCTGAAATATCGAATTCGCATGGGATGCCGGAGAATAACCCAGGAGATGATTATTTTATCTTGCAATAAAGAATTTAGATGTTGTTTAGAAGCTTGTGTCCACGCTGGTGAACCCCAACTTAAACATTTATTACATTAAATACTTAAAATTATTGAAATATTACTTTAAACTAGCACAAACTGCTTTTAAAAAGTTAATCTGACTTGTTTCAAAACTGACAAGGCAAATTAAAAAATGTGTCAAGCAAAAGTTGCATCTTTCCGTTTAAAAAAATCTAAGTCCGCATTGAAATCTCCTTCAAGGTCACGAGCAAATAAAAAAACTACATACGTTATTTTCGACATAACATGTAGTAACTATACAGTGAAAGTAGATAATGCCTGTAAACTAAAAGCTGAAACACCAGTATATTTGCGATAAGACCATTACGAACCCAATAAAATTAATAAAAAACTTTAACGTAAATAAAATTTCTCACTGCAAATTGTTGTAACTAAGTCACATGAGCTCAAAACAAATTATTCCCAATCTTAAACCTCGGTACACATAAATGTAGTTTACTTTTTAAAATATAAATATGAGCATGCAGTAATTTTATTATATTAAACTGACATTTATGTATATATTTCCTCACACTTTAGAATAAACTTTAAAGTAAATTAACTATTATTTTTAGTTTTATAAGATAAAAATTCCATTCTCAATACCATATTAACTACACTTAGCAATTTTATAGCAGAACTTTCCTTTACAGTTTCAACTTTTAATTTCTTAAGCATTTGAAAAGAGCGATATTGTTGAAATATTATGCGATAATAAAAGCAAAACTTTTATCCAAAGAGTTGGTTGCCGTTGGATTGCGATCACTTCATTTTTAGATTTTGTTTAAAGATTTTTATTTCATTTAATTTAAGAATTAGACCGTGCAACGCCATCTAGCAGTGAGGCTTCGAACTCCTTGCTCGTCACAACGCATCTTACCGCGATAGCAAAATTTAATGTTTCATTTTCGTTATTTACTTCCAAATTAATTAGTCATTCTTTGTCCGTTAAATTTGCTTTTCATTCTTTAGTTATTAGTTCAAGTTTCATTCATTAAAACCTTTTCTTTTGTGTAAATTACTCCGCATTTTTGAGTTTGTCAGTGACATTTGATTCACGTGGTATTTCCGACTTCGGCCCTTTCGCTAGCTAAGTAAGGGAGACGCGCAGGCGACATACCATCTTAGACGCGCTGTTCAAGTTACTCCGTGCAATTAAATTATATTACCACGTTGTGGGATTTTGTCGCGCGAGACACTTCTAGTATCGAGTGCATTTTTGTTCGTTTTACCTGGGACTGCCAGGAGATTTGAGTCCATTGCATCGATATTCCTGAAAAGGGTTTTAGAAACAGCAGCGTCAAGCCGGCATTCCTTTTGTTAAGGGCGTCATTTTAGGTCACTGGTAAGCGGACTTCTTCTCTTGTTAATTTTATCAGTTTAGTAATCCGATCCTATCTTAGGATCTACTATTTATTATCGATCATCTACATCTATTATCTACTATCTACCACCACTACTAGTGTTATTTTGGCGTTGAGTGAAACCAAGAGGGTGAACGAAGTACCGTAATTTGGGAGTGCAAATCCAGCTCGTTGAATCCGAAAGGGGACCACGCCTTGACATCATAACGAACGCGCTCAAACCACCCTCACCGCCACTTCTAGAAATTACCAGCTAAGTCGTAATTTTTTTAATTTTATTATTCTCTTCTTTGCACCAAAATTTAATATTTCATTCTTTTAGTCATTCATTTTTTTTTTTTTCTAAAATCCTATCACACAATACAAACCTCCCGGCCAATATTAGTAATCTAGATATTTAAACTTAACCTCTATATTTCGAAATTAGATCATAATTAATAGTTTAATTTAGTATTTAAGTACGCAAGTTATCGTATCATCGTAACCCATGTTAAGAGTTGTTTATTGTAATTCATTGTATTTATTTATTTTTTTATCTTGAATGTTTTTTATTTGTGTTATCAAATATATAGTGTCATCCAAAATTTTGTGTGTTGAACTAAATTATTTCGATCCAAGACCTTTACGCTTGACAGCGAGCGAACTCCGTAACAAGTTTTATTTCATTTAACTGCCGCACCAACGTTAACGGTCCTAATTATGAAGAAGCTCTTGCAATAAACCAGAGATAAAGTAGATACATTTACCCGCGATAACTGTATTCATAGTTTGCTCGATTATGATTCAGGGAGTTGGATCCATCCAGAAGGGACGCAATAAAACGTTTCAATAATTATTGTAACATGTAAACCAAATTTAAAACAAAAATGGTATAGTAATCACAATTATAAAAAAAAAAAAACATTTTTATGTGAAATAATGTAACATCGAAACTAGTTGCGGTGTTGGTTTACCGCATCCCATATCTATTCATGATGCAAAGTTATAAAAGCGAGTAACAGCATAACGTACCCAGACATTATTACATAAATGTTTTACTCATAGACGTTTTCGGTTTTTCGCAACTTATTGGAAATCACTTGTTATGACAGTAGATTAATATGTTTAGATAAATAAGATATCCATACTCCATTATTGAAGTTTTCCTTGCGCAAATATCGTTTACAGCGAAAAATAGTGAACTTTTCACAAATAACTTTAATGATAGAAAAATAATTCAATAGCGACTGAATTCCAAGTGCATGAATATGATAAAAAGATCTATGTGAAGCACACAGGCTGCTATGGAAGTGGTCAAACAGTTGGTGAACGCTGGAGGTTTCAAATTAACGTCATTAAAACCATGGCTGTTCGCGGTTCACGAAAAAAATGATTGTCCCCAATTCCTAAATTATCATCTGTGGTAAGGTAATTCCCTCAAAAGAGGCTATCCGCGGGGCAGGGTTTTGTGGTCTCGGGTGTAGAACCTGGTTGTGCACGAGCTACTAGTAAAGCTGGAAAATGAAGAACTTATATTCAACAGCGCGAGAAAAATACAAAAAAGACCACAGTAGCATTAATAAGAAGAAGGAACTTAGGTGGTCTTGGACTCCTAAAGCTACAGAGTAAAGAAATAAAGATGTCAGATGAAGTAAAATATCTTAGTGTCATCCTAGACACCAAGCTTACCTGGTATCGACAGTTTCAGAAGATTAAAATTAGGGCGGAAATAACATTTATGTTGGCTAGAAGAGCTCGTGGAAAACATGGGGGTAAGACCAAATATGATGTACTGGACATACATCGCAGTGCTCCGAACCAAAATCACTTATGCATTTCTGATATGGTGCACAAAGGTGCAGCAGCAAACTGCTATAACCGAACTTAAGTACAACATACAAAGGCTGACGTGTTTAGAAATAACAACAAGAATGAGACATCTCAGACTGCAAGAACTACCAAGTCGGTTGGGACCCAATAATATTGTCCATCATGTGGAGAGCAACCTTTTTATGAATGAGATCAAACCAAATGATTTTGACATTTATCTCAGAAATTTTGAGATGGAAATCACGGATCTGATAGGTTGTAGTCACCCAACTACAAAGAAAGGTTTGGAAAATTGAACTGGTTTACAGATAGATTAAAAGCTAAAAGCGGAACTGGAGTTGCACTCTACAGCGGAGTGAGAAATATAATGCATACCCTTCTACTAAGAAAATATGCCACGATCTTCCAAGCAGAGGCATGCACAATATTACACTGTGCAACTGTAAACTTACGAAAATAAGCGGATCTGTATTGTAACAGACAACGAAGCGGCACTGAGGGCACTAGTGAACCCCAAGTTCAAGATCAAGTTTGGTTTGGAAATGTATTCGAGAACTGAATAGTCTGACAGACCGCAATAGAGTCACATTGGTGCGGGTGTTCGGACATTCGACAATCGAAGGAAATGAAAAAGCAGATGAGTTAGCAAGAATCATCCGGCTTCATATACAAACTGATTCAAATCAAGTGCGCGCCATTGCTATCTCTGTTGTTATTGATTCTAGAAAATAGGTTAAATTAGCAAAGTATTAGGTTTTTTTAACACTGATTAATATGCAATATACGAAAAAACAATTGCATAACGAATTTCCAAGAAATTTTGACATTTATATTTTTTTTTAATTGAACACCTGTATATTGTTTTAAAAATTGAAACATATTTTACTTTATGATATAAAAGTATCAATACAATATTGTCTTAAAACGAATAATAAAGAAGTTATGATGGCTTTTATTTTGTAAAATGTAGAGCAGTATAAAGAATCAAGTTTTAACAAAACAGATACATGTCTTTGTGGTGGATGTTTATTTTAACATATTACGTCTTAAAATAATGTAATTGAAATTAAATTGAAATTAATTGGAAAAAGTAAATGCATAATTTATAAATACTGCTCAAAGGTATCACCTTCATTCTCAATACATTTTCGTGTCCGCTTAGTACACTCTGATCTAATTGGTGGAAAACTTCCCTAACTTTATTTTGCAAGTCGTTCACGGTGTTGTACCGGGTTCTGTATATCTGATGTTTTAAATATCCCCACAGAAAAAAGTCTAAAAGTGAGAGGTCAGGAGACCGTGCTGGCCATCGCATTGGCCCATTTGTACCAATCCACTTAGATGATGTCCAGGTTGTTGTGAACCATGCGGCAATTGTGTGTCGGAGCACTGTCCTGCTGAAAGTACAAATTTCCGGCACATCAGGTAATTGGTGTTATCAAGGAAATCCTCTAGAACGGTACGAATAAATTAGTAGCATCTCTAATGGAAAATTCGCGATGGGCTTCAAAATATGCTAACACTTTAATTTCTACCTCCTCGTTGATAATGATATTTTTCTTTGTTCTTTTCCTTCTAAAATAAGCAATCGTCGTGCTACTGTTGCAAAGTTTTCGAAAGTAACGTCGATCTGGTTGCTATCGTAAAGGATACTGTTCTGCATAATATTCAACAGTCCTTATTGAATTTTTGCCGTATACAATGTATGTTTCCATAAAAAATTAGAAGCAAAGAATACAACACAAAGTGAAATAATCAACTTTTTTTAATAGTTAAACGTGAAAAGATTTAAGCTCAGTGCGTTTTTGACAGTTTCAAAACAACATACTATTTGTTTGACTTAAAGTGAACAAAACCTACTATAAATTTTACATATCCTTGACATCAATTAAAAAACCACCATAAACTTCTTTATTATTCGTTTTAAGACAATATTGTATTAAAACTTTTGCATTACAAATTAAAATATCTTTCATTTTTTAACAATATACAGCGTGTTCAATTTAAAAAAAAAATATAAATTTCAAAATTTCTCGGAAATGCGTCATGCAATCGTTTTTTTCGTATATTGCATATTAATCAGCGTTAAAACACTAATACTTGCTATTTAACCTACTTTCTAGAATTCAATAAAAACAGAGATAGCATGGCTGCGCATTAATTTGAATGCGACACTTAAACTTTGAATTAGCCCTAAAAACATAGTACAGAGAGCAGGTAAGGAATTGGGTCGAAGAGAAACACAAAGAACGCTGAAATAATACAACCAGGATAATTCATGGAAGCCCTCATTGAAATCGGGTATTACCCGAACTCGATTTTGGGCAACAGAAGTCGGATGGATCATAGCTGAAAATTTAGGGTAGTCGAGCATCCGGGTGTCTGAAACCGAGTACTCGGGTTACTTTTTTCGGGCGAAAGCTCATAATAAAATATCGTCGGATTGGACTTGAACTGTTGTTTGTTAATTTCAAATTTCTAAAATTCATATACCAATTCTTTAACTTTACACCATGAAAAACTTATTTGTCTATATTTAACTTTCCCATTTAGTAACCTTAAGCAAATTGGTTTTCAGTGTGTTATAATTACAGTGGTGACGTTTTGTGCAGTTTGTACACTACTGCATATACCGATCGACGCCTGGCTGATACATCGCAAGCGACTGCACCAACGTTCACAATATACACTATAGGCCTGTCAACACGCAGTTGCGTACGGTCCTTGATCATGTGAACCCATCGACCAAAAGATTGAATTATGAAATTGAAAATATGTTGTCTTGATTGTCACGGAACAAGACCGTACGGAACTGCATTGGAACAGACTTATATGTAATGCACACCCTGACCCTAATTCACAAACCCACTGTTAATATTTACGGCTGTGCAGCTTTAGTCTTATTAATAATGTGTAGGTACTATTCTTTTTCATAGTTAAATAGAAAATTAAAAAATTCTTTTGAAGATTTAAGTAATTTCACTTTAAATGAAGCTTCTTGCAAACATAGTTTCAAAAGCTTATTCCAAAATACAAAATAAATGCATAATAAAACCACAAAAATCAAAAACCGCAAAGAAAATGTAACATTCAACAAGTGCGGTGAAAAAAAATGCTCGATTCTAACTGAATAATAAAATTTGATTAGATTTTTTTACATCATGAACAATCGCTATGCATATCACTCCCTAAAAGAGACTCGCAGCGAACGAGCATTTAAAACGATAAACGATACATAAAAAGGAAATTAAAGGTAAATATAAAATAGCACAAATCTTAACCGATCCTGCACCATATACTGCATCCACCGTTCTGTGCAAGACGAAAACTGAAATACATAATAGTATTTTTGTTCCAAATTCCCGTTTAGATCAACGGCGCCTCTTAATATTGATTTTTGTTTCCTAGAGCGCCTATAATGGACAGATTTTCGACATACTTTTTGTCGCACAACGTTAGACTTATTGTTAAAATTATCATCATAAAAATTGTATCTTTTAAATTATAATGGTTCGCAACTTGCTTCCTATAAAAATTAAGTTGTATTCTCTAAATATTTTAGGCAAGTAAACCCATGTACAATATTCCAGATTAGGGTAATAAATAGGGAGTAAAAAGTGATAGTCTTCGTTTTAATAAAAAATGTAAAATAAGCAAAACATTTACAAATGCATTTTTAACAATCATATTAATCAATCTACTAATAATTAGGCTCTCTTTTAAAATAGAATTATAAATGACGCACTAACTTGTTTATTTCCGGATACTATTAGTTTTAAATAGGGAAATATGCTTAGCCTAAATATATTTTTTGAAATTAATCATATTTTATAAGTATTGTATTAGTTAATAAATATAAATTTCATTAGTCAGTATGAAATAAGATCAAATGAATCGATAAGTTCTAAGTAAATTGACAAGTACTGCAGTGGAATTACGAAATCCCCGAATCGAGTAGATAAGATTCTAGTGAATACGACCGTATCAAATCAAAGAAAATCTAATAGTAAATTTTTAGTTCATAATCTCACCTTTCGAATAAAAATGGCGTACTCGAATCGTATTATACTTTCGCTTATGTTCAATCGATGAGAGTACTTTTTAAACAAAATCTTACTTTAAAGTGTTAAAATTTTGGGCGGTTTTTAAACTGCGATAATTTCTACTCTTGAAAGCAATTGTGTCATTTTTATTGATATCAATATATAATAAGTTTCAACTAATTAGTTCATTAAAAGGTAAAATCCAATTTGCATTTCTAGGCTGACATCTGTGGCATGGAAATATGATCTACAGAGGTTTTCAATAAGAAGTACAAATCAATCAAAACTTTGGGTAACAATTTGACTGTGCTGAAAGTATTAGAGGCGCCTAGATGCAACTGATCTGGATTGAGCATAGCATCTATCCCTAATCTAAATTCCAAGGCACTCATTATTTCAGCAAAACAAGGAATTTTCGCAAATTCTATTTCAAAGATCATAATATGTCATTAGCATAAATAAATTAGTTTTTGAGCCAACGAGAAAGCATTCCAATACTGAAACAATGATTCTCGTTTGGTACCCATAGGCTGATTCACGAAACCCGTCTATTAAAAGTTCATTTGCAAAGACATCTACAATTTGTATCTTCGCGAGCGGAAGATCATTAGTTGTATGATCTATCTAGAAAAAATAATTTCATCTATATGTTGCATTTCCGGTTATCTCGAAAGTCATGGCCAGCTTTGATATTATAAATAGAAACCTATATCTCAGCATTTTTAGAATTTTATGGGCTCTATCGTTTACCGTTTTAGACTTATTTTGACTTTTGTGAAAAAAAGCACAAAAAATATGATGCATTCAAAGCGTATATTGGCTTATGCAGTAGAAGTTAAAGACTTTTTATGTGAACTGTATGCAGGATATGGGTCCTCTATTATTTAATTAAAGATTAAAATTTAACCAAAATGATACAATGTCGTACAATCAAGTTAATTTGGCGTACCTTTTTTGTACTAAAAGTATTTTTTTTTCAAAAGGAACGCTCTGTATACTCTTACACATATGGATGTATAATTGAATCCATATCTATTAACATCTGCTGCACCTCACTGTCAGTGTTATCGCGTTAAGCTACAGACTACTTACATACAAAGCGGGCAACACTGCAGACGGGAATGAGTTCAATGTGAGTTGTTCGTAGCTTAACGCACTAAATTGCAGTACGGTGAGCCGGTCAGTAAATAGAAAGCACCTAATGTACCATCGTGATACCAACTTGATTATTTTTATAAAATTCAAGTACCTATAGTGCAGTTTGCCGTTGCACAATAGAATATCTAAGTATGTGTTTATTTACAATGGTTTAGTAATACTGGTGTGTGTCTACGCTGTCAGGTAAGAAAAGTAGGTAATTTTTTGGTTAATTAGAATTACCTGTATTTCGTCCAGACTTAAATTCATAAATTCGTTACTTATTTAAATTATAATAACCTATTCGTACATAAACAAGCCTTAGGCATATATGTTCTTTAATTTAGTGCACATAAAACATAACCTATAAAATAAGTGTCACCCTGTAGCTAAATGCAAGCTGTTCTTGATGATAGTAAGAACAGTGTTACACTTTCCTAAAGAGTTGCAATTATTACATTTTATTAAACCTTATTTTCAGTGTATAATTATAATAGAATCGCATCACACCGCATCAGGAAAATATGGCATTTAAGATGTTTTGCATGTTACAAAAAAATTCTTTCAACTTTTTCTGCTTTTCTTGCAATATTTACTCCAATTTTGTCTGAAGGAAAACCTGAAAAACTATTTTGTACGAGACTTTGGTGTCTTTATAGCTTCATCGATGTTCATGACACAATATCTCATCAAGTTGTTCACTTAAGCGTTACCCATAGTGCCCTTAAAGCTGAGAACAGTATTACTAGTATCACAGTTGTGACATATACGTATATGGCATAAATACTTGCTACATTTGCTACACTTTTGTCTTTAATTAAAATTATTATGCCTTTAAAATCTACAACCACCTTCCAGGAAAAAAAAACAAGGCACTACAAATAATGTATTTATAAGAACAATAACGGAGTTGCTAATCAAAATTGAAATTTATACATTTGACGAGTATTTTAATAAGAATTTAAATGAGTTGTAATGTTCCATATACATTTTTTTGTCTTTGTTTTGTCTTTAAACTGTTGTGTTTTATCTATATAATTTGATTGTATATTACATATATTGACAATGTCCATACCTTAAACTGTAAAAAGTAAAAGATAATAAATTATCTAATTGCCTAAAATTTTCTAAATAAAAAAATATTTACGTACTTTAAAATCTAACAAGGTGATTCACACTTGTTTCAATTTTTTCTTTTGTAGAATTAACAAAGAGTTAAAAAAGTGAAAAATAAACCAATATTATTATATATCTTTTCCCTACATAATAAATACTCTTCTAAAACCAATAAAATACAAACACTTTAGCAATAACATTATAAAAAAATTCAGAATCGGTGAGTAATAATAATAATATATAACTCAAATTGAAGCTTCTTACCGTGTACGTATCATTCGCTTTATAATATTTACGTTATAATTACAAAACGTTCATAAAAGTTATTATAAGAAATAGTGCAATGCCCTAATCAAAATTAATTGAATATAAAAAGATCTCAACTTTGATTGATTCAGGAGTTTTCATGTACCTTCAGAAGATGATGAGAAGTTTTATGTTAGCATTTTAGAAATACATATTGTATACATGCGTAAACAAAACGTAAGAATAACACAGCTCTTTTGTAGAGCACTCAGAGAAATGAAAATGTTATTTGAACAACTTGTTTATACTTAAAGAGGAAATAGTGTTCTGATAAACGGTTAACTGAACTATATTTTCCCAAGTGTATTAATCAAAATTAGGATGACCTCATTATCAGATAATCTCACCAGTATTAATACGAACAGAAACACATATATTTCTTTCACTTCAATTTGAGAATATTCCCTTTGTATTCAAACCATTGTGATACTATGCAGATCAGTATAATTTCACAATTTCATATTGTGTAAAACGTACTGACAGCATAAAGAAACCTTCAAATAGGTTATCTAATCTGTTTTATGCACTGATTAAATTTCCGCAGTGATTAAATTTATTTAACGTAAAACGGGGATTAATTCACTGAAACGGCTTCTTTATACTCACACTGTATATTTGCACAGGATCGAATGTCAAATCTTGGAACACAGAACGTCCGCGAATCCTGAGATTGAAATACAGCTGGTACTGGGAGCGATTTATGCGCCCAGTCGAAGCAGATATTAGCGCCTTATACGGGTCATCTTCGTCAACTTTCTTCTCTTGGATTCTGCTGATCGTATTTTTAAAACGTCTCTCATTTCTAATATCGAAAGGATCCTGGGCTTTCTTAGAGAATATTTTTTCTATTTCATCCTGAACGCTACTCAAACCAGGACGTTTCTTATTGTTGGTGACCTTCCTGTTTTCCGATCGTTGTCGTCTATTGCAGAAGAAAATCTTTTTCTCTTGGGATAGTGAGCGTTTGGTTTTATCAGTAGTGAAAGAGACACTTCGCTTCGGAATTTTTTCTTTACTAGCGGCATCTGGAGTGGATATTTTAAGTATGCCTAATGGTTGGCACAAGCATTGTCTTACTACAGCTGACTGTGTTGTATAGTTAATATAGCCGCTTTTATCATTAACTCTGGTAAGCTGTTCTTGGCACAATAACAACTTCACCAGGCGGCAGTGTGCTTTGGATTCTATCGATATCTTCTTCAGTAAGCTTATACCTTGTAAGTTCGCGTTTTTCGTGAACAAACGGATTATCTTTCTGCGATGGTTCAGCAGTCAGAATAGTGATACCTTTCTTATGTATCGGTTTCTCACTTACTGCACGTTTTTCATTCTTCTTATTAATGCTGGGCGAATCGATTGGACTTCTCCTAAAAATCTTTTTCCTCTTCAACTGCTCGTGACACGTGTCGCTCTTAGTAGTATTATTCGAAGTTTTACTAGCAGTAGGTGGTATGTAAACAAAATCACTTTGCACTCGATTGCCGGTAAAATGTATGTCTGGTTGTTTATGATTGTATATGGGTGTCTTACTCAATTGCTTGGAAGAGACAGCATTACTAACTAGAGATGCAATTGTGAACTTCTGCTTCGATTTCTGCTTTTGTGGTGCGGTACTGTCCGCAGATCTTGGCCTCGAACGATGTTTATGTGACATGTTTTACATTTTGAATATTTGTTAGCTTGGTGACGATGAATTTTGAACATTTTTCTGTTAAGAAAACGAATACCAATAACGCGATGTGACGTGTGTCACATTCTGTCAATATAAACAGGCGATGCCAAATTAGAAACACATCACAACAATGACATAATTACCAAAATGTGCCTCATGTCTACACACCACATAACTACAATAACAGGTAAACCTTTGTCTAATTTATGTTTTAAGGCGCGTAACCGATTTTTATCCGTATGAAATAAATGGATATTTTTGGGTCCAATTTCCATTAAAAAACATGTGACCAGTTCGCGTATATTAGATGCCTGCCTATACCTGCCGAATAAATAAACGGAAGATGACTAGTTCGTAACTTAACCCACAAAATTGTGAGGTGAGCCAGTCAATAAATAGAAAGGACATATTTTATAATACCATATATCACATGCAGACGCGCATTCTGAAGTCTGTGGACTCAGCTTCTATACTTAGTTCAATCTTATTTACTATTTATACCAATTCCATCAATAAATATCCAACTGATGATTGCTTTCTACTACAATATGCTGATGATTTTGATTTATTCTCTAAACATCGAAACTTAAATTTGGCTATTAGATCCCTTAATGTAGCCTTTACAAAATACATTGATTGTGTGAAATTTACTTTGTCTTCTTACCACACTTCTAATCTAAGATTCTAATATTCCTGAGTTTTGATTTGCAGTTTCGAAGATCTGTTTACAATAGTTAATGCCATAATATTAGTTTAAGCTTGGATTCAAAAATTATTGTGGCGTAATTATATTAATTATATTGGTGTTTTCTTTCAGAAGAATTTTAAAATATTTGAACCTTTAATGCAACATGGGAGGTTCTTGTGTAAAATTTTATTAATACACTAAAGGTGTAGCTCTGTTTTTTTCTGACCCTTGTCGCACACCATAGGCGTCGCCCATCTTAGAGCGTGTAAATTGGGAGCGAAAAAGTCTCAAATCAAGGCTTCAGACGGGTGGGATTAAAGGGAATAATAGATAGACGAAGGGTAACGGGATGCCGGAATAGGCGTATCGGATTAATAATTAAAAGTAGGAAAGAGGAGAAAATTCGCCCAAAAAATTAGGATCGTAGTAGGCGGTGGGAAACGAACGCCCTTGCAGACCGAGAAATGTCATCGAAGCGGATTTCGATGGATTGGAACGTCAAAGTTGGCTCTTTTCTACGATCGCTGCTACGCTACGGTGGCACTGAAAGTGGGCTCGATGTCGACAACAGTTCTTACATGTTTCCTCTTACGGTTCGAACACCCTAAAATAGGTCGAAACGCGATATTTTTCTCAAAATGAGTCGATTTATAGTGTGTGTTTTTCACTACAAGATTTATAACGAGGTACAAATAATCGTCACATAGAGCATAGATGGCGCCACATATATCATTATTATTATTATATTAAAATCGATTTCGACCGTAGGGTCGTTTGTTAATTGCGAAAGGTAAGTTTAGAAAATCCGGACGGGTATTCGGAACATATTTTAAAAGCGTTAAGGTGTTTTCACGATTCAATTTTCTAGAAAAACCACGAAAACACTTCGTTACGATTGTAGAAATCTAGAGCGTGTAAATTTGGCGTGAAAAAGTCTGTCACACTAACCGTGGACGGAGAAACGGATTAAAAGGGAAATAATAAATGGCGAACGCGAAACGGGACGGCACGGAATAGGCGTTAATTGGAGATTAATAGTTAAAAGTAGAAAAGAGGAGAAATTCGCCCAAAAATTAGATCGTAGTAGGCGGTGGAAAACGACCGCCGCTGTAGACACAACTTTTACGAACACGGTAAAGAAGAAATCTTTCATATTACAGTTTACTACATATTCAGTTTCTGTAATATGCACTAAAATATAACATGACACAATATTTCATTAGGTGTAAAAAAAAAAAAATAGAGATGGCGGTACATATGACATTCGATAAAGTCACTAGATATACATATAAAGTACCGCAATTGGCCGCCACGTTGTGTCCAGATTAGGCGCTCAACTTAAAACGGGCTTTTTTAAAGCCAAGCTGCACTTGAATTACATTAATTGGTAGTTGTGAATAATTTGGATCATAATAATTGAAACATTTTAAAATATAAACAAATTCTGATTCGATTGCGTTTGTACTCAATTCTTATACAATGGAACACATGTACATCGCGCGTAAACATACAAAAGTTAAAGATATAAGTAAAATCTATAGATGGCGATGTCTATTTAGAGAACATATTATCATTTATTGAAGATAACATATTTCACGTTCTACTACTTTAGGGAATTCAAAAACGCAATAAAATATAAATAAATTACATCTATTAATTGTATTTGCATCGAATTCTTACACAACGGAACGCATGTACATGCGCAATATGTGACACAGGTTGTTCAATCAATAGTGAAATTAGTATAATATTTAAGTTCCTAAGACGGCGTCAGACGGCGTTGACTATTATGACAAAGCGAATAGCGTCTGTTTTAGTCACGCTACAGCGTTCTACCTAATAACATCGTTATTATTAGTGGTTAACTAAATAATACATTACAATTTGTAGGAAAATATTATTTTGATATATGTAGTGTGTTGTTCAATTCAATTAAATGATATATTCATGTGTGTTTCTATTTCGCAATGTGATGTTTAAATTAGAATAATGCCGAGGAGAGGAAAATCGAAATTAACCTCCAAAAAGGGTCGTCGTACAGATGGAAGAGTTAGTTCATATACCATACCAGGTAATAAATACTTTTTTAGTTAAATTTAAATTTCGATATTTTCTCGATAAGTTAATATACAAAACTCTAAGCAAAATATATTATAGAGAATTAGATGTAGTAGGTGTACGTTACATATTTATATAAATAAAATTATATGTTGTCTATTATTATTCGATTTAAGTGCTATAATAATATACTGTAGGTGAAATCTCAATACGATCATTCGATATCGCACAAAAATATATACAAAAGAGGACAATATAAATAGAAGCAATAACGAAAAGAACAGCATCAAGTACCATATCCATACATGTCACCTTAAAAGAACCATACACTGCATTCTATAGCGTAATCTTTTTATCTTATCGGTTGATCATATATGCACCGACATCCATTATACGTAATCATATGTCAATACTATATTTCTACCATATATAATGGTAGATAAAAAATACATATTACGATTTGTAATACTATAATATCAACATTATTTACAATATTTGAAAAAGATTGATGAAATAATAATTAACAAAAAAAGTCAACCTATCAGTTATGTATTCTATCCTACTGTATAGCATTGTATGTCATCGAATAACCAAATTTCTATTTCAAATGGCAATATATAAGTAATATAAGTAATAGCATTGCATCCTGTAGTTTATAAAACATATATACTCTAATTGTCAAAACTTAAATACTATATCTATTGTCACTCCATCCGTGGAACCTGTATATTTGTTTACATTATTATATCAGCATTATTTGCAATTAGATATTACAAAAAGCAGCCATTTGTTTGAGTATTTATGCTTTTACGCTTTGTGATTCTCTGGAAATTTAATGTTATTACAATTAATAGATGAGTTATATACAGGGTATCTCACATAAGTTAAAAGTTCATGATGTTCTACTATTTACTTATATTTGAGATTTTGGCACCATTATCTGTTCGATTGCAACTATAAATGTGAAATACTTCAACCAAAATATCACTTCCGGTGACCGGAAATGGGCGTCAACTTTGTTATTTAAATAGAATGATATAATTTTCTTTACATTTTAGATTCTACGGCCATAAATACGTCAATCTTTATTAGCTGTTCCTATAGCTACATGTTGCCGTTTCGAGTAATTTAAGATTTTCTTTTTTTTTTGTAATAATCATTGCTCATCAGAAATTAATATCTCGGTTAATACTGCAAGTAGGGACTCCAAATTTGCTATGTTATGAATGTAGATGTAACTCTAAGAAATGGTACGCACACTTCGCATTCTAATATACAGAGTATTCAAAACTGAGAAACAAAGTGACATATTTTCGAATGCAGAAAACTCAATTTTGTATTTTAATTCGAAATCGGAACGCAGCCTAAATCGCCACGTTACGGATTACGATAGCGCTGCATTTAAGGTACATATGTTAAAATTGTTTGCTTGTATCTGATTCCATTGTACGATCAACTTAAAAAAATTATGACATAGAGAAATAAGCCATTAGGAACGTAAGGAGAGATACATCTTCTTTATAATCTATCAGCGATTGCACGTGCGCAGATTCTAAGAATTTTAATACATTAATCCGCAGAATCTGCGAAGTAAAATTCTGCGAATATATAAATCTCTAGCCGAAAGGATTGGCGGCGTGTTTGTCGCATATAATATCAAGGGGTTAGCTTTCGAAGTATTGTCGCATATATGTTATACTTTCTTTTGTTGTTTATTTGGCCATCGATTATTTCCGCGTGTTTAAATGACATAATTACAAATACTTAAAATGTATTCGTGTATATTATTTGAAGAAATAAATTTACTACAGCGATTACTTTGATTACAAAATAGGTTTACTTTTGTAAGATTTTTTTTAATGTTGATGTATAAAATAATTTTAGGACCAAACAAATATTAAACGTGATTAAACGTAAGTGGAATTTTCCGTTGCACAAACGCGTAAAAATATAAGATAAGCGAAGAGTCGGTGCGATACGAATGAAAGTGGTTTAACTGCGCGCGCAGCGAAGAGGTAGAGCATTCATAAATGAATTGTCAATTCGCAAAATTATTATGAAATGAATATTATAAGGAGTCAAAGCAAGTAACAGTTCAGTAAAATAAATAAAAAACCAAACACACATATTGGCTCAATGGATAATATTCGTTTATAATGAAATTAAAACATATTTTTATGTTAAAGCGAAGCTACACACGGAATATTTGCTTTTTATTTATATCGTCAAATGCCTATTAACTTTCTCATAGCACATATTATATCTTATTTTTATGCATGGAATCTACACGTCTTCGATTTATTACACTACGCGTGGAGAATGTATGTATCTTATCGCTTTATTAATAGTGTATATTAAAATAAAAACATAATTAGTGCATAAGAATGCGGTAAGCGAAAACGTATAAAATATTTCACAAATAACAGCGGGAAATTCAATTTTTAAAATTGGAATTATTGGAATTCAATAGGGCATACTTAAAATATTTTGACTATATAGACTGTCCAACCGAGACTTGGTCTTTGATTACAGTTCTATTTTGATTTTAGGAAAAGACTTTCTATATATTATTCCATTTTAATTTACGTAGAAAAATAAATAGCAAACATAATATCGGGGATTTTTACGCGATTTTTTGGGTCACTATTGCGATATAGAATCAAAAACAAGATGGCGCGAATAAAACGGAAGAAGAGTATTAAAAAAAAATGGCATTTTTGCAACAGATATTTGTGTTTCAAAGCCTTTGTAGTGCTGAATTCGATTCTTACAAGAGTTTTAGAAAATTAAAATGGAGGATTCAATATTGAAGAGAAAATTTTGAAATATAGGAGACCATTTTGCAACAGACGTTCGTATGCAAGCGTTTTTGAGGTCGCTAAATTTTGATTCTGATATCGTTTTTTGCAAAATAAAATGGCGGACGCATATATGGGCAGAGACTTTTGAATATAAAGAAAACGCATTTTTTTTGAAGGCTTGAACTTATGCAAGTTTTTTTGGGCCACTATTGCGAATATAGAATCAAATACATGATAGTGCGCTAAATGGAGGAATATTATTAAAAAAAATGACTTTGCAGCAGACATTTGTGGGTGTTTGATCGTTGCATTTGCATGCTGATAATATTTTTGGAAAATAAAATGGCGAATAAAGTGGGAAGAAAATTGAAATATAGGGAAATCGCCAACTATTTTTTTAAAGCTGTAACTTATGGGATTATAAAGGAATGGGAAAGGGATGGGAAAGGAATGGGAAGGGAATGGGAAAGGAATGGGAAGGGAATGGAAAGGGAATGGAAGGGAATGGGAAAGGGAATGGAAAGGGAATGGGAAAGGGAATGGAAAGGAATGGGAAGGAATGGAAAGGGAATGGAAAGGGAATGGGAAAGGAAATGGGAATGGAATGGGAAAGAAATGGAATGGGAAAGGAATGGAAGGGATATTTATATAAATTAGCCCAAGTAAAGATAATCTCCATATTCGGTGTCTTCAGAATCACGTTGTTATAAATACGCTACAACAAAACTTTTCTACAAAAGTTGTGCAGAATTCAATGCTGCATAACCTAAAAATATTTCAACTTACAGGGTGTTCCAAAAGTAAGAACAAAATAAATACTTAAAACGTACTGCACATTTATAAAAGATGATTTTCAAGTGAATGGGACGGACTTCAAAAAACCACCTTCCTCAAAGTACCACCTTCCTCTACTCCTAGATGCGCAGCATCTAGGTTAATAAAATAAAAGGCAATAGGTGTGGCCTTTTCTACTCTTTGTCGCACACCATAGGCGTCGCCTATCTAGAGCGTGTAAATTGAGTGTGAAAAAGTCGGACCGCACTAACCGTGCACGGAGAAACGGATTAAAAGGAAATAATAGATGGGCAAAGGGTAGCGGGATGCACGGGAATAGCGTATGAAATTAATAGTTAAAAAATAGGTGAGGGAGAAAATTCGCGAAATTCTAAATCGTGATGGGTGCGAGTTAGGCGAACGTCTCTGAAGACCGAGAAATGTCACTTGGCGGAATTTCGACCGATTGCGCATTGTCAAAGTTGGGCAATTTCGGGTATGTTCGCTGCGAGGCTAAGATTATATTGAGAGTGCGTTAATGTCGGAAAAGTTTCTCGCATGTTTCCTCTTACTGATTGAACCCTAAATGGGTCGAGATGCGTTATTTTTCTCAAAATTGAGTCGATTATATAGTGGTGTTTTGCCGGCGATGAGTTTGGAATTATGGCGGTTTCGTGGGATGTCAGATGCCCTGTCACGCGGTGAAATGTCGCGAACTTCGGGAGACGATTTTGGAACGTAAAAGGGGACAAGGGACACGTAATGAGTCGAAACGTGATCAGAGAGATGTTAAGAGCCTGAATGTTTCGCAAGCATATGGAAAAATGTGGAAATTGTCATTTGTGATGGTACTGATTTGCTCTAACCTACCTATTATTTGGTTGATAATAATAGCGATTCGAGGTATATATAACGTTTATTGGAAGGTTGAAAGGTTCGTAATACACGCTCAAATATGTTTCTGATTAAAATTATACAGTTTTTAGCGAAATTATTGAGCCAGGATCAAGTAAGATGTCAAACTATCGAACCACGAAAAACGTCAACGTATCGCGCTAATTTTGGCACGAAAAGTATACATTACCGCAAAATTATCGCGATATGAAGATTTACGTGACAGATATTACCGCTTTCATGCTAAAAAGGCCCGACTAACGCTCATTTCTACAGAATGATTCGATTTATGGAGTCGTGTTTGACTGGTCTGTCAGAGATAATATTATGTGTCTTTAAATGAGGTAAAATTCATTTCTTCAAGCTCTCTACAATCATGAGGAGAAGATATTATAAGAGTGACACCATATAGTATATTAATCGACCCCTAGAAATGTCATTTGAGTTGTCGAAAGATGCAGCGAGCAAGAACAATCCCTTTCCGATGAAAGTTATTTCAAATCTTTTTTACCCGTTCAACATACTATAGGAGAAGAGAACGATTACGATATATAGATTTGGGTGTCTGTTCTCTATTTTTACTGTTATTGTTACATATATATAATACAAAACATTTAAAGCGATGTTGTTTTCATTCATATTTCGATATGTACATTAGAGTAATCAGATATGCATATCAGCTGTTACGTGAATATTATTTGTAGTGATATCGATATATAGATTTCTTAAAAGTATCAGATTTGGATGTATTCAAAAGGAAGTTTCTACGTACCAAGTATCGAATATATCGTGTTAAATTTATTTAACTTATGGAATGTACAAGTTAATTTAAAATTTCAGTCCACAAGACAATATTATGAAACTTAAATAGTAAAGAGAGCAAGCAGGTGGGTAGATATGCAAATATCTTTTTTATTACATACTATTACCTTAAACGATGAAAGATTTAATGCGCTATTCAATTTTGATCGGTTGCATTATTGATTTCTCTTCTGGCATTTTTTTAACACTCAACAACTGCTAATTAAATAACTTACAGTTTCACATATTCGCACATAATATATTAGAAAATTTGTGGTTAAGGATATAAAATGTGTCGCACATATATATTACAAATGTATTTTTAAAAAATTGACATAATTAATCAGGTCCGAACAAGAAGATACAGCACCTATTCATCGTCTTTGTAATATTCTATTCGGTTTTTCTTTCGGATAAACACACTGATAGTAGTGTTCTAACTCGACAGTCGGCGTAGCGAAACACAAAATTCCGCAAACCATACACAAGTAAATAATAGCACGGTCATATTAGGTCTGGATGCTCTGTAGATCGTCACGTGTGCTGTATGGTGTAAATAATTCCAGGATAGCGATAAAATGTTTGTTTTTGCAAACGATGACCACGTCTTCCACACTTTCTTCTTAAAAAAAAACAACTTTCAGGTTATATTACCACAAAAAAACACGTAGAATCTTAGAAAACACATTTATCAACCAACAATCGTTATAATCGATTACGTCTTTTCATAATAATGTAAACAATTCGATCGAATAATCGGTATAAATCATTACTAATCACGAGATATTGAAATTGAGTTGACGACAACTGTCAATATTAGCGTGTAGGAATATCATGCAAGAACGAAATACGCTTAGGTGCGTTCACCCATATAGAAAACTGTAACATGATTATAAATTTAATTATATTTCTACTTCGATAATTGTCATAACGTACTATTCTTATAGTGTGTTGTATAATACATTTAAATACATTTCAAATATTAACACCCGCTTCGTCGGTTTGGTTTAGTTCACTCATTGACGAGTAAACGCGTTCAGCCGATGATATATTTTGTCGTTTCTAAGAAATCGTATTTAGTAAACCGTTCATAAAGCGAATTTATAATTCGAAAGCACACGTAACTTAATTATGTTTACTTAAAGAGGTTTTTAAATCATTATTTTATTACTTCGTTTGCCGGTATATTCTATGAACGCCGATGTGACAGATGATATAAATTATATTAGCCGGATACACAGTGAGATGCGATATGTTCGGCCGAGTTCGGATTTGTCGTCGGAAAATGTCCAGACGAGGCGGCAAATTTTAAAATCTTATGTCTTTTAAACCGCGTATATGTGGCATTTATATTTCCGAAATATTTTTAATGCATGAAATCTACAGTGTTTTCGACTTATTACTCTACGCGTGGAGTATATCTATCGCTTTTATTAATAGTGTGTATTAAAATAAAATAGAAATTCAATCATTGCGTAAAAGTGGAGTATGTTGAAGACACTATAAAATATTGTCACAATATAGCGGGAAATTTTAATTTTTGCAGCTTCGACTTACTAGAAGTATAGAAAGGCAATTTTTTTTTTTTTAAGTTTGAGACTTTGCGATTTTTTTGAGCCACTATTTGCGAATATAGAATTAAAAACAGGATGGCGCGACTAAAATGGAGGAATATTATTAAAAAATTATATTTTGCAACAGACATTGTGGGTGCTTGGATCGTTGCATTTGATGCTGATAATATTGTTTGGAAAAATAAAATGACGGAAAAAATAGGAAGAAATTGAAATATAGGAAAATCGTCAACTATTTTTTTTAAAAGCTGTAACTTATGGATATTATAAAAGGAAATAGGGAAAATAGATAAGGAAAAAGAGAATAGGGAAAGGGTATAGAATTTGATTCAGCTCTATTTTTGCTTTTAGGAAGGAAGTCTTATCTACAAAAGCTTTCTAGAACTTAATGCCGCATAACCTAAGAATATATTTGAGTACAACTGAATCCCGAACACTGGCTCTTTGATTACTACAGCTCAAATCTTTTCTACAGAAGTTTTATAGAATTTAATGCTGTGTAACTTAAAAATATTTTCAAGTAACCGGGGTTCAGGAAGACTGGGTTTTTTCGTTATAGCTCTATTTTTGCGTTTAGGAAGACATCTTTTCTACAAGAGTGTTATAGAATTGAATGCTATATAACCTAAAAAAATATTCAAATATACCGGGGTTCAGAAGACTGGGTTTTCCGGTAATAGCTCTATTTTGCGTTTAGAAGAAATCTTTTCTACAAGAGTGTATAGAATTGAATGCTACATAACCTAAAAAAAAAATCAAATATACCGGGGGTTCAGGAAGACTGGGTTTTCGGTAATAGATCTATTTTTGCGTTAGGAAGAAATTTTCTACAAGAGTGTTATAGAATTGAATGCTATATAACCTAAAAAAAATTCAAATATACCGGGGTTCAGGAAGACTGGGTTTTTCGGTAATGCTCTATTTTTGCGTTTAGGAAGAAATTTTTCTACAAGAGTGTTATAGAATTGAATGCTATATAACTAAAAAAAAAATTCAAATATTACGGGGTCAGGAGAGACTGGGTTTTTCGGTAATAGCTCTATTTTTGCGTTTAGGAAGAAATCTTTTCTACAAGAGTGTTATAGAATTGAATGCTACATAACCTAAAAAAAAAATCAAATATACCGGGGGTTCAGGAAGACTGGGTTTTTCGGTAATAGATCTATTTTTGCGTTTAGGAAGAAATTTTTCTACAAGAGTGTTATAGAATTGAATGCTATATAACTAAAAAAAATTCAAATATACGGGGGTTCAGGAAGACTGGGTTTTTCGGTAATAGCTCTATTTTGCGTTTAGGAAGAAATTTTTCTACAAGAGTGTTATAGAATTGAATGCTATATAACCTAAAAAAAATTCAAATATACCGGGGGTTCAGGAAGACTGGGTTTTTCGGTAATAGCTCTATTTTTGCGTTTAGGAAGAAATCTTTTCTACAAGAGTGTTATAGAATTGAATGCTACATAACCTAAAAAAAAAATCAAATATACCGGGGGTTCAGGAAGACTGGGTTTTTCGGTAATAGATCTATTTTTGCGTTTAGGAAGAAATTTTTCTACAGAGTGTTATAGAATTGAATGCTATATAACCTAAAAAAAAATTCAAATATACCGGGGTTCAGGAAGACTGGGTTTTTTCGGTAATAGCTCTATTTTTGCGTTTAGGAAGAAATTTTCTACAAGAGTGTTATAGAATTGAATGCTATATAACCTAAAAAAAATTCAAATATACCGGGGGTTCAGGAAGACTGGGTTTTTCGGTAATAGCTCTATTTTTGCGTTTAGGAAGAAATTTTTCTACAAGAGTGTTATAGAATTGAATGCTATATAACCTAAAAAAAAATTCAAATATACCGGGGGTTCAGGAAGACTGGGTTTTTCGGTAATAGATCTATTTTTGCGTTTAGGAAGAAATCTTTTCTACAAGAGTGTTATAGAATTGAATGCTACATAACTAAAAAAAAATCAAATATACCGGGTGTTCAGGAGATTGGATTTTTTCATTATAGCTCTATTTTTGCGTTTAGGATTTTTTTTTTCTTCAGGGATGTTACAGAATTGGATTTTTTTCATTATAGTTCTATTTTTGCGTTTAGGATTTTTTTTTTCTTCAGGGATGTTATAGAATTGGATGCTGCATAAGTTAAAAATATTTTCAAAAATACCGGGTGTTCAGGAAGACTGGGTTTTTTCATTATAGCTCCATTTTTGCGTTTGGGAACAAATCTTTTCTACAAAAGTGTTATAGAATTGAATGCTGCATAAAGCTAAAAATATTTTTAAATCTACAGAGTGTTCAGGAAGATTGGATTTTTTCATTATAGCTCTATTTTGCGTGTAGGAATTTTTTTTTCTTCAGGGATGTTATTAAAATTGGATGCTGCATAGGTTAAAAATATTTTCAAAAAATACCGGTGTTCAGGAAGATTGGATTTTTTTCATTACAGCTCTATTTTTGCGGTGTAGGAATTTTTTTTCTTCAGGATGTATATAAATTGGATGCTGCATAAGTTAAAAATATTTTCAAAAATACCAGGTGTTCAGGAAGATTGGATTTTTTTCATTATAGCTCTATTTTTGCGTTTAGGAATTTTTTTTTCTTCAGGGATGTTATAGAATTGGATGCTGCATAAGTTAAAAATATGTTCAAAAATACCGGGTGTTCAGGAAGATTGGATTTTTTTCATTATAGCTCTATTTTTGCGTTTAGGAAATTTTTTTTCTTCAGGGATGTTATAGAATTGGATGCTGCATAAGTTAAAAATATTTTCAAAAATACCGGGTGTTCAGGAAGACTGGGTTTTTTCATTATAGCTCCATTTTTGCGTTTGGGAACAAATCTTTTCTACAAAAGTGTTATAGAATTGAATGCTGCATGAGCTAAAAATATTTTTAAATCTACAGAGTGTTCAGGAAGATTGGATTTTTTCATTATAGCTCTATTTTTGCGTGTAGGAATTTTTTTTTCTTCAGGGATGTTATAAAATTGGATGCTGCATAGGTTAAAAATATTTCCAAAAATACCGGGTGTTCAGGAAGATTGGATTTTTTCATTACAGCTCTATTTTTGCGTGTAGGAATATTTTTTCTTCAGGGATGTTATAAAATTGGATGCTGCATAAGTTAAAAATATTTTCAAAAATATCAGGTGTTCAGGAAGATTGGATTTTTTCATTATAGCTCTATTTTTGCGTTTAGGAATTTTTTTTCTTCAGGGATGTTATAGAATTGGATGCTGCATAAGTTAAAAATATGTTCAAAAATACCGGGTGTTCAGGAAGATTGGATTTTTTTCTTTATAGCTCTATTTTTGCGTTTAGGAAATTTTTTTTCTTCAGGGATGTTATAGAATTGGATGCTGCATAAGTTAAAAATATTTTCAAAAATACCGGGTGTTCAGGAAGATTGGATTTTTTTCATTATAGCTCTATTTTTGCGTGTAGGAAATTTTTTTTCTTCAAGAGTGTTATAGAATTGGATGCTGCATAAGTTAAAAATATTTTCAAATATACCGGGTGTTCAGGAAGATTGGATTTTTCATTATAGCTCTATTTTTGCGTTTGGGAACAAATCTTTTCTACAAAAGTGTTATAGAATTGAATGCTGCATAAGCTAAAAATATTTTTAAATCTACAGAGTGTTCAGGAAGATTGGATTTTTTCATTATAGCTCTATTTTTGCGTTTGAGAACAAATCTTTTCTACAAAAGTGTTATAGAATTGAATGCTGCATAAGCTAAAAATATTTTTAAATCTACAGAGTGTTCAGGAAGATTGGATTTTTCATTATAGCTCTATTTTTGCGTTTGGGAACAAATCTTTCTACCAAAGTGTTATAGAATTGAATGCTGCATAAGCTAAAATATTTTTAAATCTACAGAGTGTTCAGGAAGATTGGATTTTTTCATTATAGCTCTATTTTTGCGTTTGGGAACAAATTTTTTTCTACAAAGGTGTTATAGAATTGAAAGCCGCATAAGCTAAAAATATTTTGAAATCTACAGAGTGTTCAGGAAGATTGGATTTTTTTCATTATAGCTCTATTTTTGCGTTTGGGAACAAATCTTTTCTATAAAAGTGTTATAGAATTGAATGCTGCATAAGCTAAAAATATTTTCAAATATACCGGGTGTTCAAAAAGACTGAGTTTTAGGAAAAGAAACTTTTTGACAAAAGTTGTGCAGATTGCTGCATACCCTAAACATAGTTTCGACTATACAGGGTGTTCCAAAAGTAAAAACAAAAGAAAACTACACTTAAAACGTATTGCACATTGTAAAAGTGGCAACTTCTCTCGAATGGGGACCGACTTCAAAAAACCACCTTCCTCAAGTAACCACCTTCCTCAAGTACCACCTTCTTCACTGACTAGAAGCGCAGCTTCTAGTTAAGATATATTTATCAAGCATAATTAAATCCAAACTGTATGTATTTCCGTAGAGCTAAAAATTGGATCGATAAATTGAATTACCTTATATTTAAGGTACGTAAAAGTTTACGTAGAGTTTCAGGGGTAATGAAATCCTTCCCCACTAATGCTTTTCTTTAAATTCTCTAATTTAGTATTAATAAGTTTGAATAATTTATTTCAATATTATGCAGGGATAAATACTTCTAATAAAATTTTAGGAGTCATATATGAAGCATATCAATTTTTTTTTGTATTATTCTCCTTCTACTTCCTTTATCATTTATCCGTACCATCGGATTCCTTATCAAATTCTACATTTTCACGCTAAAATTGATTTTAATGAAAATTCGAATAGAAATATTAAGATTAACACACAACAGAATGTGGTCAATGAAAGTTTCCAAGAAATTACATTAATCAAAAGTGGAAGGATTATGTATTATTTTTTACGGATTGTTCTATATTAGAAAATCATGATAATATATCTTCTTTTGTTGTTTATTTTTCATCACTCAACATAAAAATTTCGGGATATCTTTCAATGCTTCTCTTTTTAAATGTGACCTACTTGCCATTTATACTATAGTTATTTGTAAAATTGAAGAATATAGAGTTGGGAAGGTGTTGATAATTTCCGATTTAAAAAGTGCCTTATTGATCACAACTTAGTCTGGGATATTCTTAAGAAACTTTACCAGTTGGAATTGGAAAATATTTATATTCATTTTATTTGGGTTCATAGCCATATTGGATTACATGGTAATGAAATTGCGGATAAATTAGCAAGAATATGTGGAAATCAGATTGTTTCTAATTTTAAATTATACCATGATGATTTTAAATAAAGAAGAAGAAGAAGAAGAAGAACCGCGTGCAGATCGAAATGGCGATAAGTTGATCAAAATCACAATTTTGATAGACAATGAAGGTGTCAGTGCAACCCTGTTTATCATGATATTCATTTTTTGAAAGTCAAAGCTCCATTACGCTTTTTTTCACACCTAATTATCTTGTGTTTATCGGAATTCAATACTAATCAGTCAAATCAGTGCACAATTTAGAAAAATAATTAATAACCTCCACATATACAGCTGTACTTTATCAGCATAAAAATGATAGTGACAGTATTCCAAATGCGATACCAGCTGAGAACTCTAGATTACTGTTAATTGATGAAACAGCAGTAATAAATAAAATTTGTTAGGAACAGATGCGAACTCAAGAAATGATTTCAGATGAGTTCTTGTATTTGCCAGTTCTTTCCATTCATTCACTAGCATTTTATAAATATACAATTAATAATAATTCCATGATAAATATTATATAAATCAATATCAACTTCACAAAATAAATATCCTGAGGGTGAAGAAGATCGAAAAATATTTAATTTAATTATGGTTTTCCACATGCTGTGAATATCATGAGTCAAGACAATATCATGTTGAAAGTCCTACACTGATTTTTAATAGTTAATGCCGTATAATTTCTTAAAGATTTGTAGTAATCACACTGAACTCTTGTATTTAGCTAAGGTACCTTCTGCTCTAGCCAGTCACTGTAAAAACTTAAAGTTATCAGCGATCCAGAATTTCTAGGACTTTATGATTCTAACAGTAGTAAATAACAGTGCAAACCTATAGTAACAATTGCTTTTTTTTAATCAATTCCATATTTTATGCCAATAGCTGATTCAACTACAAAGTATATACGATTTTTCTTTATTGAGCTAACCACAATAATTTAACTGTTACACAGTTAGTTAACATTATATCTGTATCGCTCCTATTTAAAGCAAAAAGTGTTCGTATTGCGGCTTTGTGATTCATTTATTTTTTTTTTATTTCTCCCTCTCTGTGTCTTTCTCAAAGTATGATGAAATTTTTGTGCGTGACAGAATTGTGTCGATTTACACCAAAATAAACATGCAAAAATGTCATACCATCAACACGTGCGATGAAATTGAGAACTTTGAGAACCAAAAAGAAATTAGCACGTGCATTAAGAAAAGAAAATAAGTGAAGAGAAAAAAATCAAATACTATTGAAGAACTTGCAGTAATTTCTAAACATGTATATGTAATGGTTATGTATAATAATCGGCAAAAATAAATATTTATACAAGAATATTTTCTTAAAGTATCAACAGTGATTGTATGGCACATAATGATAAGTTTGCATAACTGTTTCTTATTGCTATGATAGATTATTAATCTTTGAGCGTTCGCGTTAGCTGCATTTAAACCGTCTTTTCGATTCAATAAATCTTATCTTAAAATAACACGCGGAAATAATAGAGGTGTCTATGCCGACTCGCAAACGCTTATATGCAACATTTACATTACATATCGCACAGTGGCGTAGCTAGGAAGGGGCTAGCTCATCTGTCCCGAGTGCGGCATCCAGGGTGGCAAATTGATGTTAGAAAAATTAGAAAGAACTATTTTCCACTCTTAATTGTATCTTCAGATGTCCCGAGGGCTGAAAACTTTACTTACGCCACTGATATTATACGTTGCATCACATGTTACACCTCTGATATGTATAAGGCTAATTTAAATGGTGCGAACGCTCGAAAATTAATAACATTTCATTGTTTTTTTTTTTTTTATGAAAGTGCAGCTGTACAGTTTTAATAATTAGACTGTAACTATTTAAAAATTAAATGCAAATAATGGAGGGAGCGTTTTAGGTATTCAATCAATCTAACCATATCATGTAACTGTGATTCGTAATGCGCAATTCTTTTAAATTCTAATATTTTATTTTTTATTTCATTGTGTACTTAAGGCCTAACCATATTTATAAATATATAAAACCGTGTGTTTTATTATCAAAGTTATTAGTATTCGAATAACTTTCCCTGTGTTTGAAACCGCTCCGGGACGGGTTTTAGAAATGTATGTTTTAGAGGTAGTGGGAGGAACAGCTGTCAAAACATGACGTATTAAGAAATGAAAGTGACATTAGCATCTATATTATTTTATTTGCAGTTTATTGTGCGGAAATACAACGAATAAATACGAATAAGATTCACATGGATGCATTCGAATAGCAATAATTATTCAGAAGAAGTAAATGTCATTTGTGGGAGGAAAGTTATTCTTTTCATCGCCTTCGGTTCGGTTTGTAATATTTGCCCGCGGCCTGCAATAGAGCATTTTTCTCCCTTGATTTAAAATAAACTAATAAATGCAAATATTGCAAGTTTTTTACAGTCACTCCTCACGCAGGATTCGAACCTACATTCTCCCGTTTGCCGGACGGGCGCTTTACCAATTAAACTAGTAGAGGACGAGATTCGAGGGTTTTAACGGAACATATGTCGATATTAGATCTTGAAAAAGTCGGCAGGACAGCAAATATACAAAGATTGCAAATTTTTTACAATAAGAAAATAACAAATTATTACAGTTAAAAGCAGAAATACATTAATTTGTTATACTAATGTTTTATATCCTGAGAATCAATAATTATAGTCCAACAATTTGTGTATTATTTATCTAGAGATTGGAAGGTAAATGCGAAATCTGTCAGTTGATGTCAGTTTTTTAATATTTAAATTTTAAGCGTGTCGCTCACAAATTAAGAAACACATTTTATATTACGTGCTAAAGATTATAAAAAATATTTCAGAAAACGTACCCTTAATAAAAATATACAAGCAAAAGTTATTTTGGACGATTAAATATATCTAGTAAATGTGAAACAGATATTGGCTATAATTTGTGCATAAAAAAACCATATAAATTAATATTATAAACGCCAATAAAGTGCTATTTTTCTATCTAAATTAAAGTAATATGTATAACACTAGTCTACATTAATTTTATTCATAATATGTATTGCAGCGTCACGTGGTCACGTGGTTCAACTTTAATTGCGTTTATATCATAAGAGATGAATACAGTTTGATAAAGTTAAATTGTGTGAGGCGTATTTAGTGCATTTATTTCAAGGCCACCTTGTACTATTAATTAATTATCCTCAATGCTTGCTTTAACGAATTAGACATTTTATTGTTATGAACCGGAATAACATGTTATCAAATACTGATTCTGGAAAAAAAAAATTTACATGATTCTATATTGTTAACAACTTGTGGGATAGCATTAATAAATTGCAATAGGAATACTGTCAACCTTGAACTGCTTTTGGTTATATTTATGTAACACACTTCATACAGTAAGTTTGTTCGCGTCGCATGAACTATTTGCACTTTAAATAAAAGTGCAAATAGTTCATGCGACGCGAACAAACTTAGTATTTCCTTTTATAGAAAGTTTAATTGCCTGTAAATTTTAAGTTAAATATGGAATTATTTCAATCCAATTGGATCCAATCGTCTATATGAAGTGATATATCTGGATAATTAAATTATTGCTATAAAGTTATGTTACAGACTTTGTATGTGGTTATTAAACTCTTTTAAACTAATTTATAAATCATATTTTTCTGCTGTACTATACACACACACAAGTAGTGTTACCAATGATGCATTTAGTGCAAATAGTTAATATTTTATGACTTTTATCTTTATACCGCTGAGATAAAGAACAGTGAGTAATATAAGAGCGTAAAAATGACATAAGTATTTTTATCATGCATTACGTATCATGTAATCATGTTATATTCTATTTCAAGACATCTGCATCATACAGCAATGACAGCTCCTGTAAATAAAAACAATCACGACCCTACCGGATCATAAAATAATTCATCTCAATCAAAACGAGTAAGGTAAATTCGTCGTCAAATTATTTTGTATGTGAGAAAGCGTGTGCGAGAATCAATACAATTCTTATTTACGGCGCCTCAACGTTTACTCCGGCTAACATAACCTCTAAAATTGGTATAAATTGTCAGGAGACGTTTTTATACATTTACTTTAACTATAAAAATTAAAATTTCCCGTATGAAATAGATATGATTTGTTCTGGTCTATTTTTCTAGCCCCCCCCCCCCCTCCCCTCGTGGAACCGCCCCTGATAAACTACAAATACAATAATATAGGTACCAATGTCACTTTCATTTCACAATACGGCAAGTTTTGACAGCTGGCGGTTTCAAACCCAGAGAAAATTATTCGAACTTAACGTTTTAGTTTCGACAACAAAATGCACGGTTTTAAATGTTTATAAATACAGTCTAACAGTCTTCTTACTTAAGTGCACAAAAAAGTGAAATAAAAATTGAAATGTAAGGTATTACAAAAAAATGTGCATTGCGGATAACAACTATATGACTTTGTTAGATTGGTTGTCTACCTAAAATGCCCTCTTCATTCGCATTTAATTTTTAACATAGTGTACATATCAATGCTACTATTAATTAACAAATGAAAAAATTATCACACATAAAACTCAAAAAGTTTCAGCTGAAACAAACAAACTTGTGAAACTTACCATGTTGAAGAGCATGTTCTGCAATTTTAACAAAAAAGAAAAAAGGTCTTAAATATGGAAATAATATATAATGTGTCCACGAATGGAGTTGACAGTAGCTATGATGGACGAGAAATATTTGGGAAATAAGTCTTGCTTGATCTGAAACTTTTTTATTGTCAGCTATCAATTTTTCAAAATCCAGTAGGCCTTTGCGGCCGGGTCAAAATTAGTTTTGTTTCAGGCAAAATATTTTTTACCTTGGCAGTATGCCAAAATGTTATTATGAAGTGTTGTTCAGAATGAAAAGTTATGACGGTATGCAAATTTTCAGTCATCGGCCTACTTCGATAAAATCCATTGTTTTTCAATTTCGTTTCAGGTAAAGTACTATTTGTGTTTACAGTACGCCAATGTGCTACTAAGAAAAATTAGGGCAAAAAGTTATAGAGTTGTGCAAATTGGGCAATTGGCCTACTTTGATGTTGAATGAAGGAGTTAATAATAGGCGGAAAAACTAATAATGATAATCAAAGTAGGCCAATTTAGTATGAACATTTTCATAAGTCTATAACTTTTTGCTCTAACAATTTTTTCTTAGTAACATATTGACGTACTGTGAACACAAACATCAGCACTTTACTTCAAACGAAATAGACAGACAATGGCTTTTATCAAAATGGGCCGATGACTGAAAATTTACATACCGTTATAGCTTTTCATATTGAACAATATTTCTTGGTAATATTTTAGCATAGCGTGAATGGAAAAGGCCTAAAACCTCAAACAAAAACATTATTGACGCAGCTGCACAGGTCTATTAGATTTAAGAAACTCGAAAGCAAGCGATCAAGGTTTCAGACCAAGCGGGACTTATTTTCCAAATATTAAATTCCAATTCAAATTGTATTTTGTCTATTATACCTTATGTTAACTCCATCCGTGGATGGACACACTGTATAATTCTCATTGGTATTGTAATTAAAACACACACATCCTAGCAACATAGCAAACGAACTTTCAGTGCTTCTATAACTAAGTAATGGTATGCACTAGTTCTACTTAATTTTAAGGATGGACATTAATTAAAACACATGTAGTGGCAAATAGATATGAAATAAATTAACTTAAGTAATAAAGTATTTGCTTTTGTTCCTTCGCAAATGATTTTTTTTTATCATCCATTGCACACTTCTCGTATTCATGATAGATTCAAAGTCATTCTTACCCCTCTCGTAACTTGTTCCACTTTAAGTTCCGATAATACGGGCTCATGGATTTCCACCTCTTCCAAACCAGTTTTGTTCTGGTCGATGGTATCAGCCTGCCAACCGTACCCATTTCCATGCCAGCCATAACCGTTAGAGGCATTCGGTGGTTGTTGGTACGGTATAGTTGGATAAGCATTGCGATATTGCTGCTGGTCCATAAGAAATCCATACATCTTGTCGCGATTTTGTAGTTCTTCCTTACACCTTCATAAGAAGCAGTCGACGTTCCCTTCTGCAATAGAATCGTTGATTTGATGGGAACGATAACTCAATAATCTTAACTAAAAACTGTAAATATAATTACTAACGTTTCCTTTGGCAATACATGCCGAAGGAAATGGTGTGTATATAGCGTACTTTACCGTAATAAATATTGCATTATACGGACTGAGCAATCACAGTTGAGAATTTAATCAATGTTTAAATATTCAGTTATTTGCATTCTGACACGGCGACTGCAAATACCGTCGATGAATCGAAAATATATAGAAAACTCACGCGATTTCTCAGATGTTTATTAATACCTCTGTTAATTAGGATACTTACAGACAAATTAAGGCACTATTCTTTAATCCAAATTGGTTAGAGTTATACTAAAACAATAAAACTTCAAGGCTTGAGGAATTATCGCATAGACGCGATATTTTCGGTTATGATGTGTGGATGCGTAATCTTACAATATATATAAAAACTTTTTAAATCAGTAATCTAATGTTATGTAAATATATAAATGAAGCATATCATTTTTTGGCGACTGAAGCATTTTTGTGTAACGATGAAGAAATTGTTCAAGGAATAAAAATGTGTCCTTCAAGTAAAAGTATTCATTGTTAAAATACGGGTTATTAAATTTCGATTTTCATAGCAATATATACATAGATGTATTACAAATTCTATCCTAACTATCCAAATTTTGTGAGTAATATATTTTCCGAAAATACTAATTAATAGGTAGATTTTGTTTTTTGTAAAACTATTTTTTTTTTCTGAGAAACTCGAACATTTCGATAAACTTAGAAAAAGTCGTAAAACCAACATAAAAATACATTAAACAGCACACGTTGTGTATACATTGCAAAAAGGTAACATATGTGTCTATTTATTAACATAAATATAAATAGATAGTTAGTGCAAATTATATATTCTACGTGAACAGCGATAATTTAACGAAATAAACGCACAATGCCTTGGAATTTCAACATAATAATAATAATAACTTGTATGACGATGCGTTGCTCTGCAACTACATGTTGTCCATGCAGGTGTTGACGATCAACGTTTGAACGAAAATCCCATAAGAGGATATCAGGTCATTTTACAAATTTTAGGCCAAGGTTTGAATCTCCTCTATTTGTATTCTATTGTACTTTATTATGTGAGTATTGTGTTGCGTTTCTCATTCAACAATTCTAACTTTCGCACTGTCAATTTATTAAATGGAAAAGTCATTGATTATATATAAAGTGCTATTTTTTCTATCTTAAAATTAAAATATGTATAACACTAGTCTACATTAATTTTATTCATAATATGTATTGCAGCGTCACATGGTCACGTGGTTCAACTTTAATTGCGTTTATATCATAAGAGATGAATACAGTTTGATAAAGTTAAATTGTGTGAGGCGTATTTAGTGCATTTATTTCAAGGCCACCTTGTACTATTAATTAATTATCCTCAATGCTCGCTTTAAGGAATTAGACATTTTATTGTTATGAACCAGAATAACATGTTATCAAATACTGATTCTGGAAAAAAAATTAACATGATCTACATATGTATAAACAACTTGTGGGATAGCATTAATAAATTGCAATAGGAATACTGTCAACCTTGAACTGCTTTTGGTTATATTTATGTAACACACTTCATACAGTATTTCCTTTTATAGAAGTTTAATTGCCTCTAAATTTTAAGTTAAATATGGAATTATTTCAATCCAATTGGATCCAATCGTCTATATGAAGTGATATATCTGGATCATTAAATTATTGCTATAAAGTTATGTTATAGACTTTGTATGTTTGTATGTGGTTATCAAATGCTTTTAAACTAATTCATAAATCATATTTTTCTGCTGTACTATACACACATACAAGTTAGTGTTACCAAAAGATGCATTTAGTGCAAATAGGTAATATTTTATGACTTTTATCTTTATACCGCTGAGATAAAGAACAGTGAGTAATAACTGTTCTTTATTCTTCAGCGGTATAAAGATAAAAGTCATAAAATATTAACTATTTGCACTAAATGCATCATTGGTAACACTAACTTGTATGTGTGTATAGTACAGCAGAAAAATGACATAAGTATTTTTATCATGCATTACGTGTCATGTAATCATGTTATATTCTATTTCAAGACATCTGCATCATACAGCAATGACAGCTCCTGTAAATAAAAACAATTGCGACCCTACCGGATCATAAAATAATTCATCTCAATCAAAAGGAGTAGGTAAATTCGTCGTCAAATTATTTTGTATGTGAGAAAGCGTGTGCGAGAATCAATACAATTCTTATTTACGGCGCCCCAACGTTTACTCCGGCTAACATAACCTCTAAAATTGGTATAAATTGTCAGGAGACGTTTTTATGTATTTACTTTAACCATAAAAATTAAAATTTCTCGTATGAAATAGATATGATTTGTTCTGATGTATTTTTCTAGCAATTATTAGCAGCAACTTAACACATTTAATGCCCACACAGGTATGCTGTTAATTTACCTGATTCACGTCCTATCCAAATGATTTGCTGCAAAACGTGGTAATCCTTATCGGCTCATTTGGATATGAGCCTCGTAAGTTATCTATCACAACACTATCATCAAAGGCACAAGTATCATACACTCAAATACAAAAGATATGTATTTATTCACAATATATTACACAGACAAGACAACGGAGACACAAAAATATCACAGTCGGGCAGTCGGTATCCGTACCCACTACCTCGAACAGACGTTGTGAATCACTTTTCAGACTTAATGTTAACTTCAGCCACGTTAAGAGGCGAATTCCCGCGAGTCTTCGACTATTGGCGCACCGTCGGTAATTTTCAATGTCGACTGGATCGTCGCCTTTGGGAAATGTATTTTATAATTACAGAGATGATAGTCCAATTCCAGCAAAATACCAGATGCGGGTGTTAGAAATGATCTAAAAATAAACGACAGTTGAGTTAGTTTTATTCGCAATAGAGGAAAATAACATTTTTGTGAAGCGTCCTCGCTTTGTCTTTTTTACTTTTGGAAAGGCCCGTTGCCAACAAAATATGTAGATCTTTAATCGCAAGTGTATATATATGTTGGGAATTAGGGGAAAATGTTAACATATGTATATTAACAAAATACTACAAATTAGTACAATTCTTCTTAGTTTCTTTTTTCGCGGTAAAGGAAAATAACATTTTTGTGAAACGTTCTCGCCTTGCTTTTTTTACTTTTGGAAAAGCCCGATGGTAGCAAAATATATAGATCTGACGCTATCTTTAATCGCAAGTATATGTTTAGAATTAGGGGAAAATGTTAACATATGAATATTAACAAAATACTACAAATTAGTACAATTCTTATAAAGTAAAAATATTTTTTTTTTCTCTGAGAAATTGGTTTTATTCATTATATGAAAGAAACATCTTATGCTTAAAATCTTTTCTTTATCAAGTTTTGAACAAACCAGAGCTGCTTAGTTTCTGGGTTGAAACCGCTCTCTAGAATTACTTCTGACCGATATTTCGTCTACATGTAAGTTTTTATGCAAGTAAGGGGATTCGCTTAGAATTTATTATTATATTATTGTTGGCATAGAAGACACTTTAAATTCAATACTTTATTATCCCAATCAACATTGCATTCTTGTATTTGTTGAAAAGAAAGTGTAACTAAAACATGCTTGAAACGAACTACAAAATAGCATTTTTCTATGCACTAAGAGAACAACAGATGATAAATTAACAAAACAGGTTTTTTTTTTAAATATTGTCAATCAAAATTATAACTAACTACAATTGCAGTCTCTCTATATCAAATTCTCATGTAGTATTCCAATTTGTTCAAATTAGGGAGAGCTTGAATTAAAGGACAATATTGAGTGGTGGGGCCAATCACGGACCAATTCCCCGCCCCCTCTCTCTACCGTGATAGCGAGAAACCCTTTCCCCACAGTGACGAGCCAAAATATAAAGAGTAAGGACAATGGATGAGTCATCGGGTCTGAATTTCTTCATTTCAAACAACAGTCTCCCAATATGGCTGTTTATTATTGTTTACATGGGCAACAGGTGCCGACGCTGAGGTCCGTTCTTGTTGACGTTAACAAATGGATTACTATTCAGTTGAAAGAAAGTTAATACTGAAGAGAGGTTGATTTAGGGAGAGTCAAGAGTAATAAGAACGGCATCGTGAAGGCAATCATATATATTATTCCTTTACTTCTATTTTATTAATTTAACACACCCATATGAATTTATTTGGGTTAGGTTAAGCAAAAATGCAATTATCTGAATGTAATTATAATGTTGGAATCACCCTTTTCCCCAAACCTAGCCCCAACTTTTGTAAACATCCCTCTAAACTAATGTTGTTACAATGAAATGTTCTATTTCATTCGATTATTTCGGGAATTTATTTATGTCCTTTCGATTAGATTTAGTGATAGTTATAATCGAATAGATCATTCATAATTGATATGGAATCAGCAATAGGTAATCTAAAAATTATTGTTATCATTGTATTAAGATAGCAGATGATTGTTTTAACTTCAAATTTAATCTAATCATAAAATGGGAACAAAAGTGTTTTAGCTCAGATAACAAAATCTGTTCCTCTATTTAACCTTTTTAATCTATAGATGAATTGTATTATAGTTAAACTGAGCAAAATTTGATTAATTTAACAGTGTCGTTTTCTGTGTGTTAAAAACTTTGAAGATCTAAGAAAATCAACTAACATGTAAAAAATTAATATTTCATTGACGAGCAAAAAAAATGCGTATTTCAACGGGATCAAGTAATATCTACTAAAAGATTTTGTAAAATAGGGAGGCAAATTGTTTGCCTCACACATTCCTACACACATTTTGAAGAACTCTTGAATAACTTTTCTAATTATTTTATAATTTCTTTCGCGATTTTCAATCCCTACCAAAAACTTTACCATTAAAACTAAAAGCTCGCCTGAGCTCTCGAGTAATTGAACAAAAAAAAAAAACAACTTTTAAAACGAAACTTTTCTATGTCTTTTAAAATCAAGATAATATTGTGGAAATTAGATGTAAAGATATTAAAGATTTGGAAAAATGCTTTTTTTGAGGCCAAATCCTAATGTTAAAAAAAACAATATGAACAACAAGATAAAGAAACTCTATCAAAGTATACACAGTACCTAATTAAGAGAGAAAAAATCTTAAAACGCAGCATATCGAATTAAAAGAAATATATTAGGTATGTTTTCCTAATATATTCAATACATACAGGGCAAACACTTCTGAATGGCCCACACTTGCTATCTCTAATAAAAGTCTTTCAGATGAAAATCTATGTACTAGATACGTAATACGTTCCAAAAAATTTTTTTTATTTGTTTATTACTAAACACAAATTCATAAATATTATCCAAAAGATGTATGCAACATTTGATTCAACAAATGCCAACAGCGAAAACTGAAGAAAAGAAAAACATACCAACATAAATATAATTTAACGAATAATTATTCTCAAGTGCTTCCCCATTGTATTAGCTGATTGTATTAGACATTATTTCTGTTCGATATTTCACAAAGATAACACAACAAAGAAATAAGTATGCAAACGAGACTCATTTTCCATCATACTCTAGTACTCACATAGAAACGTCATCTTTAACGTCATATATATAGAAAGTCTATTGCGACATAATTTGAAATGAAATTCATAGGAAGTGATGACATGTAAATACAATATTGTAACGTCATCGCTAAATATAAACCACATAGTATTTGTTGGGAGATTCAGTGGCATTGAAAAATTGTGATGAATATAGCATACCGCGAACGCGTCCTTCTCATGTTTGCAGATGAACTGTTTCGATACAGTAAACCCAATTAAAAATATCTAATATACGGCGAATTATTTAAGGTGTGGTTTCGCATTCACTCTTTTGTTTGGGAGGAGTTAATTTATACCTACGTTCATTATCGATTCGGATACTGTTTGTTACACACATTTGTGTAGAAAATAGCTATCTCTTACATACCTGTAATTGAATTGCCCTTTCTGTTTAATTGGTTTATTCCTTTATAGTCTTCATTATGATAAAATTTATACTAATAGATGATGTTATCTCAGTGAATCATATATCTGTTGCTTTTTAACATTATGTACAATTGACTTTATTATTCAGCATTCATTAATGTTCAATGACTCCGCTATTTTGCTACTTTTGTTGATTGTTAACTTTAAATAAGTCACAGAGTTGACACAAATTGTAAACGTTGTCTCAAAGAACATCCAGTACTAGAGGTATACAGTACTTAGGAAGAGGAACAATAATTCTAACCATATTGAGCTCTACGTCTTTAACAATAAGCTCCCGTTTCTTCGTTATTATGTTGCTCGCCATGATTGTCCTCGTTCTCTTCTTTGGAAGCAATCTTTTTTCTTGATGAAGTTATAGATGGCAGGCGTGTGTTATGCATGTATAATATGTATATAATATTTCGTTTTTATGAAAACAGCTATATTGCGAAAATCCAAAGTAGGTTTTCTTTGGATTCTGTTTTTGCTACATCCTTATCTGGAAGTCTCCGTACTTCTAAGGTAATGTTTTCTTCCTGTGTAATATTTCCTGTTTCTTCTCGATTCTTTCTGTTTATCTTCTGCTTAAATTAACCATCTACTTACTTTAATATTTATTAAATATTTTCGATACTAACAAGAGGAAAAGCAACCAAGTTGATATCTCCAATTTTGATAAAATCTGATAGGACACGTATTTTTTTTTAGCGTTCTATATTTGGTTCTAGACTGTGGAATGGTGACTCAAAGGTTCCTCCAAAAACACATTTTTTGCAATATTTCAGAAACGAGACGAGATATCCAGATCGAGTAAAGATCAAATCGTTCCTTGTTAGCAGCCCGTACATTTTAGATTGAAGAAAGAACAGTGGTGCACCCACGGGCTGGTTAGCGGGTTAAAAATATCATTTTTTATCACCCCTGCTCTTGTATATTATAAATCCAATTTTTCTTTTTTTTTTAATCTCTAAACTACATAAAAAATAAAAGTTACGTATTTTTGGGTTTTTTTCTATTTTTCTTTTTTCATTTTAGGAAATTATCGCATTTCTATGTACACTTACAGCAGTGGCGGCTGGTACTAAAGGGCACAAGGACACGTGCCCACCCAACAACCAAGATAAACACAGAAAGAAATTCGCATGTAATTCAGTGCTTATTTTATTTTAATTATTTTTACGTATTTTTAAATGACGGTACAAAGTCCTTCCGCACCAAGACACTAGTGCATATGTGAACGTCAAACTAGGTCCGTGGCACTAATCTCCGATGTACTATTTCGAGTATGAATTGGACGGCTCCGTTTATCTTCGCCATATGCGCTTATACGGTCGCTCTGGGGCACGCAATTTCGTGTCTCCAGTTAACGTCTTGCATTCATCGTGATTGCATCGTTTTCAACGCGTACTGCGCATGTGTGATTTCAAAGGCTTGAAGTGACGTTTATTATTAATGATGGTTAATTGAGTGCAAAATCTTTTAAAAAAAAACCTGCTCTCATTTGAGAAAAAAGTTTTGATTAAGAAGAAAGGAAGGCCTATTCCTGATCTGTAAATAAACTACACTTCCACAAGTAAAACTCGAACTTAAAAAGAATAAAAATATATTTGAAAAATATGAGTGGATGTGCGGATGTTCACTAACAAATAAATTATTTTGCTTTAGCTGCTTAATTTCTAAGAAAGAGGTCAGTGCGTGAAAAACAAGGATTAAATGATTAAAAATTTAAAGCATATCGCAGAGAGGGCAAAGAAACACTAAAATTCCATTCTCACTTTGAAGCATGCGTGGATTTAATGCTCTAGCCAGTGGTCTCAACTTATTTAACACTGTACCCTTTTTTACCACAAAACATTTTAGGTCCCCTTCTCAGTTCCGGTACTAAGTAAACTATAAAAATATTAAACAAATCTTAAGCTTTCTATGTAGCATAGAAGTATAGTGTTAACCTTTGCAACTGAATTACGCATCATGTTTAAATAAAAACAAAAGATGATGTTGTTTACAAACATTTTTATTTCATTAAAAACAAACACACACAAAATTTAAGACAAAAACGCTTACTTTCAAAAGAATTAGTGAGAAAGGTGAGCTTGTTTCCCTTTGCACAGTTTATCAAAATTGGATTTTAACTTGTTTAAATACAATTTAAATCATCTTCAACATTTAATTTGTTTCTAGATTTATTTTTAAGATAGGTTAAACTGAGAAACCCTTTTCACATAAATAAGTGGTGGAAAACCAACAAGAAATTTAACAGCAGTGCTTGACATTCTTTGTATTCTTCCAATACCGATCCAGAAATCTAACAATGTAAGACCAGCAGTCAAATATTTGTTTTTCAACGTGGGATCACATGATACTTCAATGAGGTATTACCTTTCGAACATGATAGTCAGGTTAGTGTCCATAGCATCAGCATTAAAGGGTCACGTATCCAGTTATACTGGTTCTCCAAAGGTGGAAAGTACTCTCTTATGCGATCTTCAATGCATTCAAATGCTGGCCCATTTGAGTCTTGAGTTCAGTGAAATCAGATATGTTTTTCTCATTATCTTGCCAAAAATGTAAGTAATCTTTCACACGGCTCGCAGTTGTTATTTCTATTTGTTTTCCCAGAGAATGATCTTTTTACCATTGCATCAGTTTTCTTTTCTATATAAAAATATCAGAAACACTGCCTTGCATGGATAAATCCCAGATGTTGATTTTCCAAACATATCACTTAAATATAGCCAACTTCAAAAGCCAATCAAAATCAGTAAGTACAGAAGACCCAATGAGTAACTTACACTCAGTTAAACCGTTTTAATATGGCCTACCAGCCCTGTGATGTGACCGCTCATAGCCTTAGCACCATCCATACACACTGACACACAGTTTTTCCACTCGAGCTGGTTTTCGGAAAAAAAAGAATCTAACAAATTGAAAAATATCTTCACCTTTTGTCGATGTTTTAAGTGTCTTACAAATAAAATATCTTCAAATATTTCATCTGAAAAATGCCACGTACCAAAACACGATCAGTTGGGCTAGGCCAGCGACATCCGTGGTTTCATCGAGTTGTATACCAAAGCAAGGACTAGCTCGAATTTGCTCCAACAAGTTGTTCTTTTGTGTCATACGCCATATGACTAATTCTCCTTGAAACTGTATCATTGATAATGGAATTGCTGTAATTCTTTTGCCTCGTTCTCTCCAAACATACAAGAAACAATTTCTGCTGCGGCAGGGAGATTAGGTTTTCGCCAATAGTATGGTTTTACCAGACTTCGCAAATTAAATGACTAACTTGTAAGAGCTTTTAGAGCACTTTCATTTTGTTCTGTACCAGAAAGTTTATCGTGTTTTTCTAACTTTTCAAATCTTTCAAAAGACGTTCAAAGTACCGTAACTCCTTTTTGACTAAGTTCTCATGTTTGCTTCAAAATGGCGTTTAAAAGAGAAGGTTTCATAGAATTGTTGATAAAATTTCTGAACAAACAACGCATTGTGGATTAGGCTCGTCTGAGCTTCCAGTCCAAGTAAACCTAATTTTAAGTACAACTCGTCATATTTTCTCTTTTTACTTTTATATTCATTTGCCAGTTTTTCGGTTTTTTTTTTTTCCTTGAGCTGCTCATTAGTAACAAGACGTTCAGTCTACTTTCATTTTGTGAGTTGATGGCCCAGAATTTTGATGCAGATCTTCATGAGGCCTTTTCTTTAGGAGCCATTTATCCATTGTTAATTTTTATTGTAAAATTCACTTACGTGGTACCTGACTCAGTTTTCAAACAGATGTCCGTAAACGTGTTTCAACAGGATTGAGTGTCCGCAGAATAACACAACACACCACAAAAATAACACAATACTGAGAGCGAGCTTGTAATAACAGACACGAGTGATTGGCCGGCCACACAGCCCCACTCTGATGACTAAGCCCTTAGTGGCGCGCGCACGTCAACGTGTCCATACGTGTCCCGCGGGTTGTTTTATTTTATTGTTGGCCGGCCGCGTACCCCCTAAAAATTTTCGCGTACCACAGTTTGAGAACCACTGCTCTAGGCAAAGTGGACATAGGTGAATAGTTAGAGAGTGCTTATTTGCGACATAAAATTAAGTACAACAAAGATGTGGAAAAAAATCGTCATATTTTGCGTCGATTAATTACGTGTATAAAAAACTATGAAATCTTATCCTATGTTCGACAGCGTAAAATTGAAAAGGTGGTGTTCTGCTACAAACTGTTGTATATTATTTGTACAACCCCCATGTCGACAGCAGAACCTGAACGATGTTTTTCCACCTTCAAACGCATTAAAAGTTTTCTAAAAAGCACAATGTCAGTAGATCAACTGAACGCATTTTTACAACGAAATCATATATGTCTGCATGAAATACAGGAGAATAAATTTTATGTACAAAAAAAATAGGTTCTTATTTTGTGCCCACCCTCTTTCATAACTCACGAGCCGCCACAGACTTACAGAAGACTATTTTTCTTCATATTTTTGGAATTTATGATGTAATGTCGCATTATATTTCAATTAAAAACCGTTTGTTATATTAAAATATAAAAAGTACAAATGGTAATGCCGAAAAATGTTCGTGCGTTATTAGTCATTTTATAAATATAATTACATTTTCACATCTCGGCAAATCATCAATATGTTTATGTTTGCCAATGTATGCAATTGATTATAAATAAAACTTTCAAAATGAACTGACTAGCCTCACAGGCCGTAACAAAGTCACTTTATTATGGATAGCCGGACATTTAAAAATCGAAGAAAACGAAAAAGTTGATGAGTTAGCCAGAGAGGAATCACCGGCTTCATATATAGGCCCAAAAGTTGCTGCAGGGGTAACGAAAAAAACACAAGAGCGGGTAAGGAGTGGTGTCTAAGCAAAACATAAGAAACACTGGAGCAAGACAATCAGGTAAATTCAAGGAAAAACGTCTATTTACAACGAGACCATAAAGAAAAGGACAGAAGAACTTATGCAACTCAGTAAGAATTATTTTTACACCGTACCAGGTATTCTAACGGTACACTATTCTTTGAAAGAATACACACAGGAGGAAGCCAAAAATCAAGCCAGAGCATTTCTTCTATAAATCAATCAGATATCTGCACAGTTTAACACAGAGTACAGGAAAAATAGTTGATATAATTTAATGGGTACAAGCATTAGCAATAGCAATGGAAATTCTACAAATAAAAGAAATATATTTTTGTAATGTTTGTTATCCAAATTCGACACAGCAAAATATTGTTCGTCCATAAATTTGACAAGTATTGAATTGATGATAAATTGGAGACAGTGAATCTAAATTTGTCGTTTAAAAAATACAAATCCGTCAGTTTATTTTGTAGATGTGATCTTTGAAAATAAATCTATTAAAAAATGAGTGGAAATAATAGTTTATTGAAAAACAAAGTAAATTCTGGAAAACCTAAACACACATTCTTTGCAATAAAACGGATTAAATTACGCTCCTACCTAAGCCTATAACTCTACTAACACGAGTATTTATGATTATATTATTAATTTATGTATTGTCGATGAAACAAAAAACTGTTTGACAATAACATCCCATACAATATTATGTTAAGTACAGATTAGTATATTAAATACGTTTTCCCGTCACGAATTTCATATTTTTAAATCTTTTCGCAGACGTTCTTGAAATTATGGTCAGTACTTAAACTTGAATCATCGAGTCATCCTAATAAAATTGCTCTGACAGGTGCAAACGTCTGCAAAATGTGTAGCCTTGAATTAATGAATTTTAACATCCAATCTTGGTTCTAGGATATTGCAAAATAAACACAAAATTTATTGTAACACATATATATTTTGTATAATTTGTAATATTAATACAGTATGCTATATATATTTTGTCTTAATAATTTTCCAAAATACATCCAACAAACTCTATTGTCATATTACCGTTATGTTCTCTCATTCGCCATTATTACATTGTCGTCAAGTTTTCAAAAGTCGAACGCTTCATTTTTTCTTTTCACAAAATATATTATGCATTATATTATTCGCTCCAGTCTTTCTTATAATCGTGTTTATTTTTATATTTGTACACACGTCAAATCTCGATCCCAATTCACATATGCATTTCAGTATATACATTCATACTCTAACTACGTAATACTTTTTTTTTCTATTTAATGATAACACTTTATGTATACACAAAATAGTAATATAAAATAAACTCTTAATTATGTATTTCAAATGCAGTTAGAAGCGTTCGACGTTAAAAAATCGCCTATATCTCTGTTTAAACTAAATGAACATTCCGTACGAATGATTTTAAATCTGTTGTTTGTTTTTTTGTATCTTTACCATAATACATTCATATATTATATATACATGTCTTAAAATTACTTAAAGCATTATTTTATTTCGTTTTTTTCATTCAACTTAACACTATTTTCGTCCAAATTCAAATGAAAACTAGATGTAAGTGTGTGTTTATTATAAATATGCGTGTCATAATAGTATGTACAAATGAAATTCATCAAATGTGGACTTCTTTTCGTATTAAAATATTATTTTGAAATAATTTTAGCGTTGCAATTCAGATGTGAACAAATTAAATAATTACATGTATCATAGGATAAGTATATTTCTTGCGAATATTCGGTCCTATACTGATTTTAGTGGAGGAATTAACTTTATTTGAAATTTTGAAAACAAAATTTAATTTTTTATAATTGGTATATTTTATACCTATTTAAAGTTCCGTACTGAAAACGTAAGTATCGATTAGTAAAGATATCGCATAGAAAACAATATTCACAATAATATACTTATAATTCATATTCTACCTAAGGGAATGCATTTTGACACATCTATAAGTTCTCCTTCACAATTATTAATCATTATTGTTTTTTTTTTCAACTATGTGTATAATCCACTTGGCGATGACTTCAAGCGTTTAGATGAAAAAAAAATGTATCAATATGCATGCACGATTTCAACAAAGGTACATCCTCTACACTGACGAGAAGATCAAAAACGTATACACTAACAGATACAAGGTACACAATATTTAGATTTAGGTACAAAAAGGAAACAGAAAATCAGGTTACCTCCAAAAGGACTCTGGTGAGTTCCTGAGACTAGGTTGTTTCTCATATAATTTTATTTCCTTACATGAGTATTTTTAATAGTAACTAGGATGAATACATGTATGTTGCTTTTAATTTGTTTTCATACATCATTCGTCTTTATTAATTTTATATTATACACAACCGATACATTAGGATTAAACTGCATAAACTGAGCGAATTTTGGAGCATTTTTTGTTTAGGAGAAAAATGTGTTTGAATATACACAATAGGGCGATCCTTATTTTACAAGTTTAGAATTTTTAATGCAGGACTCTGTAGGTTTAATCATACCTATGATCGATATGACTCTTTTGGTCAACGGAAATATGCGCCGCCTTGATCTTAAAGTTTTTGCAACTTTAATTTTTTTTTTATTGGAGTGCGAGACAAAGTAACCTCGAGCTACTATACCTCTTAATATTGAAGTGTAAGCTACTAAGGGAATATACATTTATATTAAAAGAAAAACTCGGTTTATTTGATCAATATTATGATTATTTTAGACGAAAGCAAGCTCATTTGATTCTAAATAGTGTATGTACTCACAATTACTTTCACTTATTTGTTGTGACTAACCAATAATTTTTGGACGCGTTTTATTAAAGAAGAGTATAAAATAAGTAGGTACCTTTTACCAAATATTTCTTTGCTACAAATCTAATATTTTTAAATTTACTCGTATAATTTTTTTGGATAAAATATTTGTCTGTTGATAAAATAAATGTTAAACTATTGCTAATTTAATACATTTAATTTTAATATCAGTTGTTTAACATTCATTTTATCAATATAAAAATATTTTTACGTAAAAATTTTAATACGAATAAATTTAAAAAAGTATCTAAAAAAAACAATTGTTTAATTTATTTTACTTTAAATATCTGATTTCAAAATAGAAAAGTTATAATAATTAAACCATTGATAAAAGTTAATTTTGAAAACGAAACATGTATAGTAAACAATAACTAGAATAACTTGTCATAACCAAAATTTTGCATGAATTAAGATCAAAATAATGAAACCAAATTATAAGGCCTATTATTTCGTCCAATATGAAATTTAAATAGAGGTTGATTCAAAAGCGCCGGACCACCTTCTAGGAAGCGCTAAAATTTCATTATTTGACGATAAAAATGTAATCGGATTTTTTTTTAGAATTTCTATTTGGTATTTGAAAATGAGACAAAAATTATACCCAAATAAAATGTGAAATTACAAAACTAACACTGACGTTGTCAATTTACAATAAATTTTGTCCATCGATTCTTAAACAGTTTCCTAATCTTTTACGAACACTCAACTGAACGTTAAAAAACATCACTCTCAGGAGTTGGTTTGGTGCTTTGAGTTGCCCTGTATACGTATTACGCAATATACAAAGTTGATACTCCTTTGATATTATCAATTTTAGTTACTTTTTTTTGCAATTTTCTAAAGAGTTTCTGTATGTGAAACCAACAATATTATAATATTACAAAGAGTGCAAATATTATTTATTAATAAAATATTTACTTAATTAATATTTAAAGCCTCTATATACCTTATCTGTTAAATGTGGATTGTTTTAGAGTGAAAAATTAATATATTGATATAATTATAAAGCCAAAACTATGTCATTTATTACCTTATTATATATTTAACTTGAAATTATTAATGAAAACATTAATATTTATCTCCTCTTAGGGAAATAAATACTATACGAGATAATGGTTTTTTTCTTCTTTGCCGTGTTTTAATTTCCATATAATCTTTTTTTCTCTTTTTTAAATAAAAAAGATTATATAGTAAATACTATACAATAATAAATAATAAGCTTACTCAAATTTTATATTTATAGCTAAACACATTTTAAAATTAAAAAGACTGCGTTGACTCGTCAAAAGAGCGCAAATAGTTTATTGAATACCAGACTTTTCTGATATCTTGAATAACCTACATTTGGATGCTTTCTTTTATCGTTTGGCTCACTTCACTTCAGTGTTATGAGTCAAGCCAGGAGCTACTTATTTCTGTATTTATTACAACCGGTAAAATCTGCCATGGTTTGAGTAGTTCCTAGCTTAACGCACAAAACTGAAGTGAAGTGAGCCAGATCAATAAATATAAAGTTACCTATAATTAATATAACAAACCAAAAAGCTATATGTTTAGTTCTAATTAACAAAAAATCATTTTTAATAACTGAACCCATAAGTCTATGTGGGTCTAAAAGTCTACGTTATCAACAACTTTAGTTCCCTTCTTGTAGCCCAACTTTTCGTTCCAAATCACCGGATTAGTTTAAAAAAAAACCATAATTATATTCTTTACAGCTTTTAAAAAATAAAATGTATCATTGTATCAATTTTTATAACAGAAAATTGATACATCGATACGCTATTTCTTGTGTTTTCTTCTATTTTTCCTCAACGCTTTTTATTCTCAATGGATTTATTTAGTTTACTTTTGATATAATTATTACCTGTTTATCAAAAAAAAAAAACAAGAAAAAAAAAAAAATAAAACTTTGATTTAGGCGTTAAACTTATGCTAGAACAACTACCTTAATGAATCTAAAGCTCAAAATGTGACTCAAAATTAAAACTTGTATTTACCAAAAACATGAAAAACCGAAGCAGCTTTTGTTACAAATAAAAGGTGTTTCTCTGGATCATATTAATATTATTTTTTAAATATAGATTACTCAAGTTGCCGGGAAACATATAACGGATACGGAAGTATCACATAATGAACCGTTTGAGTTCTTTTAATTAATCCACAATAAAACTGGAATGTCCTACAGGTAATAATCGCATGGGGTGAAGCAGATAACTTGCAAGAAAAATATCAGTCGTGACGTCACTATATCTACTGTTTGAGAAACTCATTTTTATTAAATTGCCCAGCAGATAACTGCTGTTTTAATGTTTCAGAGAACGAATATCCAATTTTTTTTTTTTTACTTTTAAAATGCGTTTAATTTTAAACAACAAAGTTTATAATAAATTACGATGCCTATTTTTTAAAATAAAATGCACTCTAAAAAGAAACACTAAATAGTTTCAAAATTGTTCATTCTCAAACAATTTCAATAACTACTTCGAAAATAACTATTATTATTATTGGTTTCAGCATCAAAAGCTCTTTAAAACTTAAAAAAAAAATGGATTGATAGTAAATTTTCCGCATAAACTAAATACATACTTTAGCGATTTCAGGCGTAATTAATAGCCCTGATTCTGTTTGTTTTGTTCTCCAATAAAAAAAAAAACAGTTGATAACATGCAATTTTGTGAAATTCAGGAATGATGCGGCACTTATATTTATTAGTTGATAGATTTAGTTCTTATTTTACATTTTTTAACATGTTACAGGGACGAATAAAACTGTGATGATCCTGTTTTAATTATCTCATCTTTTATTCTTAGTAGGTAAATAAGGATCACCCTAATCCACAACCATATATATGCTTACTGAAGGGTATTTGTATGTAACATTAATATTTAAGAATACTATTCGAAACGTATCCTGCAAATCTGTTCTATATCCTGTTAAATAACTTACGTATGTATAACAAATCTCCTAATGGACAATAATCATTAGTAACATTTAATATGGTATCAAATTATGCAGGTATTACAATTATTCAGCTTTAAATATCTACTTTTCTCATATTATATTCAAGGAAAATCAGTCTTTGAAATGAATATATTTTTATCATACATTTAGTGCCGTTATTGTACAGAAGCAAGCGTTTGTTTGTTCGACCGTACTTTTTATCCGAAATTAATATGTATGTACCAAGCTATCGAATGCTAACTGAATCAAAAGCAAATAAACTACTATATTTCCTCTGTCTTAATTTATATTAAGTTTTACCTTTTGAGCGATATTTAACAGGAATGAGAATCGAATTCTTCCCCATTTTTTAATATTAATAATAGTCGCGTGATGTCGGGTTCTTTTACAACACAAAACAGTACGTCAATCCTTATCGTTTAATTAATACAGATATCCATATTAAAATTATCAGCTAAAAGTCGTATATAAGCGTCTATAACGTTACATATTAAAATATATATACATAAATTTTCTCTAACAAAGCGCACCCTGTATAATAAAAGAAATTTTCTTTTTTTTTATCTTTTCCTAAGTGCATAATAAATATTTTATGATACGCACGTGACCACACGCGTCCCTATATGCTATAATATATTTATGTATTTTAGTTTAATTAATAATGGACAGAAGTCTACTTCCATAGAAAAAAATGCATTCAATTTCAGTCGCGCAACGATATTTTAATCGCATCATTCACGCACCGTTTATTCCTGTTGTTACGTTTTGAATTGCTATTATAATGGGCAAAACACATTCATTTGTGATTCGATATAATTTTTCATGGAAAATATGAAAAAGTAAAACCGTGACAGCTCATAGATGGCGCTCCGTTGATTTTAAACGGATCTGGTTTATTAATTAAGGATAAAATAGATGAATTACAATTTAGAAACCAAAATTGTGAAAACCATTGCTTAAAGATATTAAGTTTGTGCTCTGTTTTGGAATCTAGAGAGTCGCGTTTAATAAATGAATACATGCTATGGACCCTTTACACTACAGATAACAAGAAAGAAGCAAATTTTAAAAATAATCTGAGATCTAATTTTTGGATATATAGTGCAAAATAATTCCAGAACTATAGGATGGCATACCCTTTTGTTGTAGAAACCAAGTCTTACCACGCCGTTATGCATGGTGTGACTGCATACTGTGATTGGATACTGTAGGGGAGGGTGGGGTAAGATGGAGCCACAAGGCATGATGGGGACATCGTCTTATCTACAAAATGGCAGTAAGCATCTGTCAAATAATAGCAGACCTGATATTGACAAGTGCTGTTTTATGTTTGTTGTAATGTAGGAAACTTTACTAACCGTAATAACAAAGTTATTGCTGTTTGTGCGTGAATTTTGCAATTTCTAGAATTTCGTTATTATTTTGATGGTGAGTTCAACGGCCAGTATCGGAAGTATAAGTAAATTATTTACAACTACACTTTTTTGTGCTTATTAATAGACATGTGCATGCATTTTTATAATGCGTTATTTGTTTATTTCAAATATTTAATATGTTATTATAACATAACCAAAAAATGTCCCAAAGAGGCAAGATAGGGCTGTTGGTATGGAGTAACATGGGGACATCACTATCTTACTCTTTAGTCTGGTCCGTTATGCCTGGATATAGTTGGATATTTAAATATAGAATTAAATTGTTTCATTACTTGCAACAGGGTTGTCGTGGGTACAGAAGAGAAGAGAATGAGTATGAGGTACCACAAACAATTCTAGAAAGAAAAGTGGAAGAAGCGCGTCAGCTTGCTGGATCTCTCCAACCTACAAAATCATTAGGCTAAAAACGCTTTTTTCCCTAGAAGACGAGACACAGCTAGTTACATATTTGAAAAAAAGGAATTGGGTCTCTCAGGATTAACAATTCAAGATTTAAGAAACCTTGCTTATCGATGATCTGAAAAATTGGGGAAAGTTCATTGTTGAACAAATGCAAAAATTGCAGGAAAAGATTGGCTGATAGGATTTGTGAGATGTGATCCGGACTTATCAATTAGAAAACCCGAAAGGACAAGAGCTGCAAGAGCCATGGGCTTTAACAGAATAGCGGCAAAACAAGTTTTTGATGTGCTTGACAAAGCTTTGGATAAGCATAAATTTACCGCAGACAAAATTTAGAATTGTGCTGAGATCGGTGTATCAATTGCACCAAAAACAAAGCGCCTTAACTTCGGCAGAACAGGGAGCTACTGTTACCATTGAAGTCTGTTTTAGTGCAGCAGAAGCTTATTTACCCTCCAATGTGTGTATTTCCACGAGCTAGAATGAATCTATAGCTTATGAATAATTGTTCTCCTAGAGAAGGGGATGAGGTTCATTGAAGCGGTTGGATGCCAACAAACATCTATTCCTGATTTGAGAAATTCCTAGATCTAGTAGGAGCCTCGAGAGAATTGCCGGTTTTACTGCTGCTGGACGGACATCATACGTATACTAGAAATATAAAACTAATCTATTATGCTAAAGGGCATGGGGTTGTGTTTCTAGGCTCTTGATGAATGAACTCTAGCTGCGGTTCCTGAATGTTCAGTTATTGACGGAATCTCCATTATGCTTTCTCGAAGACATAATGCCTATTTCTCGTGTTAGGAATAAAGTACAGGTTCAATCAAAGCGTAACAAGAGAAAGACAACAATCCTCACAAGCACTATGTATAAAAATCTGCTACAAGAAAATAGAAGTCTGGAGAATCCCTAAGGCAACTAGAAGTGCTGAGGGAGAGTTAAAGGGAAAAAAATGACAAAGAAGAAAACAGAAGAGACCAAGAAGCCGAATTTTGTATGGAAAGCAACGAGATAGATTTTTAGAAAACGTTAAGGAAATAATCAAGTTCTTCTGTTGACGAAGATGACGCCCTATGTTAGTATTGTGAGGGGAAGTATGAATATAATACATTGGATGGCGAGGTTGGGTACATGGAGGGTGTGCGAATAATGTGGATGAGTTCGTCTGCTATTATCTCAATGTGAAGATTAAGTTTAATATTCTAATCGTTGTTTTTTTTTTTAATTTTAAGTAGTTCCGTTTTTAAGAGTTTTAGCTTTGTGCCTGTATTTTTTAAGAATAAAATCTATTTTTTTACCTATCACCCAGATTTATGTTACAACCCATTCTTAACTCACCTAGAACCCCATCTTGCCCCCATGGTGGGGCAAAATGGTGTATTTACCCATTTTTCTCACAGCATCAGGAGTACCCATCGAAAAATTGTAAATACATCCATCAGCAGGTAAATGTTTAATTAAAGATTACAACAAGCCTATTTAGAACCTTGCATATCAATTTAGAATTGATGCAGTGACTAAAGCTTAGTGTTCCCATCTTGCCCCACCTTCCTCTATAATAATAATTATTATTTACAAAAACAAAAATTAGTCCGAAATTTCTATAAAAAATCACGTTTACCACCCACCTAAGTGCTTTTAAACAAACAAAAAGTGTCAATTTCTGTTAACTTTGTATCAGCAGCAGCTTTAAAAGGGCTATTACAATGATTGAATTTCTTCGCCCAAGTTCGTAACATTTTCATATTTCGGCCGATACCATACGAACTCTGATCATTGTAATGGCCTTTCCGGTGACCTTTACACCGACCGCCGCTATTTTAAATCCAAAACAAAACAATGCCTGCGTTCAGGGAATTACGGCGCTGGAAGCGATAACCGCTAGGGCTGGAACTCTCTGAACGGCCCATAAGAATAGCTTTTGCTAACGCATGCTTTTTCCTTGCTTGTTTAGTGCGTTTGATAGCGACGTTTCAGAATTGTGCTATGTCGATAGGTTATGTTGCTAGCTCGAGCTTTCTGTACCACAAAACTAAATTTTTATTTTTGATTTTAGACATAAAGATCTTGTTACACATATAAGGGATAAGAAATTGTACACAGCAATTATATTAATCACAAAATTATAGGAAATAAAAGCAACCACAGTAATTAAAACTTTAAAATAAGTTTAATTTATTTTGTATAAAGTAGGTTAACTTACACTTTAAAAAGATCACTAATATCCTTGTTCACTCTTATATTCTTTGTAATACTAATCCGGACGATGTTTTGCGCACATATGATAGATAAATATAATCTCATCGGCAAATATTCAAATAAACTCTAGGAAAAAAAGCATTAATCGTGAATTTTTATATGTATTTGTAAACTATTGATATATAGTATCGTTCATTTCTAATGTCACTATATCCACAAAATAAAATGATTTCATTTGATCGATCTACAAAACCGTATTTTCTGCACTTATATTTAAGATTAACTTATCTTATATGGTCTCCATTTTACTTTATCCATCATCACTTTAATCAAAAAACAATAAAAGTTAGTATTACCACAGTATTACCACAATTACTTACGATTTCATGTAGTTCACACGCTTTACAAATTCATATTTGAATGTTTGCCGGTTATCCCCACTTTCCACTGCATCATCTAGCGGTCGCCATATTTTCTAGCGAAAAATATGGCTGTGTTGCTAATTATTTCCCATAGTTTTGTGATTAATATAATTGATATGTACAATTTCTTATCGCTTTATATGTGTAACAAGATATTTTTGTCCAAAATTAAAAATAAAAATTTAGTCTTGTGATACAAAAGGCTTGAGCAGGTAACATAACATATCAATATAATCTAATTCTGAAAACGCCACTATAAAACCCGCCAAACACGTAAGCAAAGGGCGTGCGCTAGCAAAAGCTGTTCTGTGGACCGTTCAGGGAGTTCCAGCGCTGTGACCGGCACTAGCGGTTATGGCTTCCAGCGCCGTAACTCCCTGAGCGCAGCCAACGTTTGTAGATTTGCCTTTGGAATTTGCGAATTCACACGAATTACGAGATATTAAAGTAATATTCTTGACGACCGAAAGGTATGTTGGCGGAAAACAACGTTCTTAAACGCTGCTTATGAATTCATGTTATTTAAAGACTTGATAATCCTTGCCCTTATATTACTGGACTTATCAACATAAAAAATAGTTGATGGTTGTTGAACAAACATTTTTTTTTATTATCAATACTGTAAAATTAGGAAATAGGATGTTATTAATTCTCTTTAATTCTGATAGCATAATAAGCCTAATGAAAGAAAATTTAGCAATTACTTTCTCCTATAAAATCAAAGTCAATTCTTGAAATTCAATAACTAAAAACTAATGTGTTTGCTTTTGTTGCCAACGATGTTTAAAACTGCAGACATTCTATTTTGTAAAAATAGACGCAATTGCTTACATGTACTTAAAATGTAGGAATTTTCGCATGTTTTTAAATATTCGCGTCCGCATTCGCAATAAATATGCGAATATTGCGAATATCGAATTATCCATTTTAACTTTTACTTGTTAAAATGGATAATTTAGAAACAAAAAAAACTAATATTCAAATTCATTGATATCCTAAAACAACCTTTTGAGCACAAATTTGCAGTTTACATTAGAATAACTCAAAACTAAACTTGAATTGACAAGAATAAGACGTAAAAAGTCGAAACGATTCGGTTGTACTTGGCTAGTTTCGCTGCGGTGATGGAGAAATTTAATTCTCTGCGTGTGCTTAATGCAAGTGTTCGTATAGGTGTAAACTGAAAAGTAATAGATGACGCTAGTAAAGTGAAAAAGTTAATATTCCCATTCGCATTCGCATTCGCGAATGTGTAAAATCACGTATTCGTTACATCACTAGTAGGAATGAATAAATTAAGCAATTGTTTTTCTAAAAGTGACAATTGCTTTCAAATTTGTAAGGTAGATCGACTCTTGCATCTATTGCTTGTTCATACAGTCAAGTTTGTTTCTTTGCGGTATAAACGTGAGTTCGTATTTATTTGAGCGTTTTTAATTATGGGTAAACATACGAATACATGCACGCCACACAAAAATATACAATGTTACATAAGGATATGTGTTTTTAAGAGAAGGTGACTACTTTATATCGCGTTGGATTGTGATTGCTTGAAAAAATCCTACAACCCAAAAGCAGCAAAATTATAATATTTTCTGCGAAAGATAAAAGAAAGGTTTTCTCTCCTTCAGTACAAAATTAGGAGTCATTTAGAAAAAAAAAAACATCGCAATTATTGTCTGCGTTTTCCTTTTGTAATAAACATATGTTGAAATAGCAAATAAAATAACGACAATCTGACATCAAATATAATTCGTCAATTAGACCTGTTGAGTAATGAATTGAAGATGTAAGAAAGGCAGGATTTGCTTAAACGTTTTTTTTTACATGTGAAGATTTAGCAATTGCTTTACTTACACTATTTGCTAGTTATACAATTGCTAAATAAATTTTTATTCATTAAGCTTAATGTTATGCATATGTTGTTTTTTCAGCCGACCTGAGACATGACACATTCACTTAACTCACAAATTTATTATTCCGAAAAAAGGAATTGAAAATGAAAATAAAATTCATGAGATAATATATAATAATAGATTTTTGGCGTTTTAATGATAAACTAATATGATACTACTGCCTATCATTGTAACAGAACATATGCCGAAAATTAGAAATATTAGAAACGTTATTAAAAAAAAAACAATTTGCAGAATACATGAACTTGCGAAATGACTCGATTTCTTTGGTTTAAAAAAATCGAAGATTACTTTTAATTTTGAGTGAATTTTTACTCTTGGAGGGTATTGATATAAATTTTCAACGGTTATTCGTCCAAAAAAAAAAAGTGGTTTTTTGCACAATATCCTTTTGCTTGCTGATATAAACAAAATCGCATCGTTTTCCTTTAAAGTAAATAATGGGTTCCCACAAAAAAATGATGGTTCTGGAATCACACACCACATTTCCAAAAATTAGCAACATCTAAAATTAACCCACAAAAGTACCCATTTTACAAAAATGGCCCATGCAAGTGTTCTTATTACTTCTATTATTCTTTCCCAAAGACCATCATGAACTGCCAGAAGTATATCAACATAATTATACACTTTTGTATCTATATATTTTCGCTGGCAAGCAGTATGAAACGTTTAATAAAATTTATGTGAATATAAAACTTAAATGTAGCACTTTTACTATACAATAGTTACCAATATAAATGCAACCACTTCGCGAATTCGCAAAGTGTAAACTGTAAAAAACAATAAACGCGTCAAACAATAACAATATACACAGGTACATTAGCAAACATTCAAGCACGTTGATAAATAGATTTAAGAGAGAAAATGTAGACAGACAAATACATATATATTCCTACGAGAAGATGAAGAATTAACGATTTACTTATCAGAGAAATGTTAGCCTAGCCATTATTCCCTTTCATAAACACACATATAATATTTAAAAATTATAATATCTATACTTATATTTGTAACAATCGTACGCTGTATACCTATATCATCTCTCTCCAAAGAGTATTTACTTTAGAATCAGTCAAAATTTCTTTACAATTTCTTCTTTGGCACACTACAAGTGGAACAAAAATATCTAATGTACGTGTATATCTTATCTACTTACTATTTAGAATTTAGAGAATGTGCTATTATTATTTATTTTATACCCTAACGTCTTTAATCTTCGCTACTTGTTACGGGTCTTGTACCTCTTGTATGATTACAATAAAATCACCTAACATACAAAAAGTTGCTCGGAAGCAATGTAAAACACTTTTGTATGCTAGCGGGTTACGCCACTGAGCTTTTAAATTTGGCACTACCTAGCGTAATTATTACTAACATAAAAATAAAAGGCTATATTCTAATGAGCGATCGAAAAATTAAAAACTGAATATATATAATCTCGCAACTTATTCGTTTTTGAATGACTAGTTAATCGTCTTTACTTGATAGATAGGCCCTTATATAGCATTGGCATTACGCAAGCTTTTATTTTTTTGATTCAATTGCATTTGTCAGTTCCATAAATTGTAATTTAAAAAATAATCATTGCATCGGCGAAAATATAGAAATCAATGTTGAAAAAGCAGCGAAACTTTGTTGGTGCGTTAGAGCAAGCAAACGGTTCATGGATGCAACACGCAATATAATCGTTTAGTCCACACTTTGCATTATACTTTAAAAAATGTGAAAAAAAATAATCACCTTAATAAAATTAATACCACTACAAATGTTTGTTATTTGCCAACACTCACATTTAAAGTACTTTGTTTCTCAATTTTCTAAAATAATAGAAATAAATTTAGCCTTGATAAGAGGATCCAGTTTTTATTCCACTAAATTATTTTATTTCTACAGAATTTACTATAATCAATAAATAATCAATGATATGTACCATTTTAAATAAGTAATTCTTTTTATTGTTAGTTACAGAAATTTTATCTTACTGTCTGAGGATTATAACACATTCAGTTTTTAATTTTTCTTATGATATTACGATATTTCTAATTAGAATGAATAAATCGATCAATGGTTTGGGTTTACACGTAGTTATGTATATAATACTCTATCAAAACTAATGTCGGATATTCTTGTTTTGTTTTAAAAGATAATACTGTAGTACTCCTTTCGTGTATTATTGGTCATAAAAAAGATACCATTTAATAAGCGTCCCACTTTCCTCAGATATTGTTTTTTCTATCTAATTTTTTTTTTATGATCGTAAATAGTATGAGTACATCTAATATAATTCGCAACAAAATCATCATCATCCAAACTCACATTTCACATTTATGTATGATGTATTATAAGAATAATAGATAGGTACTTAATGATCTTATTCTGAAGAGTGTTGAAGAACTTAACAGCTAATCTCTGATTCGTTCAAGAATTTGTTCGCATTCGTGTTGTTGTACACGTAATTGTTTTGACCGGTGTAGGGACCGGTCTGGATGACTCCGTTACCGGTAACTAAGTGGGGCTCACTCGCGTTGATGTTCGCGTACTTCTTCAATTGGCTAGGCGGTAGCGTTTGCTTTATTAGAGCGCTGGGATCCAGAGACACTCCTGCCTTCAAATTATTGCTCACGTCCGGTTTTGCGTTGTTGTTGCGATTGGTGGTGGTCGCGTTGTTGTTAGGGTTCGCATTGATGTTGCCGTTCATTGTCATTGGTGGTCTGTTCGATGTGGGGTTCTGGTTATCGTCCGTGATCTGGGTTGTTGTGTCAGCATCCTGGAAAAGTAATTCCTAACGGGACTGATCTACATAGTTGGCATCATGCAATTTGTTTGTTTCATCGATCAAACAAATGGTTTCTGGTAATTCCATGCAATGGTCCATTAAAATGTCTATACGTACTAAAATTTTTAATTAATCCACAGCAAAACTCTATATTTCAAACGTCAACATCGTTCTAACATCCCAAGTAGCACCAAATATTTATAAAATATTTTAAGAAAAATATTTCTTATAGATGGAAACAATATTTATATTACATATAACAATCAATAAATTAACTTTCAACATGTACTCAAAATTGATTATATATTGTGAGTTTAATAAACATATTCAATCCATATAGGTTTTCAAATGTGTTATATTCCCCTTCCCCTCCCTCCAAGACCCACTGGAACACAGGTGTAAATCTTACATCTAAAGAAAACAGCCATCCTTCTTTTTTTGCTTTTTTTTTGTGATTACCCCTCCTATGATGACATTATATTTTTTACCTAAAAAACAGGCAACCTTTTTTTTTAGTTAAAATAAAAATATTATCTCCAGTACCCCCTCAATAAACTCAAGCTGTATACGCGCCTGTCTCCATGTCCGCAGCAGTAACCTTACAATGTATTTCCATAGCAGGATCTAGGGGAACAAGAAGATTTAGAATTTATATTTCTAACAAAATCTAAATTTCAGTCTTCCAAAAGTTTTAAATAAATTACTTTTTGAGAAAACTGCGTCAACAATTATTTCTCTTTAGACAAGTTTTAATTTTTAGATTAAGTCATCGGCTTTTTCTTAAATGTTTTCCATGCCTCTATTAATGATCACATTTACCAACTTTTACGTAACACGCCATAAATCAGCTTCTAACAACTGCTATACAACTACAGTACACTTCATACAATTGTCGACGCCATTATGGCATGATTATATATGACATTTTTCTTAAATGTTCCACAAAAGAATATTCTGAGGAGATTATGTACAAATATTATTAGTAATTTTAAATAGAACGTTGTAGGAATATACAGGGTGTATCAGATATAGAGGTAAATATAATAATATGTAGCAGCTGTAATCATATACAATCAAAAAGTCTTAATGCACCGGGGGTCTATCTGTAAGCATTAACGAGAAAAAAAATATTTTATAAATGCCGTGGGCTAGAGTCGCACCTGTACCCAACCTAAATGCTGTCCCGAGTATACCTCCACATACCACTATCATTCAGCTATTACTGCTGTTAGTCTTGTGTGGATCGCCGCTTGGAGTGCAAGCCACTTCGAACGTTTTATTTAAATTCTTTCCGTCTCGAAAAAACGATCCTTTTCAGGACCATCACGATTTCATATAAAGAAAATCGAAGCTTGATGCATCGGCAAAATCGCGGAAATGTATAGGTTCATTTCCGCGCGATATCATAGTAAAAAGGCGTGTTTGCAAATTTTCTGTATCTACATTTATTTCTGTGTAATTCGATTCAATTCATTTTGCGTTATATGATTAAATAAATCAAAAAGAAATAACTCACATTCATGTGGTACCGTTTATTAACAACTAACTCTCGATTCGACAAAGCAAAAGAAAAATATTTACGTTTTTTGTAACTACTGAAGTCGCATATCCGGTGAAACTCCAACGTCTTATCAGGATATTAAAAATAATACTTTGTAGACTTACGTAGAATGCTCTTAACAAAAAAGGAATGTTTATTTTATAAAAAGAAGAAATTTAAAATGCCTCAGTTTTGCTATTTTTACAAGGGCCTTTATTTATTCAGAATGACGTTAAATGAACTTACGCCATACCATTAAGAATAATACTAAAAGAGTGCAAATGTATTTATACACAATACCACGTTTAGCGGGTGCTTAACATGACGTTTCCTTGCACCAGGCCCGGACTAAAGAATTTTTGGTTCTAAATTTTAGTGTTTTTTATTCTTTAATGATGAAATCCGGTTTCGGTGGGTTTGTGCTTTATATGTCGTGTAGTTAACACCCAAGCAAAATTTACTTTTTTATTTGATACACTCTGTATATTGTGAGTTTAATAAACATATTCAGTCCATATAGGTTTTCAAATGTGTTATATTATATAAGATATATAATCAGACTAATATACGGGTATTCGGTCTGTCAAAATAAAACTAAATAAATACCTCGATATTTCGTTTTAATTTAAAACATCTTCAGGAGGCACTAAAAATATACAAATTAAAATGAAACAATATAGAAAATCACAATAAGTAATTGCTTACAAGGTTGTAGGATTAATAACAGCTGACCATAAATAGTGATAAATAGTTAAAACATTTAAATGCAAGTCGGGGCCAGACATATTAATAAAAAAAATTGTTTGCAGTTATACATATAAAATAAATAGAAAAAAAAGTTATTGATGAAAATATTGCAATATATACTACTTAATTGATTTGTATCAGTTTTAAAATTAATAGCATTACTACAGTTTTTTATTTTAACCATTTCCAAAAATAATCGTTCTTTGTAATTAGATTCTAATTCAAGTATGGAAATACCATCATAATTAAAACTATGTTTAAGATCTTGGACATATAGAGATAAGGCACACGAACTTTTTCCGATACGACAATCACTCTTATGTTGAACTATTCTGTTCTTTACAATTTGCGACGTCTGACCAACATAACAACCTTGACAATCGGTACAAGGAATGCTATATACTACATCCTTTTGATTAAGTGTTGCAGTTTTATCTTTAATTTTAGTGAAAATGCTGCCAATTGTTAACATGTTGTATTTTGCAATTTTTACATTAGCAAATGATTTAAGATGTTGTATGATTTTTGATCAAACCTTCTATGAAGGGAAGTTTATAATACTTAAATTGTAAAGGAGCTCCTCGATCTATAGGACCATCAAACATATTAGAAGGATAAATCAATTTATTTAGAATATGTCTAGGATAACCGTTATTGTAAAACATCTCAAAAAGTATCTTCAAATTTTTGTCTAAGAATCTTTCATTACTATTAATGTGTCTGACTCTATTTTGTATAGCTATAACGGTGTTAAATTTCTGATTATAATGGGGGTTATTACCCCTCCCCCTCTCCCAAGAGCCAGTAGAACACAGTTGTAAATTAAAATCTTACATTTACAGAAAACAGGCAACCTTTTTTTTAGTTAAAATAAAAATACCATCTCCACTACCCCCTCTATAAACTCAAGCTGTATACGCGCCTGCCTCCATGTCCGCAGCAGTAACTTTACAATGTATTTCCATAACAGGATCTAAGGAGACAAGAAGATTTAGAATTTGTATTTCTAACAAAACTAAATTGCAGTCTTCCAAATGCTTTAAATAAATTCGTTTTATATATATATATAAATATTTTTTTTGAGAAAACCACGTCAACAATTATTTCTCTTTAGAAAAGTTTTATTTTTTAGGTTAAGTCAGCAAGGCTTTTTCTTAAATGTTCCTTGCCTCTATTAATGATCACATTTACCAACTTTTATGTAGCACTGAGTGTATTTCATAACACACCATAAATCAGCTTCTAGCAAATACCATACAACCACAGTACACTTCATACAACTGTCGACGCCATTATGGCATGATTATGTATGACATTTTTCTTGAATGTTTCACAACCGAATATTCTGAGGAGATTATGTATAAATATTATTAGTAGTTTTAAATAGAATTTTGTAGAAATATATATTTCCTTACTTAAATATTCTCCTTATATTCTTACAGAATACAATCCCATTGTACTTTGTAGGAATATTCTCAGAATGTATGTGCTACTTGGGAAGGGTAGTCGCATATATGATATTGATCTTGAGGCAATTGCTAGTTGCTCACTTAACCAGGGTGTACTGAATTTCTAACAAAATGTTTCTGCATTAGAATAAAAACGAAATATAAGTACATAATCAACACTTGAGCACTTATATAACGATTATACCAAAGTTTAATGAAGCATTTGATATACTTGGTGTTTCGTAATCTGAAATAATACGGGCGGTTCGTCATTCAATTTTAAGACGAAAAGCTCCTATAAACATGTGTGATAAGTTTTGTTTAGTCGCCTTTGGAATTTTGACAATTAATGTGTCAAACCTAAAAACCAAGGCATCATTCTAATTTCGTTGTAGTATTAGTTCTGCTTTCGTTTGTAACATACGAGCATCTTTGGCAAGTTTAATTTTTATATCCAATATCTTTAATCGTGAATTGTCCAAGATTGATCTCAATTACTCATGATAGTCATGATCTTAAACAGTTTGTGGAGTCTGTGATTTGAACAACTTGCGATTATAATTTGTTCTAGTGAGTATGGCAGCCTTAATGACACTGTTTGCAATTCTTGAATTAAGGGGAACAAAATACCAGAAATATTTACGAAATGAAAAAGAATCTGCTGCTACCGATGTAAAACATACACTAGAAAAAACTGTCTTATAAATATTTGGTGCTACTTGGGAGAATTACAAATAATTAGTCCACGACAAAATTTCATATTTCAAACATCTATACTCTAAGCTTTATTTTGACAGGTTTCATTTCTACGTTAATTATCTAATGAAAAAGTACTATTACATATTCTAATATCACCGTCCTTAAGACGGTTTACGTTTGGTTCACGAGAAAGTTCAAATTCTTTATGAAATGTACCTATCAAAAATATTTCTTCGTTTCTAAGATTTTTGATTTTATTTGAGAATGGTTTATTACCACTACTACCAAATTGCAAAGGATATTTTTAGAATATGCTTTAAACATTCTTTTAGGTACTTATATGCACAAACAATTATTCCTAGAATAATTGCAAAAATAATCTCAATAATATTTCCTGTAATATTTTGTATTACACAGTTGAATTAAGATCGCTCAAAAATTATTTAATTCTAGGGTAAGATGCAAACAGCGTAGATTTCATCTAAATATAAATGCATGTAGGTACCAGTATTAATGTTACATGGCATCACATGAATATTTGTATACTGTATGATTGTCCAAGAAATGTATCTTACTATTTGTATAACTTTCTCTTTATATTAGCTTCGAACACTTTAGCTGCATTCGTTCATGCATGATTCATAATCACGATTATTTCCTATCCAATAGAATTTACGTATTTTTTTAAATAATCTTCGCTTATTGGTAGTTAACGAATCCTGATTATAATCACTGGCACCAACGAGTAATTGGACGAAGAATAAACAGAGCATTATTATATGACATTTACTGTTGTTTTTACGATCGAAATACAAAAACTTAAATCTAAAATCAGGTTGAAATTTCAATATCTTAGCTGATATTGCGGTTTTATATAGAAAAATACATTGAATCATTTACAAAAATCTTTCTCGTGAATCAAAGAATTTGCATGTAATGTTAGTATATTAGCTGGTGATAGGGTATGAAATATTATAAACACTATTTTTTTTTAATACTTAGTAGGCAAAGCATGTGCTAAACAACCCACACAGCACGCTTCGTCCGACAGATATCCACTGGATGTCCCAATCACCAAACATATCCATATCCGTTACAGATGTTGGATAGATATCCTGGGATATTAGTTTTGGAGTTATTACAATTGTTTGTAAAATTAATAGAAAGACATTTATCGCAATTTTAACGTAAAAATTAATACCAAAATAACTTTGAAGATAAATTTTGTATCAGCATATCTTATGGATATCTATCCGATGTTATAGATTTTGCAGTAATGTTAAATTTCAGATTCTTATAGAATTAACATGTCAAAAAACGACGGTTGGATCTATTACTGATATGAATATTAAGTAAAATTGAATAGCTGTACTAAGTATGTGCTGAAAGTACGTATACTTATAATCAACTTCAGGTCGAAACAATAAGGTCGAAAATTGCCAAGCCTAATGAGATTAACCAATCCTGAATTTGCTTGTCCACAAGCATATTTGTCACGAATTCAAGGGGATCAGTATCGTAGATAACATATCCATTAGATGTAGTATTTGGCTATCTAATAGGCGGACATTTGGAGATGTAAGAGATATCCATAGAATGTCTGTAACGTCAAATGAACATTATGGATATCCACAAATAACATCTAATGGATGTATGGTAGACATTTTGCGCTCTGTGGGATATCCATTAGATGTACTATTTGGTCTATAACGTCTAATGGATGTTCTGGATATCCATAAAGGATATCTAATGGATATCTGCTAGACATTTTGTGCAGTGTAGGAAGATGATGTATATTCTCTTGTTTTGTGCACCATTTAAACATAGCTGTTAAACAACTAATTGTTTTCGTCTCAATTATACACGCTAGAATAAATATGTACACAAGGTTCGCTAAGTCGATGCTTATTTTAATCATGCACAAAATACAGTTAACAAAGGTATGAATGACATGGAAAATCTAGGAATCTGTAGGAACGCTATAAATCATTTCCAACAGAAAGTGGATAAGTTACCTTTCCAAAAGTAACACAAGATGCTCAGTGATCTGCCGTGAAAAGTGCTATGCGTGCGATTTGCCGGTCAAATGCTTTAAGGATGCGTCAATTTTCGCAAGCTCAACAGGTTAAAAAGCTAAGGCAATGGTAATTGCGGAGAAATTTCAAAGAAACAAAACCATTATTAAAGACATCAATCGCAACGCGCGAAATTTCGAGTAATTTAGTTCAACATTCCAAACCAAAATTGTTTTCGTTTCCTGGCCGATTCTCAAAAACAACTCAATTAGGAAACCTTACCGTTGCTGCGGCTTCATCTTGTGTACTCTCTGTTTCAGGTAGAAGGGGTTGTGTGGATCTAGAGTGGGGCATTGCAAACGACGTTTCCCAACTATCTGAATTATCTGGTAATAACTTATCTACTGAAGACGTTGACCCTACAGCATTACCTGATACAGAGGTTGTGTGATTCGGTACTAGGTAATCGGTCGCTTGTGGTACCTAAAACGATGCGAGAAAGGTTAAGTTAGATGCACGTCGAAAACTGAAACAATTCATCGAATATACACCAGGACATCTTTGTGAATTTCGATCGTATACGAAATACCTGCAAGCATGACTCGTCTGTGTTGTTCGGTCTCATGAGGGTGGCGTCTCGTTCGTGAGATGGTGGACGATTGAACACTGGCAACGGAGAATTCATCACTTGCGGATCTTGAGAGCAATAACCCAATCTCTCTAAGATTGTGTGGAAATTTGGTCTTTGCTCTGGAGTCGGATGCCAACATTGCGTCATGATACCATAGATAGGACCTTTCAAATCAAATAGCATTAATCACACATTCTGGGTACATGCTTAAAGTTATCTACCTGGACAATTTACGGGAGGCTCCAACCTTCCGCCACTAGTAACTAACTGCATTACCTCCCTGTTCGCACAACCTGTATATGGCATGTAACCCATGGACATGATTTCCCACAACAAAACCCCGAAAGACCAAACATCCGTTTTGCTTGTAAAAATTCCGTCCAAGAACGCCTCTGGCGGCATCCATTTAATCGGCAACATTGCCTTCCCTCCTTTACGGTAATAATCCGACCTGTATATGTCTCGAGACATTCCGAAGTCTGCTATCTTTACCACTCGCCCGGACCTTTCGTAGTCAACAGGCAATTTCTAGCTGCTATGTCTCTGTGTATAAATCTGTTATCTTCTAAATATTTGCAACCTTTAGCAATATCAATGGCGATTAGGATCAAATCCTTCATGGTGAGGGAGCTTCCTCGTTCCTTTAAAATAAATATATTAATCGCAAAAATGATTTCAAATAGAGAGATAACTCACGGGTTTAGGCCTAGATTCGCGTAGAAAGTTCTTCAAATCTCCACCAGCCAATAGTTCGAGTACAATGAACCTGGGGTGCTTGTCGAAGCAGACGCCGATGAAATGGACGATGTTGGGATGATTGAATTTTGACATGATCAGAGCTTCCATGAGGAAATCCATTTCGGCTTGATTGGTTGACATTTCTGGTAGAGTTTTGACGGCTACCGGCATTTCCACTGTGATCGCTGGATCGTTGACGATAGAAACCCTGGTACACCTCGCCAAAAGCGCTCCCTGACCCAAAGCCCTGAAAGAAGAAAACTGATTTAGTCTCCTCAAAAATCAACCAATATTTTTGGGGACTGCAAAAAAAAACCACAGGAATTTTATTCTTATTCAAGTCTTACGGAATATGAGATAGAAAAATGTTCCTAAAAAAATGAAATTTGGATAGTATAGAAGCGATCAGTGGCGGCTGGTGCTTACGTTTTTCCAGGGCCATTACAATGATCTAATTTCTTCGTATAAGTTCGTAACATGTTCGTATTTCGGACGATAGCAGACGAACTTCAATCATTGTATTGGCCCCGCCTGTGACATATGCACCAGCCGCCACTGGAAACGATACTACTATCATAGTTTTTAAACATTCGACTAGCCTAGAAAAAGGATTTTTACATCTACAATTTGTAAAGCTACCGTCGAAACAGAGCTGGAAGGAGATGCCCGTAGGGCGAATTTTTATTTCCTTTACTGTAGATACTCTAGTAGACGACTTAATCCGCAAATAAACCAGGAAAGGATTTCAGTTGCAAAATTTAATATTTGGAATTTTAAAGTAATCGTCATCTGGGGTTGTAAAGATTCTAATACAAACAGTTCTAAACATGGTCAACAATTGATATAAACAAAAACAACTTTCAGTGCTCAGAAAATAATTACCATGTTCACATTTTCTTATGAACATGACAATTATTTTTGCTAGAAGGCTTATAACTACCGGTGGATAGAAGGAGAAAGGATTCCACATGTCGGAGAAGCGAAATTACTTGGGTGCGTGGTTCAATCAAAGACTTACATCGAATCCGCTTACCATGAAAAAATCTAGCAAGCCAGCATTACCTCGGGCTGCAAGATAGGTTAGAGAAATTGAGGTCTCTCAACCTTAAGATGACCCGTTCGCTATAGGCAGGGATAATTAGACCATCAATGTGTATATCGTACAGTGGTTATCATTAAAAGTTACTAGACGAAATAAAGAAGACCAAGTGATGTCATGGTTCATAATTCGGATCTGGATAAATTATTAGGATACAATTCCATATAAGAGAAAAGGGGAAAAAGCTCAGCAATAACGAGCGGATTCGGAGATACCAACTGCAGACTGTGTAACGGGAATGACACTTTTTTTTTATGAAAAACTAAATAATTACAAATCATCCCAACCCCGTGCTCCACCTAAATGTACTATAAGAGGCTACCTATTCTAACAATAAGTACTATATGGATTCCATAACAATTGAAATGTTCCTACTTTAACTAAATAATTTCCCTATGATTGTTAATAACAAAAATATAATACGGCGGCCGCGGCTGGTGCTTACGTTTTACCAGGGCCATTACAACGATCTAATTTCTTCATATAAGTTTGTAGCACACGAACTTCAATCATTGTGTTGGCCGCGCCTGTGACGTATGCACCACCCGCCACTGCAATACATTAGCCTCGCAATTATATGAATATTATTTTATATGAAATGTGATTAGTTCACATAGTCGCGAGTTTCCTGTAAATCAGTCCGCTAGCGGTTGTTATTAAATGGGCCCATGAAACGACTTTGGTTATCTCCTAGCAATCGCTAATGACCAAGGAGTAAGGGAAAACCATGACAAAAACCTTATTCTGGGAGGATCTGGGAAGAAGTCCCAGAAGTCTGTAATGGAATGACAGAGAACCCTTACCACCTCCTATGTGAATGGGACGCTTTGGACGAAAAAAAAAAAACAAGCAATTGTTCGCAAGTCAAAAAGGAAACCAAAGGATTACTTTGATCGCCCAGCTTAAGACCTGTTCAGATTAGTGCAGGGTACTAGGATCTTGGAATGGACAGTAAATACAAAAAGCCAAGAGGCTGCAGTATTTCTGGAGATTTTAGGTCAAACGACTCCAACAACAACAAAAAAAGACCACCAAGTTGAACTTAATATTGTTTGCGTTTGCGAACACATCTGCATGATTACATTTATTTTAGCGAATGAGTAGTTCCTGGTAAAGCATCTGCAACTGATCTTTGGAATCGTATTTGTGAATGCTGACTAAGTGGATAAATTAAACTAACCCACTAAAGAATGGACACACAATAAGTCCAATGAGTGGTAGCAAAAAATCATCGGAATGAAGATAGGTAGAACGGTTCTTAAACGTACAAATGCGATGGCTTGGCAAAGATAAGGTTTCTACTAATGGGATTTCTCCCCAAAACTTGGCAAAATGGGATAGGATGGAGCGAAGTCTCTCAGACCAATAAGTCTGATGTCATATTTATGCTGAAGACTGTTAAAAAAGTGTTAAACAGACACGTAATGGATGATGCGTTACCATACTGGCCACTACATCAAGACCAATATGCGTATCAAGTAGGAAAATCTACAGAGACAGCCTCGAGTCACCTCGTACAGAGAGCTGAGCATGCTCTGCAAACCAAGGAAGTGCTTTTGCGCATATTCCAAGACTTAGAGCGAGCATTCGACAATATTTTTACAAGATTGCATCTCTATTACACTAGGAAGAGAAATATCATGTAATTCAGTTTATATAACCATCACGGGGGAGACATTGGTGGCTTTGGTCGAAAGCAGGATGTTTCGCAGGGTGGAGCTGAAAACTGCTTTCAGCTGTGAAGCTGAACAATGAAGGACATAAACTTTGGGATATGCAGATGAGTTTGTAATTCTGATTCAGGGTAAATTCAATAGCGTAGTGCGGGACAAAATACAGAGGGCCCTACAAATTGTACAAGCATGGACCACGGAGAAGGGTCTAAATATTAATCCCCCAAGATAACCACAATAGCATTCACCAGAAGGAGGAACTTAGATCATCTTAGACCCCTAAAACTCCGAAGTGAAGAAATAAATCTGTCAGATAAAATGAAATATCTTAATGTCATCCTAGACTCCAAGCTTAATTGGAATCGACAGTTTCGGATTAAAAGCAGGGCGAAGACAGCACTTATGTTGGCTAGAAGAGCTCATAGAAAAACATGGGGGTCAGATTAGTGCAAGGTACTAGCATCCTGGAATGTTTGGTATAATTTAATAGGTAAAAAAAGTGGGGAAACTAAATACAAAAAACGAAGAAGCTGCAGTGTTTTCTGAGACACGCTTTGTAAGACGGCGCCCACAACAAAAAAAAATGGGTTTGAGCAATTCTGAGATAGATAAGCATCCGCTTTTAACGATGATAGAATCTAAATAACAAAGCAAAATTAAAGAGCGTTCTCTAAAATTAAAGGGATTACACTAAATCTGTAAAGGCCATCTAATCTGATCTGATGCTGCTTGATAACTTACTTGACTAGCGTAATTGATCTCTGGGAATATCCTTGAGATCTTTCAACGTGTAAACGACACCACCAAATTCATAATTCGGATTGTATTCGGTCATCATACTATCGGAAGCTACCCTCAATCGATTTAGTTGTAAATCAGGGCCAGTCAGCATCTTTCTTCTAAGTATCCCAGCTGCTCTTTGCTGATAGCGATTATCTGCAATGAAATAGGTACATCAGATTGACCACCTCAATTTTGAACAGTCCTTGACTTACATAGAAGGAAACATACGACAGCTATTGCTATTGTAAGACAAAGAACGCTTCCAATCAGAGCGAAGACAAACCAAGTAGGGTATGGTTCCGGAGGGTTTAGCACTGTAAAGGAAATATGTAGAATTATTTATTCGTATATGAATGATTAATGACCTACATAAGCATTGCTTTCGTCGATGTCCAATTTCCAATTCTTAGGACAGATGCAAGCGACTTTAGATCGGCCAGGGTCCAACGCCAAGCAGCGATAATTACAGCCGCATCCGGGAATGGCGGGAATGATGAGTATACTTCCTTGACCTACATGATAAGCTGATGCGGCTTCAGAGAAGTTGCCGACACCGCGATTCGGATCGAAATAAGAGTACCCTCCTTCCCCGTTAGTGGTGTTTGAAGAGAATAAGGATATTGTATTCGTTGACCACGCGTTTCCACCTGCATAGCCTCCTCCACCCCCGCCAGCTCTGCAACCGCCTCCGCCTCCACCAAATCCGCCATCGCCTTTTCCGTCTGTGGAATTGTAACATGCTTTACCTCCGGTACCGCCCTTGGTTAACGAATGTCCCACTACAAGCACATGATCTTCGGGAAAATCTTCATCGAGCATCATCCAGCCGCCACCAGCTCCAGCAGATCTAAGAATGCATTAATTTTTTTTTATTACAAAAACGTTAAAATTAGCTCTTTAACATACTTAGGTCCGTCCATTTCTCCCGTTACTGGTCTTCTACTGCTATTAACTGCCTGCCCGTGCTGAAGACCAGAATCGATAAAACGACCCAATCCAAGGCCACCTCCACCTGCAGCAATTGCTAGCGGAACCGGTTGCTTGTTTCTATTCATCTAAAGATACGAGATGTTGATTGAGAGAAAGTTTTAATTGATAATAATCATTATAGTATAATGTCAAATGACTTACGGAAAACATATAACTTGCTCCACCACCACCACCTCCGCCATCATTGACTTGCATGTGTAGAACACCTTTGATGCCCGTCATATTTTGTCCGCCAGTTGAGCATGATGAATTAGTTTGGTGTCCAAGGCTCTGCGAAGAATAATAAGTAACAACATTATATTGGACTGAAAATTAAACTTTTGACACAAGCAGAAAGCAGCTAAAAGAGCTAACAAGAATCATAACACAAATTTGACGAGGAAATTATTAGGGGGAGAGCTCTAAGGAAAATCAACAGCTATTTTATGATACAATAGAGTAGCTAAAACAGAAAAAAGGAGTATGGTAGGATGAGCTATTAGGATCTTGGAATGACTAGTATAATTTAATGAGTAAGAGAAATAACTAAATACAAAAAGCTAAGAGGCTGCAGCGATTTCCAGAAGAGTCCATGTCAGACGGCTCCCATAACAAAAAATGGCAGAATGATTATAAAGGATGAAGTTGGATATATAATTACACAGAAAGATAGAATTAGGGAATACTGGAAAGGAGACATTGAAGGACTGCCAAAGTGGAACGAAAGTGTAAAGGAAGAAAGCGAAAATGAAAGTGCAACTGGTCTATAAAGAAGTGATAAAATTAGCAAAGACGCAGTGGTGAATTCAAGGAAGTTAAAATTAGTGAAAGTTTCATGGATGGGTTAAAATGGTTGCTGATATATGGGCAATGGAAAAGTAAAACATTTGACAGACATAATGAATGAAGTTGTACGAAATAAAAAAAGTTCCAGCAGAATTTAAATCAGCATTTGTGCTGCTTTTGGTGTTTCAGGTCTTTTAGGAGAATGACTTTTAATAAATCTGTTTACTTTGACAGTTGTAAACAAAAACAGTTGAACAAAGGTGAGGGGATTTCTTATGTCATTTATACATACAATTCATTACACTTACCCACAATAAAAATGGAGTTAAAAGAAATTGTCCAAATTAAAGAGGCATTATACAAGGGTCAAATATACAAGGTAAGATATGCCAAGATAATTGAGGAGGGAGAAAGAAAAATAATAGATATAACAACGGAAGAAACGGTGCAGTTCTTGTCAAACAATAGTTCTTAAAACTTGATATTTACAATTAGACAACAGTAACAGGATTGCATCTTAAACTTGCTAGTGTTCCGACTTGTTTTAGAAGAAGTCAGAAAAGAAGCGAATAAGAGAGAGATAAAATTATTAACATTAAGATTCCGAAAGATGGCGGGAACCCAAATAACAAAAATGATGTTCGCAGTAAATAAGAGTTCAATGTTGGATTCAGAGAAAAATTTGAATCGTCACTTAAAAATATTAAAAACAAATAAAAAAAGTACGCAGGTACAAATTAGGGTTGGCGTCCATCCTTGTCTCGCGAGGATTGTCCTCGTTTTGAGACTGTTCCTCTTGTCTTCGCTTTGACAGGAGAAATCCTCCCAAGGACTCATTTATGTAGAACCAAAAAAAAAAATGTGGTAATATGTAAGTTAATACTTAATACACAAAGCGAAACGAATGTTGGGACTTTAAAGAAAGGTCCCAGTACTGAATGAGTGAGAAATGGTTGAACATTCGATTGTGCCAATGTTGGATTCAGAGAAAAATTTGAATCGTCACTTAAAAATATTAAAAACAAATAAAAAAAGTACGCAGGTACAAATTAGGGTTGGCGTCCATCCTTGTCTTCGCGAGGAATTGTCCTCGTTTTGAGACTGTTCCTCTTGTCTTCGCTTTGACAGGAGAAATCCTCCCAAGGACTCATTTATGTAGAACCAAAAAAAAAAATGTGGTAATATGTAAGTTAATACTTAATACACAAAGCGAAACGAATGTTGGGACTTTAAAGAAAGGTCCCAGTACTGAATGAGTGAGAAATGGTTGAACATTCGATTGTGCCACTCTAATTTTAGCCTGATATCCCCCCACCCCCTCAAGTTTGTCCTCGCTACACAAATAAAAGGTGGCAAACCGTAATACACATATGTGGGATCCGTGTTTGAGACTAGTTGAAAATTGAACTAGAAGATAAAGTGAAAAGTGCAAGAAAAATATTCAATGCTTTTTTTTGTGAAAGAGAGAAATTGCGAAAGTTTTCTTTTAGAATTTTATCGTAATTTTTCAGGACACACACAAAAGGTAAAAGCTGAATAAACACAAAGCGATTTTTTAGGAAAATTGAAAGCAAAACAATAAAAGGCGGAAACACATGGAACACATACATGACAAGTTAATTGAAGGACAAGTTAATTGAAGGACAGTAGAGATCGTTTGATCATGCATGTAGAATGCCAAATGATAGATTTCTTAGGAATCTGTAAGAAACGCGTGTTCAAAGGAAAGAAACTATCGAGGAAGACTACAACAAAAAGAAAAATACATGAGAAAAGGGTATAAAGGAAGACGGAAAAAACGAAAGATGTAGTAGAGGGGCTTGTAGTATATGAAAAAGAATGAATAGGAAAGTATAGAAGGTGAAAAAAGAATTATGCTAAAGAAAGTTAGAGTAAGCAAATAATTAACTAACTACCTTAACGCATGCATTTGCGCCTTCTTGACCAACAGCCGTGTAGATCTCTTGCCCTTTCCGCAGTTCCAAAACAATCCTCACCATTGCACCTCTAGAGGACCCCATTCCTCCACTTCCCTTACCACCGCTAGCACCAAATAATATGAACCTAACAAGAAGAAGATGTTTCAGATCAAGATTAATTTCAAACGAGAATGAAAAATTTACGTGTAGTATCCTTCGCTGGGGACAACCCACTTCTGTATACCATGCAATCCAGGACCTTCCAAAACCTTGACTTTGACTTTAGTGTCGCTATAAAATGCCCTGCATTGGTCCTTGTTCGGTCCATATCTTCCCCTTTGCCCGCACGTTGTTAGTTCGTAATCTAAAAATATGAGTTTGCTTGAATTTTTGCAAAAGCTAAATTTATGCGAACTAGCGACTTACATGTTTCATTTATGAAATCTGGATGAGGTTCCGTAATTTGTGGATAAACGGCACGTTGATCGAAGTAATCGTAACCGTTCAGATCTTCCGTGGTATATTTAATCCAAAGCATTCTGGACTTAAAGAGAGATCATCTATGGCTATATCCCTTACGTAACGTATACCGATTCGTAAGTCGAAATGAAGATAATACCTAAAAAAAGCATTATTTTAGATTCTCTTTGATCAGAATTAATTAAATTACTTACTGGTAGGTGATATTAGGCAAAATTACAACTTGTTGTACCCAAGTCTCTTTGTAATTATTATAGCTCCAGAGTAGTTCAGTCGAAACGTTTTCTTTGGGTCTCAATTCAGTTACTTGAAGCATGAAACCGCTTTTGTGGTGATCGGACTGATGTAAGTAGAATCTTATCTGAAATAGGTGGGTGTAAAGTCCAATGAAATTCCTCCAAAAAATCTTAAATCACTTACTGTACACGAATTATAATATCTGGACGAACTGTTACCATGTACTCTTGGTGGGGGGTTAAATATTACGCTTCTCAAGGTGGCGATGCTAGCAAATGGATGAACCTGTTCCTTCATTGCCAAAACATGCAAATATTTTCCTACAAATATAACAATCACAATCAACACAAATATATGGATAATCGACATGAGTAAATGGTGTTTACCTGTGCTATTGCCGAAGGTATGATCTTCACTAGGCCCTGTTAGATTATTCCCCGGCGATCCATGCTGAATAGTCCACTGCATAGCTTTACCTGGTTCATTTTGCCAGCCACACCAATCGTGTTCGAAAGTGCATCTGGCACCATAAGGGATTTTATCTGGAAATTAATAATTGTCTTTGGGTAACAAGGAATGAATGGTTTTGTTTCAATTAGCTTACCGCAATTTTGAGATTCGTCATCGCCGTTTGCACAATCGCGAGTAATATCGCAAATTTTGCTATTATTGATGCACACGTTCGTCGTACTGCAACGGTATTCATTTGGCGTGCACAAATCTACTCTATCGCCTTCCGGGAAGCATTTCAACAGTTTGATATTGTCGAAAGCGACTAAGGCTCCCCTAGTCAAGGATTTGCCCGCGACCACTTCCAAAATTATATTGAATTTCTGAGAAATTTTACCTATCGTTTTCTCATACACTATCCATCTACAAAGGAGCATGGATTTTTGAACGAAATTGTTTTGCAGTACACCAAATGGGTAATTAATGAAGAAGTTTTGGTTCGATTGTAAAACTTTTAGCAGGAAAATAGGACTCACCTTCTAGAATTGTCTCCCGGAATCTGATCGACTACCACTTGGGTCCTGTTAATGTTATGTAGTACGATTCTTATAATTCCGAATTGCATAGCTTCCTGGTAAATCCATAGCTGGACTCTGCAACCGTCTTCGCTGGGATCGAACATGGGGCTCGTGACATGGAGCTCTGACATCCCCGGTGATAAGCGTAATAGTAAATAATGGCCTGAAAGTATATACATACATATATAAATACAAATAAATATTTTAATTTTGTTAACGAAAAATATTACAGCAAAAATAAATTTATTTATAGTTGCATTTTCAATGGAAGACGTTTTAACAGTTAAACGTGCAAATAAAACGCACAATTTATTCTTCTCTTAGTTTTTATCGTTTGTACTTAAGCCTTTCAGAGATGGTGTATGTGTTTAGGGAAATTGATTAATATTGGATGTAGGTAAGATATCAAAAACATTTGTTTAAAAGGAATCAATCTTTAGATTTAAAGAAATAATATTATATTCTTTTTTTTTAATTAAACCAGAGCATTTTTTTTAAATTAATCGTAGGGATGACTTGAAGAAGTGCCATAAATTGGCAATAAACCAGAAACAACCATTGGAACCTGCAAGAACTTCCATTGAGTTTGTGATTGGCCTGCTTTTTAAATCGTTTTGTATTTTTTCCTTGTTCTTTTTTTATTTATAAATTAAATAATATTATATTCAATATGGGATCAATCCTCAATTATTGTTCAATAACGCTACTCAAATATACACACATTTTGCGGATATCTGGGGCAATTTGGGAAGTGCTTACAATAAAGCACACAAAGAATCTTTTAAATTCTGGTGGAGCAGCTAGTTATCTTTCTAGATATATATTTTTTAAAAACATAACATTCGATTCTAAAAAAAAATAGTCTATATTATATTAATAGAATTGAGTCAATATTTTGCAAGTTATCAAGGAAGAATATTGAATATGATCATTTATTTTTATAAATATTAAATTTGTTATTACTATTCCATTTGTAGGTTAAATAATCGAAAAGTCTCAAATACCTAGCAGCAAATATTTATAAAGTATGAGTTTAAAATTTTACAAATATAAAAATAAATAATGAGTATTTTATAAACATTTACTTATTTTAAATCTACATTTTGTACCTGCCGATTTAAACAATCATTAAAATTAATTTACATTAACTAGGTACATGTTAGATTTTCCGAATGATCGATTTTAGTAATTAGGTATTCTCAGAATCCATTATCGTATGTAAGTTGTTTTACTACGGAATAACTAACAATATACAAATGCTTTTTATTAAAAAAAAAAAGACGATATATTTAGGATCATGGAAAATAAAAACCAGAAAAACCTTGCAATTTCCGGTTTGTCATAAAAATTAATGATCAGCTGAAAATATTGAAAAACCTTCCCGGGACACCCTTAGTTCAATATATAAATAGCACCCAAATATTTATAAAAAATATATAATTTTTTGTTGTTTGCAAAATGTTAAATTTATAACTATATTTTACAAATAGTTAGTTCTACTTAATTTAAATGAAAGCTGTTCCAAAAAGATTTTTCAAAATTTTAACTTCTGCAGTTTTTTGTTATAAGCAATAAAATAAGCACTTATCGAATTTCTAATTGTTTTCCCAGCTTGTAGGTAACATGCATAAGTAAAATGTATCGTTTATTTTTATTAATAAATCACCTCTGGAATGCCTACTAATTCATTATTCCATAATCAATAACTTATATAGAATGAATAATTAATAAAATATTCCTGAAAAGATGATAAAACTTTGGTTTACATATATTTATTGAATATAGCTCCCCCTGGTAAATACTTTCGTAATCTGTATTTAAAATCGGAATATCGCAATCATAGATGGCAGCAGCATCTACAACTTACCGTCGAAATACACCGAACACCGACGAATTTGAGCTTTTTCAGCGATTTTGAGGTTATAAATGAGATTGCGGTTAAATGCGTATTGTAAAAAGAGTTTGCGTTTTGCTTTATTGTTATTATTATAACAAAACTCACAATAGTCTCTGTGAAGATTGTCCTAAATGGATTCAATAACATCAGAAGATAAAGAACCAACGGTGAGATTTACAAGTGGAGTTGCTTTGAAGTATGTAACTTGTGATATTAGAAACTAAACTTGACTCGAACAATTCTTACTAAAATTACCACTGACCTCATCCTTGACAACCCAGGGTTGAATATAAAAGCAACTGATAAATTATGTATTAATTTAAAAATGTAAGATGACAATATTACTTGTAATTTCATAGTTATCATTTTTCTATTGCAGTGATCTCCTTTCGGGAGATGGAGCGGTTTTCGAGATTAAATACGACGATTTCACTGCTGAAGAAAATGCTTCGCTAGACAAAGATGTATTCGATTACACGAATTTTGAGTGCTTGGGTATTGAAGATGAGGATACATATAATGAATCGGAGCCGTTTGAACAGTTGGCACAGAAGATGACTAATCTTTTACCAAATGGAAAAGTAAAGAAGCGAATACTACGAGAAGGAGTGGGAAACGGTTTACCTGACGGTGGTTTTGTGACGTGTGATTACAATGCTTATATCGAATATAGTCCGACACCCTTCGATTCAACATATACACGTAATAAACCGTTTAAGTTACGTCTGGATGATGGTCAAACTTTCCCCGGCTTAGAACTGGCTATAAAATCGATGAAAATTAACGAGAAGTCGCAATTTTTAATTCATCCAGATTTGGCTTACGGCAAGATGGGATGCTTAAGCAGAGTTCCTCCAGATACACAAGTACTATTCGAAATAGAAATTAAAAATTGTTTGAATACAGGTTCTACATTGTCATATCCTAATTTAACTAAGGAGGACCAGCAGAGCTTCAAATATGTTTATGAATATGCCGGTGGGTTGCATTTGAAAGGCAATTCATTCTTCAATTCAAATCTCATTAAACAAGCAATCAAGGAATACAACACAGCAGTTTCAAAATTGGAGAGTTGCACTCTCGCAGATTACCGAGACCAAGAACTACAGCAAGAGCTTCTTTTGAAATTATATACAAATTTAGTGATTACATATACAAGAATTCAAGTACCACGAAAAGCTTGCACCAATGCGAATGAGGCCTACCATTTGGTTAAAGGCACATCTCTCAAAGTTCCTGTTAAGGTATATTTTCACAATGCCAGGGCTTTGATGATGTTGGGCGATTACGAGGGAGCTAAACAAAAATTGCAAATAGCCAACAAAAGGGCTCCAAATAACGAAGAGATCGGCAAGGAATTTGTGAAATTAGAAGAGATGATTAAGAAAAACCATCAGAGAGAAGTGAAGTTGGCAAGGGCGATTTTTAAAAATGTGGATAATACAAAGAAGTATGAATCTCGAGATGATGTTACAGAAGAGTTCAAGGAAACATTAAAAGAATACTTCAATGAACTGATTGATGATCCTGTTAACACTCAGTACAGTCTGCCCGATGATTTAAGTGATGTTGAACTGAATTATATTAAAGCAAATACCCCTCAGTTTAATTTAATATTCCGTGAAAAAAATGGGAAGCATTTTGTATACAAAGAAATCAATAATTTGGATTAGAAATACTGCTGTATTTTATTAAAGAAAAACAATTCCTATCACCTTTAATTTTATTGCTTATTATTATTAGAGAATCTTGTTTAAATGACAGAATTTATGTTCCTTTTTTAATAAATGTTTTTAAATTATATTTGTGTTTATCTGAAAAAAGTCTGAGTACACGGTGCTATTACTCACAATTTTAAAATTTTGCGTACTGAAACCAGAAAATTATTTGAATATTGAAATTATAAGATATCAGTTTTCCAAGAAAATATATGGTTTATAACTGTGGTATGACGGTTTATCTAATTTAACAAAAATAAAAATTAAATACTTGATTTCCCTGTATAGTGGTAATGTTTCACTGAAACGGTTGGTTAATTATTTTCGGTATTAAAATACAACAAGAAAAAATACAGAATAAATCAATGGATACTTTAAAAATATGAATTCTATTATACAGGTTTTTAAAAGTAGGCAAAAATAAGGGATTTGCGAAAAAAATGGATATATACCGATGTATCGAAAGTGAAAGGAAAAATCATAGCATTTGCAATGTGCTAGAACAAGATAGAAAGTCGGTAGATACTTTATAATCCAATTTTCGTAAACGCCTGTGCCTATATATACTAAACTGGTAAACGCTTGTCAACTGTATAAACAAAAACTCGTGTATTTGTTATAAGAATATCTGTGCTGACATCTATGCGTTTGGTGGTTAATGATTAGAATTGTACAGCATCTTTTACCGAAAATACTACTTATACAGCAAACGTATATTATTAATAACTCGAAAATAATGTTATTTGAAAAAAAAATATTGAATACTTAGACAAAACAAACATCTTTTTTTTATTTTAGATGCAGAAATAAATTAACCCTCAAATTTATAAAAATCGCATTCATTTTTCCTCCAACAATTTCAATGTCCTTTAAAAATAGTATAAAAATTTAAGGCAATGTTAGGAAGATAGGAAGTGCTTTAGCATGACGATATGATAGTAATTAATTCCATTCGTAAAGACATCTCCCACCTACCGCAAGATTTACGTATTATTGCTACTCAAATCAATAAAAAAAAACCTTCAAACTTATAAAGATCACATTTATTTTGTCCTACAACTCCCAATACCTTCCAAAAATGGTAGATAATATTAAAAATAAATTATAAAAATTTCGGTTAATGTTATGAAGTGCATTTGTTTCACGAGACATTTTCCAGACATATTTCAAAATTGCTGTCTTCATTGAAACCAATAATAAACAAGTCCTCAGACTTACACAAATCACATTTATTTTTTCTCCCACAACTCCCAATGTTCTTCAAGATTAACGGATAATGTATATAAAACCATTAAAAAGTGCCTCATCATTAGTTTGGTTAGAAATTTGAATTAAATTAGATTAGATTTTTGTAAACTTCAAATCATTAAAAAAAGGTTTTGGTATTATAAATCTTATTAGAACAGATACTTATTTTGATCACAGAATCCAAAAATGCAACAATATACAGAGGGTTGCATTTACAAAAAACACAACTTTGGGAATACGCTGAGTGATATGAAAATAATTTTGAAGCGTAACCATAACAGAACCCCATACCTATAGTAAATATGACAAAAGTAAAACTTTTTTAATGATACGTATTTTAGCCATAAACCTAGTAGCAAAATTTAAATTTCCCGCAATTATTTGTAGTAAGTTCAACATTGAAACACGAACTTACCAATGATTTTGTATTAGACTACTAGTTACTTTAATGTCTATCTGTTGAAGTTACTGAAAATAATTGTGGGAAATTTAAATTTTGCTACTGGGGAATATTCCGCGCCGTATAACGTGAATCACTCTGTATAATATCTAATGCTTTGCTTTGTTCTATTTTGTCCGGCTGCGATACAAAAATGCAAAATGCGATATAGTGGACCAGGGCCAGAAACTATAGTTTCGCGAGTATGAGCAAAAGTGTGTGAGTACTTACAAACAAGTTTCTGACAGTGTTGCGCGCTATTTTTTAGACCGACAAACCTTGATTTTGGTATGGTTATGGAAAATAATAATGAAAAATGGATGCCAGGACAGAAAACAGTATAGGTTGGCAACACATGTATATTGAGTTCACGTTTTGACGTTTCCGAGAATAAGCCGCTTTGGTTATTTTTCTTCGTGGTTTCACATGTATTTATCAATAGTAAGTATAAATAACAGTTTATTACGCGCCATTTTTTTAATACAAGAAAATAAACATGAGAACATAAGGAAATACTGGTAACCTGTGTAAGCTTGCAAAAATAATCTCAAAGCAACTTGAACATGCAAAATATTTGTTGCAGTTTTAGCGTTAGTGGTTTAATGAACATAAACAACTAGTGCTGTAATGAATATAGATGCACCCGATTGGGTACCTACCTTATATATAAACGTATCAAAAACATTTACAAAAATATTTTTTCACATAAAAATTTTATACGGATTAAATTATTTTACCTGCTACATTATATAACTATATTTGAGAATATAGTAACTATTTTATTTTTTCTAGTTTTGTGGTAATTAAAGTCCGGATAGAACCGAAATAACATATTCGATACCGAAATTAAATTAGAAACACTTTTTTTCATTTCACACGGACCAGAACCGTACTTACTTTATTTGGTTCTGATTCCGTGTTAAAATAATTCCCTAAAATTTGCTTCCTTGTTATTTATTATGGCATCGATTGTTCTCTCTACTCTTATCCTTTTCTTATTTATGCACTTTGCTACTGTTTTTTTCCTTTATTTTGTGTGCGTTACAAAATTTTATGTCCCTTTTTCTCGGCAAAGCCCATATTATTAAAGTCTTATCTATATAGATACGTTATCTAGCATTATGTCAAAATCAGTTTGTATAAAGGATTTGGAGAAAGTCGTGATATAATAGGTAGGTACCTATATATTTCGCCCATTTTCTTTCAACTTTTGGATATTTTCTAAGGAACCTTGTGTTCGATCTCATTCAAATATAGTACCATCAAAGACAAAAGTCTTTGGAGACTTTCCAAAATCTCCAAATCATTGGAGTTTCTTCAGTATTTGGCTCTTTAATTTTGAATCAAGACTTTTGTCTTCGATAGTACATTCTCCCATCTAGTGCTATATCGATAATTTAAATTAAGGACGTAGAATTTCTAAACAAAACTTTCTACGAGTTTTGTAAAATCGGTATTTATTTCTTTTTCGATTTCCTTTAGTCATTGATTTTTTCAATGCAGTTTTATTTTAAATAATACTTTATCACTATGATTTGAATAAACTCCTCAAAAAGGCAAAAGTATGTTAGAAATGAGCTTTCATCAGGTGCGAAATTTCAAAAGAAACTTTTCTTAGTCATTTTTCATTCTCCGAAGTTGTTTTAATACTGGAAGACTTAAGATAACTATGAAAAATTATTATTTCCGGCCTACAATAAATAAAATAATAGGTATATAGAAACTATATTGTTACACAATAGCTGAATCGCCATGTTGCTGTTCTCTGGTTTTTTTTTCTTAGCCACCCTATACAGTTATTGTTACGTATGTAAATGCCTGCATAGACGATGCATCAGCCATATTAATATTTTCTTTCCTTTTTTTTTAAATAATTAATAAACGTATCATCATGTATTCTGCTTATCGCAAATGCAATTACGATTTTATTACAAGTTCCCATTCAGCCAGAATGATCGCAAAACAATGAGTGGACTGTTGAATGATGATGCAACAGAGCAATTAACACCAGTTGCATCTTAATAAATATCAGCGCATTTAAAAACATTCACGTAGTACGAGCCAAATCGGAGAGACAAAGAGACCTTACAGATATTCACTCACCCTGTTAGTTTCCAGGACAACGGCCGGGTGCACGGCCAGATTGATCATGAAACGACGTGCGTCATAGGCAATCTTACGTTTAAAACGAGTATACGTACGCATAGAAAAATATTGGAAATTCGGCGGGTTGCACGTTGATTTGCACATTGCGATTTATTGTTAATTCCTCTGATGTAATATTATTTCCGTTCGGGAATGAACCCAATTGGGGTTCTCTGTATATATATATCTTGTTTAGCTTAAATGATTGTCTCTATTGTTCATTCCGCTTGTAGTCAAGAAGTGTTTGGCGACAAAATGTACTTATGAACTTTTAAGTGATTGAGCATACTTGTTTTAATGAATGCACTGATAAGCAGCATCCTGTATTTAAATAAAGTGTGTCTAATTTCCATTTACGTCTGCAGTTTGTATCTTATCCCGAAAGATAAATATATATTACAACGTTTTGAATATCATTTAAATCCAATATATAATACTTGATCAAAACGTAAAACACATGAAGTTTCAATACCTATATCTGTACATTATGGAGATATTTTAAGGTATTTTTTAGTGTTTAATTATTATATTATTTAAAAACATTTAACCATAATTACGGCATAAAGTTACGGCTAGCATAGGAAATAAACAACGTTCAAAAGACATTGTATTATTTTAATCTTCAACAGTTGTTGTTTACATCGCCATATTTTCAAAAAAGTTGTGAGAGAAAAGAATCACATTTCTTTCTGCGAATAATTTAGATTTACAAACCAAGGAGAAGCTTAATTCAAATACATGTATTAGTGTTAACGAAACCAATTTTGTTATTCTTCGACTTTGAAAGTCTCACGAAATTCGCAGTTTTAAAAACTTAAGATTACAGATCATTAATTAAGGATATGGGCATATAGGGCATATGACCTGAAGTTAAATTCATATTAACTATTTTTGTGCTAAAATGTGCTAAAATAACCTCATGCAATCATCTATCATCATCTCGTATTAATCGATTGCGATAGATAATCAACAGGGAAACTTTAAAAAAAAAACGCTTGAAATTGAAATTGCGACCATCCATGCTTAAAAGTTTTTTGTGTTTTAAAAGAGTCAACTATAAATTAAAATTCTAACTACAGATTTTCAAGCCTTTATAAAGAACTAACTAACTAAAAATTGGTTTTGGACTAATTCGGCTTCTCAGATATAAGGAATCAGTTAGGAGAGCCTTCCATCTTTGGCTTTTCTTTGAGAGGGAACTACTTAAGAATAAGCTACATTTGAACTACTTTTTGTTAATCCAATTTTTTGAAAGTTTATAAAGTCATATGGGATCGAAATATTGTTCCGTTTCTTAAATTATACCTGTGACCCATGGTTTTTATTTTTGGAATCTTCTGGTTTAATAAAAATAGAAATGTCTATGTTTATAAAAAAAAAAAAAAAATGTACAGCTGCGTATCTAGCATCAAATATATCATATATTTTCACGTCAGTTCCTCTCTCTGTTAATGCTCAAATTTTACATTAACGTCAACAACTTAGCCATAAAAATTTAATAACTTTTTTATATATATATCATGAATTTTCTTGCCAAAATTGACGGACGAAATTATACAAATGTTTCACAGTTTAATAACAATCAAGTGTTTTACAAAAATACATTGTTACAAGATAACAAATGAAATAAATGGTAATTGTTCGAATTGAGCTATACTTGTGCTATGGGCTGGCTTATGTCAAGTTTATTATAACGATTATAACCACAATGGATATATGAAATGATGAATCATCGTTCTCCATTGAAAAACTATTCGATATACTTGGCAACATATGTGCTAAACGACATAGAGGACTGTTCAGAGAAGAATCATGTATATATTAGAAAAAAAAGGCAAATAAAACAATTAGTCGGTCTTGTTGATTGTTCTTTCTTCATAAAGTTGTATTTTATAATAATAATAATAATAATAATTGTATTTATTGGGAGTAAACACGTGAACACGTAATAACAAACACATTTACATTATAATGTAAATAACTGCTCTTTCATCCTTAACCCAGTAGTACTCTAATAATTCGTTTTTTTTTTTTTTTTTGTTTAATACTTACGTATTGCATCCGTTTTCTTATTTTAAGCTACACCTTTATAATTTTCAATAATCGCTAACAATGTGTGTTTCTCTTGTTCCGTATAGTTTCTGGCTTTTATCACGGCAACCGGCATTTTCCTACTCATTACAATGCATAGTCTCAAATTTCGTGATAATATTATCAGAAATCAAATGTTGAAATTACACATACCTAGCCTCCATAATTATAAAAATGTAATATAATAATCACTAAACGTATTCTAAACTTACTGCTACTAATTATTCCGAATTAATTGAACAGTGATCAAATTGAATCAATAATGAAAATTTTGTCAAAATGTCAAATAATTTCCCGCCTAAGCATCATATGTTCCGACATCTATTGATGCAATCATGCACGGCAACTTTTTTTGGACATTCGGCACATTTCGTGCTTTAGGAAAGCTTAACACATGTGTAAGTACTGGAATAGCGGTGGTTAAGTCTATGGGTTAAGTTAATAACTGATTTAACAAATGATTATCTCCTAACAAACCTTTATGTTTCTGATTTTTGCTGTTATCCATTGATTAACTTTGACAAATTGGTAACTATTGTTTATGTTACCAGGCATGAGAGCCATAGTTAATACTGACAGATAGTTTCCGTATACTAAAATAGTTGTTCATGAACGGGCGAACTAAGAGAACGTAAAAGAATTAATTTGTTAATGACGGTTGGTTTTGGAGACAAGAAGAGCCTTTTCAAGATGCATTTAATATTCCCTGATGAAAGTATTCCAAAATTAACAGTCTTAAGGGTGCTGCAAAAGTTTAATGCTCACACAGCACACTTTATCCGACAGATATCCACTGGCTGTTCCATCAATAACCAAAACATGTCCATATCCATTACGGATGTTGGATATGTATCCACGGGATATTCGTTTTGGAGTTATTACAATTGTTTATAAAATTAATAGAAACATATTCATCGCAATTTTAACATAAAAATTAATACTCAAATAGGAGCAATTTGCCTGTTTTGAACACTGAGAGAAGAAGATCTGTTAAATTAACAAAAAATAGTGATCCAGTAAAAAAATTTTGTTTAAATATAGTCAAACAAAAATCGTCATTAAAGTAATAAAATGCGAATGTTAAAATAATTGTGTAGATTTGACAATATTTTTAGTATTGTTTTCACAATCAAGATAATTTTATTTTAAACATTCAATATTGTTAGGGCAATAAGTGTTCGGGTAAAATAAACAACTATTTCATGTTAAATTAACCAAAAGAATTCATTAAAATAAAATGCAGATAGCAACTTCTACTATTTGGATATCTAATAGACATTTGGAGATGTAAGAGGCATGCATAGAATGTCTGGACGTCTAATGGATATTATGGATATCCACAAATAATATCTAATGGACGGATGGTAGACATTTTGTGCTCTGTGAGATATCTCTTAGATAGTTACATAGCATATCCACTAGATGTATACTGTTTCGATATCTAATAAGCGGCCATTTGGAGATATGTGAGACATCCATAGAATGTCTGTGACGTCTAATGGATGTTCTGGATATCCATAAAGGATATCTAATGGGTGTGTGGTAGACACTTTGTGTTGTGTGGGTGGAAGTGTTAAAAAATGGCCAAAATCCGGTCGACATAAAATTGCTACAGATGAAGATAATTCTTTGGATATTCTGATTAATCTTCAAGAAGAACCAAAAACGTCACTAACAAAACTGTCATAATATCACTTTACTGATCCTTTTTCCTTGTTTAAAAATAAGTTTCATCCGTATAAAGTACATTTAGTAAAAGAATTAAATGAAGGTAATCCTCATAGAAAGGATGCAGTTTTGTCAGGAAATAGTGGATAAGACTGATCATAGTGGAACTAAAGATGTTAATAGCCAACGCTTTATTTTAATATCTCAAGCCGTATATCATTGTGGTTCTGGGAAAAGTGTCTATTCGAAAATGTGGAAAGATATAGGGTGATCCATTTTAAAAAAAGTATGGCATCATATCTCGAAACATATGATAGTTGTTAGAAATCAAAGTATGTTATGGACTAGAATAAATATACTACAAAAATTCTTCTTAAGGTTATTTTTTTTAATAAAACCATAATTTAGCCAAAAATCAGATGTTCCCATACATTTGCCTGACCCTGTATAATCACGCAAGGAATAAAAACTGGTTGGCAATTAATAAAAACTGCAATGACTTTATGAACCGGTTTGGTATCGTTTCCTAGAATCAATTTTGATATCGGTTTTTAAAACCGATTTTGATATCAGCTTTTAAAACTGGTTTTGATTGAAAATCAATCCATCAGTTTCTTATATCTGGCGATTTCCGCAGCACAAATGTTTAAATTCTTATGATGATTTACTGTATGTCTTCTATTTGACCAATAACCACAATGCCCTTGCAAAAAATATGTGATATGTCAGTAAAATTAACTTACCATTGTTATTATTATCGGCGTCTTTGTACGGTCCACTTTCATTGACCAGCAGATTGTGCGAGGAGGCAATAACGAATCCGTTTTGGATATCTGTCTTCCACGACCACCTGCAGTCCTTCTCAAAATTGCATTCAGCGCCCGGATGGACTTGAGGGTCGCGCCTTTCGGTATTACTGAACTCGACCAGCCACTGTAATTTGTCTCCTTTCTTCTTATTCGGGCCGAGTTCTTCGTTGGTCACACGCGCCTCAGTATGCCTAAATTTAGTCTGATTGAGATGCAGCTGTTTGAGCTTTTCCAACTTGTCCGCCGTCTTTCCCTGCTTTTCACCTTTGAGCTTCTTCCTCAGGCTTTCTATACTCTCTGGTTTCTGAGCGGCACGCGGCACACGCGAAATCATTGGTGCGTGCTTTGTTTGGTGCTGTGACGTATTGCTATGTTCGGGACGTATCAGTTCGATGGAATTTGAGGTGCTGGTGGTTTTAATGTTGAATACCGGCGCCAATCCGGATATACTCCGAGTGACACGCGGCTTGTTGGGCAGCGACATCTGCGGCGGATGATGGTAGTTGCCGGTTTTTGATTTTATGCATTTCCCGCAGGTTTTTGGTGCTTCGTTGGCACTTGATCCCAGATATTGTATTAGAAACAGCAGCACAATTAAAACTGTATTCTTATTCTTTGTAGCCATATTACGAATTTCATATACTAGACTCTATCATAATGGTATCACTTATATATTGTTCGTTATTTTGAAACGTTCAAATAGAATCATTTTATTATCTAGTCTTAAGCGTATTCGAGGTTAGAGCAATCGATGCACACACCGGTTTAGATGTGAAATAGTTTTTAATGCACGTTAAAATAAACTTATTCCCACAGTTCTGGAACTAACAAACTTATATTTAGATAATAGGTATCTAAAAGTTTAAAAAATATAGCTGTTTCCTGTTTTTTTTTTCAGCAAAGACAAGGAAAGTTAATTAAAAACATAAACACGACCTAAACAATGAGGTATACCAGTGTAAGTAATTAAACCGATTACTTTTTGTTTTTTGGCACAAAATACGTTCTACTGATGTCAGCATAAATTACGTTCATATTTTTATGTAAATTCAATCATTCTAAATATATATTTCTGTTTGACGTCAAAAAAAAAAAGGAGATATTTATGTACGTGCTTATGAAGATAAAGGATATGCACGGTCAATACATTTTACTTAACGAGTTTTTTGTTTTATATGGACAGTAGCTTCAATAATCGACGCACCTTTATGAGGAGAAAATACAAAAAAGAATGAAAGAATATCCTAACCTAATTCAGGATGCAGTCACCAAATAAATTGTTAAAATAATCAGTTAAATTTTTGAGGAATTTGGGTTTTCACAAAACAAGCTGATAGGTTACTTATAGTTTTTAAGTTTATTTGGAAATATAACAACTGTCAACCAAATCTTAGATACAAGGTAGCTATTAATGCGACAGCATTAAGCAAGTAAAGAATTGGTACAGCGTACCAGGATATCGGAATGGCAATGGAATCTGACATTGCAAGATTCTATTTTATTTATCACGTATAAACAATTATTAAAATAAACTTCTTCTGTGTTAGGTATATTGACGAGATTCTTATCTATAATTACTTAGACGTATTTTAAAACCGAAAGATGGTTTGTCTAAACCGAAACATACGCATTAAATGTTTTTTAATAAATAGAATGGACTGAACTACATTGCTTTCTTATCATTTATACCCAAAGGTTTTTCGCCTCTTTAGCATAAGGAATTCTTTCACATGATAACACTATTGGGTGTTAGATTAGATTAGATTAGATTAGGATTCTGGTGGCCTATGGACCTGTTTCACCGCGACCTTTTCAGATCTATTGTGATTCCCTTTTTCCTAGAGGACGCTCTCTAATTTTGCCCTTTTAATTAGGCATATCATCTTTGAGAGCGGCTTCTTTATGTAGCTACTAGCTGTGGGGTTCTCTTCCCCCATTACTAGAAACCTTGTCCTCGCCAGTCCTTTACATTGGCACAGCACATGAACCAGTGTTTCTTCCTCCTCTTGGCAGTACCTGCAGGTTGCATGATCTGCCAGGCCTATGTTGTGCATATGCCTATTCATCTACAGTGACCAGTCAGCAGACCTACAATCATTTTGACAGTCTTCCTGTCTTTATTCGGTAGATCTCTCGTGAATTCAGGCCTCTGCCCCTTTAGGAACTCTTTTCCCTGTTTTTGTCCCGGTGATTTTTGCTACCACTCTCTGGGCTGATTATGTATCCATTCATTGATGAATTATTTAATTTGCGATTTGGTAGTGCCGAAAGAGAGGCCGGCTCCAACGAATGGCCTTGACGAACCTCGCCTGGCCAGCTCGTCCGCCCCCTCAGTTCCTCTTACGCCCGAGTGGCTGGGGACCCAGGCCAGGGTTAGTTTCCTTTGGGTGCCCACTTCATTTAGGGCGCTTACACAATCCTAAATCAGCTTAGACTCCACACTTGTGGAGCTGATCGCTTTAAGTGTGGGCTGACTGTCAGAGAAGATAGCGACGCTTTTACCTGGCTCTGTACATCTTTCTATCTCTCGGACACAGTGATGGATTGCAGCAACCTCAGCTTGGAACACAGTCGTGTCTTTGCTGAAGCTTAGCGAAAGAGCCTTTTTAGGCTTCTTAGCGAATATTCTCGCTCCAACGCCGTAGTCCGTTTTAGAGGCGTCTGTATACCAGTTTGAGTCCGCTCTTACCGGAGTACCTGTCTTCCAGTCCTTCTTTTCTGGTATTATAACCTGATATTTTCAATCTAGGTTAAATTTTTGAATCATGGCATCACATGGCATTCGTAAAAGGGGTGCTTCCTTGAGTTCGCCTAACAGTTTTTTATAGTCACCGCCGTGCGATTTACTTATCGGTACTTGACTATGCAAAAGTCTGTGTACTGTGGACCTTGCGGCTCCTTGTATATAAATATGTATTGGTGGCAGGTTCAGAATTACTTAAATCGCGGTGGCAGGGGCCGATCTCATCGCCCCCGTGGCGCACGCCAGCCAGCCACTGCACGCCACCCAGCGCCATCATACTAATGCTCCATACGTTATCATGGGTCTAATTACCCTTGTGTATAACCAAAGAGTCATCTTGGGGCTAAGTCCCCAATGCTCCGCAAGCCTCTACATACCCAATTGCATTTGATCAAACCATACCCCCAGGCATTTCGCCTCTTGACATATGGAATGCTTTCGCCTCCTATCACTAGTGGCTGTAAGCCTTCTAGCGTTCTTTTTCTTGTGAACGTTACAACCTGTGTTTTTTGAGCATTGACTGATAGTCGCTCTTGTTTACACCATTTTTCAACCGTGTTTAGAGCGGTTTGCATACGCTCCACCAGAACCTTTGGTAACCGCCCCCTCTGACAACTATTGTAAGGTCGTCAGCATATCTCAGGCTATGAAATCCATTTTCGGTCAGCTTCCGGATTAGGTCATCTACTAGGGTAGCCCACAGCAAGGGAGAAAGAATTCCGCCCTGCGGACACCCCCTCCCGCCTCCGCCTCAATGGTAACCTCACCAATTGTGGATGTGATTATTCTTTCCAGGCTGACTCTTACCCACTGTAGAAGCTTCGCCGCGACGCCTTTTCTCCGTAAAACTCCGATAAGTGAATTAGTTGTGTGAATTGTTAAATGTTGCCTCGATGTCCAAGACAGTCATCATGGCTATCTCTTTGTCTTCTATAGACTTTGTAATTAGCCTATTGAGGTCATCTAAAGCGACCTCTGTAGACTTTGCCGGTTAATATGCATATTGTCTATCACTGAGTGGCTGTTCTCTCAGTGCGGTATCTCTTGTGTACCTATCTACCAACCTTTCAAGGGTTTTGAGTAGAAAAGAGGATAGGCTTATTGGTTTGTATGACTTCGGCGTTTGATCGGATACTCTACCTATATTAGATAGGTATACTACCCTTACTTTTTGCCATGCAGTTGGGACATATCCCCAGGCTATATATGCTCTGAAGATTTTAACGAGATGTGGCATCAATACCTCTATCCCTTTCTGAAGTAGGGCAGGGAATATTCCATCCGTGCCTGCAGATTTAAAAGGCGAAAATCTGCTTAGCGCCCACTTGACTCTCATGGGTCTCGTGATTTCTGCGGCCAGCCTCCAGTCTTTTCGTTTTCAAGAAGAGAGCTTTCACTGGCTGGACTGTGAAGGATTCAGCCCGATCTGGTGTCTTAAGACTCATTGTAGTCGATTGTAGGTGTATATTAAAATGCTTAAGTTGGTACATATAATTTAGCAATTAATTAATTTCCATTAATTGATTTTCCATTTAGTATCAATAATTTTACTATTCCTATTAATTACATTGAAGTATTAACAAAACAAGATTCCTGATCGCTTAGATATACGTTGTTGCTGCCAGTCAATAAAAAAAAAAAAAAACAGTTGTTGACGTTTAGACAAAACTTGTTTGTTTCAACGAAAATTTCGCAGGCGCTTGAATGAAAATGAAAACGAATTATTCAAATATAGTCAAAATTATTTATAATGATTATAAAATATACGATCGTTAATATATAGCTCCTTCATGTACGTGTACGTTTCTTTACGATACTCTGACGCCATAAGGTAACAACTTACGTCGTACGGGGATATTTTGAAAAGTATTTTAAAATATTCTTGGTAAAATAAATGCCTTTTAGATGTGGTTTAAAGTAGAAAAATAGAAAACATCTTGAGAATTTGGCTTGTATCTATATTTACGTGGTTGGTTTTGATGGCTATACTTGAAAATAGCGATTAGGTTTCGGAAATACCAGTTGTGCCAGTGCTAAAAAAGGAAAAAAAAATCATCCTCTATAGACTAATGCCTGGTTTCTCGTACTTAAGAGATACTTCGCAGATATATGTCAGAGTTATCCTCTAGATAACTACCAAATATCGAACACATAACCTTTTATACACAATAGAGTTTCTGTATGAAGATATAAATGCTTTTTAATAGTTTGCATTGTTGATATTTTGCTTTGGTATAGTTTCATGCTGGATGATGAATTCTTACTGTCCATGTTTCCAATACATTACAGAGTATATCACCTACAGTGCAGTTGAATGGAATATACATATAAGTGTACAGTAAATAATTAGTAAAGTACATCACGTAAATGTACGTAAAATTGCCAACATTCTCGGATACCTTACAGAGGTAACCACTGGATGTTGAGCAGGAAACAAGATAACTTACAACGGTAGATATCTCCCGTAACGTCACTATTTATTGTTCGAGAAACTCATTTTTGTCTACTTGTCAGATAACTGCTGTTTTGACATCTCAGAAATCGGGCATTAAACCAGCGAACAGATAAGACAGGAAACGTCACTTACTATCAACCCCCTTAAAATATTTTGTCTCCAAAAAATAACTCATAGCGCTGCGGCATTATTTTAGCACCTGATGCCTCAGTTGTGTTCTGTCATTTACACCAATCATAAAGACCGTGTATCAAAAAGGGAAGTACAATCTCGAGTCAAAATGGCCACTGTGTGTTATCTGCTACGTTAAACGTACGTAAGTACATGTGATGTGGAATTTTATTGGTAATAAAGAAATTAGAGGGAAACGAAGAGTATGTACATGATACATACACACTAATTTAATTATCAAAACAAGTAAGTTTCTCTCAGGGTATATTGTAATTGATTTTTGTTGGTTATTTAATAAATTTTTCTTACAATTTTAAATTGTTGTTACAGCTGTTGAGTATATATAAATTGAAAAAGATATTTTTGTATATCGAAACGTTTTCGGTAAAATAAAGTAAAATAATTACGTCTCTTTCTAAGATATTTCTGATTTATAAAAAAAAAATAAAGAAATTATTAGCTATTATAAATAACAGTACAATAAGAAATAAAGGAAATAAAATAGAATTAAAGACGCTGTAGAATTAGGTACTTCAGGGATAAGTTTAATTATACTCGATATTCCCAAAGGCCATCATGATCAACGTCAGAATAATGACTGCAGTGGCGCCCTCTCTGTAAATCGACAGTGCTGTCAGAAACCCAAAGTCGTACCTGCGGATCCGTTAAAAATAACAAGTGTCGCTTCCTGTCTTATCTGTTCGCTGATAATTAAACCAGGAAAAAGACAAAATAAGAAGCGACTCTTGTCATTTTTCAACGGATGCGCGTGCTTGGTGCGACTTGGTGTTCTGATAGCACTGTCAATTTACTGAGAGGGCGCCATGCAGTCATAATTTCGACGTTGATTTTGACGGTAGTCGAGAGTAATCGAGAATAATTAAATCTACCGCGTTTTTAATACAGCTGATTGCTATTTTGCTCCTTTCTTGCTGTATTCTTCTTTATTTCTATAATAATAGCAGTAATAATGTCTTCATTACTAATCAAATTCCGTATTTGTACTGTTTACGTACTTTTGACGCAATAAATGATAACAGATGACAAATAGCGGCCATTTTGAGTTGAGATTGTACTTCTCCCTCAGCACAATGCTCTTTATGATTGGTGTACCTAAATGAAAGAAAACAGCTGAGGCATCTGGTGCTAAAATAATGCAACACCGCTAAGAGTAACTTTTTAGAGACAAAATGTCAAAGGTGCCGACAACAAGAGACGCTTCTTGTCTTATCTGTTCGCTGATTAGACTATCGGTATCCTGTTCTATTTTTGCCTTAGTCCTCACATTACTTTACTGAACGCAGCCTTAAAGGAGTGTATGCATTATACTCTATTTGTATTTTAACTTTGTGGGACACATATATGTCAAGAACAGCAATAGAATGCGTCTAGGAACTTCCCTCCCCTCCATTTGGTGATAATGGGCGAGGCAAGAATGGGGAACCTCAGATTGCAAGAACTACCAAGTGGTAGTTATACAGGATTGGGACACAATAATATTGTCTATCATATGGAAGGCAACTGTTTTGGGAATGAGATTAGGTCACATGATTTTGACATATCTTTTTAACAGAAATTTCGTGGTGGAAATTACGGATCAGATAAGCTGGAATCAATCCAAATATAGAAACAGGTTCGGAGAATTGATCTGGTTTATAGACGGATCAAAAACCGAAAACGGGACTCAAGCTGGAATCTACAGGGGGTGAGGAATACAATGATCACCCTTCCACTGGGAAAGTATGCCGAGGTTTTTCAAGCAGAAGCATACATACGCAATATTGGATTGTGCAACTGAAATCAATCAGAGGGCTTATTAAAATAAGCGGATCTATATTGCTACAGACAGCCAAGCGATTCTGAGGGCACTAGCGAACCACAAGATACAATCAAGACTGGTTTGGGAATGTATTAGAGAACTTAATAGCCTTGCAGGCTGTGGGTGCGCAGACATTCAGCAAATGAAGAAAACGAAAAAGCCGATGAGTTAGCAAGAAAATGATCATCTGCTTCGTATATACACCCAGAAGCTGTTCTAGCAGTGTCTAAAAACACAGCACGAGAACAGGTAAGAATTTGGGTCAAAGAGAAACAAAAAGGAACACTGGAATAATAGAACCAGGAAAACTCACGGTCTTTATCAAGGGACCGTAAAAAAAGAAGGCTGGAGAACTAATGCAGCTCAGTAGGAATCATCTTCGCATGGTAACAGGTCCTCTAACAAGACACTGTACACTAAAAGGACTCCTATAGAAAATTGGGATCAACACTGGTGATACCAATTGCTAACTGTGTAAGGAGAGGACAGAGAACGCTTACCACATTCTGTGTGAATGCAAGGGTTTGGGCGTAAGAAGACAGGCATTTTTTGGCAAGCCAAATATAAACCCAGAAGATTACTTCACAATCAGCAAAGACCTGTACAGGGTCTATGCAGGATACTAGGATCCTGGAATGGATGGTATAATTATGATGTTTATGAATTGGGAGACCAATACAAAAGGCCAAGAGGCTGTGGTGTTTCCGGAAACTCCATGTCAGACGACTCCCACACCACAATAATAATATATGTCAAGAACTATCCACTTTACTATTATAGTCATTAAGTTGTTACACATAACTTTCACAATGAATGATTAATTGATTTTGCGTCATTTAGTATCAATAGTTTTACTATTATGGTAAATTACCTTGAAGTATTAACGACACATGATTGGAAATTGCATAAATATATAATGTTTTCTCTCATTCAGTATATAAAAAACAAAATAATACCCAGTTAAATGTTAGATGTTTTGATAAAACTTTTTTGCTTTTATGATTTATTAATTCTGTTATGCGTTTATGGAACTTTTATTTACCACTGAATTTTTAAAACATTGTAAATTTATTTATATGATTAGAAAATGTACGATTATACTATATGTATATTTGTGCATGTGTACATTGGAGTCATTAGGTTATCACAATGGATTAATTCACATTAATTGATTTTGACCATTTAGTATTAATAAGCCATTTCTGTTTTGTAATTTACAAAAAAATCCGAGTTCTATCAGTCAGTGAAAAAAAACAATGTTATATGTTATAACAAAACGTTTTTTAAATGAATTTTTAAAATATACCTGTTCTATTTGCTTATGCGTTTCTTTACGGTACTGTGACGTCATAGGGTATCAACCTACGTCGTAAGGAGCAATTTGTAACTGGAGATATTTTGGAAACTTATTTTAAAATATTCTGCTGGAATAAATGCATTTCAGATGTGATTTGACGGAGAAAAATAAAAAGTACCTTGAGCATTTTGGCTTGTATCCATCTTTACGTGTGATTTGTTTTGATGGTTATACTTGAAAACGTCGATTTTGATACATATTTTCGTGTAAATAATTTGGGTGTTATGGATTTTGGTTGACAGTATATAGCTTGGAATATCAATAAAAAGAAATGTCACCGAAATGAACTTTCGCATCCTCCTCTAGTGTAAATAGAAGACGCGGTCATTAAACGCATGCATTATTTCTGTTTACTACAAATGATAGTAAATGCTTCATAATGAAATGAAATTTGCAAACATCAGTAAATCTAATTTTGGAAAATTCCTTTGGATTAGTTCCAAACGGGTTTACATTGGAAGGTATAGGCGATTCCCGACGACATTCTGGTGTCAATACTAATTTCACAACTTAATTAAATCGTAAACAAAAACAAAATCAATATCTTAAATATTAATGTTTCGGCGGACGGGGAAAGCTGGCCGTATGCACGGCACATTCAATTTTTTTTTTATTCCGCCGTACTTATCGGCTCCTTCTACGAAGGCGCACTCCACGGATAAATCGACTTTAAGGCGGAACGAGATACGACACCGTCGCGAAACGACGTTTGATCGCCGTTAATAGCCCCGGCTTTTCGCTTTATCGAACATGTTCAATTAACACACGTACAACATATTACCATACGAACACTTCATCAGCGCCGATCCTGCCGAAGAATACTGGCGGACTTGGACGTCCGCGTCGAACGTTGACCGACGCGCTCTTCATATTTAAATAGACACTGCACAAACTCACCGCTCACCACTTCACTTGACTATTAATTTTAAAATTAAAATCATGAGATATATAAAAGTATCTTAGGACAGCCCATGTCTGCCTCTTCTCACTCGCAAAATTTTTGGAAGAGACGATCGGATGCAGCTGCGTGAGCGGGATAAAGATACAAGAAGCTATTGATTTTTACCCGCTAAAGGTTGAATAGTCAGATAGGTGGAGATGAGCGACGCGGGCGACATCCGGCGGGATGCTGCGGAACGTGCGGGAAATCGAGCTCGGCTACGCAAGTCGAATTTTCAAGCGCAAGTTTTAAAAATCCCAGTCTGCGTTATTATAAATTTATTCAGTCATGCAATAATATATACCACCAGTGTTGGTCATCATTGAATAAGTTTTTATTCAAATTATTATGCGAATACAATTTTATCTATTCTTTATTTATTTAGGAAGAATTAGTGGAAATTTTGGCTTTAATGAAACTAAATTTTATTTTTACGACGTTTCGACCTTTATGGTCTTTTTCAAATAATAATTTTTATCTAAGTATTTATTTATTCCCTATAAACGAAATTGTAATTAAATCATTATATTTTAACTGTATACAGGGTGATTCTCAATATATGCGACAAACTTTAAGGGCTGATTCCTGAGGTTATTTTGATCATAAAAGTTCATATGAGTATATGTCCAAAACGGTTTGGTTTTAAAGTTATTGAACGTTTATTAATAAATTATGAACTATGACTAATACGATATAATATCACAGTTGATTCTTCAAAAACTATTGTATTGAGAGGGAATTGTTTATTTATCATTTCAATATTTGTCAATAGTTGTCAGAGTACTCATTCAGTTTATTGCCAGTTTCTGTTTTCTAAAATGAATTACACGAATGCTGTGATGTGTGATATGCATTTCGTTCACGGTCTTGCCAATGGAAATTCGCGTGCTGCTAGACGTCTTTATGAAGAATGATACCCGAACCGTATCATCCCGCATCATTCAATATTTGCCCGTCTTCACCAACGTCTTAGTGAAACGGGAAATTTAAAAAAAACGGACGACTGATAACGGGCCCCCATCCACAGTGAGAATCCACAAGTTGAGAAATGGTACTAAATGAATTGAGGAAATCCTACTACAAGCACCTGAAAAATTGCGTTTGCTTTAAACATTAGTCAGGCCACAGTTTGGAGAATATTGAAAGATCAACTGTTGTATCTATATCACATTCAACGGGTGCAGACACTTTTGCCGGCAAATTTTTGGCAAAGAGTGACTTTTTGTCAATAGATGCAACACAAAATCCTCACTATTTGGCTTAAATATTCTTCACCGACGAAGCTACTTTCTCTAGAAACGCGATTATTAATTTTCATAATAATCATATATGGGCCGAAGAAAATCCGCACGAACTAGTGAATGCCCGTCATCAACATCAATTCTCTGTCAATTTCTGTCGATGTGTTGGCCGGAATTGTTGGAAATCACTTGATAGGTCCACATTTTTTACCGATGCGGTTAAATGGCCAGGCATACCGCAATTTTCTTGAAGAGAAGTTACTCCTAGTGCTGGAAGAATTTTCGTTGCAATTAAAATTAAAACAAATATGTATTTTATGCGACGGTGACTCCAGCGCTCTTTAGTTTAGTTGCTCGCGAGTTTTTGGACAATAGGTATCCAGATCGGTGGATAAGACGGGGCGGTCCACAACTATGGCCTCCTCGGTCTCCAGATTTAAATTCTTTGGATTTTTTTTCTCTGGGGTCACCTTAAATCATTAGTTTATACGACTCCCATTGAAAATGTCGATGAACTGAGAAATCGCAGCTTTTCAAACAATCCGAAATACCCCTGGTATTTTAGAACGGACTCGCCAGTCAATACGACGGAGGATAGAAGTTGTATTGCAGTTGGGGGAGGTCATTTTCAACAGTTAGTATAAGTTAATTTTGTTTTACTAATTATTTTGTTAATTTATAATAAAAACATTAATTATATTATGTTAACTTACTATTAAACATTGTACAACTTTAGAACTAAGCGATTTTGGACACATGTTCTTATATAGTCTAAATATAGTTTGTCGCATATATTGAGAATCACCCTGTATAGATAATTACATTACCACTCTTATGCGGTTTTTTTTTTATTAATATGATTTTTATACAAATCTAATTTCGTTAATAATATTTCATTTCATTAGTTTTTTTTTATGAAAACATTATCAGAAAATTTCCGCATATTAAAATTAAAGTTTTGAGTAAATAACAATTTATACACTTGTGTGAACTAACAACATTGAAATAAGATATTGAGAAGTATGTTAACATGTAAGGCACAATATCGATAAATAAACATACAATAAAAATAAACATGAAAAAATTGTTTTTATTTTTGTCAATAAATATTTAAATTGAGAGATATATAAGGCTGAATAAAACTTATGTGAAATGATTTAAAATAAATGTGAGTATATTTTAGCTAAATTTTCTGTGTCAGTTCTAAAGTTAACGCCGTTTTTTTTTTCTTTTTTAATGTAGATCATTTCTAAAATATTGCGTGTATGATTTGAGTTTTTTTCTTTAATTAGAATTTTTGTTTTTTCAAAATTAAATTTATGATTGTATTCAATTTCGTCTTTTTTTAAAGCTGTTGCATTAGTGGACGACTTATGATTTTGCATTCTATGTTTTATATATTGCTTTGTTTGTCCTATGTACACACCCTCACAACTACTACAAGGAATGGAATAAATCAAATGGGAATTTTTTTCAAATTGGGTTTCTGCTTTGAGTTTAGTGAAACAACACATTTTAAATTATTATTATTATTATTATTATTATGTGCTATAGTAATATTATACAGTTTTAGTATGGAATTGATTCTTTCTGATAAATTTTTGACATAAGGAATTGCAATGAATTTTATAGTATTATTTAGTTTTGTTTTTTTGATTGTTTTTGTATTATATAATTTATGTAGAGGTTGTTTACGAATTTGATTGATAAATTTTGGGGGGTATTTATTATTTTGTAAAATGTCTTTAATTTCTGTAAATATTTTTGGTCTGTATTCAAGACATATGGATTAAAGCTATACAAACATTTCTTTATAATTTATTGGGTAGATGTAGTAGAATATAACTATTCTTTTCTCTATTAATTAGTAGTCAATTGAATAAAATATTTTTCAGAATAGTTGCAACAACTAAATCGTTATTAAAATAATATATTACTAAATAAATTTTGTTCAGGTACATATATATCTACAGGAATCAATTCCTTTTATTTAGCCAAATAAATATCAAAAAAAAAACAAGACAATAATATCATTACGAATTAGGAGCAGAAAAACTATATAATATGCCCACGGACGGAGTTAACGATAGGTACGATGGACGACAAATTTTTTCAATTGGAATTTTAATATTTGGCAAATAAGTCCTGCTTGGTCTGAAACTTTTTTACCATTTGCTTTTCGTTTCAGGTATGAAAAAGCCCCAAGTTAAGTAAGTCCTCCTCTACGGTTTCACATGCTCCAAGGAGCAAAGCCCTCAAATCGTAGAATGCTACGCAATTTGAGAGGAGATGGATGGTGTTTCATCCTGTTCCCCATAAAATCAACATTCAGATTCCTTTGCGAATCTAAGCTGACTCAGATGTCCTTTCAGTTTGCATTGGCCTGAAAGTGCTCCTGTTAATATGCGAATATTGTTCTTGCTAGGTTGAGGCATTCCGTAAACCTCTTCTGGTTATAGGTTCTCAGAAGTGGTTTTACTTTACTTCATTCCCTGGAGATTCTCCCAATAATTAGATTTTCTCTACTCCACTTCCTTTTTAAATTTTTTCATTTTCCTTTTCAATTTCTTCAGTATTGAACTGCTACTGATTCATACCCTATAAAAGATATTTCAGCCCCTTTTTTACAGAATTATTATTTATCTAGGTTTCTTCCACTGCTGTGTGACCCGAAATCCACAGGAGGGCTACTTTGTTTCTTTTGCCTGGCTCGTTTAATTTTCCTAGGCAAAACCAGACCATCTGGGAAGTGATTTCATGTGAGCTCAGCGACTGATTTATAATTATAAATTTTAACGTGTTTTCCAATTTCATTAGAGCATTGTCCTATTTTTCTATTCTATTTTATTAATGTTTGTAAGATGTAAGAACACTTTAAAATTTAATGACGCAGCTTTATATTTCTAATTTGACGTATTACGCCTGAGGATGGCCTAGGATCGAAACCGGTTGCTAATAGTATTACATTAAAGTATTGGATAGAACTAATTTCCTTGTTTTTTTTTTCTATACCAAATCGTTCCACGTGTTCAAAGCCCTTTAAATAAATTATCAAAATTTCTCTTTAAAGTAATAACCAAAAGTAGTTATTACTTAAAAAATTCTTTCGATATATATAAATATATAATAAATCGATTAAATTTATTAAACAAATTAAAACAAAAATAAACAATAACGAAAAATGTTCTTCTTTTGACTAATCTCAATGTATGCTGACATTCCAATAGAATTAGTAAATGAAATTACAACATTATACTTTAACCGAAAAAAAAATAGCTTATAGTTTCGGAGATATATTTACAAATCCTAAATAAATTGGCCACTAAAAAAATGCATTGTTATACTATGCCGCCGTTTCGGTCTTTAGAGTTTCATGGAAATCTGAATTGTCGAGTTTCCAGACTGCTGTTCAGAATTTCACAAAAATTATTTCTTGCGAATTTCAGTATCATTTATCAAGAATCAAAAAAAAAATGTTTTAAACAAAATTTCATTTGTTAGACGTAGAATCCAAATCTGCAGTAGAAAGTATGGTTTCTTTTTATTGTTTTTCGATTCGATAGTTTTTTCTTGCATTTCTAATAGACCTCTAAAAATAAAAACATCTTTTTTTCTACTAGGGAAATACTTATTTTGGGTATACCTAAAGTCATCTAAATTTCACAGAATAAGACCTTTTAAACAATTTTTAAATTGGAAAAATATTTCCAAATTAATTTGGATTTTTCTATATTGAATTTACACAAGTCTGAGGAAGATTGTGCTTAAGTATGCAGTAAGTATTATTTTATAATTTCAAATACCACACAAATGAGATATTCATGCCAACAACATATAAAGTGAGAGATATAATTTGATTAACGTTGTTTTACTGGTTGTTTGTGCGCCATAACATTGAATGACGTTGAAACACTGATTCAATATTGTACTTTGATGTATTGATAATTCAGGAGAGCTCCTAAAACGATATGTTATACTTTTTTATTTATTTACTTCCAACTTAATCCATATGTACATGTGTCAATACTAATATATAATTATAACTCATTTTTTTTGTAAATAAAATGTGATTATGATAGTAAACGTTATATTATTACTATACTAATATAATAATGTGCCGCATTAATTTCTTTGTTTCTTATTTCAAATACATTTTTCAATCTTTTCTAGCAAAGCTTGCTTTTTGTTGCATGTTTTTTCTCCAATCATCAATCATTTTTTTTTAAAACTATTTCAGTATCATAAATAGTGCAAATTATTTGTTATATTTCAATTATTATATAAATATTATCATCATCATCATCATCATCATCATTATATAAAAATTTGTCAAACAAATTTTAATGATAATATTTATTGCATCAATTTGTACCGGTATCATCTATACATACAACTATACATAACTTCATTTCATATTTCTTACTTTTTTGATTCGAATAAACCGTTACATATAAATATCAAAAATAATCAAAAATAGGCATCACTGAAAAATTTGGTTCGGAAACTTCCAGAAGTGGGAATATTTAAACTTCTGATCTTAATTTCTGGAGGTTCTTTTTATTTTGAGCTCGTTTGGAAACTGCACGTGTTAGCATTCATTCATTTCCTCGAGTTAGAAATAGATAATTGACAAAAATAAAAGGACAAGAGAATAAAAAGGATCATTAGGGTGTCGCTGCCAAGCTGTCTCAGCTTCCATTGTTACGAAAGATATGTTTCTTGAAATAGCATTTTTAAATTGTAAAAAAAGCGTCTGCGACCTAATTAATGGGCTTGTTTAGTAATCTGAGGTTACATAAATAGAATTGTTGTTGTAATAATTTTAAGAATAGTGTGTCGAAGTGACTTCATGACAAACATATATATTATTTACGGGTTTGTCCTTATATATAGTTAGTTATGGGGTACTTGTATTAATTGATTTTTCAAGCCCAGTGAGATTTATGTATTACATATGCGTATTTGATTAGAGTAGTTAAAAATATTCTAATAAATGAATAATCAATTAGGTACATTGCTGGAGTTGCGCATACAATTTTTTGCAAATCTTTTGGCTTTTGGTGCAAGCAAATTCAACAGATTTCTTTATATCCATCAAGTACCCACACTTACCGACACGGACTGCTAATAATTATACTTTTAATAATAGAAACTAGATGGCAGCATCGTGGTAATTATAAAAGTGTTTTTAAAAGATAAGGTTAGTTAATCACAGGTTAATCAATTCCTTTTAAACTTCAAACGCAGTATTTTTTTCAATAATATACCTCATTTAATGTGAAAATATGAAACCTGAGAGAGGGAGATTTGGGCCCCTTGTTGGTTCCATCGACGAGGGAACTTCTAGCACTCGCTTTTTGGTTAGTTTAGTATATATATCACTATCATTTACAAAGATTTGTATAAAGTATTTTTCCTTGTGACAGGTTTTCGCAGCGAAAACCGCAGAAGTATTAACGTATCATCAAGTTTCAATACCTCATATCACGCCCAAGGAAGGTTGGGTTGAGCAAGATCCAGAAGTAATATTACATTCTGTTATAGAAACTATTAATGTAACATGTGATAATTTAATTAAATTAGACATTAGTCCCGAAGATATTGTTGCAACAGGTATTACAAATCAGAGGGAAACTACTGTAGTATGGGATGCTGTTACTGGGAAACCGTTACATAATGCGTTGGGTTGGTATAGTGTTAATTTTTTTTTCCCTATGTGGTAATAATGAAAATATTTAGTATGGCTTGATATGAGGACAGCGAGTACGGTTGATAAAATATTACTAAATGGAAAGCGAAATAAAAATTTCTTGAAAAATGTATGTGGCCTGCCAGTCAGTACTTATTTTAGTGCATTGAAAATACGTTGGCTTATTGATAATGTTGATGCTGTTAAAGAGGCTATTGCAAATAATAGGTGTCTATTTGGCACAATAGATACATGGTTAATTTGGGTAAGAAGCTGATGTTATTTTATTTGATTTGCATTTATATCTGCCAAATTTATATTTTATAGAATTTAACAGGTGGTGTAAAAGGTGGTTTGCATTTAACTGATGTTACAAATGCTTCACGTACAATGTTAATGAACATAGACACTTTGCAATGGGATCCACAATTGTGCAAAATCTTTGACATTCCAATGAGTATACTGCCAGAAATTAGAAGTTCGTCAGAAATTTATGGGTATATAACAGAATCTGTACTTAAAGGCATTCCTATATCTGGTGTAAGTATAACCTACTTGTTATTATTTTGCTGTGTAAATTGGATCTAGACATTAAAAACATTAAGAAAGTAATAGTAATAATAACAATAAGTAAATACGTAACACAACAAAGAATGTTCATTCTTTTGATATTTATTACATTTCAATTTTCCCCATCAATGTGATCTTAATACTAATTTATTAATTGTTACTGTTATTAATTCATATAGGCACATGGGATGTGCTGTTTATATTACCAGCATTGTCTTTAGTGTTTAGGTGATCAACAAGCTGCTTTAGTTGGGCAAATGTGTTTCCATCAAGGACAAGCTAAGAGTACTTATGGAACAGGATGTTTTTTATTGTACAACACGGGGACAGCAGTAAGTATATTACTTTAGTAGTATGTTAGGTCGTTTGGTTGTCATTTTAACTTTCATGTAGAAAATTTGGGGTATTAATGCATATATTAATCGACAGAAACTCATAAAAAAAATAAGGTGAAAATATCTTTTAATTTTTTTAAATATCTGCTAAAGTGTGTGGTTGGAAAATAATTTGCTTTCTCTATATTGAAATAGATTACTTCTGCTGGAATTTGGTGACAAAATAATTTTTACTCTCCATTTGTCATCTTGTATAAGAACTAGTATATGTCATTTTTTTATTCAATTTGGATAACTACTGCTGTGTACTGATGGTACCAGCATAAATTCAAAGTGAAAAATAAAAAAAAAATGAAAATATAAATTTACTAGCTCAGTGGGTAAAAATTTAAAAGGGCGCAAAAGACTTAATAACCTCAAGGTTATTTTCAGAATTGAACTATTCATGAAAAATAAAATGTGGGCGTACGTAATCAAAATTTATTATTAAAAAAAAAAAAAAACATTTAATTACAATTTGCAGAAAATTTAACCTTGGACTGAAAGTCCTGGACGAAAACAAAAACTGCATGAATGTACAATTAAAAAGGACAATGCAAGTCCCTCAACAAACAAAAGACAGATTTGTTCTAGAAGAAATCTCCATTTTTCACAAAATCCACGTGGTCTGAAAATTTCAACACACTAACTTAATTATGAAAACTAAGAAACGGAAAAATTAAACTCTTTAAACTAAAAAACAATTTCTTCCAAAACAAATTACAATAACTGATCTTATATCCAACATGTACACAATTAAACACAACAGCAATTATTAGTTATAAGAGTTCCTTGAAAGCTGATAAATTTCAAATAAAACGAACTACATTTTAAATAAAAATGAATTTACCAAAAATGGCATCAAAGAAATTAAACACATGTACTTACGGTATCTTTTCAAAGAACTCCCTTTAAGAGGCCCATACATCGCGTACATATAACAATTTATAATTGCGTGCCAAAGCGGCGCATGAAATGCAAAGAAAATCTCTTGAATATTACAAAATATACAATACTGACGAAGGCAATATGTACAAATGACTGAAATTAATATACACAACTGAACAATTAAAATAATTCCAATAAACAAATCAATTAACAAAATCTTTTTGAAATAAAATATTAAAACTGTGGAAACTCTATCATTGCATTGATAAAGGTAATCTGGTATGAATAAAAAAAAAAATGTGAATTTCTGGAAACCCGGGTGCCATACCACAGCACTACGTTTCGTTGAAGACCTATTCCACATTAAGCTACACTAACCTTGTCTTTTTTTTTTTTAAAAACAGACAATTATTTTGGTAATTAGAAAAATAAAGCGAGCAATTGTTGGTGTTTTGGAGATTCCGTCATCCAGATTAACCTTTAGTCAGAAAAATCACCGCTACTTGGCCATAAAAACTTTTAATGAGCTGCCTAATAAATATAAATGGCTGCCGTTTCAATTATATTGTCCTATTACTTGTACTTTATTGTTGACAATAACAATATCATGTACATAAAATATGTTCTATGGTAATAGACTATTATTTTTACTATATAAGACTCGTATAAAACGAATGTTATTCAAAAATAGTTATTGCTCAATTAAAGAAAATATTGATGATTCTGTAACCTTAAATCTACTTTTTGTAATGTGATTCATCTTAATTAGAATTTTAATGTGTGTATTGTGTATATGAGCTAACCTAGGTTAATGTATAGTGAACAGGACCAGATATACTATGATTACTATTGGTTATAAATACACTATAATCATCTAATAATTATTACATTTGAAGAAAAAAAGGAACAAAAGCAAAATTAGTAACTTAATTTGGAATATTAATTTGTGATTGTAGCCTGAAGATACACTAGGTACTCAACGAAACGTAGCTAACATAATAAAAAAAAAATAATAAGTAATAACCATTAAGCGATTTTAATTTGAAGCTATAACCCCATAAAAAAGCTAACACAATTTACTACTACAAAAAAGTCAAACAAAATAATATAAAAATTTAAAATATTTTAGCATTACAAATGGTTCTAAAACGTCAACAATAACAACAAACGTCAATTTTACTTTCTTTAGTGCTGGGAACGTACTCGACAGTTAGTGTCGGCATTTTCAAAGCTCTGTGACATGTTTGTGAGCACATTTTCGACGTTTTCGCTCACATTTTCAAAAGCATCGTTGTTTCATACTCAGGAGTATAGTAATAATGCCCTTTCCTAGGAATGTCCATTACAATGTTTTGCAAATGATTGTGTGCCAAGCTGCACCTGAAGCATAGCAGGCCTTTCAAAAATTGATTATGATCTATCTGCATTCCAAGATTATTGCAAGCAGCAAAATCATTTTGGATTTAAATTAGAGTCACTTTAGTCTATTTAAAGAAAAGAAGATTGAAGATTTTTTTTACCAAGTACACATTTTAGCAGCTATTTCATAGGAACAAGAAAATGTTCAGCACAATAAACTTAGACTGGTCCTAATTGATATATTCATTCTTGCTATTTGTTTGGATTAGTAACTTTGATTTAATATTGGCATATTTTTATATACTCATTTAGATAGTCCAATCTAGTCATGGTTTGTTGACTACTGTTGGATACCAATTGGGGAAAGACTCCCCTCCTGTTTACGCATTGGAAGGGTCTATTGCTATAGCAGGTAACTATTACCTAAACGTCAGTTTCTTTAATAAAAAAAGTTAAGAAACAGTAATATAGTGTTTAATAATACTACGTTATCTTAATAAGGTGTGGCGATGCAATGGCTTAGAGATAACTTGGGAGTGATCAACAACGTTGCTGAATCGACTGATTTAGCTCAATCAGTAGGTGATGTTGGTGAAGTGTATTTCGTTCCTGCATTTTCGGGACTTTACGCTCCTTATTGGCGAAAAGATGCGAGGAGGTATATGAGCCAAAACAAAACACAACTTAGTAAAGGTTTTAATGAAAGAAGACAAAATGCTGGTCATTTTTAGTTGTATTATTTTATTTTTTATATAGTATAATTCATGGAACTACTTTTCGACCTAAACTTGATCTTAAGGTTGATAAAACAACCAATAAAAATTTACCTGTTAAGCAAATTATCCTGATAAATTATTACATCATTGTCATAAAAATTATTATATGTCAAATAAATAAAATACGCACGAAAAAATGTAACTTTAAAATTCTGAAAACGAAATAGCAATTTTAAATGCTGGAGTGGTCGAAAGAAGTTGGAAAACATTTTTCTTTGTAAACCATTCAAAAAAATTTTTGGTGATTACCTAGAACAGGTAATAGAAAATAGTATCGCAATAATCCATAATGTTTATAATGAATTAAAAAGTTGAACGACTAAATTAGTTGATTGATTTTGACCTTCTGCATTTTTGCTTGTTTTTTCTTACTATGTTACCATTCTGATCGAAAACAACCTGAACTAACTATATTTCAGTTTTGCATTTGAAGTTGTAAACCAAAAATTAACAAGAAACCGAAAAAAAAGCGCGGTAACTTTGGCGGTAAGGTCATGTTCAATACAAAATACAAACATACCAATCACGTAAAAGGGCTGGGCTACTCAATGTAAATATACTCCCTTCTTAGAAGGGTAATAGATCCGTTCTGGTCATGCGCACTTGGTGAATTATGTTTTGCTTTTTTTTGAAGTGGTTCAGAACTTTTAATCTTCGGTTTTGGTTATTTTCTTATTTTGTATTCTCAATTTTAAAGTGAAAGTTTCTTTTCAAATTTTATTTATTCTTCAAAATAATCAGAAACAATTTTAATATGTATTTAATTTGATATTTAACAATTTTTATGATGATTTTATGGTAATTCTAGTAATTCATCAGGTAAATTACAGTCACTTTTATTAAACATGTTTGTAGTTGCATTTTTGTAAGATGGTTGTAGATCACTGTAATTAATTTATTTGAAAAAGGGAATAATGAAAGTTCCGAAACGTGAAAGAAATAAGAAATGGGAGAGAAAACTATAATTAATGTTTTGTTGAAGATAAGTTTAGCTCAAAACGCAGCTAGGTGATTTATTCTATAAAAAGATAAATAAAAGAATCCGTCTCAAAATAGCCGCCTTTTTGTCTTCACAATAATTAAGTTTTTAAGATTTTAATTGATTTTAATCTAAATTTCAGTGTGATATGCGGGTTGACCGAAGAAACGAAGCCAGGGCACATTGTTAGAGGCGCTTTGGAATCTGTCGCCTTCCAAGTGCGAGATATTTTAGAAGCCATGGCTCTTGACTGCGGATATCCACTACAAAAGCTCCTAGTCGATGGGGGAATGACATCCAATAACTTCCTGATGCAAATCCAAGCTGACTACTGCGGTATTCCAGTTGGTACGCCGTTAATACTATAAATAAAACAAAAAATGATGTATTTTGTTACTGCTCGTCTTAGTGCGGCCTTTGATGGCAGAAACTACATCATTAGGAGCAGCCATGGCTGCCGGTAATGCGAAAGGAGTGAAGGTCTGGGATTTGGATAATGTTCAGCCTGTTCCCAGTGATGTTTTTATTCCCTCGATCACTGAAGATCGTACGTTAGAATTACAAGTTTTTAACGTAAGTTTTAATACTTCTATTTATTTTCAGAGAGGGACATTAGATATTCACGATGGAAAATGGCAATAGCGAGGAGTTTAGATTGGGTAGATGATAGGGACGATGAGAATACAGGTAAGACCGTCAAATTAAAGTCGAAATATTGAGTAATTCTGTTTATAACGTGTAAATATATGGAGGTTTTGCCTAAAATGTAAATATTATGGTATTATTGTAAGTGTCAAAATGTAATTGTTAAAGTATAATTACTTCTTCCATTTAAACAAATGATATATTAAGATTTATCATTTAAAATTCTATGCGCATTACCGTACATCACTGCTTATTGCGATAATAGAGAGTTACATTATTGGAGCGCGGATAAATGTTTGAAAAATAATTATTTTCTTTAAGACACAAAAAAATCTGAACGATAGCTTAAATACTTTTAAAGTAACTGGGAAAAGAATCACAAAACTTCACGGTTGCCTCCTTTCAATTAAATTAGGTTATCACTCGTCTCTTTCTGTTATCGCTGTAAGCTGTGATTATCTGTATAATAGCCGTTACATTTTGTCATATAAAATTTCCGATCGTGTAATATTTATTTGCTTTATATACATTTATGTGAATTACTGACACATTCTGGTGGCTGTAGGCCTTCCTTCTATCTCAAAATTTGAAGATGAGTGTGGTAAGTTTAACTGCTCGGTGTTCCTTGCTTGTAGATATTAACCATACTGGATTTTTAGTTTTTTTTTTTTGAATAGATGCATGTAGTGAACTTTTATTATTTACTCAGTCATAATACGTCTGTTTTGTTTGTAGCTTTGTACCATTATGACACTAACATTTAGACACAAAAAACGGTTAACTTTTTTTTTTAATTGCCTGAAAATTGAAGAATCATTTTATTTATATATATTTTTTTATTGCAAATACACTTTTCATTTCACGTACACAAACACAAAACGATCTATACATTTACATTTATTTTTTATGGTTTACCTTACGCGTATAGTGTAAGCGTAGAAGTAGGTTGATCTTGAATTATTAACTTATGTGCGCATTATACGTTGCGAGGGCTAGTTTTGGACCACAATTACCCGTTATCCCATGCATTTTTCATCGGAGGACAATAGATGTAGTCAATATTGGTTTGATAGGCGTTGACCCTATGGTATATCGTAGGGTTTCATGTTTTAATGATACGATATGTTCTACCCTGGTGAAGTAAAACTGAATTTGTTATTGGTTGTGGTGTAATTCTTTGGATTTCAAAAAAATACATGAAAATTTGAGCGTAATTATTAATCTGTGATGAGATGCTGCGCTTTATGTGGGATCTTAATGAGAAATATATGCAAATAGTAGTACGTTGATAATTTGGTAGTAATAGCGAGAGAGAGAGAGAGAGGAAACACTAGAAGCCCCTACATCTGAAATAAGCAAATAAGAGCATAAAACGGGATTGAAGATCAATGAAGCTAAAACCAAGTTCGTGGGACTTGATAGATAATAATTATAGAGCAATTAATTCATGGAAGTTGGGAAATATAGACTTGAGGAGGTCAGAAGCAAAAATAAGACAGGTGGCAGTGAGTGCAACAATAATAATGTACTCATACATGCAGGGCCCTCTGATATCCTACACTTTCTGAAAGGAAAAGGATTGGAAGGCCAGCTGTAAAGCAGCAAGAATAAGGGACACAATAGATCTTTTAGGACGCAGTGTAACATCACCCTTCCATTTATATACATACATACTCATACATGCAGGAAAAGAACAAGCAAAAGTTACAATGTAGACCAACCATTAGCAATACAGAAGTTAAATAGCTCTGCGTGAGCGCTTTCATTTCCTTTAGGAATGTAGCTCCACATATATTTTTTTAGTTTTGTTATTTTTTTTTTTTTACAGTTTTGGAAATGTTTTGTAATGTAAATTAGATAACTTCTTGGTATTTTCGATTTCACATCCCATGGATATTCTTTCATGTTCTTATATTGTTAGTTAGCTATTGTACGTTAACTGATCCTTTCAGTACATATAGAAATTAAGTTGCCGTAATAATGTTTTTTTTTCAATGCTTACATTGGCATTCACAATCCTTTTACAAACTTTATATTTTTCATTTAAAAATTCACTTCCTAAATTTTTACCTAACCAATTAAGTTCTTTCGAATTCAGCGGTGAAAATTTTATCTTCCTATTTTTTAAAGGCTGGTTACTTTAGGTTTTCTATTAATTTCCTTCAATATTGAGCTGACATCTCCTGATATCAAGCAAAATTTCTTTTCTACATAGCATTGTTTAGAAAAACGGAATAATGTAAACTAATATACAGTCGCGGACACAGTAATAGGGACAGTCAGGTGCAAATAGAAAATATGCTTTTTATACAAAAACTGAAATTTACATTACATTATTTATATCAAATATGAAATAACATAGCTGTGTACAGTAGTAATACAAAAATGTAACTAAAAAAATGCAGTATGTGATTCACATCGTAAATAAATTTAAAAAAACGTAAATTCTTGTGGACAGATAAATAAGGACCCTATAGTTCTTGCTGATTTTGAATAAAAAATAAAATAAAATTGATTAACATTTTGTTGGATATCCCTTTGCTTTTATTACTGCAGCACATCGTTTAGGCATAAACTTTATTAGTACTTGGCAACGTTCTGGAGAAATGTTTTTCCACCTGTTTTGCACCAGCGTAAAAAAATCGTTCTAATTAGACACCTTTATATCACGCAAACCAAGCTGCACGGCATTCCACAGATGTTCTATCGGGTTCAAGTCCGGGCTACACGATGGCCATTCAATAACATCAACCGTATTATCTGCAAACCACTTTTTTACCAAATTAGTTGTGTGTGTTTCGGGTCATTGTCTTGAACAAACTTCCAAATTACCGGTAAATGTTCTTCCGCATAAGGCAGCATGATGTCCTTCATAATATTTTTGTAAACATACTGATCCATTATACCGTTAATGAGGCGAAGAGGACCAACACCTTGCCACGACATACATCCCCAAACCTTTACGTTGCCACCAGCTCCTTTCACGACGGTTAACTATAGTGTCCTTATTTATCTGTCCACAATAATTTACCTTTTTTTTTTTAAATTTATTTACGATGTGAATCACATATTGCAAAATCAGCAAGAACTATAGTGTTCTTATTTATCTGTCCACAAGAATTTACCTTTTTTTTTTTAAATTTGTTTACGATGTGAATCACATATTGCATTTTTTTTTTAGTTAGTTTTTTGTATTACTACTGTACACAATTATGTTATTTCATATTTGACATAAATAATGTAATATAAATTTCAGTTTTTGTATAAAAACATATTTTATATTTGCACCTCACTGCCCCTATTACTGTGTCCGCGACTGTATATGGCATAATGGTGTTCCATTCAATGCAAAACGAAAAACAAAAAAAAACTGCTTAATTACTACTGTTTGATCTGCTTACCATGATCAACAAATTGATAACACTGTGTAGACTTTTGTTGTGTTTATTTCTCATTATATCTAATTTTTTTCGAATATGAAACTACGATAGAATCGAAAAATGTGTTTGTTAAGCAAAAATTATAATAAATCAATCAAAATTATATCAATTATTTTAACCGTTATAAATTTAGTTTTTGCCAAACTAGAAAATTTACACTTTTCTGTAGACTCAAGTCTTTCACTGTATGGAGCGAAATGGTATGAATACAGAAAGGTTCTAGAATTAGAAAAGAAGTCGATTGGTTTTTGTAGTAAGCTTGACTATTCACGTATCGACTGTATTGAGTGCCCCGTAAACAACACATTTTGTAAAGTTATTAAACTTCCAACCCTGGATTACATTAATCTCATCCTAGATCTGTTGCAGGCTCTTTAATTGCATTTTCGGGGTAACGAGTTTGGGACAGTTCAGTTCGTCGGCACGTATTTGGTATTTATCTCTAATTTATCGCTCACAGCAACACTTTCATAGAACAATTACTGCGAACGATTTAAGTTCTAGTCGTAAGTTCATCGTTATTCATCGGCGTCGTAAAAGATGTTATTATGCAATGACGTCGCGCAATCTATTCCACCCTATGCCAGCACATACATGCATATCAATTCGGATTACTGCACATGCGAATCCACGCACAAGTCGGTGATGTCATCCGCGGAACACGGACCGGCATTCGCTCATACTACACCGTGGGGAAATCGCGCATTAATCTAACGAAGCTTAAATTTACAGTTATTTCACACAATGTATGAACGTATGCACGGTACAGTTAATGCGGAGCACATTTCGCATATATTTTATTCTCGGGTATGTAAAAGGAAACGCCATACGCTGGCGTATTGTTTCATTTACTCGTTTGGTGGAATTATATACATATATCCAACTGTGAAAAATATATCAGAAGTTCTACGTGCTGTATGCCTCATAATGGCAATCGTGCACTAATAAGAAAAGATGGTTTTATTCTAACATGTTTGTTTGGTTGCAGCATAGTTTGAATACCTGCAAAGACAAAACATGAAATTTTGCTTACCTTCAATCACTAATCATAATTAATTGGAAAAAACTAATTTTGGGTACTAATCTGCATCTATTGTCCCAATCTTAAAGTGATTTTGCTCGAATCAAGCAACGATGCTATTTACTCGTCTTGGCTTGTCCTGTTTTTGTCCAGCATGCTATATTATACGTTTCCATGCAAATCTATTAATTTTTACTGCACTCTTTTAGATGAGGACGAAAGTGCCAAATTCCACACTCTACCCGCAAGTCTATACATAATCGGGTCGTTTGCTCTGCTAGCCTTAGCGAATACCCTCTCTAAAACTTCTTTATTGTAACTTTCATAGCAGATATTTGGTTTTGGTATGGTACAACTTGTCTAGGTGATGATTGTATGCCAAATTCGATGTAAGGATATCCAGGAGTACTTTGAGTTCTTTTGGTTGGTAGAAAACACCAGAATGAGGATCTTGAGGATCCTAATATTTCCTTCCATATTTCCTTTATTGCTTATCTTACCAAACATGTACTTCAAATATCTTTATAACGAGTTTGTTATACTTATAGATATACATATAATATCAAAAGATATTGATTTATTAACTAGTATTATATTTCATGAATCATTTAAGTAACTTTAAAAGTATAATAACTTGAATTGCCTACAAATTGTAGCTTAGATATACAAAAACTGTTCTATTGATAAGTTCAACAATGCAGTAATTATATTTAATTTATTATATTGCTACTTTTTTCATTATTGTTTCCAAGAATGAATACTATGCGGATACTTATGTTATTTTCTATTTCTTTTATTGAATCAATTGTTAGTTGATGTATGTTAATCAAAGAATTTTAAAATGCCATTTATTTTCATTACCAATTTATATTTTTTATATATATATTTTAATAATTTTATTTTATGTAACTATTAAAGATGTCAAAGTGGTTTGTGATACATATATGTACTATGTAAAATATTGTACTTAATTATGTGTACTTATCATTAAAATATACACCAATTAAACTAGAAAATTTGTTTTTTGTTTTTGATTTATTAATGTTTGTTTGACAACGCGCATAATCTCAACAATAAAATATATTAAAGTCTTTTTTGTGTTTCATAAATAAAGCTTAAATACTCCTTTCATCACGTTACATATAGTTCTTTTTTTTTCAGTAATCGCACATGGTGAAAACGTAAATTCATTGTCTAAATATATCACCGGGTCTCAAATTATTCCTTGCACCTCAATGATTAACTTAGACCACCTCCAAACAGTGAAAAAAAAAAAAAACGTTAAAAACTATTTTCGTCTATGACCTAAAATTTCACAATCAGTGAATCAGTTTTTACAAGGATTTCATTGTACTACCCATTTGGTAACTTTAACTGCTCTGAAAATGTTTATTATATATTATTATATATATGATTATTTTTTTTTATTAAAACTAATGGAGACAAAGTTTGTACAATGTTCTGTTCTAATACTATCACGCGAAAATTATTTCTCTTGAGAGTTTCTTAATGAAAGTCTTTCCATGATTCTGCATGCTTGTACCGCTTCGGCATTGTTCACTGTATGCGTACTTGTCGAATGTGGTGTGCTTCTATGACTCGTACAATCTAAAGTATCTAACATAGATTACAGTGCATTACACAGGTAAGTAGCTTTAAATTATTATGTAAAACAGTCTTAATTCTAAATGAAGTTGGTATGTGTTGGTATACTATCAATACATCTAATCTAACCTTAACTAATTGGATAAAAGCCGGTGAACAAACATGGTGATTGTGATGGAAGTAGATATTTGATAATTCTTTTGCCAGACATGTAGGTTTCAGCAGTGGCGGTTTCTGTATAGGAGCACATGAGCACGTGAACCCCCTAAACAAATCGTCGATTACAAACTAATAAAATCTATTACTCCATCTTAATATATTCGTGAAATATAACGCAGCGAAACGAATAAACGACGCAACATTCCTTTCTATACATGTGTATGTACATCGCGAGCAAGCGACCGACGACGGAGCACGTGCGCCGAGTAGGCGGGACTACGTTGATTTTATCTAATGCCTAGCCGCATAAAGGACATAGCGGTGGTGGAGAGGGATACGGCAGATTCCATATGAACGGTGCACAAATTGAGTGTGCTCCTGTGCTCGCTCTCGTTGCGTTTTCGGTCACGTTAACAAATCGATCGACATCAACGTTCAGATATCGTATTTTACGGATAAACTATATTATATATATTTTGTTTATGAATGACTGTTCACAGGTCGTAACTACGATAAGAACTAATACTGTTTGTAGGTGACAGTTTTATAATGAAACCAAGGGTGCGTAATTATTTTAATTTATTTAAATAACACACTGCTGTAGTTTTTTATTAAAAAAAAACAATTATCTGAATAAATTTCTTAATTTAATGTTATTTTCATTTGAAAGTTGTTTTGGTATTTTAGGATAACGGTGTATTTCTTTATATTTTAAGTTTTAACGGAATTTTCGTGACTATATATAAGATTATATTATTTATTTCACTATTGCTATATTTTTCCGTATTGGACGGATTTGTTTCCAGGTTTTTTGTTTGTTTTCTGGCTCTCTGCTTCGTACGTGTGAGCGAGAGAGCCAGTGTGATATAGATATCAGGGTGGCTCACATGCACATGTGTGTTTTCTTTTGCTTGGAATTTCAAAATTTTAATATATTAATCTATTAATTTGTTGCTGATATTAAGCCAGTGCTCAATATTTAATCACACTCGTGCAGTTTAGATGAGTAATTAATACAGGTCCATATTAAATTTAATTTTATATTTTAGTTTTAAGTATAAGAAGATTTTCAAAGGATTGTAGATGATAAAAGTTGATATAATTAACATAATAATCATGGTTGTAACAATTTAAATACTTAGTGTTAATTTATAAATATCTTAAATTTAACTTTGTAAAAAAAAGGAAATTAGACAATATATTTGTTAAAAAAAAAACTATCTATTTTATTTAGAACACTGATTTAAATTTTCGTCTGAGGTACGCTTCATCTACAGCAATACGTTTATTAAACCCGTGCACATAAAATCACAAACTTAAACTCGTAAATCTTTAACTGTTCCCAAAAAACGTACATTTCCCTCAAAGATACAAATAATAATTGATTTTTTTAGAAAAACAAAAATAAATTGGCAACAGCGCAGCCGCAGTTAAAACTACCCCGCATCGTTAAATTCCTCTGCAAAAAACCGACAAAGCAAAGCCGCCAGCTTTGGTGCAGCCGACAAACAAAAAAGAATATAATAGTAGGTAAAAAAGATAATGAAATGCACACAAAACAAACAAAGTAGTATTGTAAGTAAACACTAAACAATATATAAGTAAGAACTATGGATGCGAACAGTTTTACTGTGCTATATTTGAAAGACAATTTTAATTCGTTTAGTTATGAACAAAAAATTCAAGTTAAAAGTATGGGCAGACCAAAATCAGAACTTAATTTAACGCAAACTACGAAGGGCAAATTTAGAGACTTTACAAGAAAATTTAAGAAGGACATGTACGAAAAAAAATGATTGGATTTTAGTTAAAAATTTGCATGTTCTTGATTTTGTGAACACCCTACGTTTCCGACCACGAGCCGCCACTGGGTTTCAGTAATATTTTGTATTCCAACATGTTTACAATTCCACTATTTTCAGAAGATTAACAATCAAATAGTTTCATGCATTTGTCGACCTTCGTATTTTGCTTACTTCATATTACTGTTTAAAATTAACTTATTACCTTCTTTTTTTTTCAGGGTTAGCAAAGACGATACATGCGGGAAATAAGTAGTAATTATAACATTCTATATTTGTTAATGCTTCTGCATAATAAAGTATATTTAATTTTGTTTATTAGTTCCTTAATTTGTCCGATCTAAATTTTGTTTCAATGATTACTGCAAATGCAGATAACAATATTGTTGCAGTATCATATTTGTGGACATACTTAGCACTGAAAAGTATATTTGATAGTATAGAAATATTTGAGTATATATGAATGTACTGTCAAAGATAAAAGTCTTGATTCAAGTTTGACAGAAATAGAGATAGAATCATTGGAGTTTCTTCGGTATTTCAATATATCTCTCTTCAATTTTGAGTCAAGACTTTGGTCTTCCATGGTACATTATGATATACACATGAGACATGGCAGGCGTATGTTCCTCGTATGTACCTGGATATACGTAGAAAGAATATACTAAGCGTATATTCTTTGCATATCCAATTTGGTAGCAAATGAATATAGTATGAATGTGCATTGTATAAAAACAACACTAAATTTGCATGTTCTAAATTCTAAGTATATACATTATCCTTACTGGTGCATACATGAAATCTACATGGGATGTATTTATTGCTTTGCGGGACATGGTACATGGTTGATGATTTACCCTATTGATAGGTGTAACGTAACCCACATTTATTGTACTTAAGCTATATGTATTGTTTTTGAGAAAAGAATATTCATAACTCAATAATAATTAACGCCCATGCATTCAAATCCATTTTATACAGTATTTTTAGTATCTACCTACTAACTGCTCGTTTCGAATAATACTTTGTTTATTTTTCATGGTTTTCTTGCTGATTTCTCCTAGTGCGTGTTCCAAATACCCTAGAGATTTCATGAAGAAAAAAGCATTATATATCATACCTTACAAGCGTATATTCCTTTAAATTAATAAATAACAGTAAAAAAAAAACAATCGCTAGCAATTTCGCTCAATCCACGACTTTACTTGACGATTTTTAATCCGTAGGAATGGAAGGATGAGCAGCAGTTACCATAGCAACTTGTAACATGTTCGCGTTCATTAGGGCGAGAAAGTCGTAAGGGTGGAAGCGTATCTTCCCGGCCGGCCTATCATTCCTCGTAAATCATAATGCAGTTTCGCGGGAGATTGGGGTGGACCCGACTATCGCACTTCTTCTTCCTCTTAAAGGCTGCAAATGAGGTGAACGTAGTACACTGTGCCCGACGCTTTCGTTAGGGGGAGAGAAGAATTACCGACATTATTCTTCCCGGAGCATTTCGACGTGGGACACTTGATTTCACTGATTGGTTTTGATTTGTCATGTGCTAGCGGGCCGAGTCGAGAAAGAATATGACAGTGTGGAGTGGTAATTGTTATTTATTAGTTTCGGGAGCGCGTACATTTTCAATCTAACAAATTGTCGTCGCTATCGACGACCGATTAATGAAATCGTGTTGAGGGTTTTTTCGAATCACGAATTATTTATGAGTCAGTTTCGGGATTGTTTGAGCATAGAACGATTCCTTTATTTCATTTGAGTTATGATTATTTTTATTTGCTATTTTAACTTTATTTTTGTTTCCTTTGCTTGTTTCCCGTAAATTGGAACTGAGGAAAGTTGTTTTTTCTATTTCGCACCTACAATGAGCACTTTGTGTAAATGTTTTGCCGAAAAACAGTGTCACAAAGTTCCACCTTGTAACATTGTTTTTCCACTTTGTGACACTCTTTGTAGTGACATTTCATGTGAGGTTGGTAGTGCAACTCGTGGTTTGACATTTCACATTTGACATTTTTATATAGGCTTTTGCATGAATTGCGCACGACACAAGAATTACATCCATGGACACATTGAAATCGCCTGCATGGATAAGAAGTTCCATTTTAATTCATAAATAAACGTCATGTTGGATGTTTTCTACTTGAACACTACATTGACGTTATAAGCATGAAGATGGCCAGTTTCAGCTGAAATATGTAACTGTTATAGATAATATTAAATCAGAATGGAAAGAACACTTTCATTTCATTAAATTTAAATAAATGTAAATTAATGCGAAACAGAAAAAAATAGAACTTGTACTCGTATATACAACAGACGTCATTGTAACACTAGTTTTTTTTTTAATTATTGTGATGAGTTTTAACACCCTGTAATAAGTGTCATCTAATAAATATCTTTATTTAATTCTATTAATGTATACATAGTTTGAAGATAGTTCTCGAGCAAAGTGAAAACACGATCACTTTGCTCGATTTGATAGAAATGCCAGTCCTCTATCCAATTACATTCCGGAACCGTTTCAGTTTGGAATGAACCATTTTAGTTCGTTCCCGATCGATACGCGATTCTCAAAGCCTTTTTGCATTGTGCGAGAGTGGAAATCTGGCGGAAAAAAACTTTCAGAGTTATCGGAAATCGAATATGGATATATATTGCTATGTTATATATGTTAAATCATGCTAAAACTACTCTCAAGTTTTATTGCATATTTATTTTGTACGTCTAGTATATTATGGGAAGTTAATTGATAACGCAGCCGTAGCGATGTGTTTGTTGAAGTCCGTTCGTTGTATGATTGTTAGATTATATTAATTTGGTTTCCTTGTCATTCATTCGGAACAGAAATTTAGTGTAGTTCGTATTAAAAATAAACTAGGGTCCATTGAGACGATGTTTACTGATAAAAAAAATATAAAGATTGCTTTTGCTTTTTGTCAATTATAGAAAGATAATATTTTGGTATCCTTTCGAGAAATCAATGTGAATTTGTATGCGAATCGTTGTATTAACCAGTGGCCTCAAAATATAAAGAAGAAACTTTCAGATTATCAATTTCAATTGTGTTGGTTTGTTGCTGATTTCCTGATATCGAGGTTCACAGGAGGTCCCCTGCCTGATGCCAGTGTTTGAGATCGTACGGGCCCCATTTTCTTATCATGTATCGATCGTAGCTGGATGCGATTTTGTTTTAAGATATCTTTGGATGTATGTAGACAAATCGGTGGGATTTCATCGGATTCATGTTTAAATTTGAGCATGAATAAGTATTTTGCATTTCGTAAATTTTGAAGTTAGAAATATTGTTTTTGTTGACAGTTTAAAGTAGTTAGAAAGAAATTAGGGTTGTATAAGTTTCAGTAATATATTAGGTTGACGGTATTTAGTAATAGCAGGAGATCCAAGTTCCTTTTTAACTAAATTTAAATTTAATAATTATGTACTGGATCATTGTAAATGTTTTAAATAAGTGAACTCACTTGAGATTAACAATATAACTATTTCTTTAAAATTGTTATTTGCTCAGTGAACAATAGATTTATAATATAGACTTTATTTTGTAAAAATCCTGTCTTTTTTGATATTCGATATTATATAAATTCATAGAAGGAGAAGCTTTTCGTGCGACCCTCCCGGCAACCTAGTCGCCACTGGCAAATATTTATTGGTCTACAATAGGTTTGCCAGATCAAAACCTAAGAAAGTAGTGTATTTATTTTACATTTTAATTATTAATCCCTGTAATACAATAAACATATATTAAATGTTTCACAATAAAGTCTCTTCTTAAAGTTGAAAAAAAGTCACACTTTTAAATAGGAACCTTATTAAAGTTCATGCGAAACACTTAAATAAAAAAGTCTTGAAGGTTATCACCGTTTACAGTAGTACCTACTTGTATAAATTGTTCAGCTTTACCTTCACATTCAGTGTCAGTGTCATTGGAATTTGTTAAGGTTGAGCTAAACTTGGTGAGAAAATATATATTTTTCATTTCATGAGTCTCTTAACAAATAAAATTATTTAATTGGGTTTCAAATTATAAAATGACTGTCGATTTTTATTTAACGATAACTATAATGACGAAATCATAACTCCATAACTGAGAAGAAGAAAATTGGATGTAGGTAAATCCATCTTATTTAATGAAACTCTTCAGTTACATATTCCTCTTATGGTTTTTTCATTATGATAATTGTTAAGTAGAGATTTATTTAATAATTTAAAACATAATTAAATAATTTTATTTATCAAGAAAATCCAGGAATGAAAAATCTCCTCCACAAACTTTAATTCAACCGTAAGCCAATATATATTTGCGATTTTACAACAATATTTACTTGCATAACAATATATCCATCATTAGTTCATTTACTATATTGTTATATTTTACTGTATGTACATGCATAAATATGAAAATATATTAGTTAGAATTGAGTAGTTGACTAGTTATTTCTGCTGTTGCCGTCCACTAGGGCAAATTAGCAATCCTAACCTCAATGTTGCTGTTACTACCAACACAACTCAACAATATTAAAAGTACTAAGAACCAAATTGAAGGGGTCAGTGCCAATAAGTGCATACATTAGATTATAATGTTAGCCACTTTTTTGCGCTGACCCCTTAAATAGTTATTTTTACAAAAATATGTTAATACATCTAAAATTATTTAAAAAAGTCAGAGTTTACAGATTTTTGTGGGTAGTCCAAAGTACATAGTTAAAAGATAGCTCAATTAGCGATTAGTAGCTAATCTGGCAATCCTTGTGGGATTAGTAATACGCATGACCTGTAGGTGTGAATTTGAGATATCTGAGCATTTAGCCATCAAGTGAGACAGTGTATTTCCTGATGCTGTTAAAAGCTGAAGGGAAGGTTTCTGTAAAATGAAAGACAAAAAATAAAATCATATAAATATTTATTATTTTATAAAATATTAGCTGAGCAATCCTTTCCAAAAATACAATAATATATATACTTGGTTAGTGCATAATTCTCCAATTAATGCTTAGGTACTCGGATATTATAAAACTTTCTCCTTCGATATTTCCCAGAGCGAAGTGTCCTTGTTCCAATTAAAAACGTCGGAATTTTTATCTTTCTTTTCCCTGACCCACTCTTCGCTTAATGTAGATTAATTAAATTAGTTAATATATTCGGACGCTAATGGAATACCTTAAATCTAAACCGAATTCGCCCGCCGAACAGTTATTGCAGATGGAATATTGTAATTGGAGCCGTTTCAACTTTTCCCATTAAAGTTCAAGACCGCGTGGCAGGCAGGCAACCTCCTCTGCCTCTGCTAGTACGTTTGGCTGCGCCAAGTGCAAATGAAACTAAATGATTTTTGATTTCTCGCCCGGGCAGATGTAAACAGACTTCCAGTTTCGGACGGACGATTTCTTTTTGGACGGAGCAGATGGGATGCAACGTTCGACTGCTGGCGTCTGCACTTCCTAATTACAAGACAAAGAAATTACGGAACGTAATGCGATTTTAAGTTTTAAACGGCAAACGACGAACAGGCGGAGGCAGCGAAGTTTATCTAAAAGCAATGTCAGCACTCTAAAAATATGATTAAGCTTCTCGGAATCTATGGACGACAGAAAGTTGATTAAGTGAATGGAAGGGAAAGGGAAAAAGAAAACGGGGGAAAGAGAGAAAGTGAGAGGCCGTTTCGACGTCTTTGCTTAATAATCAGTACCGTGTCACCTGATGAAATATTGACATAAAATCTTGGGAGCCTTTCCAATTTGTTTGTTTGGTTGTGAGGATTCGTCGCAAATTAAAATGTTGCCCTACCTTAATGAATTTTTTACTTCAAATACATGATATTTTAATAGGGAAATAAAAGGTTTCGCTAGAATAAATAAATATTTTGGCGGTTAATATAAACTTAACCTCAAATGAAACGTATCGCAAACATAAATGAACAAAAATATATCATCTACTGAGTAAAATTGCATTAAAACTAGTTAATTATTTTCATTTTTAGGTAGAAGATTATCGGTGAAAATACCTGGGCACCTACGAACAGCTTAAATTACCGGTGTGGTGTCAGGAACTCTCTGGATCAAATTGGACGAATGCGGGGCTCCGACAAAACGGTCAACATTGTTATTGGAGCTCACAAACAACCGTCGTCTCTCATGGTCACAGGAAGGATGCTTATTTAATCTAAAAAGTAATAGTATATCTGGCTTCAATTGTTGTTGCTGGTTGGTAACCAACATAGGTTTCAAGTAGAAAACCAGTAACTAACATTAAGATATCGTTATCCACCCAGATGGAGGGAATACAGGATATAGTTGCCGAATATAAACATCCAGAAGAATGACTGAATAAATCACCCGGAGCAAAATATTATAAAGTATAAGAAAATACAGTTCATATTATCTACAATCGTAAAATTAGGATTTCGATCTAATATGAACTATTTCAATAGCGAATTTTTACAAATTCAAAATGTACCTGTAGATTATGCAACCGAGTATGCATGTTAATTTAAAATGACTTCTTTACTAAGTTTAGAAACCTGTTTTAAATGACTCTAAATTAGTTTAATATACACATTTCCAAATCAGTATATATATAAATAACTTATATCCCGCTATTATAAGAGAAAGAAAACCACCAACTTATACAAATTAAAATTTTAATCTCAACTGTCATCTTACAAAAAATAACAGTAACCTCAAAACATTAGAAATTGGTAAATCTCATTCATATAAAAATTTAAATCTCAATGCTATTGACCATAATTCCTTATTCATTTTCAGTCGTACACAGACGCCAGAGTACTTCAAAATAGAGATTTCCTTGTAGTGACAACCCAGATCAACTCAGATGTTCGCAGAGAAGAGTTCAGATCGGGAGAACAACATCGGTATCATCCAGGGAAACAAATTTCCTTCCGCAGCATCCAAGGTGTATAATTACATTCGAAATAGCAGAGACATGTATGATTCCATATAGAAAATGTACCAAGGATATCGTAAACAGGAATTTCTTATAATGTCGAATAATCTTGACGTTTCTTCTGAATATTTTTAGATCGAAGGTAATTATATGAATTTACAAAGAAAATCCCCTTTAATATGTACCAGATATGGTTTAATTCATTACACTTGATGCAAATAAAACAGTTTTTTCGAAGATTTTTTTTATCAACAATCCGCCGTATCTAAGGATTTCACTCATTTATTTTCAACGATTTACATCGAGTTACTATCCCATTCAAGTAAAGTCGAAACCTAGGATACCAGGATATCGTACAGTTGCCATACGATAAATTATATATTCAATTTCCATGACTACTGACGTGCGAATTAACCCAAATTATACTGGACTTACAAACAGGTGTGTACATAAAATAATAATTACATCTAATATGGTTGATAGCTTTCCTCTTATGAAACACGCAATATATATTAAAAATAAATCAGGGCCAAAAGTTGATCCTTGAGTACCCCCAGCAACATTATTTGTTCTGGTTGAGAAATGCTTTCTCATTATACTAGTTTCATCTCTCTCAGATCTATTAGAGAGGTAAGACTTAAATAATTGATTAGCCAAACCCCTTTATTACCATTTTTTTTACTAATAACTGAGAACTCAACGTGCATTTGTTCCCCCAAAAATTTCTAAGAATTAAAAACAACCATTTTCTTATGTATTTTGGAGTAGACCTGAATTTGTATGGTAAATTATATCACAGGTTGACAACCGCTAACAAAACCAAACTGGTACCCATTTCATTCATTCATTCAAGTTAGGGTTGGCACTTGATGGCCGGGCACTTGAGCTTGGTGCTCATTGTACCACCAAACTGGTATCCAGATATCAGATTATACTTATTTGGATAATCTAAGAGACGATTATTTAGTCTTTTTTCGATTTTTCTTTTGCAAATGCAGACGGGACAGCTACAGATCTGTAATTATTGACACCCCTTTTTAGGAATTGGTATCACCTTTGAAATCTTCCCATATGTATGTCTAGCTAACGTAATTACTACCACTAGCTTCATGTAACTTTATTCAGATGATTGTCTCTGGTAAGTTTGATACCTAGTGCTACACACAGATATTTTATCTGCTTCGCCACCCCCCAATATCAACTTTCTTCGGAGCATGCCTAACCAGCACTGTTGTGTTCCCAAGTTTAATAACTACCATAAAATATATTTAATGGTGTCACTAACCAACTTACTTAATACATTCCATTAACATGTATTACATTACTTCAGGCTTCCATCATAAACTCCTAAAAGGTAACAAATTTATTCATATTTCTTGCAAAGGCACAAAGTATGTTAATTAATCGTAAACATAGATTAAATAAATGGAAGGGTACTAAAACAAATTCTCCTTCCTGATGGTTAATTTGTCAGAAGTGAGTGCAAATATTTTACGGAAAATATCGTCAAAAAAATGGCCCCCGGCGGATCCACTTTATAAATCATTAATTAAAATTTTATCCGTAGAGAACCAACAAAATGACTCATAAAAAAACATCCGCCATATCCCATTCCTTCGCACATGACAAATTTAACGATTACTCAGCGGGTACGCGAAGAGAGTGTGACAGAAAATCGATGGCTTAGTAAATTATAAATGAAACTCCTTTATCGCCGCCGCACGTGCCATTATAAATGATCCCTACGAGTACTTTTGCTTTATTAATGAAGATAAATCAATATATAGTCCTCGTTATCGATAGTTAGTCTTAAATATGCACACATTTACTAAAACTACACTATACACTTCCCTATTCCGTGTGAAGTGGATTTCCAGTACATTTAAATTCGGTATATCCACGAATATTTGATACAATACAACACTTACGTGTTTTGGAAAAAGTAGGTCGCCACAACCTTTTTCCCTCTGAGGTCCATTGAATTAGGAAAACCTCTCCATTTGTGTGTTTGTTTCAAGAACTCCGCAGAAAAGATAACAGACTGGGGCATTCAGGGAATATTACCGCCAACTTTGATGTTTTATATAGAACTACACATATCTCTTTCTGTTACATTAGGGGATAAAATTGAGGCAAACATAAAACAAATGTTCTGGATTCTTCCGGTGTCTTTTCTCGTGTTCCAGTTCTACTCAAATTTGAAACTAAACACGAGGAATACAATACAATAGCTTATACCATGTAGTATCTGATAAAAATATCGGATATATACTGATTTTTTATGTATGATATTATGTAAATCCAGCAAAACATTTTTTTCCCAAACGCGTTAAGCGTAACAATGCGTTTGAAGCTATTATGTGCCCAATAATAAAAGCGTATAACAATTCAGTCAGCTTGTCTTGTACATGAGCGGAAAAAGCTGTCATGCATTCGGGTAAACTGAAGTATGTTACATTTACTTACATTTACAATGCAATATTTTTCTTTCATCAGCCTTAATTATTATGATTTTGTTGTCAGTGTTCCAACAGTTTTTATAAAGACATATAAACTGATAAAGCCGATAAAGTGTAGAATTATCGGAGCGGATCTTTAAATGAAGCGGATGTACAATTATTAAATATGACGCAGTGAAAGGAAAACCGAACTATTGATTCACTTAATGCGAAAGAATTGCCCGATTTATATTATAATAATGCTAAGATATACTATAAAGTTTGATGTGCTGTAAAAAGTATCTATTTTTTTATTTGTTAAATATAAAACATAAGTGATGTATGCATCGCCAGGTTACCAATTTCTTCGTACATTTGTTTCGATACTGGACTAAGAGAAAAAATATTTCACCTCCAGTAATATGAAATGCTTTAACTGCTTTACCTTCAAGAGGCTGGAATTTTTGCAAAATATTTGGGGGGATTTTGGCTTAACTGCACGGACTAAGAGGAGACAACAAAAACCTAAATCTTAAGTGGTGGACTAGGCTGATGGGATGCGTGGCTGGATAGAAGACCAGTCTACTAGTCCAACCTTGGGGCACCTGGCGCACCCCATTGTATTTAGCCTTACCTCTGCATGCGGGGCTCTGTGGAGGTGGACCTTTTCTTCCTTAGTTACTCGTGGGATCAACCATGGAAGAAGGACAAAAATACTGCGAAAAATAAATATCATCCTTATAAGGTTAAATTAATACACGAATTAGTAGAAAACGATTTCGATAGAAGAACGCAGTTTCGTGAGCAGATGATTGGGATTAATAATCAAAACTTAGATTTCACCAAAAATATTGTTTTTTTCTGATGAAGCTACTTTTACTTTAAAGGGGCACGTGATCAGACAAAACCAAAGGTACTGAAAATCTTGGACACAAGACTGTGATCACAGTATCGTCAAAAAATAAATGTTTAGACAGGCAGGTATTAGTCAAATTCTTGGACTTTATTTTTTCGAAGAAACTTTAAATGGGAAACGCCACTTAGACTTTTTTCAGTTTTAACTCATACCCGCTTTAGCTGTTGTCCTTCCTCATCCACAAGATTCAGATATTCCTTAGAATGATATGTGGTTTCAACATGATGGGGCACCTGCTCATTTTACAATTGCAGTATGAGAATTTCTTGACTTAATTTTCCCTTATACGTTAATTGGACGCAGAGGTCCTATTGAGTGGCCACTACCCAGGTAGCAGAGTGACGTAAAATGACGTTCAAATGACGTCGATATTACGTCTAAAACGTGATATCGACGCCTATTACACGTCATTTTACGTCACTCTGCTACCTGGGTAAAGTCATGGGATTTAACCCCATTACATTTTTTCCCAATGGGGTTATTTGAAGTCTAAAGTTTAAGCGAATAGACCAAATAATCTTCATGGCCTGAAAGAGAGAATGCGCCAGGAAATAAGACTTATTCCACCAGAGGTAATTGAAAACGTTCAATAGGAAGCAATCTGTCGACTACAAAAATGTATTGAAGTAAACGGACAATATATTGAACATTTATAAAGCAAATTATTTTTTTCTATAAAGTCCAATTTTTTTTAAATTTATCACGTTTCAAACGATAAATTATTCAGAAAATTGCTCATTTTAGAGATATGGTATGATATACAAAAGTTTAATTAAAAAATGCGATAATATACAGGTGTTCTATTTAAAAAAACAATGTCGGCTACATATTGCTGTGAACTGATGGTCCAAGCATATAAGTAAAGGGAAATTAAAAATGACAAAATTAATTTAGCTAGCTCAGCAAAAATGAATTCAAATTCTTTTAGAGATTCTAAAAACTCAGGGAAATTTCTTTAAAAATTAAAAGTGGGCTTTTGATAATTTTACTTCTTTAAAATCCCCAAAATTGAAATAGCAGATTTAGAAATAAAAGAACTAATTAAGGTGATATTAATATTCATTAAGTTATTGAAAAAAAAAAAAAAAAAACATTCGATTCAACAATAGGGGAAAAAACCGTGACACAGAAGGTGTCGGATTAAAATAACCCCTTTGTGAAACTAAAATTTAAGAAGGACAATTCAAATCCTTCAGCAAACAAAATGGTGAATTCGTTCTAGAAGGAATTTCAATAAAAAAAAAATAAATCCACGTGGTTTCAAAAATTCAAAGCAACTAAAATTTAATTCAAATAACGTGGAGTAACAAGCAAAATTAACAATGAAATAAAAAACAAGCTCTCAGCTTCGCTTCACCTTCCCCGAGGTGATAAAATTAAAATTAATTGATAACTACAAAAAAAACAGAAAAATTTAAACTCTACACGCGCTTTTCTTCTAAACGAATATAAATAAACAAAAACTTACTTAAATTGTGCACAAAATAAGAAGAGAAGTCTGAATACTGATTAAAAATAAAATTAAAACGAAACGAATGACAAATTGTAAAAAAGGGCTAAAATGAAAGATCTCAAAATTTTACAACTATCAACTCCCGTCACTATTCAGACTCTGCCCTAACGTGGCCTCACGCAACGCGTATATACAAAACAGCTGACTGCGCGCGCTCTGCAACGGCCGCAAACAAACATAAAAATCACCTTATAAGAAGGACATAAGCAAGATAAACTAATGCTAAACTTATAATCAAAGAAAAATGAACTAACTAACTGAACAATAAATTATCCAACAAAACTACTAAATTCAAAGTAAAAGTAAAATTAGTGAGAATTTGCGCGCGTCAAAGCCAAAACATGAACTTAGAAAATACACAGCATAGAGTTTACACAACCGGGGAGACATTTCACAGCACATCTCCCAATTCTTAAGGGGAAAACGAAAGTTTCGGAGAAAATTGAGTGTTCTCCTTAAAAATTGTCCGCACACGAAAAAAAACAAAAGTCAAAAGTGTCTCGCACAAAACAAACAAAACAGTATCTCCGCACACAGGGGTGAAAACGTCACTCACGGGTGAAGAACCTACCCGGGGTCGTGGTGGAAGTGCTGGAGTGCTGAAATGTGATAACGCCCCTTGTTCTGCATGCCATCCAACGAATGAAGTTCATTAAGTGACTCCATCAAAAACTCTAGCCACTCTATACGTCCCACGAACGGTAGTTCAAGTTTTGGCAGATCTGCCGATCACGTCTGGCCACACGGTACCGACGAACTAGGACAGCATCACCGACTTCGAACCGAGTACGCTTGACGACCTTCGCGTCTCCTGGCGGACGTAACGATCTCCACGGAGCTGCATTTCCTTCTGCTTCATCAGTGCGAGCCTCGAGGTACACATCCTCTTCTAAAAGATTCCAGGGACGGCTGGGCATCCTTCCATACATCAACGTATAAGGACATTCCTCCGTGGTGGTGTTAGGAGTTTGATTGATCCAATCTTCGATGTTCTGGACATGACGAACCCAGTCGGTGTGGCGTTGGTGAGTCTGCATTCGAAGGAACTTCACGACTTCTTGGGATGTATCTCTCGCAAGGATTTCCACAAGGATGACGTATAGAACAGAAAGACACTCTTATATCACGCTCTAACATGGCGTCAGTAAAACGATGAGTATTGAAATTATGTCGCATTGTCGGCTAGAATGCGTCGCATCTTACCTTGATGCATGATAAGTTATCAATACATTCTAATAGCCAGTATCAGTATTATAAAATCTAGTGGGGAAAAGTCTTACAAATTTAGTAAACACATCAACCATCACAAAAATGTTCCGGTATCCAAATGATCCAGGAATTAAATTTCCAAGAAAATCGATGGCAACTAGGTCGAGTTTGTTGTCCACAACGATGCTCTTATAACATCTTACAAGTTCGGTTCTTCGTTTTTCCAAGTTGACACTGAAGACATGAGCGTACAATATCCTTGGCGATGTTCTTGTCTCTGACAGCGAAGAAAGCTTCTCTGAACGTGAGCCAAACTTTGTGACCTCCAATGTGTCCAAGGGTTTCATGAATTAGTAACATTGCTTGACGAGCATACACTTCAGTTAATACAACATTGAAATTGATCACGTAACCTCTTCATTAAAACGCCATCTCTGATCACATACTCTTTTATAAAACATCTTGGTGAACTAATGCCTCTCGTATATACCATTGAAACATTCATCTTGTTGAATCTCATTTATTCTGACAAAGTCAAACAACCCCTCGGCTTCATACATATTATATGTATTTAACTCAACATGGTTAAAATGGCTTTTTAAACTGTGCATACGAGATAATGCATCAGCTGTTACATTAAGTTCTCCTTTTATATGTCGAATTTCAAAAACATACTCGGAAAGTAGCAGTGACCAACGATAATGCGGTTGTTCGAAAAACCTTGTTGACATTAACGAGGTGAGGCCAGCATGATCAGATTCTACAATAAATTTCTTACCAAGACAAATAAAATCTTAATTTGCTTATTGCATAGACAACGGCTAGCATCTCTTTCTCTGAAACAGTGTATCTCATCTCATAGCTCTTAAGGATTCTGGAAATAAAACAAAATTGGTTCCTCTCCACTTTGACCAATTGAATTAAAAACACCACTAATGGCTTGTCACTGGCATCGACACGTAACAAAAATTCCTTATTAAAATCTAGTAACAGTAAACATAACGACTTGTGAAATTCTGACTTTACATTTTCAAACGCAGCTATTCTCTCAGCTGTCCAACTGAATTTCTCATTCTTACGCAAACAATTGGAATAAAGGTGCACTGATGTGTGCTAATCTTGGTACAAATCTCTTATAATAATTTATTATTCCTAAAAATCCTCTCAACAACTTAACACTATTAGTCTAGGTACTTCTTAATGACTTCTAGCCTAAGATACATCTACTCTCACATGATTCTGTGATAAAATCATACCCCAAAAACTTTACTTCACGTTTCATAAATTCACACTTCCGAAGGTTCACTTTCAGACCATTCATGCAAGAACCTCAATAACTTACTAAATGTAAAAAATGCTCATCTAAACTTTTGCTAAAATTAAAATATCATCAATATAATGTGCTACAAATGAATTAAATGGTTCTAAAATCTGTTGCATAGCGCGTATCAAGCGGCGGCCGAACTACTCAAACCATAAGGTACAACCTTAAATGATAAACATTACCATCAACCATAAAACCAAAATTCTTCTAGATGCCTTGTCCAAAGGTACCAACCAAAAGAGCTCTTAAGATCTAGTTTCGTTAAAATAATTTGCATTTGTACACCTTGCTAATAACGTTTCCACCGTGATCGGTTCTCAAACTGCGGACGAGTGCGCTCATTAAGACGTCGAGCGTCGAGACACAGACGAATGTCTCCATCCTTCTTCTTCACAACGACCAAAGGATTGATATACTTAGTAACGCCACGCTCAATCACACCATCTCGAAGCATCTGGGAAACTTCCTCTCTTACTTTCTCCTGCATGGCTTGGAATGGATAATTCTTGATCTTGTAAGGCTTTGACTCATCCACCTCAAGAGGTGCTCATAATTAACAGCAAAACTAGGGATATTATCTACTAGGGAAACATACTGCTTCAAAATTTCTTTAAACTTCCGATTCAAACTTCACATCACAATTAATTTCAATTTCAATCAACATCATCTGGGGATTTCTATCTGGGAATTGTTTACTTCAACTAACTCTAACTCTGACTCTCCAATAACTTTAACCTCCTATCCTCTTCAGATAAAACTACACCTTGTACATCATTCATTTCAACAACTTTTCCGCAACTCTGTATAACCTTCTTAAAACTATCACTCTTTTCTCTCATTTCATCATTTTCATTTTCCTTTTCTCTGCTTTATATTATTAACTACTTTCTCCTCATCAGGAGTCTCAGAACACCATTAAATCTCTCCCCTTCTATCTGAAAAAATTTCCTTTCTACATCTATAATTGCTTTCATTTTGTCTAGTAAATCAATCCAATAATTCCGTGTCTGCGTAATCCTCTTACAGAAATAAATTCTCCCAGAAATTTAAAATTGTGAAGTTTATATCAGTAACAAAAATTTTATTGATAACAGCAATCACTTTCTTTGTAGCAGATACTATTGTGATTTTCGAGTTGGAATGAATTTCCCTAAATTTTCTCTCTTCTATACTTTTATAACTTCCTCATCCAAAAATGAAGCCTCACTTCCCGAATCAACAAGACATTTAAAATCATTATTCCCAAATCTAACATTAATATTGTGGCAATTCTAAATTCATAGATCTTATCGTCTCATTCCCATCATGGTTGTACAATTTAATCTTTTTGGTTGGTTCAATTAAAAATCCTTCCCTCGAGCTTTATCCACTAATTCATCCGCCCTTGATACCGCTTTTTCCGCTTTAAAAGTTACCCTTGTGTCTTTTGTATAGTGCCAGTATTGTTGACAATTGACTTTTAATCTCTACATTATTAACATTACAATTTGTAGACCTTGCCCTGGTCCTCTGCTATAATCTCTGTCAGCTGACTTAAAATAATTATTGACATAGTGTGGGAAGCCACTTGATTTGTGTTTGACCTTGTCTGATCACCTGAACGACGGTCATTTATTAGCTGAGGCACGTTCACTCTATCATTTTTGAACTCTGACGTCACCATTTCTACGATTAATACCCTGACTCCTGTTGGCATAGGGAGCTGGTCTCGGCGTTACGTTAAACCGTGAAGGCTGTTGACGTTTGAATCCGTCACTTTGCGAACTAACAAATGCCTGATTTTGGTTGACATTATTTTCAGGTCTTCGCGTATTCCAAGAATTACATTGCTTTTTCCGCATAGTCTAATCTCTTAATTAGCTCCAAAAACTGGCTAATAGAGGTTATATTCTGCATCGCAACAGCTTGCGTGACCTCAGGTTCAAAATGCCTGGACAATTGAGTGATTAAATCTGATTCTAATATTGAAGGTGATAAATATTTAAGGACATTGATCTTTTTTATGACATACACTTCTCTACTGTCTAAACCACCTTTTCTATATGCGCCTAAGAATAAATTTGTTCTCACCCTTAACTGTATTGACTGACTCCAATATTGGCGCTCAAATGCTTCCTCGAACTGCTCCCATGTGGTTATATCATCTGCGACAAATTCAAACCAAGTCCGAGCTTCATCCTTCATGCAACTCCTGGCAACTTGCAATTTATTCCGGTCTCCAGGAATGGACTCTAACAAATCATTCAGGTTTCTCAGAAAAGCCATCGGATTGTGGGTTGCTAAACCGTAAAATTTCGGTAGCTGCTCCACTTGCACAGGCAATGAAAAATGAGACTATTGTAAGGTTGAAAATTACTTGGAACTTCTTTCATTCTGAATATCTTTTTGAAATTTCCCTTCTGCTTTTTCCACACTTTCTGCTATTTTCTCTTTCATCTCACATTCTATTAGCTTTACTTTATCCTCAACCATATTCTCACTCTCATCCCATTTATTCTTCATCTTGCTAATCTCTTGATGACAAAACTCTATCGCAATTGATTTGACGTGCTTCTTACTTTTATCTAAAACTTTACTTTCTATTTCTTTAACATTCTTATCAATTTCGGTCAACCTCAAGTTTACTACCAAAATACAATTTCCTCTAATCTTTTTAAACAATCATTTTGCATCTGTACCAATTCTTTGGTCTCAGCAATCACTTCTTTTTTATTAGCAATCAATAACTCTTTTATCATTTTCATCATATCATTCATACTATTATACTTTCCTTCGTATTTTCCGCCTCGTCTTTCTGTATACGCACATCCTCCATCCTTTCCTTGTCCTCAACTTCCGAATCTCCATTGACGATCTGTTTGTTCCTGCCACATCCGACTCATCCTCACTGCCAATAGTTTCTGGATTCCGCCACGTCTGGTCTTTCGGAACTAGACTTCCTGTTGTGTGGTGAGCTTGTCCATATTCATTCCAGCAACGGTATATATAAAAAAATTTTTAAACACACGAAAAAGATCAGTTTTGTCGAGCAACGCGAAAATTCTCACAATTCAAAACACGGATCCTAATCTTACTAATTACAATTACAATGTCGCGCCGCACGTTGGGATTGCCAAAAATATATGCTGTGAACTGATGGTCAAGCATATAAGTAAAGGGAAATTAAAAATGACAAATTAATTTAGCTAGCTCAGCAAAAATGAATTCAAATTCTTTTAGAGATTTCTAAAACTCAGGGAATTTTCTTAAAAATTAAAATGTGGCTTTTGAAATTTTACTTTCTTTAAAATCCCCAAAAATTGAAATAGGAGTTTTAGAAATAAAAGAACTAATTAAGGTGATATTAATATTCATTAAGTTTATTGAAAAAAAAAAAAAAAAAAACATTCGATTACAACAATAGGGGAAAAAACCGTGACACAGAAGGTGTCGGATTAAAATAACCCCTTTGTGAACCTAAAATTAAGAAGGACAATTCAAATCCTTCAGCAAACAAAATGGTGGAAATTCGTTCTAGAAGGAATTTCAATATAAAAAAAAATAAATCCACGTGGTTTCAAAAATTCAAAGCAAACTAAAAATTTAATTCAAATAACGTGGAGTAACAAGCAAAATTAACAATGAATAAATAAACAAGCTCTCAGTTCGCTTCACCTTCCCCAGGTGATAAAATTAAAATTAAATTGATAACTACAAAAAAAAACAGAAAATTTAAACTCTACACGCGCTTTCTTCTAAAACGAATATAAATAAACAAAAAACTTACTTAAAATTGTGCACAAAATAAGAAGAGAAGTCTGAATACTGATTAAAAAAAAATTAAAACGAAACGAATGACAAATTGTAAAAAGCGCTAAATGAAAGATCTCAAAATTTACAAACTACAACTCCCGTCACTATTCAGACTCTGCCCTAACGTGGCTCACGCAACGCGTAATATACAAAACAGTCACTGCGCGCCTTTGCAACGGCCGCAAACAAACATAAAAATCACCTATAAGAAGGACATAAGCAAGATAAACTAATGCTAAACTTATAATCAAAGAAAAATGAAACTAACTAACTGAACAATAATTATCCAACAAACTACTAAATTCAAAGTAAAAGTAAAATTAGTGAGAATTTGCGGCGCGTCAAGCCAAAAAATGAACTTAGAAAATACACAGCATAGAGTTTACACAACCGGGGAGACATTTCACAGCAATATGTTCTTCTTTAGACAGCCTGTATATAATTTTCTTATGTCAAAAAATTCGCTATTAAAAATACTGATCAATATGTCCGAGCGGTTTTTCTGCAAAATAATTATCTCAAATTTAAACGAACTTGTTCTTTTCAGCATGAACGCACTGCATATAAGGAAAGTCTAAGAATAGATTCTTGATCAAAATTAATGCTTGTGTGGAGGATCTACGTTCGATAAATGAAACTAACGGAGGAATAAGCTACCTTGTAATTTCATCGCTAAAAGGGTTATGTAAATTCTTAGACAACTTAGCGGTTTATCGAAATTTCATGAAACTGAAAGAGTACCGAATGATAAATATGGAAATTCACAGTAAACAGCTTGAGTTATGTTGGGTCGAATTTCCTTGAGCTACCAAACATTTGGATTATGGAGTCTTTAGGTTTGAAATTTCGTATTAATAATGTATTTGGGATTATAGTAAGTTCCAGGAATACGTTTGAGACTTTCTTCTGATTGAACTGGTTAGGTCGCCATTTTCAGTTGTATAGGGTGAAAGTAAACATATTAGTCGAAAAAACGAGTCGAAATTAAACACTCTCAGCTGGCAAGCTTAGGTATAAATGTTCACTTGCAACTGCGTTTTAAACTATGGTTCCTGTTAATTCAAGATTTTAGGAAAGATCATTTTGAAGAACTGTAGATGTTTCAAACTAACAAGCGATCTTTGTTATGTCACCAGCATTGAGCTTTATATTGGTGCCATACTTGATAGAAACTGTTGCGTAAATTGAGTACGCTTGAAAGCATCTTGAGTGTAATTTCCGCCTAGTGTGACAGCTTCCGTGCTTTCGCATTAAAATATATATTATCTATTGTTAATTTAATTAAAAATACTTGGAAGTTGTGCAGCTTAGTATTAGTGTTAAGTTTTAAAAGTATCTCTATAGTATTTCAAGATTTTGATTTTTTTTTTCTTAGAATAAAACGGCATTTTGTAAATAAACTAGATATAGTTTATAGAAATCAGTTTCTTTCGTCCGATATACCTGGCTCATATTATTTTCTCTTCAAATTTTCTCGTTTCCCATTCATAGTAAAACATTCTTGGTCTTTTTAATGTTCTCTGTATACTTATAAATTGTAACAAAATAGGGATAAGTGATTTCTTAAAAATGAAGTAGCTTATTTATTCATAATAACCTTATCTTCTTCATATGATTTTTTTCTTGACAATTACTAAGATTAATAGCGTGCAACATCCCGAAATAAAAGAAAATAACTAGAATTCTTAATTAACACTGAAGAAACCAAACACTTCGTGCGTGCTCAAAAATATTATATGTCCGCTTATCTAAGTCTCAAACGTTTTAAAATTTATTACGTGCATTGATGTATAGCTTCGCTTTTGTGCTTATTTCGAAGTACTTTGTAGGGATATCGATTAAAGTAAACTGCTTTATGAACTATTGATCTGCAACGATATTCTTTCAGGACGGGTAGTTTGGTTGCATGCGCTGCCTGCAGCTTCTGCCTTTTCGTATTTATGAAAATTCGATGGATGCGCGTACAAATGAGTGAACAACAGGAGATATTGCATTCCGATGAGATTGTGGTGAAGCGGTAGGAAATATTTAATGGTTTTTGTTATTTTTGTCTGTTCTGATTCATTTACAGAGTAAATAACATTTTTATGGATGTTTTTATTTTTTCTGGATATTTTCTTTTTGTAGTATTGAAATAATTTTCACTTTTAGTAAGAAATAGCAACTTCTTCCAGTTTCTAATGCTAGTTTTTTACATTCTAGTAAAGTAATTTTTGATTATCTGTGACATGCTCCACCGATCTTTCACATATAGTACATCACACTCATCTCTCTCTTTCTCCATTAATTATATTTCACAATATTATCATTTCCTCATCATTCAAAATTCTTTGACGTATTTCACCTTTATTTTGTTTCTGACATACGTTCTTGAAGATGGCGCCACGCCGAAACATGTAGTAATTTATTAAAATTAAACTTGAATGGAAAGGATATTTATATTTTTATTTATTCTATTATCTTCGTTTAATTTATTCATTCACTCGCCCCAGAAGTATATTGCGTGTTGGGGCCAATTTTAATTCTATGTATATTGCGCTTTGCACCGAGGATGAACTTTTTCACATTATAGCGAAGTTAAATAATAAAAATACCTCTGGTCCGGATAATGTACCGAGTAGTCTTTTAAAACGAATTGCGCATTTTGTTGTTAAACCTCTCACTGCACTAGTCAATATGTCATTTGTTAATGGTGTTTTTCCCAAAGTTTTAAAAATATCAGCTGTAACTCCTATACATAAAAAAAATCGCAGTTGGAAGTAGCCACCCCAGTGACCAACTATATTTATTTCATATTTTATAAATATTTAAAAAATATTAAATCTTTCTTGAATATTAGTTATATTAATATAATATGCATAAAATATATTATAGAAAATATATTAGGAAAACATTTAAAAAATATATGTGTTATGTAGCATTAATAATATTTTATTGGCAAATGTTTTCTCAAATATTTTTCATAACTCTGCAAGAATATTTTGCTTTGTATTTCTGTAAATATTTATTTCATATAAATAAAAAGATTGAATTTTTGCTTTTGTACAATTGGTGCGTGGGACGAATAATATAAAATGTACCTATTTAAAATGATAATTTAAAGATTAAATTAGATAATATATATCTAATATGATTTAATTAGTATCTAAGTTGAGCGCTGTAACTTTTCTATTAATATATCTGCCTTTTGAATTATATTATTTGTAATATTTGTAAGTTGCGAACGTCAACACAACACCTCTATTCATTACGGTGCCGGTGTTATATGATTTAGTATTGTTTATGCGTCTATGGATTAAGTACATAGAAGGCATACGCGCACGTGCGTATCAACAACGTTTTCATTCGTTTGTCCGTTACATGTTATAGTTTATAATAGTATACGATTAGGGCAGATTAGGGTTAAGTGTGTAATTAATTGTTGCGGGGTGTGTTTTAGTTTTTGTGGTGACTACGAGGTAAGCAAAACTTTGAACATGTCATGGCATTTATAAGATAATTGGAATGCTCAATATCGCTATGTACAGAAATCGTTTAATAATATAATTGTAGGAATTTTATGCATCATATATGTACTGCATCTACCAGATAAATTGCTAGTTGATTTGCTTAAGAGATTCATCTCGGTAGATAAGCGTCATAACCTCAAATTAAGGTTAGAATAAGTTGTGTTGTTTTATTGTTTGTACGTAGAACGTTTTCAAATATTATGAAATAAAGTAAAAATAAGTATCGTAAGTATTAGAATGTAGCTACCACTCCAATTATTGTAAATGCTTCAATGTATTAGTAGTGTTGATAATGTTGTACGTGTTTTATTCATGGTATGATCTAATACAATTGGCATTGTTTTAGAGGCCACAAGGAAACGCCATGAGAGCGCCACTACCGAAGATATGAAAAAACCATAGGGTTGTACCTGGCACCAGCCAAGGCTAGACTTAAAAATGAGTATTTTTCATTTTTATTGGCTTATTCAAATAAAATGATAATAAATACATTTGTTTTTTTATTTAGAACACTTCAATTAAAAAATAGTGATTAATTTGATAAACCTTCGGTATGCCTTAAAAGATGCCAGAATTATTGATTATTAACTTGTATGGTGAGTGTGAAAAAACAAGTTCTTGTCTTTTAGACAACTCTATGTACGTTTCAACTTTTCGTTATCGACGTTTTACATTCTAAATAGCCAAGAACAATTTTAGTTCATTTTGACAAATTAAATAGATTGCATAAAAAATCTCAATTTTCATATAAATATTTTACAAATATTTTAGAAAAAATATAGCGCTTACATTAATTTTAAAATATGGAATAAATATTTTAATTGAATATTTTATCTATATTTAGAAAAAAATATGAAAAATATATTCAAAAACCTCTCACGTAAAATATTTATAAAATATATTTTTAAAAATATCTATGTAATATTTCTGGCTGTTAGGGCAACTACCGTCCCATTTCTTTGAAACTCGGCTTTTTCTAAAATATTTGAATATGCCATTCTGACCCGTTTAGAAAACCATTTGTTTAAGAACAATGTATTAACAGACAGTCAGCATGGTTTCAGACAAGGGCTTTCCACGATATCTGCGGTGAGCTCATTTATTTCCGACGTTGTTAGTGCCCTTGACAAAAAAGAGCATCCTATAGGTATTTTCTGCGATCTAACACGCGCATTTGATTGTGTTGATCACCGCATGTTATTGGATAAATTTGCAAGTTATGGTATTCGTGGGGTAGCGGCTAGTTGGTTTGAGTTTTTCCTTTTAGATCGAGTGCAATATGTAAATGTGAGGTGTGTATCTGCTAACGGTGTCCTACACAATCTCATTTCCATTGCTACCCGTAAATGTAGGCATTCCACAGGGTTGAATTTTTCGACCTATTCTCTTTATTATATTCATAAATGACATAGTTGATTTCATTAACAGCTCTATATATGTTTACGCGGACGATAGAACCGAATAGCAACTATAGAGCTATAGAGTCATGTAAGTGAGAGCCAACGTCCTATTAGAGGAGCTAAGTCGATGATTTTCCGTCAATAAATTATATATGAACCTAAATAAAACTCATTACATGGTTTTTAACTTATCTAATTGTAGTTCACTAGCATCGGATCTCCAGGTAAGGATGGATAATGTACAACTGGAATGTAAAACATCTACTAAATTTCTGGGTTTAACTATAGATGCCAGGCTTAGCTCGAAAGAACACTGTATTGACTTAATTAAAAAAATTAATGTTTCATGCTTCCAAGTTCGGAAATTAAAACTTTTCTTACCACATAATTTTCTAATACAATATTACCATGCCCAGTCACTCTAGGTTATTGTATGGCATCATCTCCTGGGGCGCTTGTGGAAGCACACAAAGTGTATTTGTGGCGCAGAAGCGTGTAACTGTTACATTTTAGTCAATCAAAGTTAGTATTTAGGCTACTTATGTTTTTGTTATGTATGTATCCATTTTTGTGCCGTTCTTTTGGATGAATTTACCATTACACCGTACTCAAACTCGGCTCCATTCCCACGTTTCGCTACGAACCCCTTCCATTATGCCTTTAATCCAAGGGACGTGAAAGAGATAATTGAAAAACTCACAAAAACGACAAAGCCAAGTGACAAGGAGCGCGTAATCCCGTGATTTATGGCTATTAGTTAAAATTGAGAGTGTTAATTTCCTTCTTGCGAGCGTCATTAGTGCGGTGAGCGCGCGCGCTGAGCTACCGGGGTCACTTTAAAATAAATTTATAGGGGTAGTAGGTTCGGCGTTACGGTCATTATCTTGGGGGTAACTGTTGAAGTGTGCATTAACTGCTCGCTCCTTACAATTGTGCGAGGTCCGCCGGGCGCGGCGTCGAGTATCTTCATATAAATTCGAAATTAACCGAGATATTACACGCAGATGTGACGCCGGAATGATATATACTCGCTTTAAGAGATGCAAATTCGGGACGCGAATTTAGAAGCATTGACGCATTCGCTCTGGAAATTTAATAACCACGATGGAATCTTTTATGCTTTTTTGTTATTTAAAATTGTGTGGAAATCATTTCCTTTTAGTTCATAGCATCGACTAAGTCGTTCCGTGCACACTTGTGAAAAACTATTCTAGATACCTTTGACATTAAAGTTTTGAAACTGAAAAAAAAAATTAAAAATCTTTAAAGCTTTTTCTACGTTTCATTTTATATTTATTTGAGGATCCATAGATTTTTATGGTATTGATTAAAGGTATCGGTCATTGACACATTTAGGTGGTTTTCATAATAGCAGCAGAATACACCGAGTAAGGACAATGGATGAGTCATAGGGGTTCAAATTTCTAAACCTAACTTCACTTGAAACAACAGCTTCCCAAAATGGCAGTTTGTTATTGTTTACATTCGTATCTACACAAATTAGTTTATTCATCCGTTTAATCCACATCATTTACTTGTTTTATTTATTTATTTTACGTATTTTATTAGTTTTGAATTACCCCTGCAGTTTTAAAAACATTTAATGAACCATGATATTCTTGTGTAAAAGGTAAGATCGGTGGCCAGTGGCCATAACATTTACATGCTCTCTTATATATTATATTGCTAGGTTTAAGTGAAATAATTCACTCTCACAAGATAAATTGTGATGCTAATGATGGTCGCAGTTTCTTGGGATTTCCGAATTGATCTAATATATATGACACGCAAAGAATTAAGAAAGTACATGAATAAGAAGAATTATTATCGTTGTGCAGAGATTTCTAGGTCACATTAAATCAATTTATTTGTTATATACACATTTTAAGCTAGATTGCTATTTATCGCAATAACTAACCTAATTCATTTTATGTTCACTTTCTAAAATAATGTGATTTTGGTTTGAACCGCATTATACTGGTATAAATTTTAATCGCATTTATTCACATTATAGGCAATTCGATATTATATAGCCTACGTTTGAACTCTATCCACTTGTGCACCCCCGGACATTATTGTTGACAAACCAGTGCAGGGTGGGATGTTAGAAATGAAGTAGTCGAATAGAAAGGAACAATCTTTGTATCGCACAGAACGATATAGTCATAACTCTTGAACCCTAATTAAAAGTTATTGTGTATTCGTGTCAGAAATTTGAAAGTCCCTTCCACCGAAGCTGTTGCATTTTTATTAATTTATTTGAGAAAGAACCACGACATATTTATTCCTGGAAGAATATTTTGCACTATAAAAATGTAAACAAAGATTTATTTGACAAAAACGAAAGAATATGAATATAATTATCGTAAAACACTTGCAAATATATGTATCACTTAATCAAACATTATTTTACTGGAATCGTGTTTTTTATTACTATAAACTGTTCATAAATATCGCAACAAAATCAGAATAAAAAACGCATAAATTTGTGTATTTTTTTAATCTATTTTTTACTTCCTTTAAAATATAAATTATTCTACACGTTTGAAAATTCCCGGCAACAGCTTGGAACTGGGCTTGAAGGTCATTCAAAACGGACCACTCAAGAACAATGGATTTTTGCGAGCTTGTCCTTACTATGTTATACTGTGATAGTAATGGCATGCGCAGGTGATCACAGCCTGGTATATCAAAATTAAAAACACTGGGCCATAGAAATCGCAACACCAAGAAGGGATTGGAATTTTTTGACTAAAGTTGGCAGAAACGTTTAACTATTAAAACGTGGCAATTTTTTAACATTTCAAACAAAAAGAACAAAATATAAACATAATTTTTATTAGTAATAGGTTGGTCTCTCCCTATTGGTTGCACACTCTCTCACCCGCAGCTTCGATTCTAGCAGATATTGTGTCTCAAACATCCTATAATTCGTGCTGGAAAGCATGCAGCGCCTGCGAAGGATGCAGTGAGTTCCTCAATTTTCTCCCCATAATGTCTCAAACATGTTCGATGGGCGAAAGATCCAGAGATCGGGGAGGCAATGGCAAGAGATTAATATTAGCCTCTGCAAAAGCGTCCAAAGAACGTTTTGCAATATGAGGACGGATATTATCTTGCTGGAAAAGTGGGTCTTCCAGTCGCCGAAGAAATGGAAGAACATAGGGTTCTACCACCTTATCTACATATCGCTTCGGACTAATACCAAACGAGATCTACTCCCCATAAGTTATACCACCCCATACCGTAATCCCTATAGTTTGGTGCACATGCCTCGCAACAGAAAATTGACCTTCATACGGCCATCATGCATTCTCAAATACAATCGGGATTCATCACTAAAGATCACCTTATGTCACTCTATAGTCCAGTGCAGTCGCAGCCTACACTACTTCAAACGTTGCTGTCGGTGTTGAAGCGTTAATGGTAATAGAAGATGTAGGCTGAAACAGTGGTAAACCGTTCGAAGGCGATCTTCGCCGGCAAATTATTGATCGGCACTTGATCTGCCACTGAAGAATCGATTTCTTGCTGCCATATGTCGAAGATGGTGGTCCTGCATCTCATTTGTTCTTCTTCGCCTCCTGGTTCCTCTTATGCGGCGTTCTTGACCCTCCCAAGTCCATGCCTAATGGCAGCTCACGATGGTAGATTGATTCCCGTTAAGTCGATTTGCAATTTCTCTGTATGAGAAACCACTTTTGCGCAAACCAACAATACGATCCCCATCGAATTTGCTTAATTCGCGGTAGTTTCCATATTGGTATACTCTAGCCATGGTTACATCCTCACGCCAGCAGTGAACACATGCCACTTCGGTCGCTTGCTTCGTAGATATTCCTTCTTACCCAATCGTGAATTTGATTCATTCACTTCTTCAGGTTAGAGACATATTCATATCCCACTGCCACTCATTCACTTTGAAGCCAAACTTAAGATTATACGGTAAGCGCAATGCAAGAAGTACATTCGTTGGACTGTAGCTGGTACTTTTGTGAACTGAAGCTGAAATAAATGAAACTGCTGGTCCCAATTTCTCTGGTGACCTAAGACTACTTTGGACAAATGCTTCATGACGGTACACTACAGTCATAGACACTTTTTTGTGAATGAAAAACTGGAGTACGTACAAACAATAAACTGCCAAATGAAATAAAGAAAACCTCTATATGTTTACTGTATTTCTTAGAAAGAACTGAAGAACTTTTATATAGGATTTTTCTTTTGATTTTCTTCTTTTGTCAAATGTACTTCTCTATTTCTCAACACTGTTAAACATCTTAACTAAAGAGGGTGCTGTGTCTGTCAAAATTATTTTCGCTATCAAAACTATTTACTTACTTGTAAAACTATATCACATTGTTATGACAGGCATATAAGAATGAATGCTGAAAGAAGGTAAAACAACAAAATCTTGAACGATGTACGTGCTTTAATGATCAGAAGAATGAACGGTGATAGTTCGTCAGTCCAGACCAGGGGATAGAAACTTGACATTGCGCGCTCACTATTGCTGCCGCATTAGAAATAATCAGTGTGTGTCATAGTAGAAATCTATATCTTATCTTGGTGTGGATCCGTGATCGTTTGACATGACGAGTTGTGACGTATAGTTGTTGACGATTGTTGCAAGCTACTTATTCTGTTTTTCTTTGAATTCACGAACTTTGTTTGTGGTGTATTTACCCTATTTAACATTTAACGTGTGTTTGGTGTTTTATGTAAGCGTTCTCTGAACAATTTCATTCCGTTTTTCATTTTATATAAGTTTTGTGTACATAGTTTTAGTATTGGACACTTTTGTGCTATTTTTTTAGTTAAATATCGTTTATATGTTTTGTTTATTTTATGTATATAGTGTTAGCTTTTAGTTTATTTCTGTGTATTTTACATGTGTGCATTTAAAATAGTCTTTAAAAAATGAACTTACTTTATTTAAAAAAGAATTTCAAAATGATTAACACCAGGTAACACTACTGGCCCTATAATCGAATTTCCCGCCATGCGTGGTTAGGTAATGCTAGTTTTATGCGGCACAATAGATGACGCAATCTAGATCGTATAGTTTGTCAAGTTTCCTATCTTTATTATAGTTAATCGTTGGTCCAGACGACAGTTTAATGTTTCTCGAACATTGTAACAAGACTTACAAAATAACGAGAGACTAACAAAATAAGATAACTTCAAAATGAAAAAAAGGAATGTTGGGGATCGTCCAGAAAAAAAAGTATTCAAAAGGAGTAAGAAAGAATCTGCAATTTAATTGATGAGGATTGCATTTTAACACTAAAACAAATAAAATTGTTCGAGCAAAATCCACTAGAGCTGAGGTTATCGACCAATGACAGAACGACAAAGACCTTTCACCATTCTATAAAACGCGTTTCTTTTGTGCCAGAAGGGCGTAATGCACCAGATATTGTCCCAAATAGGTTTGGTTATGCTGTTCTGTATAATAGAATGATGGTCTATAGAAAAAATGTTTTTTTCATTTTGCAGTACTTCAAAACGGCCAAAAAACTACCGTTTTGTTACTAAAGATTGGCCACACTAGACACCACATGACAGACGTGTAATAAATTCGTTATTAAGCCGCTGTTCAACCACTGATGAACTGGTGTCTTCATTGCACTTATTATTGGTAAATAGATATTAAACTAGAAAGAAAATTACAGAAAAAGATTTATTCTCGGAAACGTCAAAATACTAAGGTATGTAACATGTGTGCCAATTTGTACTGTCAACTCCCTAGGGTCAAATTTTCTTTTCTATTTTCAATTCAAAATTAAGATTTGTCGGTCTAAAAGCATTGTGTATCACACGGCCAGAAACTCTTTTGCGAGTATTTGTACTTGTACTCGCAAACTGTAGTTTCTGGCCTAGTGATGCAAATAATTATTATTGGTGAATTTGGTATTCAAGTGAATTCAAGAAGATCTTATGAACAGAAAAATAGTAGACCCAACACTGTTAAAATCCAATTAAGAGGCCGTAACTATTCGATTGCTGCTGCAATTTGTATTAATTCCTTATATTTATTCACCATTCAAGAGAGGGCTTACAATGTAGAAGATTTATAGAGAATTCTTGACATCTTTGATTGACCACATGTAAAAATTAAAATATACATGAAGTGGTTCTTTTTTTCTGAAAAAAAGTCTCTTTGACAAATTCACGCTTTAAACTTTTTAAATCAATAAATTCTCTGGAAGTTCATTCCCATTTGCTTATTTTCAAAATCAGATTTAAACGTGTAATAGCCCGTAACATGGCAAATTCAATTTATTCACAAGCTTGGGGAGCGGATACACCTCGAAACTACTCGTGCAGTGCTATAAAACAAAAACCGATGCGCACTCCGAAATACGGCGGCCGTGAGTCGATACCGTGGAATTATAAACACATTTGCGCGGTAATAAATCTAGAAGGTCGGTTTGTACGGCGGGGAAACCGCGACTCGGCACTGAGTGACTCCGACGTTGCGCTAATGTAAAAAGCCGAATAAAAATGTTCGCCGAAATACCCGCGCCCGTCTGCCTTTCCGCGTTTCGCTTCCCCAGAAAGAATCCCTTGATTGTAAAAGCGGAACTCGGGAATTAATGTCCTTTCTGGTGTATTTCTGGTTTTGTTCCACGCTTTCTCCGCCGAAACGTCAAATGAGTCCTTTGCGCAACCGTAATTACAGGCGAGGATGTTGGTTACGTATGCCCTCGCCTTTCTTAGACTTTTTAAGCAGATGTTTCTGTCTGAGTACTTTAATCAATTACACCTCCCCAATGTGCAGATTACATGTAAACCCGTCTCCTCCTGTAGTTCGCATCCTCTGCATTATGGTTCGCTTGCTCGACCTGTGTTGTATAGATGCTTTTTCAGGGGACAGTGTCCAGGTACTAACCCAGTAATGGTTTTAACTTCTTACTTGCTGCGTCTGAGTAGGTTAACAGAGAATTTATTTAGCATCCCCATCCCCTATTAGTGCTTTAGTATGGAGTTGACCTTCAATGGACCTCCATTTCTTTGTACTTTCTTTATCTAACCAGATCTCTTTTTTTGCAGAGTCCTTAGTAATCCACATACGGGCTCTGGACCTATGTAGTGTCTTTTACAGTCCTCCTTGGATAGTTCGTCGGCTATTACATTGCCCTTTATAACCTCATGTCCTGGCACCCAAACCACAGACACCGTGTAGTCTCGTGTCAGTGTATTGAGGGATTGTTTCAGTCTCTAACTAGTTTTGACCTAGTTACGGGGTTCGAGACTGCCTTAATGACAGTCTGGTTGTTAGTCATTATATTTATTTTCCTTCTCATGTAGCCCCCTTTGCAATCATTTCCGCACAGGCTGCAAGGGCGAATACCTGGAAACGTTGTATGATTCCCCAGGCTTATGGATATCTTTTAATAATAATAATAATAATAATAATAATAATAATAATAATAATAATAATAATAATAATAATCTTTATTGCCCAACAGCTGTAATATCCACTTACAGGACAACATATAAACATAATAAAGTACAGTGCTAAGTAAACAAGAAGTAGCGTAAATAATAAACTAAAACCAAAAACCTCAAATATGTATTAAAAAAAATATATATGAATTTGATTTAAGATTAAAAAAACGGTAAATGAAGAAAAGGAAGGAAACTAGCAATAAGCATTCAAATGGAATTAGGTGGAAGAAGGAAAGTGAAAGGGGTCCGAGTAAAATTTATTAGCGTTCTTGCACATATGTGTAATGGGAGCTTTAGCTAAAACATTAGTTCTTGCAGTTGGAATGAAGAAAGTGTCCGTCGAGCGTGTGCCGTGCGAAGGTATCGTTATTGATACCGACGATAGCAATTCTGAAGCGTCTATTTTATTGTTGAGTAGATTTATTAAAAATCTAGCGCTAGCAATCTCTCTACGTTCAGATAGACGTTGAAAATCGTGTTGTAAAAGTAACTCGTCATAATCTGCTCTTTGTGGTGTGTAGTTTCCAAAGGTTTTAAAGGTTAGAGATTTCAAAAACCTTTTCAGCACTCTCTCAAGTTGAAGCTGCTGATATAGGTATACGGGATACCATATTATCGACGCGTACTCTAGCTTAGGCCTTACAAGTGAGTAATATAACGCTCTCAGTGTATGTGTATTTACAAAAGCTTTGCAAGATCTAACTAAAAAGCCGTATGTCTGAGACGCAGATTTACAGACAGCAGAGATGTGCTCAGAAAACAGAAGCCGATGATCGAAGAGAACACCCAGGTCTTTAAATTGCGTATGGCGAGATATATAAGAATTATCCACAGTGTAAATATATGTAATAGGGTTTCTGATAGTTGTATAGGAAACAACGGCACATTTCCCTACATTCAGTTTGATATTATTTTCAGAGCACCATTTACAAATAACAAGCAGGTCACGTTGAAGAGCTTCGCAGTCTGCAATACATGTGATCTTTGAAAAGATTTTAAGATCGTCCGCGTATGCCAGGACTTGACATTCTAGGGCTGACAGTAGGTCGTTAATGTATACGTTAAATAGCAGCGGCCCACTGCGTAATTTCGGCCAAGTTGGTTAATGTGGACCTACCAGACATAAATCCATGCTGTTGAGTAGAGAGATAACATCGGATGCATAAATCTTGTTATAAAGTAAGTGTTCGAATACTTTAGAGCAGCTGCATAAGATAGCAATTGGCCTGTAGTTAGCAATATCATACTTGCTTCCTTTCTTAAGTATAGGATTAATCAAGGTAATCTTCCTTCAACATAATGGCAGGCATAGAATAGAACGCGCAATCTCTGATTAAAAAATTAGGTAAACTATCATAACCTGACACATTGTCGTTCTTGAGTTGTTTAATTGCTGTTAGTACTTCGTCAGAGGTAAATGAGTTCAGGTGAAAATAATTCGTGTTTGTTATATAGTCAGCAGTTACAGAAATTCTACAGGGTTGGTACACATCAGAAAACACTTCAACAATTGAGCTAGCATCGGTCAACTCCACGTCATCGTGTTTGAGAGAACCAGGTATTCTCGAGTTACCTGATCTTTTACCGAATAAACTGCCAGAAAGCCTTCGGATCGCTAGAAATTTGAGTTTCCATGCTGGATAGGTATGCATCGTAAAGCCTTCTAGATTCCTCCTTAATAAGTTTACGCACTCTCGAAAATTCTGCTTTGTAGAAATACGAGCTGGTGGATATTCATTTTTTGTGGTAATATTCCTTTAGCTTAGTTAGCTTTTGATTATTATTATTGATGATATTATTATTTGATTATCTTTTGATTAGGACTGGACCCACAGCTACCGGCTCCCGTGCCCTGGCTGGATTGGATCCGGTCCGTGAACCAGTTATCAAGAGAAGTGATTTCACTGCGTGCCTGGTCTCTGTTTGGTATGGAGATTTTCATCTTTTCAGAGAAAATAATTTCGGGTGCTATACTGTCCGTGGGCATTTGCAGCAATGGCCCGTCCAGGATCGTACCCGTAGTATCAGTGTGTCCTTCGACCCTAAATTTGGGATGGCACAAGTTGTTGGCTTTCAGTCTAAGTGCCGCATTCATAGGCCCCGCTTTCACATAAAGCTCCAATAATGGTCTCCAAAGAAGCAGTCTCTGTGCTGTTGATGGCACTCGTGATTCCCAGCAATGCCTGTCTCTGGACAGCGGTTAGCCGCTTCACTGTGGAGGACATTTCTGTCCTAGTCCAGCAGACTACGCCCTGTATGTTATCGCGAGTCATATAATGGTAGTATATAACCAATGGATCACCCTCGGCTTTAGTCCCCAGCTTTTACCAGTAGCTCTCCTTTAGCGCCAAAATAGTTGCGTGTCCCTGGTCGCTGTTTTAACTAAGTGATTTTTCCAGCTTAGTTTCGCATCGAGGGTAACACCAACATACTTTATTTCCATGGTTAATTGAAACTCCTACCTAAACAGTCTAATGCCGCCTAGGTCATTGAGTTTCCTCATGTTGGTGAAAGCAGCCGACTTTGTTTTTTGTGGACTAACTGAGAGTCCTTGTGGAGGCACCATTCCTCCACCTTTTGCAGTGTATTGCGCATGATGCCAGTCACTACGCCCGGGAACTTCTCTTAAGCTACTATAACAATATTATTAGCGTCCATATTCAAAATGTATAAAATAAACATCATAAAATCGTATTACACCGAAAAAAAATCAAAAAATATTTTGTCTTCATACTTATATTGTCGTTTTTTACTGCAAACGCAGAATTAAAATAAAAAAAAAACACCAATTTTAATAACGGGTGCTTGTGTGACATACTACAATAACATTGGATAAAATTGTAACGAAATTTACCTGACATTAACATTGCCAAATTTTCCCGATTTACGCCCAGCGAAGTTTTCGAAGCCTTTCGCCACCGCTGCATTTGACAGTTCGAAATGTGCCGTCAGTAATTCGCCACGACACATCGTATTATTCATAATTGCATTGCCGCCGCAAAAACACTCATCTGGGAATACCAACTTTAATTATTCTTTCATCTAGTCGCCCTGTCGCTCGTAGTAATATCATCCGCATCTAGGCAGTAGGCTTGCATGTACGCAAGAGGACGATCACACACATACACACACCCTCAGGACTATTAGGGGTCGACTAGCGGGAAGGGAGCAATAATGTAATAAGGAGACTGGAGATGCGCCTGCATTCGGCATGCGTCCGCGACCGCTTCGAGAATTTGGCGAAGGGGATTGCTATTCCGTTTCGTCGGCAGATTACGGACTTTGTAAATAGATTTTCTGGGGGAAATTTTGCGTACGAAGCCTCAGGAACGTTGCCAGCCAGCACGTGAGGAACGTGAAAGGTTGTTGTGCTTCAAAAATTACCGTTTCCTTTTTGGGGATAATTGCACCGTAACGAGGAATGAGGTAGTGGAGGGCGCAGTCAAAGAATTGAAGAAAATAGCTTTTAAATCCACTTAACGCAGTCGTGGTTCCGTTTGAATTTTATGCATTACGTACAAATATCGTTATGGTAGAAGGAACTCTAAAAAAAAAGATAATGACGGTGTGGTGTTATTGGCAGGGCAGGTGGGATATTATTTTAAATGGGAGGTGGACTAGAAATTTATTGGTGAGGTTACATGTTTAGAGAAATGAGGGTTAATTTGTCGTATCAGGCGGTAATTTTAAATCATTTTCATGTAGAAGTGGGAGGGTTAATGATTCGCATTGTGACGTGGTGGGGTAGATACAGCGAGGCGTGTTTTATTCGAATGTAAGAAGTTAAACTGGTTGCGACAACAGATATTAGAGATAACGAGTCGGTTGAATGGTGGGAATCTTTTAGTAATGCTGCTAAAGAATTAGATTAGGTTACAGCATGATATTTAGATAGTTAGTACGGAAGTACGTACTCATAAATAAATATTTCATGCTCTTCAGTGGCGTGAATTAGTGTTAAATTATAGCTATTATTATAACTCATTATTATTGCTTAGAATAATTAGGATTAAGTCATTGTTAAATATTAGAATAGGTAGGTACTACTGTTGTTTTATTTGTTTTAGATCATTACAATCCTTCTGGTGTTCCAATTTCATAAATAAATATTTCATGGTCTTTAGTGGTGTGAATTAGTGTAAAATTATAGCTATTATATAACTCATTATTATTGCTTAGAATAATTAGGATTAAGTCATTATTAAATATTAGAATAGGTAGGTACTGCTGTTGTTTTATTTGTTTTAGATCATTACAATCCTTCTGGTGTTCCAATTTCATAAATAAATATTTCATGCTCTTCAGTGGTGTGAATTAGTGTTAAATTATAGTTATTATATAACTCATTATTATTGCTTAGAATAATTAGGATTAAGTCATTGTTAAATATTAGAATAGGTAGGTACTACTGTTGTTTTATTTGTTTTTAGATCATTACAATCCTTCTGGTGTTCCAATTTCATAAATAAATATTTCATGCTCCTTAGTGGCGTGAATTAGTGTTAAATTATAGCTATTATATAACTCATTATTATTGCTTAGAATAATTAGGATTAAGTCATCGTTAAATATTAGAATAGGTAGGTACTGCTGTTGTTTTATTTGTTTTAGATTATTACAATCCTTCTGGTATTCCAATTTCATAAATAATATTTCATGCTCTTTAGTGGCGTGAATTAGTGTTAAATTATAGCTATGATATAACTCATTATTATTGCTTAGAATAATTAGGATTAAGTCATTGTTAAATATTAGAATAGGTAGGTACTGCTGTTGTTTTATTTGTTTTAGATCATTACAATCCTTCTGGTGCTCCAATTTCATAAATAAATATTTCATGCTCTTTAGTGGCGTGAATTAGTGTTAAATTATAGCTATTACATAATTCATTATTATTGCTTAAAATAATTAGGATTAAGTCATTGTTAAATATTAGAATAGGTAGGTACTGCTGTTGTTTTATTTGTTTTAGATCATTACAATCCTTCTGGTGCTCCAATTTCATAAATAAATATTTCATGCTCTTTAGTGGCGTGAATTAGTGTTAAATTATAGCTATTACATAATTCATTATTATTGCTTAAAATAATTAGGATTAAGTCATTGTTAAATATTAGAATAGGTAGGTACTGCTGTTGTTTTATTTGTTTTAGATCATTGCAGTCCTTCTGGTGTTTCAATTTCAAATTCATGATGTACCAAGAACGGAGCAGCTATCTGAAGATGGCGTGGCTTTTGGAAACTCAGAAGCATACTAATCATAATAATAATTTGCTGGGAGTAACAAGATCTGGGACTACTGCCCAGTTCTTGCTTCTGAAGTATGGTTTTTCATGTTTTTTCCTTACTCCTTGGCGAATGCTGTAAGATAACTAAAGTCGTTCCATAGCATAGGCACAAACATAATAACAACTAATAACTGACCAGTTTATTATGTTTTTTGTTTATTAAAAAAAGGAAATTATTTAGTTAGAGTAGGAACATTTCAGTTGTTATGATATTCGCACAGTTCTTAGAATAGGTAGCCTTGTGTAGTACCCTTAGGTGGAGCACGGTTTAGGATGAGTTGTAATTATTTAGTTTTTCATAAATAAAGTGTACTGTTATATCCTCATATGTCTGGTACAACCTAACTTTAGCATTATGGCAATTTTTTCTGATAATGTGCGCAGTGTAAACATTATTTTATTAGTCAATTTTTGAGTGAAAGATCAGGTGTTACAGCATTATTTAATAACAAATAAAATTTGTTTCAATATGCGTCATCAGTTGAGAAAGTTCTTTTGCCATTTTCTGTTTATAACAATGACAAATGTGACAAAGGTTATTCTTATATAAGCGACACAAATTACAGTAAAACATTCTTGAGCAAATTTGTTGCACTAGATTTGTACGAGAATAACTCTGCAGAAATTATCACTCATATATACGTGGTATTACCACTCAACAACTTCAACACTAGGCAAAATGAAATTGTTTCAATTCTCTTATTTTAACCAAAAAAGCGGAGGTATCTTGATATTGTTTTTTTTTTTGGTCTCCAATAATAATAATGGAAAAATATGTACAAGACGTTTGGTTTTTTTTTGTACTATACTTTCTGCTGTTACATCTATTTATATATTCTATATAATGAAATTGTAAAATATGAAAAATGACGTGGTATATTATAAAGAATGATCTTGTTTTATTGTTGTTTTTTTAATATGATATTTTTTTATATAAACATTGCTTGTGAAATATGTGTCAATTTTAAATCTTTGATTAAATATCAAAAACGTTATAAAACTTTTAGTAAAGAGATTATTAAGAAATATATTGATTTATTTAATTATAGAATTAAGTTATAAAATTATGGAGAAGTATTGTGTCTGTTTTGTCATTAATTATATTTTTATGTTTATAAGTTTGAATTATTTTACTTATATTGCTTGTTCCTAAATTTTGTGCTTTACTTAAAATTGTTATATTGCTAAAATGAAATGTAGGATTTTGAGTTATTTTGCATTTTATAAAGCTGTAAGATTTTTGTTATATTTATGTTCTTTTATTTCGTTTTTTTAGGTATTGCATGGTTTCACTCACGTGTACATTAGTAAAATTTTCAATTTGATAGCCTATTTTATATGCTACATTTTTTTTTCTGGCATCATGCACAAATAAAGGAAGTTTTAAAGAAAATAAATCTGATATAATTTTCATTCAGCGATTAAAAGATATATGTAGATGGCTGTTAGAAGCATAATTGGTATATTAAAAATATACCAACTTTACTTAAAAAGGTTAATTCTTATTGAGGTGCCAGAAACTTCAAGTGAATCCAAATTTTTAATCATTCATATGCTTCAATTTATAATTTAATAGTTCAATTTGCTACCACAACTATTAATTATTAAACATTATTTACTCATACAACTCGAAAATAAAGTATAATCTTATAGAATAAACAAACAAAAGCGATCCATACTTAAAATATTATTAATTATTAAAGAAAATAATAATACTGCTTTAGTAATAGTAATAGTAGAAAGAAATAATAGATAACGACTGTAGTAGCGAGGAATATAGCTACCTTTCGTGTCCCAGTTTCTAGGTATTAATTGCATAATAGCGACCATATTGATTGTATTTTCGCAGTGAATAATATATATACATGACGAACGCATGTCAGTAACATAATAAGAGTCAATGGTCAAAAGCTTTAACATGTTTGTTCACAAAAAACCTAACGACATTTACAGGCGTTTTCAACGGGATTTGTTACTTAAAGCCTTAATTTTGTCTTAAAATTAAATAGATATATGTATATATAATGTAGAAAAATACATACAAATGTCGCTATTGACAGACATTAGCAAAAATATCTTTCAAAATAATGAGTTCCTAACATCTCACACTCATATAGTATTAATTATATGTATATATATATATATATAAAATTGGAAATTCAGTAAGAAAAAAAGGTATCCGTATAAAAATAAGAGTTGGGCAAAATTCAATCAAATTAATCAATCGAAATTGAATAAAAAAATTTCAATTATTAACTGATTAAAAATTGAAATTAATTTAATTTTTAATCTGGCCGGATTGATTTCATTCAGTCGTTATTTTTTAATTACTCACACTCAGAGTTCGATATTAACCCATAAAATTTTTAATCAATTACATTTCGGATTAAAATTATCAATCGAGATTTAATCGGAATTAATTTAATTGTTAGTTGACAATGTATGTTATGTAACATACTGAATATGCGCTCTAAAATTTAATTTATCATCTAAAATAACTTCGAGATATTTGACAAATTCTTTGCAATAAATTCTACCCTCCCTTGATTAAATGTAGCCTTTCTTTGCCTCGGTTGTCGAAAAATGTAGCCTTTGCTTTGTACGCTTTCAAATTTAATTTAATATCTAAACTCCTATTTAAAATATTTCCTACATCCTGATTAGCCCATTTTTTTAACGTATTATATCGTCCTGGTTAACAGGCAGTTATTCCGAAAGTCCACGACTGTAGATGATACGTTCTACCATGTACGCACTTGCAGCCGTCTTGTCACGATCACCGTTTAATATCCAGTTGTAACAGGAATACAATACGACTTAGATTTATTCCATTTCCGATTAAAAATTAACGTTTAACCACTTGATAATTAGATATTTACTTGTCAACCAAGAATTAATTTAATATCCAATTAAATTAATTTCGATTAAATCTCCGATTAGCAATTTTAATCCCGAATTTAATTGATTAAAATTGACAAAAATAGATGGAAAAATATAATAATCCGACATCTAAGCAGTCATCTACTTATCAACAAAAATGAAAATTGGTATATTTACACGATGCGATGTGGCTACTTGAATTGCAACGAATGTGAAATTAAAATCCTTGAAATCTAAAAGAACTGGAAACGAAAATGTCAAAATAAATATACAAGGGGTTATAAATTTTTGTTTTTATTTTTTTATGTGCAAGAAATACACCCTGAGATAAATGAAAAATATTGAGTAGATAAGAAAAGAATCAAATTAATTTCAAATTAAGTTATTAGTATTTATATTGTTATGTGTCTGTCGTTATGGAGATTAAAGTTGCGCTATTCATTTGACTGGGTCTAATTATCTGTCTGCATGCGAGTCTGCCAAACAACGTCCGCAATTGAACCCTATTCCACTCGAAACTAGAAATTAGTAAATAGAAAACGGAACGCGAAATACGGACGACTAGATTTGGGATTGTTAGGCACGGGCAACCGATTGAACGTAATTTACAGGCATGGGGGTTTATTTATTCCCGAGGCGTTGTTGTATCTGTCCCCGCGCGAAATTGGCGTATTTGGTATTCCATGCAGTGTGAGTCTTCTATCGGTCGGTCGAGATTAAATTGTCCACTCGGCTGTTCCTTTAATTATACGTAGTTTCTTGGGAGAGAGATGTTGTTGTATGTTAGCGGAAATGGGCGCCAAACGAAAAATGTTTTCCGTATACGACGTCGAGAACAATGGAATTATCTTTCTGTATTTTTTGTTGATTCGGCCAAGCGTAAATTTTACTGATTAAATTAGAGATGTAAGCTTCATAATGAAGAAATCAACTGTCATAGCTGATATTTTTAGGGGAAACAATTTACGGCAACATCTTTCCTTACAAATTAGTTGAGAAAATATATTTCAAATTAGAGAATTTGTGTATACCAAAGCATATAGTACATACAGTAAAGTTTATATTGCTCTATGATAGATTTTTTTAGATATATTTAATTACAAGCATAGTAGTAAAGATATATAATTATTTATTATTGACATATTTAAGGACAATAAATATAATTTCTCAATGTTTATGAGCAATACTGGATAAAGAAACAAAAGTATTTTCAAAAACATGGTTAGGACATTATAAACACATGTTTTAGTGTAATGTAAGGTTTTTTGACGGAGCTTGTGACTTCGTGTTGTTGATTACATTCTGGGCGTTGGATGTATGTTCCTTTACAACCTACAAAAATGTTTCTATTTATTCGTAGCTGAAGCCCGCACAATACATATCTATAATATCTTAATGTGTTTTGCATTTATTACTCAAATAAAAATAGCTTGGCGCGCAATGGTCACTTCAACAAAATTGAAACTCGAAGCGCGAATATGTTGGCAGTAAAGCGGCACAGGACTACCAATTACGAGAGAGGGTCCCACTACATGATGATTGGAGTATACAATGCCCTACCCGAAGAGCTGAGGGTCATTGATACTGCTTCACTTAGAAGAATAAATTAAAACAGTATCTTTTACGAAAGTCTTTTTATAGTGTAGAGGAATTTTTAAATCGTAAATAGTTTAATACTGTGACAATTACGAATACCGATTTGGTTCTATGGTAAATAAAGTATTATTATTAGTATTACTAAACGGGTATTCTGTTTGAGAGTTTCCAAAGTTGGGACATGATAGTAGGAAAGAGCTCTTCAGGATTTTCAGGGATAAGCGGACGTCTTCCTTACTAAGAATGGGAAACACAATTTTTTTTTTTTTTGTTTCTTTGCTGCAGCAAATGGCTTGTTTTATTTTTACTTAAGACACTATTATGATGTATTTTTTAGGAATAACTCTCGTATTATATTTCTTATTTTATTTTCATAATGTTCATCCTAAGAAAGATATGAATGGTAGTTCATTTTGATTTGCAATACTTTAGTTATTAATTTGCGATGTCATCCTAGAATAATACTACACTTTATTACTATGATTAATAAATATTAAATATTCTTGAACCCAATTTTATTGCTGGGGAAGTGTCTAAACCGAAGTTCGTATGCGACGCGACGGCCCTTCACATATGTTTCTACTTTTAATAGTCGATCTTCGACGGCCGTCTGACTCACACGCTTGCCTACCGTGATAGTGGGAGACTTTTCCCACACAGTGCCGAGCACTGACGTATATTGATAACGTGTGACTGAACCAACCAGCGGGTCAAGATACTGCGACCACCCCCTCTTCCGCTAGCTTCGCGCGGACACCTACAAACGTCTGAAATCGGGACCAATCTAGACGTGGCTTCAATTCGCCGCTTATCTGCATAAATAACTACAAAGCGCGTTTTGAAAATAAAAGCTTTTTATGATTAATTTGCGATTTGCAATGGTGGGGCCATGGCCGTGTTGCTCTTTAATAGGAGCCGCCCCTGTATGAAAGAGCGCCTGATTTTATGAGCGCCGCTTTTTTACTGTTGGTGGTAGCTCTTATAGAATACTTACTAAAAATTTTTTATATAAAATATTGCAATAAATACTACTTTGTATGGATTTGTATCAGTTTTAAAATTAATAGCATTATTACAATTTTTTATATTTACCATTTCCAAAAATAATCGTTTTTTGTAGTTTGGTTCTAATTCAAGGATGGAAATACCATCATAATTAAAACTATGTTTAAGATCTTGGGCATGTAGAATTGCATTTGAATGTTTTAACTATTTATTATATTTTTTCCTGTTTTGACTTTTGTCATCTGTCGTTGAACCCTACAACTTTTTAAGTAATTAGTTATTTTAATTTTACATTTTGTTTGATTTTACCTATGTATATTTGTAGATCCTCCTGAAGATGTTATAAGCATATAACGAAATATCGAGGTATTTATTTAGTTTAATTGACAGACCGAATACCCGAATATCACTCTAATTTCTTATTTGATTTGATATATTTAGAAGAAATAACTTAAGGTAATTGCCAACTTTGATATTATAAAAAAAAATTAGTTCATTTATAGGTTCTACTAGGCATTTTACAGTCAATTTTATAAAACATTCACTTACCTATCGGTTACCGTTTTAGAATTATTTTGGTTTTCGTGAAAAAAAGCATAAAAAAATATGATGCATTAAATGCATATCACAGCTATACAGTAAAAGATAGAGAGTTTTATGTTGGCTGTGAAGGACGTGGGTCTTTTATTGTTTAATCAAGGAATAAAAAGTTTTAAAACAAAATTAAAAGAAGTTATTTTTTTCTAAATATGCCTAGCCCTGAAATTTCAAAATCGAGATATCTTTGCAAATCCAAGGACTATTAATGGACGGGTGCCGTGAATCACCCTATATAGAATATAAAATATATACACTGGAATTGGCAGAAATGAGAACATTATGAAAGGCTAATAGAGAAATGTTGATGAATATAACAATGTATGAGTAATGAGTAAAAAGGGAACGTGGAAGAAATAAATAAATATCAGAAGGAAAGTGGGTCTATTTTTCACGAATTCTATTCATATACATCTTCACGAGAGCCAGAAGTTAATACAATGATGGAAATAGTAGAACTATGCTAGTTGATTTAATTAAATTTTGGTCAATTAACTAAAACTTAAACTTAATTTATCCATTCGCATAAATAATTAGCATAGTTGCACCATTGTCATTGTTGTATTAACTTTTAGCTGGCCTGAATATGCATTTTTTGGAGTACGAAACAAGGCGTACTCTAAATTAATAAACGTCAAATTTCATTCTTTTTATACAGGGTGTAACAGCGGTAACGCCGTGATCTCTGGTGGTCAAATGGTAACAATTTTTGAAATATTGTATATTAGGATATATGTAGGTGGATCAGATCTATAATTTAAAAATAAAATGCAATATACAGGGTGTTTCAAAACTTAGTAATACATCAATGTTATATTTTTCTTAATGGAACGCTCTGTATTTTATGGCATTTTTGAAGTGTACACTAAAAACTAGAACAATTTTATTTAAGGTTCCCTATACCTAATTTTTGTAGTTTGAGATATTTCAATTTGTTTAAAAATGTAATGTTGCAATAAAAGTTTAGTATCTCGGAAACGAATTAATTTAGAGAAGTGAAGTGAAAACCGTATATGGCAGGCATTTGGCCGATTGAATGCGACATTCAACGTTGTCCAGTAGTCTACAGGATGTTCAAGTACCTAAGTCAAACTTTGTGAATTTTACTCGTGTGTAACTTTATTATTTTAAATGGAACACCCGGTATATTTTTACGTTGATAGATAGGAATTTTTAGAATTAGATTTGATTAGAATTTTCTTTAAACCAGTATTAGGAGTCCCTATACCCATCTCTACTAGTTTTTTAAGTTATTTGGATTTTTTTAGGTGGTTCATGTAAATTGTCATTATCTTACCTTAATATAACCTAGGTAACTGGTGATTTTTTGAATGTGTCAATTTGTTGTGTATCCAGTTAGCACCATGAAAGCATACTCGTTGCAAGAAAGAACTGATATGATTTTAGTTATTGGTGAGCGTCAGGAAAATTATTCTTATAAAATCAATATCATTTAAATGGGTAAGCGATTAATGAATAGTATATGAAATGAATTAATTAATTAATAGTTCTATATAATAGAACGTAATAGCTACATAAATGGGGAGGTAAAATCGTCAAGGATAAATAAATACTAGGTAAAAGAAATATAAAGCCTGCAGGCAACCAATTGCGTAACAATCTGGGCGCGGACGAGTAATATGAACAGGCAAAGAAGAAGTGATGAAGAAATATGTTTTTGTTAGACTTAGCGAAATACAATAATTTACGTTAGTTTTTTTTTTATCAAAGTTTGTAAAGACAACATCCAATATGATAAGAAAAAAAACATAAAATATTTGCAAACTGAAGAGTACAAACTTTTCAGTTTATTCTAAATGTCACATGACCAGTGATTAAAAAAAGATATGGAAAAATTTAATATACTTATATTGACGTTAAGGCACTAACATAGAAGCAAAATGGTCGTTAGCAATTGAATTGGGATAAGAAGTGAGCAACTTTGATAATTCAGAGAACCTAACTTTATTTGATTCGCATACTTTTCAGGTCACATGGTTTTCAGGGTAGGTATACAGGTAAAGTAAGTATGATATTCACATCTTAACTAATTATCTGGATTAATATTATTTTGTAATCACTAGGCCAGAAACTACAGTTTTGCGAGTATGAGTACGGTTTGTGGCCGTGTGATACACAATGTTTTTTGGGCCGACAAATCTTAATTTTGAATTGAAAATAGAGAAGAAATTTTGACACTAAGGAGTTGACAGCACAAGTTGGCACACATGTTACATACCTTAGTATTTTGACGTTTCCGAGAATAAATCTTTTCTGTAATTTTCTTTCTAGTTTAATATCTATTTATCAATAATAAGTGCAATGAAGATACCAGTTCATCTTAGCATGGTTAAACAGTAGCTTAATGACAATTTATTACACGTCTGTCATGTGGAATCTAGTGTGGCCAACCTTTAGTGACATTTTTGCCTGTCTAGACAGGAAAATCATTGTTTTCCTGCCGCTTTGAAGTACTGCAAAATGAGTGTTTCTGGACACAGACGTAAAAAGTAATTTTGAAGTGGACGTCATTTATTCATTTTCATATGTTAATTACACAAAGCACGACGATTCTATTGGGTAGAAATGCAATTAGTTGTTCTGAAAATCAAGCAGGTTCATAAAAACCTCTTCACGCATAAATATGTAATTTCGCTACCTAGATCCAGTTTGTCGTCAAAAAAGTAGCTAGTACATATGTTTGCTTACAGACTACAGTGCAAAGAAAATAAAAGCATAGGAGAATCGTGTCACAGAGGCAAAAGCTTTATCGTGGCAACGGCCAACACGTGCAGCAAGATAATGTCAGGCGCATTGTTGGACGCATTAGCCAGGCGAGGCATGAAATTCATTTTAATGAAAACGAAATATCGTGGTCAAAGGAATTGTTTACGCTCTCTGAAAACACATTTAAATATCAAACCTTTTTTTATTTTATTACTTCTACATGTTTCTGCTGTAAAAATGTTTACATTATTTCAATAGTCGAACTTTAAATCTTCCAAAAATTTTAAAGAAGAGGAGAGATATAACCGATGTTATATACTCGCTAAATACTGTACGTAACCAAGCATCTGTCACTGAACGACCACTGAAAGCCTGCGCTAATAGCGAACGCGGAAGTAAAAAAACCGTATTCTCACTCGACTAATTTGTGCCCTACCCGTTTATTCTTGAGGGAATTGGTTCACCGCTCTTCCTATGTCCCATTAGGCAATTATTTCTCCAATTGAGCGATTGATCAGGTTTACTGTGGCATTTTATGAGCGTACACGTTTCATTTGATTGTATTATTGGAGGCACGGCTCGCACGGGGGGCGCAAGATGGAGTGGTTCCCGGTTAGGAAGTGCAAAGTACGCCACCGGAAATGAAATTGTCTGCGAAGGGACGACTCAATTCGAGCCCTATACATTTAACGGTTGAGATATTGGAAGGTAAAGTTCTGAACTCAAGCAATATTTTTAAATATAAAAAAAATAATAAACAGTGAGATGTATCAGTATATTGATGTATTTCCAGGAAATAACATTTGAAGAGATTACAAGTGTAATAAATACAAGACAGGATAACAAGACAACTATTGATGTTTAGGTTCGCTCAACATCATTATTGCAACAAGTGGAAACGGAAGCGACGGAACCATTGGCTTTTATAATCAATAAAATGTAAGAATTCGAAATCCATCCTGTATAATACAAAGTATTTAAATTCTTTTTATTAAGACGCAGATGATAAGTAAGGTGGCATTCGCTGAAGCAGCGTCTACTTCGCAGGAAATAATAGTCTAATTTTGTTTAAAGTCTCGTGTAGTTGAGATAATACGGCATTATTTTAAATATTATCTGCTTCTTTGTTTATTGTATACTACAAATGCTGACCAGCGGATCCCACGTTACTCTCAAGAAGGGCGTTTGAAGTTCAGAAAAATAACGCCTTCGGTTATTCTTGCGTCCTCCTGTAAAGAGAAGCGGAACTAGTATTCGGTACGGAATGACGTCACAACCAAAGTTTATAAAAATTCTTTACATTGCTGTTTTAATTCAATTAGTCCGCGGTCCGCGATTTAGCTACAGAAAAGTACGCGTTTCCCTTCGTTCCGGGCGTTTCCATAACTTAAGGTTAAAATTAAACTTCTCTTCTTAAATTTTGCAATTAGAATAAGCTTGAAAAATCGAGAACAGGAAGCAAAAGCTTTCCTTGAGAGGTGTTTTGTTTTTGTGCTCTAACCGTTCTAAAAATTCCCCTTTTCTTTCTTTAAATTTTTGTGAGTGTTGTGTAAGTTTTGTGCCTTACAATTTGGATTACGGGAAGAATTAATTACCCACATCGGTTGGTAAGATGTTCAAAATTTCTGCTTCAAACTAACCATTGCAAATACGTAAAAGCCGTAACTCGTTCGCTCTCTCTCTCTCTGCCTTAAAAAAATAATGTTTGTAGTAAAAGTTACTAGTGCTTATGTTAAATAACTTTTTAAATATTAAAGTATTCATTCAAATAGTTGTGTTTCGTTTTGTCTTTTTATTTGTTATTTTATTTAATTTGTAGCTTGTTAGTTTAACTCTATTGCCACAATTTATTCAATATATAATTGTAATTTATAGTCACTCTAGTATTTCGCCATACCTAATTAAAAAAGAAGTTCAATTTGTACCCATAGTAAAGTTTTGGAGAGGAAGTTATTTCGGTAAGAGGAGCGGGTAAATCGACAATCTTTAGGCCCTGCCTCGACTGACGGAGGAAAACACTGTTGGAAAACATCTTTGGCTAAAACTTCTAAAAACGAACGCTACTGAACAAAAAGATTGTTTCCCAGCAGTGGATCGGCGGTCAAAAGAACAGGAGGGGTTATCTTTGAAATGGGATTTGGTTTTGTCTTGAATGAATTTGGGCTGACCATCTCCAAAAGTTTCCAGATAAGAAAACCCGTTCCGTTACAAAATGTGTGGTGGAGAATATCTTCCTCGCTTGCATGAAAGTTGCAAAAATATCATCTACAATATATAAGAAAGGTGACAAAATGGTTTACGGCACATAACAGTGTCGCCTTGCTTATCCAAAATTTTTGAAAATATCTTAAAGAACCAGACTATTTAATTACTTTGATAAATATAGGTTTCTATCTAAAGAACAGCATGGGGCTTAAGACCTAATATGATGTACTGGACATACATCACTATGCTGAGAACCATAATCACTTATGCATTTTGTGGTATGGTGGACAAAAGTGCAGCTGCAAACTGCTATAAATGAACTTAGCAAGGTACAGAGACTTGTGTGTTTAGGAATAACAAAAGCAATGAGGACTACTCCTACCAGCAGCAATGGAAAGGCCCCTAGACCTCTTTTGCTCTCCATTTGGTGATAATGGGCGAGGCAAGAACTATTAAATGACAGATATACAGGATTGGGATACAATAATATCGTCCATCATGTGGTAGGCAACTTTTTGGGAATGAGATCAGACCACATGATTTCGACATATTTTTTTCAACGGATCGGATGGAAGTTGCAATCAAACCAACTATAGACAGGTTCGGAGAATTGATGTGGTTTACGGACGGCTCAAAAACTGAAAACGGGGCTGGAACTGGAATCTACAGTACAGTGAGTTATCGCTGTAAAATACAGTTATCGCCCTTCCACTAAGAAAACATGCCACGGTCTTTCAAGCAGAGGCATACGCAATATTTCATTGTGCAACTGAAATCAATCCGAGGGTTTATGAAAATAAGCGGGTTTATATTGCGATGCCAGGTGATACTGAGGGCGTTAGTGAACCCCAAAATACAAGAGTTCTTTGCAAATGTATTTGAGAACTGAATAGCCTGACAGACCACAATAAACTTATTTTACTGCGGGTGCCCGAATATTCAGCAATCGGACGAAACCAAAAAGTCGATGAGTTAGCAAGAAAGGAATTATCTGCTTCATATATAAGCACAGAATTTGTTCTAGGAGTGTCTAAAGCATAAGAGCAGATAAGAACACTGGAATAATACAACCGGGCAAATTCATGGCAAGACCTTTATTAAGGGACCATTCAATAAGAAAGCTAAAGAACTACTGCAGCTCAATAGGAATCATCTTCGCATCGTAACGGATCTCTTAACAGGACATTGTATGCTAAAAGGACATCTTCATCAAAATTGGGATAAACACTGGAGATACCAACTGCAGGCTGTGTAATGAGAGGGCAGAGAACGCTCACCACATTCCGTGTGAATGCAAGGCTCTGGAAGACAGGCAACTTGTGACAAGCCAAAAATAAACCCAGGGGATTGCATCGATCAACCAGCCAGAGAACTGTATAGATTAGTGTAGGATACTATGATCCTGGAATGGCTAAAATAATTTAATGGGAGACTAAATACAAAAAGCCAAGAAGCTGAGTGTTTCTGGAGACTCAATAACTCATGTATTGACATTAGTTCCCTTTCTGAATCAGACACGCAATGTATTAATTAATAGGCTTAAAGGTTACTTCAGCTCGGCCGATGATCTTATTTTTTTAATTGAAGATTTTTGGTATATTACTGCAGTGGTTTTAGTTAAAAGCTTCAATACCTCATGTTTCTCAAAAACTGGAAAGAGGTATAAATTCTACATATTTTTGAAGCTGGTAATAATGATATCATTATTATTGTTCATTTGTTATTAGCTTGAGAAAGACACCGGATGTGCCGAAACGTTGCAGAAAAAGAATTTAATAAATATACAGACCGTAATTGCTTAAGATTGGCCGTTTGCAATTCTATTTATCCATTTAACGACGGAGCATCAGTTCTGATATTATTTATTATTAATATGAAATAAATATAAAACATTCGTATTGGAATATGTGAGGGACAAGAATTTAATTGTTACTTTATTGTAGGTGGATATTTTTTCAGTATTATATACTTCCCTGAGGATTAAAAGAGTATTAGGATTATGGTGGATGCGCCGGTATAATTCCACAAAATTTTGTGTTAGAAATTCTTTGTTGTTTAATATTATGCACAGAAATGAGATAAGTTTTCAGAAAGCAAAATTAGCTCACCAGTCGCTAATAATATTCCTACACGGCACTATTATAGAATTTTTCGAATACACATTTTCCATAAACTTTTTATTCCAGGTTCTCGAAACTTCATATGCCCGAAGTTTATTAATACTTTTCGCACGAACATATATATCCCTGGGGAACCGAATGAGAACGTTACATGTATATTAAGTGATGTCTTCTACGGTACGTTCGTTGAGTTTATGAGATTGCGAAAGTTTATGAGGATTTTGCGTCGTCAGGATCTCTGGCCTCTTTTGTGCGGAAGATATATTGTATCTACCACCATTCACGTAATCGGATACGCTATAGGCGTATGTAAAAGCGTCTGAGAGATGCTATTAGACATGTTTAAATTATATTTGGACGTTGTGCGCGCGCAATTTATTTTTAATAGGATGGGATTTAAGGATTTTTAAAGTTATTAGTGGTGATCATTGAAATACCTAGTTCGAAAGAGAAAAATTTTAGTATTGCATTTACTACGTATTTCAGTCAGTATTATTATTAACAAATAAGCAAGATTTTTTTTATTGCAGTAGCAATTATTTAAAATTAATGTATGTAGTTGTAGTTACTACTTTTTAATTACAGTTGCAACTACTAGCCAGTAGTTGCTTTAAGACTATTGCTTTTTTTTCTTTTTGAAACTATTAGTAGTACTACTTATAGTTAAGCACTAATTACACCGAATCAAAAATGGGTTCTGAAACAATGAAAGAAATTGTTCACATGAAATAATGCACTAAAATTGCTCCAAAGAACGAGTTCATCAAATTTATGAAAAATATTTTATTAAATAAAGATGGAGTTTATCTAGTAATAAATCATTCATTGTATTAGTGAAACCAAAATCATTGAAAATTAAATGGTAACTAGACTGGCCCAATGAAATAAATTATTGTTGTAACGAATACCAGTTTTTACAACTGTATTTGGTTTACTGAACGACCGCGAGTTATATGAACTGTAGTAGAAGAATGCAGAAAGGCATCAATACAATGAATATTACATGTTGATAGGCTAATCGCAAGTGGTTGACTTAATGTTCGTTATTCATAACCCCAATAGATTTTAGTTATTGTTATAGAGTAAACTTCTAATTAAAATAACGAACTTAATTCATTGATGCAATAATTACATTTTATTCACTCAATTCATTGATGAGTAATTCTTGTAGCTTTATTGCCTACCAATGCCACCATGGCATAGCCATTATAGTCCATTGTGGAGCAACCACCATACATGCAGAAAAAGGAATAAAAATCTGAGCTTTTGTATACAAAGTGTCTTCCTAGCAATCCTCTAGGAGTAAATTCACATTCATCAATGTCGTGTCTCTGTGTTATTCTCGATTTCCTCCTAAGAGATTACGAGTTTAGATGGACGCCCTCTAAGAGCCACACGCCAAACTCTCACTCAGTCAGCGACCGTGGCGTAATCATCGCCGTACACTTTTTATTATGGTATGCTATGTGTTTGTTCTTGCAATAATTGCAAACCATTGTACTAACGAAGAAGGTATTATTTAATACTTTGTTCCGTATATATCGTGAATAATTTTATGAAAATTGTACGCAAAAATAACAAAATATGCTTGAAGAACAATATATATATATATATATATTCGTTCAATTTCAAAAACTTAAAATTATTAACAAAATTATTTATTGAACATATGAAAATATAATTATCATAACAAATATTATCCACGAACTAATGCACAATGCTTTATTTCACTAATGAATCTTATTATTACTGAATCAAATATTGTAAACAATATTTCATCATAACAATGATACATTACGTCCCGTCGATGAAAATTCACTCAATAAATGTTGTTTATTTGTACTGTAACGGAACGGGTTTTCTTGCTTGGAAACTTTTAGGGATGGCCAGCCCAAATTCAAATAAGACAAGCCAAATTCCGTCTCGCAGACAACCCCTCCTGCTCTTGTGACCGGCGAGCCACTGCTGGGAAATAAACTTTTTGTTCGGTAGCGAATGGTTTTAGCAATTTTAGCCAAAGATGTTTCCCAACTGTGTTTTCCACCGTCAGTCGAAGCAGGGCCGTTAGTTAGTTTAAAGATGGCTGATTTTCCCTTCTCGTCGGCTTTCTCTTACCGATGATAACTTCCTCTCCAACCCCTTTCTAAGGGTTCAAGCTGAACTTCTTTTAAATGGCGAAATAATAGAACGACTTATATTTTTACAATTATATATTGAATATTTTAAGACATTAAAAAAAACTAACATATAACAAGTGAACTAGGATGAACAAAACACATTTTTTTTTTCTTAACGAATATTTTAAAATTTTATTCTGTTGTTTAACATAAGCTCAATTAATTTTTCTTACACATTTATTTATTAAGGGAGAGAGAGAGAGAGAGAGAGAGAGAGAGCGAACGAGTTACGGTTTTCACGTAATTGCTTTGGTTAGTTTTAAGCAGATTCTTTAAACATCTTACCGGCCGATGTGGGAAAAATATTTTTCTCGTAATCTAAATTATTAGGCACAAAACTCTACACAACACCCACAAAAATTTAAGCAAAGCAAAGAGGGGAATTTAAACGGATTTAGCGCAAAATCACTAATCACCTCTCGAGGAAAGCTTTTGCTTCCTGTTTTCGATTTTTTTTAAGCGTATTTTGACTACAAATTCTAAAAAGGGAAGTTTTAAATTTTAAGTTTTAGAAACGCCCGACGAAGGGAACGCGAGCTTATTCCTGAAGTTAAATTGAAGAACCGCGGACTAATTAATTGTAAACCGCAATGTTAAGGGTTTTTATAAACTTTGCTTGTGACGTCAATTCGCACCGATAACTAGTTTCGCTTCTCTAAAGAGAAGGAGGGCGCAAGTATGACCGAAGGCGTTATTTTTCTGACTTTCAGACGTCCTACTTGAGAGGACCGTGCAAATTGCTGAACGGCAAATGTAACGTACAATAAACAAAGAATAAGATAACATACAAAGTAATACCATATTATTTTAATTACGCGAGTCTTTAAACGAAAATAGATTATTGTTTCCTGTGAGGCAGACGCTACTCAGCAAATGCCACGGTACCTTTCAACTACGTATTAATAAAATGAATTCAAATTCTCGCATTATACAGGATGGAATTTCGAATTCTTACAGTACTGTAGTATTTTTTTTCAGTGCAGAGGCACGTGATTCAACACGTGCATTCAGAATTACTGCGCAAAACAAATACTTTCATTTTTTGATACTTTATTGATATATTGGCCGGCAGTACGGCTGAGAAGGAAGGGTGTGTCATTGCGTATCTTGAAATCAAGCAGCAATATGCAGTACCGGTTGTTGGTTTGGTGACCATTCGGACAACACTTCCCAGTGGCTCTTCCGGCACTCTGAGCCAAGGGCCTTCAAGGTCTGTAGTGCTGAGGTATTATTATATTAGTATTATTGTAGTAAATAACTATACTTCAATGATTTCTACTTGTTGTGTTCCTTTATACTTGTATTTAATAAATGCATTAGCCAACAGCTAACATGAGGGACCTACACAAATTGCAAACTATTGAGCTAACGAAGAAGGTATCATTTAATACTTTATTGCATTCATATGGTGAACATTTTTATGAAAATTGTACGTAAAAATAACAATGTATATTCGTTCATATTCATATTGTTAACAAAAATATTTATTGACCGTGTGAAAGTATGGTTACCATAGTAAATAGTATCCATGGACTAATGTAAAATGATTTGTTATAATAATGAACACGAATTTATTTCACTAATGGATCTTGTTACTGCTTAATCAAAAATTGTAAATAATATTTTATCATAACAATAACACATTTCGTTCTGCCGACGAAAATTTCCTCAATAAATGTGGATTATTGATATTACGACCAGTATTTATCTAGTGTAAGTGTTAACTTTGCCCCAACTATATTTCAAATACTGTAGTTGTGCTTGTAACTTATAGTTTCAACTGCAATTTGCTCAACAGTGGTGTAAAAGCAAATATTATCTTGTGAAGTTTGTTTGAAATCGTTATTGTGTCAAGTATTATTAACTCTATACCACTCAACTATTTTATACATCAACGAAAACTGCGTTTTGAAGAATTTACAGTAGGTATGCAATTTGATTACAATTTTTGCACACGATCTAAATAAAATGTTACTGCAAATATATTTGTGTTGTGCTTTGTAATTTTATTATTCACTCGTGGCATGTTCTTCAGTTTGACATATATTGCTGATATGCGTATCGTACTGATATTCTCCAACAAAGAGAAAAAAACTGAAGAAAAAAGGAAAGCGAAACATCCACGATTCATTACCGTGCGAAAAATATCTAGTTTCTAAAATATCTCTTCGCCGTCGCGTCGTATGTACTTGCTTACCTACATGGGTTACCGAATTTATTTTCACCAAAACCCGATATAGAAACGTAAATTCATGCAGCGAAGCCGCTCTCTGATGGAAATGCAATTTGCGGCAAAAACGCGTCTATACGGCGTGGCGGGTCGTCCTCTAAATGGGATGGGATAGCGGCTGGCTAAAAATGATCCCGCAATTAACCCGAAAATGCGCGGATACAAATTAGTGTTATAAGGGAACAGACGGTATGTTAATAACAGTGATGTATTTTGAGCGCATGTTTGGTTAGGAGACTAGAAATATGAATAATCATGCGATGGGCTAGTGTAATTATGCAGTGAAATATAGTAATAGAGTCAATATTTGCGTTAATGCGAGGAAAAAAATGTGTTAAGTCAATACAAAACTGGGTTGTGTATAAACAACAATACATTATCCATAAAATGTTAAAATAACATAAAGTCTGAAACAAATACATAAGACAAATATGGGACTTAAACTTTCATACCTGTCTAAAATGAGATTAAATACAGTCGCTGAAATTATTAGCGATACAAAGTTAAATACAATAAAATATAAATAAATAAAACAACAAGTCTGTGATGAAAACTCAAAGCAGGAAAAAGAAGAAGAGAAAAGTGCTAAAAGAGATCTCGCAATGGAGAAAACCACAGAAAATGCTAACATTTTAACAACAATGTACCTAAACCTAAATGGCATGACCGGAATTATAAACTAGACTCTTCATTAATTCAATGTGTCAAGTCTTGCATGTTCTGAACAGTGAAAAGTGGTTTAAATTAATTTCTGAAAATATCTTATCAGCCCTGTAATACAAGTAAACGCTAAACTAAACCCATCAACAATGTTATGAATAACCATCATGTGTTACTTGCCCAAAAATGTATATCAATTTTAAACCATAGCCTTCTATTTTATTAGTTAGAACAAATTCTATTATGATAACGCCATTTTTCTTTGTATGGAAGCATGAACAAGACGGATATTGGGGCTGATATAAAGCTTGGGCGCTCCCACAACTTTGTTTTAAGAACCGTTTTTTCTAGATGCATATTTATTGCTATGGAAATATGTGCATTGAATATAATTTAGAGTAATTTAAAACAGATTTCAAGGTCCAATAAAGGAGTAATTATAAGTTGAAGTGCATAATCAGTTGCGCACTCTACAGGCAAATTTTGAATTTGTTAGAAATGACTATAAAAATAAACCACATTAGCTGGAGGTACTAATTATAACCTTATATGTAAAGCTGGTTTTACACTTGTCAACTTCTAGTTCGATTTTAAGTTCAATTTCTAGTTTAAGTTCTGTTCAAGTTTAAGATGATATCCAACTGTTTTACATCTGTCAAGAAATTGATTGATTTTAAGAACTTGGTCAAGTTTTAGAAACTAACATACTTAGAACATGTTCTATTTTTGCATCAAGTTATCTTCAATTCTGTAGGAATTGCCGTAATTGGTACTCGTGAAATAATTGACTCAGATTAATGTTATAACCTGGTTATCGAGGTACTATTGTGCAATTGTGGTTGGGTTATACATCTGGTCATGTTATATATATTTGGTTACATCCACGTTGTATTATTGTACTCACCTGTTTTAGTTTCGATATTTACTATTTGTATATTTAATAATTTATTGGCAGTTATTATTTGATTCTTCTGAAAGGGTATCTAAATTGTACATATATTTTTTGTTTTGTATAAAAGCCCTTGTAGAAAATGAAAAAAGTTATATCAAGAAGACGACAAGAAAGACTGTCTAAGTTAAGGAAAACTGTATTTTCCTTAATGTTAATCGAAGTGATGAAGATTACAACTACTCTGAAACCAACAAGACGGTGGTGGGTCAGACCATGGCTAATTCCCAAAAAGGAACATTTGAACTTAGTTCACCATGAATTGAAACAAGATCCAGAACAATTTCAGTGTTTCTTGGGAATGAACAGTAACACTTTCACCAAGTGTTTAACTTTAATTGAGAACGCAATATCAAAAGAGGATACTTTTGATTTAAGAAGTGCAATACCTGCCAAAGCAAAATTAATTATCACTTTGAGATTTCCAAATTTATACCATTTATACCACAGGTTATACCAATACAGATGTGTATGTGTATCTCTGATCAAGAAATCCACCATAAATCCACAAAGAAATCTTCGAGACAGAGAATGCTTAACCTCAAACCTTTACCCGCCTTTGTTTTAAGTATGCAACATCACTCCAAGAAACAATAATATCCCTGTTGTGACAGAGCGCTACCACCCTGAACGTTACAAAAGAAACTAATCGATTCTAATATTCCCGATTTCAAGTTCTATTAATTGGCAAATGTAATACAGCAGCAAGTTCTATTTTAAGAAATAGATATTGATCTCTATGAAGATCCTAATATTTATTGACAAGTATAAAAGGGCAACAAGTTCTAGTTCAAGAACTACAAATTGATCAATTTTAAAGTCTAGAAATTGATGAAAATATTGACTAGTGTAAAACCAGCTTAACGTGAACTTTATTTTATTTGTTAATTCAAGCTTACCTGGTATTTTTTAATTTGAATCTAGAGTAAATAACGGTATCTTAATGTCAGTTATTGGTTGTCCATTTGAATTCTATGTTGGTTTACCTAACAGCGATAATAGTCGCTCTTAGGTAAGCCCTAGGTTACTTTTAGTTTAAATTATTCATAATTCCTGTGACCGCGAGAGACGACGTCGTTCATGAACTCCTGTTACAATTTTTATCCACACTAAGAAATACCAAAGTGCCACAAAGTATTTACCTAAAAACTATCGATCTATCACTTGAATAATATAAATCCATATTTTTACCTGAATAAGTTTCGAGAATCTCCTATGAAATTTCATGAGAAGAATCCTGGCTAAAATACTATTTCAAGATATAACCGGATAGTTGAATATTATAGTTTTCTTACAAATTTAGTTTGGCCATTTATGCATAGATGACTCTGATTTAAAGATTTAATTTATATGTTCATTGAAATTTTAAATATTGAATCGAATTTATTGAAAATACTTATAATATTGTATTTTACTAAAAAAAATATTTGAAAATTTTAAATCCCAGGCATTTGTTCTGAAAAACAGAGCAATATGTACTTGCGAAAGGATGATGCACCAGTTTATTAATTACAATTAAATGCAGTTCTGTTCTACACTTGCTGCCAAGAATACTAAACAAATGGTCCATTGTTATTTAAGATTAACTGGTGATAATACGAGAAAAATTAATAATTCTTTCCAAAAAGAGATTTTTAGAAAGAATTTAGTCTGGTTTAATTTTATATAGAATTAGTTCTTTTTTTTTCAACTGAATATTTCACGAAATATTTAAGGGCAAGTAAAAAAGCACCATTAAATGACTTTTCCTGGATTTTAGGTAATTTCGCTCTACCATAGGCGATTTAACCAAATAAAACTATTTGTTCTTTGTGTTTAAAGAGCTTTACAATAGATAGCGTATATTTTCCACTTGCTTCCCTATTAGGCCATAAAAACACAGCTCTTTGTTGACCTTCTGAAATGAATTTTGTCATCGAGCGAAGCTATTTTCTAAAGCAGCATGCCCTGATAAAAAAAAGACTCTCGAAGCGGTCACTGCGAGGGCGCTTCGCCAGAAATTCCGTCATAAAAAATAATTATCCATAAAATATAATACATCCCCTTTTATAGTTGCTCCGATGGTCGAATTAGCGAGCGCCTTTAGCTCGTTATTCAGTTCTGTGCGGCCACGGCGGTTCACGGAACCTCCAAAAAACCACCCGCCGGGAATGAGGTGAAGAGATAGGTTGGGAAAAAATAAAGCATCTCGAACCAGCACTCAACGAGATCGACCAGAAGTGGTGGCTATTGTATTACAAGGTTATTTGGTGAATTTCGTGAATCTAAATGGACAGAAGTAATGTATATAGAAAAAGTAAAGTTATCTTCTTTCAGCTTGCTTTCAAAATATGTTTTCAAGGTTCTTTTTTCGGCAACTACTATTAACATTATTATTACAGGTACTACAATGAGAAAATTATAATTAAAGATGAGTAAGCTAAATCATGGGTTAAATTTAATTAAGGAACTCGCATGTGATTGTATTGCTTTTGCATCACGGCAAACGTAGGACAGACCTATAAAAAGTGAATGAAAAAGAAATATTTAGTCGGGTGTGTTGAAAATATTGTTTAAAGCAATCATTTGAGAAATTTAAAGATTTCATTTCCACCAGAAAATATACAAGGCATTCAAAAGATACTAACCACAAAGGGAATATGATAATATAAAAAAGTGGTAATGCATGGTGAGCAATTAAAAACGAATATTGCTGAAGCGAATTAATAGCTTTTTTATTCACTGTACAAATCAATACTTAATTGCAAACTGTTTTTTCCAGCGCGTATCTTTGAAAAAAACATCGTATTTGGGATTGTTTTGATAAGTAGACTAGTCAGATATGTTTGCTTACACGGGCTGCATTCGCCTCGCGCTATGCAGAACGTTTGGCCGTAGTATATCTTCAAGACAGTAAACTCACTCCCTCCGATTCGTGTGTCTAGTATCTAGTATCAGTGTTAGTCGAGTCTTCTCTTAGTCGAGACCATATCTGGGAGGATCTAAAATAGAAAAGGAATATTTATCTAACCTGAAGCTTTCTCATACCTTGCCCTTTTTAGAAAGAATGGAATTAGACGGCTAGCTGTAAAGCGGCAAGCAGAGGGGACAGAATAGATCTCTTAAGATACAGTGTACTATACATATATACTACCTTTACATATATTCATGCTGGACGGCCATTTACCATGCATTACCAAGCATTGCTTGTAATAGTGTCATCTACCCCAATTTGTTTAAAATTGCGAAATCTGTTTTGTCACAACATTTATCATGGTTTATGTGCACAAACTCAATTTTGAGGTTGACGCTCGTACTCTTCAATTAACATGACACGATATTTATAAACAAAACTAGATGCGGCCAACGGAACGCCAAACAAGCTAAAATATTTTTCAATGGTGTATAGAAATTTTCTAATACCATTTTCTTTAAGTATATGCCGAAACGATAATATGGTAATGTTTTAGTATAGCCAGGTAAATTATAATTATGATTATGATAGTTTTTGAGTGGCTGGCTAAATTTTACTCCATGATGCTTTGTCGAGTAATTATGGTTATCAGTAAAGATAGCAGATTCAACACATATGCTAGCGGTGTACGCATGCAATTTTGCATTTAATTTGAAATTATAAGAAGAATATTATAAAACGTGCATAAACGCTTAAAGCATAAATCATCATTGAATTATATACAATACGACTATATACTATTTTGTAGTTGAAGATTCCTTTCATTCGTACGGCTAGCTGCCCAAAGCAACCGGAGAACTGATAACGCTTGAAATATCTATGGCTTTGTAAGCGCCATTAAGATACCATGTTTAGTAATTAATGTTTCTTTCTACGTTTTCCTTGGGAACATCTAGGAGACATTGAAAAATTAACAGATCAGTATTTTTTCTTGAATAGCTACCTACATGATGTTTTTGTTCCTGTAAGTACTTCGCTACCGGGCTCTCACTGTCTTTTTCTGCATGCGAAACACTACGTCAACTGATGTCGATGCGTCCCAGGCTAAAATCCTGTATACTGCACGCGACTGAAATTGTGCAAAATAAGCGGTCCATACTGCTTCGTACGTCGCTAGCTTCTGATACAAAAAGCAGAGGTTTGAGTGGCTTCCGGTTTTGTGGTAAATAACAGTTGTTTGGCTTTACTCTTGTTTAACTTAAGTTTACTGTTCCTGAACCATTCTTAGCTTATCCCGTGCCTTTCCGCAAACTATGAGGGATGTCGGCATACAAAATGCAGGACATATCGTTTACATACAGCAAGAACAGCAACGGTCCAAGTATGGATCACTGGGGTACGCCAGTGATATGAATATTGATAGTCTTAGCTATAGAATGGAGGAGGCACAGTTATGCGTTGGTGTTGTTTGACGAGCTGCGTACTTTTGCACTCCGTTGCACTTTTCCGTTGGCCTTTTTGAGAATTTCTTTAGATCGAAATTATTATGGCAGCCGCATGTGGACAAGATCACCACGTCTATTACCTCGGCGATTTATTTATTGAAGAATATGAAAGATTTAGTTCCCATGAACGTACTTATGTCGGCTTACTTTCCGCTTATGTACAGTCGCGCATGTGTTTATTGTGTTGCTGTTGGGGGCACTCGCTGCGCGGACAGAGTTTTCGCCTTGGCAGAGTCTGCTGTACGACTCTTGGCTGCCTGAGCTAAGGGAGACTGCAGAGGGACTTTCCGATCTCTTAAAAACTTTACTTTTCCGTCATTGTATGTTTACTATAATGCCTTACACGTTAAACTTAATTTAGATCGTTACTCCAACTCTTTTGAGGTTCACAATTACGACACCAGAAGCAACAAACATTTATGCTCAAAATTTAGCAGGCTCTCTAGAACCCAGACAGCATTAACTTTTGGCACCCAAATTTTTTTAACAAATACTGAGAACATAAAAAATTTGGAAATTTCGAAATTCAAAATAACTTTAAAAATATTTAACCAAAGGTCCTATTCTAATTATAATCAATTTTTATGATTCAGTAGAATTAAGTAATTTTGTACTAGTTTTTATGTATTTCTTTTTGACATGTGCAACCTTTGGAAAGCATCAATAAATTATTATTATTATAATACGCCACGAGTTACCGCCACCCAGTCAGATACGGAGCCACTCCAACACACTGTCTGCCATTTGTTTGAAAGTAGGATTTAATAATATTACATATGTGCGGGTCCTCTAATACCATAAACCGCCATAAACACCCCCTATGATAGTTTTCTTGTGCAAACTGTTACTCTTTGTTTCCTGGGGGTTGGGAGTACCTACTAGGTGCGTCCTCTGGGTGGTGGATAGGGGAAAGGCCATCTTGTTAGGGTTCGCTCGAGACGAGATGGTTAGTAGCGGCTATAAGCTCGTCTCTCTCTGCTTAAAACCGGAGCAGGGTGAATGAAGATCGTTGCCGTGAACCACTCCCCCCTCTCCTGAGCTGTCGTGTCGTGGCTAAGGGCTTGCACAGGGTTCTACAACGATACCAGTTATTGCTTTGGGCAACTGAAAGTCCAACTGTTAAACCAGGCTCCGAAAGGGATGAGGAGTCTTGGCTCAACTGCACGGACCGAGAGGAGACAACCTCAACAAAAACCTAAAACCTAAGGTGGCGGACTAGGCTGATGGGATGCGTGGCTGGGTAGCAGACCAGTCAACTAAGTCCAATTTTGGCGCACCCCATTGTATTTAGCCTTACCTCTGTATGCGGGGCTCTGTGGAGGTGGACCTTTTCTTCCCTAGCTACTCGTGGGATCAACCATGGGACGATACCGCTAATAAACAGGAATTGGAGCAGAGCCTCCATAAGAAGCATTCTACTTCCAAAGTGAGAGTACCGCACATGGAAGGAACAAAGGCAGGAGCAAAATGACTGGAGCAGATTGGGGAACAGGATGGCATCCATCCCCTCTCAAATTGCGTAGCACTGTGCAACTCAAAGGCATTGCACCTGGGAGCACGTGAAATCGATGAGGGAGACTTATCTAGCTTGCGGCCTTCTGATATCCTACACTTTCTGAAAGGAATAGGATTGGAAGGCCAGCTGTAAAACAGCAAGAACAGGGGACACAATAGATCTTTTAGGTTGCAGTGTAATATCACCCTTGCAATATATATACATACATAGGAAGACAAGATGATTCGCTCCTTATCTTCCTGTTCTCCTGTTGTCTATCTGCTGATATCCGCCTTTGATTTTAAAATAACTGATGAGATTTTCAGAGATCATTGCGTTCTTCTTCTTTTTAATAATATCCGCATTTATTCTCATTTTCGCTGCAATGCATTCGATGGCATTTCCACACTGGAATCTTGTCCAGCCACATTCGCTAGATCGACCATTGTTGCCACCCCGCGCGCCGCATCTTTCGCCACTCGCCGCGGATCCATCAAGAGATAGCGCGCCTCGAGATTCGGTCAGTGCGTCGTTTGATGCGCGTTGGCTTCGCACGTCGCGTCGTCTGTCGTCTCGCGGGCATCTCTAGCTACCAGTAGTACTGCTGCGCTGTTCTTCGGCGGTCGCAGTCGGTCGTGACGATCGTGTGCGAACGCTTGGGGGTTGAAAGCTGACTGACGGTCAATTGTCGCATGCATATAAAACGCGATAGTGCCGCGTTACTATCGGAAACGGTATCCTATTCTGTTCGCGGAGATCGAGACTGACGTTCGCTGCTGCTCTTCCGTTTCGCCAGTTCTGGGGGAAAGATGCTTTTGTGATCGTTTCGGTCTCATAGTTTCCTCACGCAGAACCGGCCGGCGCGCGTGTAGACAATACAATATACTATAGTAGCAGCGTCAACGCGTCAACACGTTCTCATCAACAGAAGGCGTCCCGCCGAGGCTGCTGTGTGATTGGAAAGAAAGTTCTTTTGTTTCCCGCTTTGCCGGATATTGTGTTTTAGGTATCGTTGAAAATTACTGTTTATTAAAACTGTAGCTAGAATTGTTAGAACGCGGTCGGGATTATTTAGATTACGAAAAAAGGAACACTGCGATTTGGTTTCGCTATGGTTAAATTGAATTTCTCTCATAAAAATTCTTTGTTGTACATTCATTTAGCAAGTAGTGTGGGTATTATTACGCTACAGTGCAATTTGCTATTTTTCCACAGCGGAAAACTTAATTATGTTTTTGCTTTGTCTGCAGCTTCAAAGAAATCTTTGTCATGAAGTTATTATAGAAATAATGCAAACATAAAGAATATAAATATATATAAATATACTAAAAAAATAATGAAATATCTGTAGCTTCTCTTTCTGATAAAGTTAGCTGCAATTATCTAAAAAATGACGTAAACTGAATAAATATAAAGTATAATTTTAGTAATTACGGTGAGTGCATAATTCATTTAAAGCTTCAAATTACTTTAACTTAAAGTTCCAAAAAACACAACATTTTAAATACTAAAGTGACATTACTATGATACCGGCACTTAGTAAAATAAATTATAGACTACCCCAGGAACTTTT